>CM072820.1:52790218-53525544 GCA_036937905.1 Salvia rosmarinus | reverse complement strand
GAAATGGTTCTGCATCTAGAAGATCAGCTAATGCAACTTTCATAAACGCCAAATAATACCTGTCAGATTCAGGTTTTATTTGATTAATCTGAGTAATCAACAAGTATAACATAATCCTTGTATACTCATCTTGAGTCAACTGAGCAAAACAAAAATTATTTCCTTTACATTGGAGGTCGATTGTTGCCTAGCAATTGGCCAACTAAGTTAGTAACCTGCAATCAAGAGACTAATAGCTGTCAAGAAATGCTTTACATTAACACCAATACGTGCCATTCACTGCATATCTAATGCTTGCAGATTATGTTTCATTTACTCATTTCGTAAGATGATTATAAAAGAAATGAATGTAACATAATCTGCAAAACAAACTATGAAACTTTAAAGGGAACTATTGCTTTAGCAGAAGTCCTTGTTCATCCTAAGTTAAGATATTTAACTCAATTGCTACTTCTGGTACTCTCTCTACTTGCACAATTCACTTAGCCAAGTAAATTGATTTCCTAAACATGGCTGGAAGTCTGGAACCATTAGGACAGACCATGTAGATGCCTTGATTCGAAGTAGAATGCCTATATCCTATAGAAGATAGTTGCATTTTCACTCTCAAAATGACATGTGTAATAATAAACAAAGACTTCAGGGTTTAAGTACTTGCCTGATAAGCTCCTAGGAAAACTAATACAGGTCCAAAACATTACACATATCAAATAACAACTTCAAGCATATAAACACGTATCAAATAAACACATGGTTCAAAAATTATAACCACATTGCATACTGTAAAGCCTATGATAGGCAATGGCAGAATACAAAAATATTAACACAGAGACACATTTCTCTATTGAATGATCACAATAACCAAGCAATCACCTGCCAATATTTCGAAACACAACGGTCAATGCAGCTGTTCTCCCCCATGTTTAACTCAGCTTCTTTGTATCTTAACGAGAAAAGAAAGGTGAAGTCAGTTATTCACTCTCTTAAATGATTCTGATCAACATAAAAACCTTCCAAAACTCCATAATCTAAAACAGAGCTTTCAGGAGCAACACAGGATCAGAATAACATACTTGTTCTCGATGCACTTGCTGAAACACGTGTGCGTAAGCCTGAATTAGAGCAAAGGTCTCATTAAACAATCTCATCAAGAAAAAGTGGAGAAACCTAAGCACACACTGCAAAATAGTGAAGGATTCGAGCGCCATTGTACTTTGAAGTTAACATAAAAATCGTAAATTATTAACAAAAACCAGAATTACAATTCAAGCATTAACAAAAAATACGTGAGTAAGACAGCATAAAATTAGCAGCAAATAATTGCAATCAGTTAAAGGATTAACGCGAGCCCACACACAGGTTACCTACTTGTTAAACATATCCACCCTATACTCCATCTCCTTCTCCATCATTCCAATAATCTACACACATACACACAGAATTTAAGATCTCAAATACGCAAATTCCAATTACAACAAAATCAGTCATAATTTGACGTGATTGAGCGTGGGAGAGTATAGAAGAGATACCTGTTCTCTCTCATGAGCAGATGGGGCGTTGCTTGCAGCCATTAGATCTGAGTTGGAGATAGCGAGAAAGCTAATGAGATCAAATCCTTTGAAACCCAAATTGTCAGATTGCAACTATGAAAAATGTTGAAGAGGTATACAGCAGAAAAAAGGGTAATACCCTTAAACCCTAAAAATGAGGCGGACGACAAGCAAGCACGATTTTAGGGTGTGAACGAGTGATACCATAATAGCGTGCACCTTCGATCAGCAGCTAAGGCTTATGTCCCACGTGGAGTGGTGCAACTTATTTCCTCTTCTGCAAATTCAAGTTGAATATAGAAAATATTCTGATTCTAAATATGCTTTAAGTGTGTTTATTTTTCATTGCAAGACTGCAAACCTTATCATAGGTTATTTAACATGTCAGCATCCATTCATTATATGCATGTCAGATTATTTAACAGGTCAAAATTTATAAGTAGATCACTTTATCCAAAATCATGTTAGTAATTTTGATAGAGTTTAATAGTGTTCGGGTTAAAATATAGACGTGCTAAGATTCCCTCAATTAATTATTATACATGCTACATGACAATAGTAGTCATTTTCTTCCTCATGAATTGAGGAGAACCTTTGTATTGTTTTCATCATTTAAGAATTTTAATATCTTTATACTCGTTTCTCGATAATAATAATAATAATAATAATAATAATAATAATAATAATAATAATAATAATAATAATGTCCTTAATAGTAGAATATATTACAAGATAGTAAACTTTTGTGATGGCAATATTTTTAATAGTATTTTGTTTCTAGCTAGATTCATCTGAATTCAATAATGTGAAAAAATATATCTTAACTATATAACTATCCTCTTCATAGCTCTGATATCATACAGAGAGTATGACCAATAATATTATGATTAAAGAAATATATAAAATTAAAAAAAAGTCAAATTGCTATTATTACAGGAAAACAATATCAATTATCAGTTTAGAATATCCAGATGAAACATCAGGCACCAAACCGTCCAAAGAATAGCCTTTCAACATGGCATTGAAACGGGCAAAAAGTACTGATCACCATAGATCTTATAATACCCTAAACATGTATGATACATATTTTAACCAATCTCTATATCTACGATTTTAATTATAATATTATTAATCTTACTTCATATGATCTCAAATACCATAATAGAGATAATTATATAGCTTAGATATAATTTATCACATAAGAATTTAACCTATAAGTCTTTCCATATTAAAATATAAGAATTAAATACAAAGAAGATAAAATAAAGAACTTACAAGAATAAACGAAGCTTTGTTTATTCTTCATGAATATATTTTATAGGAATACACTCAAAAGAAAATATTTATAAAACACTCTTAATAACTCAATTTTCCACTCTATAAGCTCTACCTATTTACACTCCTAACACCTCTATTTATAAATAAGGAAAGAATAAAACGACAAACTTCAAAATAAAAATCTGAAGACAATAAGATTTGCGTACTAAGTAACATTATTTGTCACTATAAAAGTAAAATAGTAATATCAATGGAGAAACAACAATATTCCTAACTTTATTAAAGTTATACTGTATCAAATCCATATTTGTAGATAAATAGCTTGCAACTATCTTCTGCAGTAATAAGCATCCCAATGTTCTTTGTATCCGACAGCATGAATTTTTGCTTTCTTAGACTTTGCGGACCATCTTTTGAAGATTTTTATAAGATCCTTCATTATTGAACAAAGATTTTATTCTCATTGGATGATCACGACACGTATTAGCTATATGATCAAAATTGTAATTTTATTTGCAATTATCAATATGAACTTTAATTGTGTCTTCTTCTAGCAAGAATATAGAAGAAAGAACCGCAACATCCAAATAAGGAGGTATCCATTGAAGATATCTTTGAGACAATCAAAGTACATTGTTGACAAATATTAAGAAAAAGGAGAATCTTCTTCTTCTGCATAGGTGCCCTAATTATGGAGTATAAATTCTTAAATTACATAATATTTACACTTATGCACACAAATGTCCGACTTATTATAAAGGATATTGTTACATAGATGACAAATTTCCTACGGAAATACGAGATCGCCTACATCAACAAAATTTCCTAAGGAAATACGTGATCATCCAATGAAAATAAAATCTTTGTTCAATAATGAAGGATCATATAATAATCTTCAAAAGATGGTCAGCAAAGTCAAGAAAGCAGAAATTCAAGATGTTAGATACAAAAAACATTGTTATGCTTATTACAATAGAAGATAGTTGTAAATCATTATCTACAGATCTAGATTTGATACAGTATAACTTTAAAAAAGTTAGAAACATTTCTATTTCTCCATTGACATTACTATTTTTACTTTTAGTTAGTGACAAATATTGTTACTTAGTGGGCAATCATATTGCCTTCAGATTTTTATTTTGAATTTTTTCATTTTATTTTTTTCTCATGTATAAATAGAGGTATTAAGAGTGTAAATAGACAGAGCTTAAAGAGTGGAAAGTTGAGTTATTAATAGTGTTTTATAAACATTTTCTTTTGGGTGTACTCCTATAAAAAATATATTCATGAAGAACGAATAAAGCTTCGTTTAGTTATTAAGAGTGTTCTATAAATATTTTATTTTGATTGTACTCCTATAAAAATGTAAGTTCTCTATTTTCTTCTTCTTTGTATTTAATTCTTATATTTTAATTTGTATTATGGATAACCTTATAGGTTAAATCCTTATGTGATAAATTATATCTAAGCTATATAATTATCTATGTTGTGGAATTTGAGATCATATGAAGTAAGATTAATAATATTATAATTAAAGTCATAGATATAGAGATTAGATGGAATACGTATCATACATGTTTAGGGTATCGTAAGATCTGTGGTGATTGACACGCTGTCGTTTAACGTTCAAAATAAATTTATAACCTATTGCCCATCACAGGCGTAGCCAGCGATAAGTATAGGGTCAATCCCACAAGGAGTTGGTGTAGCAATCTCTGATGTCACGATGTCACTTAAAAGGAATGAGAGTGGTGCAATTATCTTGATCACTATAGGTAGACTAAAGTAACCTGAAACGAACTCAAAGGAAATATCAAATAATAAGATGAGTCTGGCTTGGGCAACAATTTTGTGAAGACGATTAACACTCGGTCCTAGGTGCAAAGGTTTTCACTACATGACATGCATCAACCGGTTATAAGAGACATACGTCGTGACCCCGTTGTCACGCGTCACGCCCACGACGCACCCCTCCAAATCTATCCTTTCTGTGTAAAGAAGGCAAGGACACCCTATGCAAACTATCTAACCCGTAATGCCCACGCACGAGGACACCTCAATACATGCAAGCCTACAAGCCAGCGTTATGATCTAGATGGACCCGGATTGCAAAGGCGTTGCTAGGACTACTCCAACTCGCCCACACCAGTCAGATTATTTGGGGTGCGGGACACCGACACCTTAATCCAATTATTACTTGCAACCCTCCCTTACCCACTATGTTATTTGCAACTAACACACCGAGTTTGGTAAAGTTATATATGGCCCAGGACCTAGTGCTTCGGGAACACACGCATGCAGATCGTAATGTCCTACTTAGACCTCTCGAGTTATATTAACCATGCTTCACTTAGTCATGCCCAAACCAGAATAAAGACTTAGCCAAACATAAAGTAAACAAACATGCAACAGTTAATTGAAACCATAATGAAACGGAAACAACTTACTATTACTTGAATGGAATAGAAACGGCGAGCCCAAAGCGCCGTCGGCAAAACATACGACAAAGCAAATAAAAGTGTTTGCCCCGAAGGGTCTTAATGTATGTGGTGGTGATGATAAATCTGATGCTAAGAGAATGAGAGCGAGAGTCCGAGAGAGGAAGAGACGCACAAGTCGCGCCTTCATCCATATATATAGCCGAGAGGCCGACGATGGTATCGCCCATAATTTGGACAATCTGGTAGGGTTTCCTTGTTGATCGCGTCTTTTCTTGCCCTGACGGATTTGGGATGATCTCTCCGAATTTGTGGGATTTGGCTGCACAAGATCCTTTCCGGATTAGCGAGATTCACCCCGATCTCGCGTATCTTGCCCATCACCTCTCTCTCCTCTTCTCGACCGGTGTCTCTTCTTCTTCCTTCTTGCCCGCTCTTGCCTTCTTTACTCCGCTTGCCCAAGATAGCCTACCCTTCCGAGATTGAACTCATGCGGTTTGTAAGGAGGTCACGCCTGTGTGAACGACACGGGGTTTGATGCCCTGGGCGTGAGCGAAGCTCCTTGTGCCCTCTGGTGCAGTCAGATCTCGATCATCCGCCATGCAAGTTACCACTGTCTTGCCCATTTCGCTCCGCCTTGCCCTCGAAGACCAAGGTGTGTCCTCCCGCACACAAAACACAACAAGAAAGACACAAAAGACTCGATCTAGACGTAGACAAGACACGTAAAAAGAGCACAAAACTTGGGCTCGTCACACGCATTACACTTTAAACATGCTTGTCCTCAAGCATGCACGCTGCAATTGCCCAAGACAATGTAAGAAAGAAAAGACAAAACGAAAAAACACAAAATGTTAGCACATCTCCACCAAGCAGTTATCTCGCCAATATAAGCTCATTGAATAAACCGGTGATTCAAGAGAACTCAATTCAAGCCACGACCATCAAACAAGTCAAAATACAAATTTGAGCATATTGGGCATTTTCCTCACCAACACTGCACTCTTGTGTATAAGCTAGTGTATACGCCAGACAATCATCATTTCGACTATGCCATAGCTTCGTGCCCTCTACCATCTCCACCGCTTAGACAAAGGTCTTTTATTTGGTCAGTAATGGGCTTAAGACATAGGTGGAAAATTTTTGGAACGAGTGAGGTCATCATGGACTCGTGTTCGAGGAATTTATTTTGTCCTCCATGGATTTCCTTTCGCTTTTTCTTACGCAAGGCCAAGACAACCATCTTAGGACTTCATCAATATATATTCTTTTATTTTAAATCCTTTATTTTTCTTTCAATTCTGGGTACCTTCTTTATATTGGGTATTTTGCTCATTTACTTTGAAATTTTGGTAACCCTTTATCTCCTGCCCATCACGAGGCTTCTGTTCTTCCCTTTTTGTTCGCTTTTCTCTTCTATTAGCTCCTAAGTCCAAATGACCGGGTAAGCTTCTTTTTCCAGGCTAATTTAAGTGAGTGAAAGAAATTATTAAGCTCAAGGGGGCTGAATGAGGGATTAACATTAGGTAGGATATTTTTGGCTCAGTGGGCTATTTGAAAGAAAAATTGCCCAAGTCATCTAAATGTTTTAGCTAAGTCAATAAGGCCTCGACATAAGAGTGCACGCAAGTTCTAGCAAAAGCCTAATGAAGATGTCATTAATCACACAAGAAAGGAAACTGTGTTGATCAAGATACAACAGTTTAAGCTCAAAACTCACAATGTGTGCTCAAATTCAATTCGTCCTCCTTATTTACATACGGTCATGCTCAAAACAGAATTCCTAAAACTATTAGCATTATTCAAAACAAAACAAAATACATGCCAATCAAACCCACCAATTTAAACATGCTAACCGACACACAAAAACGAAAACCCCTCCCACTCACACACTTTGCGTTGAGCAAAGTGGGTAAACAAGGAGGGAACGCAAACACAAAACAATAAAACGACATGAGCAAGGTAGGCAGTCCCCCTACTCACACACTTTGCCTTGGGCAAAGTGGGTCGAGTGAGGGACCGACTCTCTTAACTCAAACAAAACAGAACAGACGCAACCCCCTCATTCACACACTTTGCCTAGGGCAAAGTGGGGGAAAGGTTGACCACCAACAACAACAAAACAACAAAAGCGAAACAAAACGAAACAAAACAGAACAAAAAAAAACAAAAGGGAGGACAAAGGTCGAGGGAAGCCGGATACAGAATCCAAAGGCAAAGTAAGTGCAGGGGCATCATGGGTCTTCGTTGTTCCTCCATCCCAGTCAGCGGGCTTTAATATCCTCTTCCTCCTCCTGGCTATCTCCTACTCTCTTCCTGGTTGACTGAGAGACTGGCGAGGGTTGTCTGGTCATCAGGGCTGGCTCCGTGAAGATTGGTTTGCCGTCCTGGTCATAGTAGATGTCCTTCATTCGCCCAAAGATAGCCGTGTCGATATACGCTCGGCTCGCCTGTGTCGGTATTCGCTTCGTCCAGTACCTTCAGCTTCATGGCCAAGACGGTCACCAAATGGGCAAGAGAGATCCTCTGCTTGGGATGAGTCAGGATGTCCTTGAAGTGGGCTGCTGCAAACGCGGCAAAATTAATCTTGTGGCCATGCCACATGCACCACAGAATGAACAACTCCCGTTGGGAGATGGAGTTCTTTGCTATCCACCTTCCCAAGAAACTGTAGGATAGGAGGCGATGGCACATCCTCGGTAGCGTTGCTCCAGCTCATTGCCCTTAGTGTACCCTGACTTGAATGTTGTGCCCAGACCAATCACTGACCATTTTTCATTCCACTCATCCCCTGTGTGCTCGGGGACGAAGGTGAAAGCCTCCTTATACTCTGTGGTCTTCGTCTCAAAAATTCATCATGCCAGTGCAGCTTGAAGTCGTTCACGAGAACCAGAAGTCGCTGCCCATCGCCCCAAATTTTATGCATCCGTGGTCGCCTTCACTTGCACGGGTTTTTACTTGAGGTTTGAATGAACTCCTTGCAAGGTGATGATACACCGTAGTCCCGGCCATTCCAAAACGCCCCCATCCAATCCTTGCGAAAAAGTTCTTCACTTCATCCTTAACCCCGGACTTTCCAACACCTCCATGTCTAACGCCCTGGGCTTCACAATGCCCCTCATCGCTGGTCCGGTGGGTGAACTTGGGTGGCCTCCGTGGTCGGGATGGCTTTCCTTTTTCGAAGAGGTGATGCCATCTTGGCAAGGTACCCACGAGTTCTCTTCGCGATGGCACTGGGAGCTCGATGAGGCTTTTTTCGATGGTGGTGGTGCCTTGAGTCTTTGTCGGTGGGGTCTCTTCTTCCTTCACTTTTCTCCTTTCACGGAGGGCTCCAGTTCGTTAGCTTCGTCCGAGGTGGACTCCTCTGTCTCTGTGGGGGTATCCTCCTTTTCCGTCGTTGGGGCGGCCTTTTCCTTGAACGCCTTGGCTTTCTTCTTCTTGGGCTTCGCCGTAGTCTCTCTCGGTGGTTCTTCCGGTGCCTCCTTTACGGGTGAAGGTACGGTCTTCTCGATTATCTTCTCCAGGTCCTCGGAGTTTACTGGAGAGGGGCTCTTGGGCATCTCGGGAGTGGCAGAGTTTCAGAGGGGGTCTCCATCTTCGTTTCGAGCTCGGTGGTTTTCTTCGGTTCAGAGGGTGAATCGGAAATTTTTGTGGTGTTTCTGGCTCTGGTTTTACGGGTGGTCATTTTTGAAAATGGAAAGGGTTTCTTCTTTAAGGTTCAGGTGAGAGAGAGAGGGAAGTTGCAGAGGTTGAGGCGACGTGGGGGGTTAATTATGGAGTGGCCAGATATAAGGGACGTTACGTCCTTTCTCCTGAAAACCGCCTGCCACTTGTTCCAGAACTCACCCTCTTGCCCACAGAGAAAGCGTAGCGTCTCATCTTGCCCTCTTCGATCATGATCACAAGTGTTCCTGTAGATTTACCAACACAATGCCACACGCAAAACGGGGGCAAAACCAAACAAAACAAAAAAGAAAACAAACAAAGAAAGCAAATAAAATACCAGGTTGCCTCCTGGTTAGCGCCTTGGTTATCGTCGTGGCTCGACCAGACTTCTTCATTAATCTTTCCCGTCGAGGGCTTACACTTGATGCAGTTCCCTTGGATCTATCTCGTGATGCCCATAGTAAGCCTTTAGACGCTGTCCATTGACCTTGAAGGTCTTTCTCGCCTTCGTGTCCGCGACCGATACCCATTCGGAAATTGAGTTTTGACTTCATATGGACCGCACCACTTGCTTGTTAACTTGCCCGACATCAACTTGAATCGAGACTGGTATAAAAGCACCAATTACCCTTGCTCGAATGACTTGGCTTTGATAAGACGGTCATGTGCCTTCTTTAATCTTTCTTTGTATAGAACGGCATTGTCATAAGCCTCAAATTTTATCTCTTCCAGTTCTTGAAGTCAAGCTTTCTAGCTTGGCCATCACGGTCCCAGTCAAAGTTGAGCTTGTTCACTGCCCAAAATGCCTTGTGCTCTAGTTCTACTGGTAAGTGACACATCTTGTTGAACACAATTCGGTATGGTGACATGCCCAAGGGGGTCTTATATGCGCTCAGATGCCCATAGCGCTTCGTCAAGACGAGTGCTCCGCCTCACCAGTAGGTCCCACTACCTTCCTCAATATGGTCTTGATGATTCTGTTGGACAACTCCGCTTGCCCATTGGCCTGCGGATGGTAGGCTGTGGTTACCCGATGGGTTACATCGTACTTTTCAAATAATTTCGCAATAGTGGTGTTGCAGAAATGCGTTCCTTGATCGCTGATGATTGCCTTGGGCACACCGAACCTGTTGAATATATTAGCTTTAAGAAAAGCTGATACCACTTTTGAGTCATTGGTGGCACTTGCCTTGGCCTCAACCCATTTCGAAACATAGTCCACTGCAAGCAGGATGTACGCATTGCCCCTTGAGCTCGGTAATGGAGGATAGGTATCATGGGCATCTCATTCTTCCTTGTGATATTTCCTTCCTGTTAACACTCTTTGCATTGCTTACACAGCTCATAAGCATCCTTGAATATCGTGGGCCAGAAGAATCCGCTGTCTAACACCTTCCTAGCTGTCCTCTTGTGCCCAAAGTGACCTCCACATTCTTTGGAGTGGCAGTGATTCAGAATGTCTTTGATCTCAGTTTTGGGCACGCACCGTCGCAGGACTTGGTCAGTGCACTTTCTCCATAAGTAGGGATCATCCCATATGTAGGTGCGACAGTCTGCCTTGATCTTGTTTCTTTGATACGTAGTGAGCCCAATAGGGAGTTCTCCAGTGGTTTTGTAATTCACCAAGTCTGCATACCATGGCTCGAACTCCGTCGTGCCCTGAATGAAGTATAGATGTTCTTCAGGGAAGGTCTCCGTAATGGGCACAGGGTCTTCCCCCTTCAGTATCCTACTCAAATGGTCGGCCACAAGATTTTGTGCTCCACTCTTGTCTTTGATTTCCACATCGAACTCTTAGAGAAGCAAGATCCATCTGATCAGTCGTGGCTTTGACTCCTTCTTAGCCATCAGGTATCTTAGGGCAGTATGATCGGTGTAGACGATTGTCTTGGCCCGATTAGGTATGATCGAATTTTTAAAGGCAAAGACGACCGCCAAGAGCTCTTTCTCGGTTGTCTTTGTAGTTGCATTAGGCGGCGTTGAGAGTTCTCGAGGCATAGTATATAACATGACTTTCCTTTCCTCTTCGTTGTCCCAAGACGGCTCCCCCACTGTATCCACTTGCATCGCACATAACTTCAAACGCATGCCCCAATCGGGGCTGGATGATCGATCTTGAGATTAAGTTGTTCTTCGAGTATCAAAAGCCATCTTACACTCTTCATCGAATTCCCATGGTACATCATTCGGAGTAGTCGTGTCATGGGTCAAGCGATCTTCAAGTCCTTCAAAATCTTCTGTAGAATCCAAGTGCCCACGAAACCTCGCGACTTGCTTTTAATCGTCGGATAGGCAATTTGGCGATGATCTCTACTTTAGCTCTATCTACTTCTATACCTCTTTCAGATACCACGTGCCCAAGAACAATCCTTCTTGTACCATGAAATGACATTTCATAATTGAGGATCAAATTCTTTTGACACATCTCTGTAGGACTACTTCCAAATTCGTCAAGCACTTCTCGAATGATTCCCCGTAGACGGTAAAGTCGTCCATAAAGACCTCGATGCATTTCTCCAATAGGTCTGAGAAGATGCTCATCATACATCGTTGAAATGTCCCTAGGGCATTACACAAGCCGAAAGGCATTCTTCTGTAGGCAAATGTCCCGAATGAGCATGTGAAAGTGGTTTTATCCTGATCACCTTGGGCAACCCAGATCTGCATGTAGCCCGAGTATCCGTCTAAAAACAAAAGAATTTTTTCCGCCTAACCTTTCCAAAGATCTCGTCAATGAAAGGTAATGGAAGTGATCTTTTCGTGACCGTGTTGAGCTTTCGATAGTCAATACACATTCTCCAACCTGTTTGGAGTCTTGTTGGGATCCGCTCTCCTTTCTCGCTTTTCACTACCGAATGCGACGACTTGGGCACGACGTGTCTTCGGGTGACCCATTTATCGCCTAATACGGATATATGATGCCCAAGTCGAGAAGCTTCAAGATCTCCTTCATAGCCGGGTTCAACTTCCTTTGTTGATCAGCATCTTGGCTTCCTCTTCCATTAAAATGTTGTGAACGATATAGACGGGTCGATGCCCTTGATATCGGCCAATGTCCATCCAATAGCTTCCTTGTATTGCCCAATAACATTCTTCACAGCTTCTTCCTGATTCGGACTGAGTTTAGCATTGATGATCACAGGCAAGGTGTCGTCCTTCCCTAGAAATATATACTTCAATTGGTGAGGAAGAGTCTTTAGCTCGAGTTTGGGAGCTCTCATAAGGGATGGAACGAGCTTTCTTCTTCCTTCAGCTTGGGCATGTTCTGGTATATTGACCACTTGAGTCCCTCGGGTTCGCTCCGCAAATAAAGCAGGGCCTCTCGACATTGTCCGAAGTCGCTTCTCCTGAGTGTCTTCCTCCTTAAGACCACTTTGAATTGTCGCATCCAATGGATCTTGTAAACCTATCTCGGGAAGGATGTCTCCTACCATGGGTTCAATGTGATCAATGAATTCCACGACCTCAATATCAATAGGATGCTCCATGGCCTTGAAGATGTTGAAGGTCACCGCCTCGCCGTCAATTCACATGATAACTTGCTCGTGTCGCAATCAATCCTAGTTCGGCCGCCTTCATGAATGGTCGACCCAAGAGCATAATCGAGGATTTGTTGCCCATCGTGCCCATATCCGAATGTGAAGTCCACTGGAAATATGAGTTCCTCCACTTTGACCAATACGCCTTCGATGATTCCTTCGGATAGACGTTGGACTGCTCGCTAATTGAATAACCACTCGTGTTGGCTTGTGGTTCCCACTTTTAATTCGTTAAACATTGACAAGGGCATGAAGTTTATAGATGCCCCAAATCCAAGATGGCCCTTTCGATCCTCAGATTGTTTATTACGGGGAATGAAAACATCCTCGGATCTCCACACTTTCGTGCAATTTCACTGTAGGATCATGGATACATTCTCTCCCACTGGAATTTTGCATCATCTTTCAGATTTCACCTTTCTCGTGCACAATTCTTTCATGAACTTTGCCCACTTCGCATCGTGCCCAGAGCGATGATAAGCGGTATATTAATTTCCACCTTCAAACACACGATACATCTCACTCATTTCTTCCTATCTGCGGTTCTTCGCCAATCTGCTCGAAAGGAGGTAAAACCTCAGGATTAGGTTTGACATAGGTCGGCTCAATGAATGCATCATCTTTTCCGTCTTTTCCTCGCGGTTCCACTTGATCATCGCCGTCTCGACCAATGTGTTCTCGTGAGATCTTCCACTTCGTGCATGTCTCGTGTTGTCCTTAGGCATGAAAACTTTCTTTCGCGCTTCTTCCCACTTCTCGTACTACAAGATTGGTTGGGCTAACTCGCTTACCTCTACTTGAGGAGGTAAATTTCCTCGCTTCTTCTCAAGACGCGTTACGGCCGTCAATTGGGAAACTTGGTTCCCAAGGCTCCTGAGGCTCCCTTGTCTCGACCTTGAATTTCGTTCTCTTGTTGAGCCTTCACATTCTCTCGTGCCATAGTATGCACAAGTTCGACCAACGATGGCCCACCACTATGGTCACGCCTGATTATTCTGTATTGTTGTTGTTGTCCTGCCTAGGGGTGAGAATCGGGACGGGACCGGGCACCCGTCCCGAGTCCCGAGTCCCAAGTCCCAAAAATTGCATTTTTGTGTCCGGTCTCGGTCCGAAAATATTCAATTTTTAGTCCGCCCGATCCGGCCCGAATTTAAATGTCCCGAAGTCACGAATGTCCCAAATTACCCCATAAATCCCGAATTACCCGAAAATCTCAAAATACCGAATTTATGGTGGGAGAATTGAAGAAAACAAAGTATTGATTTAATTCAAAACATATATAATCGGGACTGGATTTCGAACGGACTCGGACTCCGATACCGAACATATAAATTTCCGATCCGGCCCCGAACTCAGAATTTCGGGACTCGGGGTCCCGAATCCCGTCGGGACTCGGGGTCCCGAATCCCGTCGGGACTCGGGTCGGGATGGGAATTTCCCAAGTCCCGGTCCCAAATTCTCATCCCTAGTCCCGCCTCCGCATCATCTGTTGTTGTTGTCTTGCCCCTTGCTGGTTGTTAGACCACCTAAAATTTTCGTGGTTCCTCCATCCCGGGTTGTAGGTCTGGGAGTTTGGATCATATCTCCTCTGCTCGTATTGCCCATTACCATTCTGACCCACTGCATTGACTTCTTCTTCTTCAAAAAGGGTGGGGCATTGATCCGTGTGATGTGTCACGGCCGTGCAAATTTGATAAACTTTAGCTTTCTTTTGCCCTGGCCCCGTGTTGGTTATGAACTTGTCGAACATGTTGCAAAGTTTGTCCAGCTTGGTCTCCACGGTTGAAGAAGTGGTCACGGCTTGCCTCGGAACTTCTCCTCCTTCATCTCTGTTTTCTTCGGCCATCTCGCCCAACAGTCTAAAGGCCTCACTGGGAACTTTATTCATTATCGATCCTCCACAAGCTGCATTCACCCAAATTTTCTCACTTGCCCTTAACCCGGCCATGAAATATTGGATTAGATCATGGTCTGGAATTTGATGTTGAGGGCATTTCGCCTGCAGCTGTTTAAACCTTCCCCAGTAATCATAAAAGGTTTCCCCCGTGCCCATTTTGATGCTGCTTATTCTTTTCCTCATGTTCTGAATGCGGGCGGCAGGAAAGTACTTCTCGAGGAACTTCTGGTGCAGTTGTGCCCAAGTGGTCACACTTCCTGTGGGCAAGGTGTAGAGCCATTCTCTTGCCCCATCGTGCAGAGAGAAGGGGAATGATACTAATCTCACATACTCCCCAAGGTTTTCATTGGCGCGGATAGTCCCACACGCCATCTCGAAGTCTTGTAAATGTCTTTGTGGATCCTCCCCGGGCATGTCACTGAATCGGGGGAGGATCTGGATGAAGGAATGCTTCATCTCCCAGTGGCCATTGATCGCGGGCAAAGTGATGCCCGTTGGCCTCAGGTTTTGGTTGTTAGGGAACACCATTTCCCTCAATATCCGCTCTACTTGCGGTTGTTCACCCATTGCTATTATTACAGGAAAACAATATCAATTATCAGTTTAGAATATCCAGATGAAACATCAGGCACCAAACTGTCCAAAGAATAGCCTTTCAACATGGCCTTGAAACGGGCAAAAAGTACTGATCACCATAGATCTTATAATACCCTAAACATGTATGATACATATTTTAACCAATCTCTATATCTACGATTTTAATTATAATATTATTAATCTTACTTCATATGATCTCAAATACCATAATAGAGATAATTATATAGCTTAGATATAATTTATCACATAAGAATTTAACCTATAAGTCTTTCCATATTAAAATATAAGAATTAAATACAAAGAAGATAAAATAAAGAACTTACAAGAATAAACGAAGCTTTGTTTATTCTTCATGAATATATTTTATAGGAATACACTCAAAAGAAAATATTTATAAAACACACTTAATAACTCAATTTTCCACTCTATAAGCTCTACCTATTTACACTCCTAACACCTCTATTTATAAATAAGGAAAGAATAAAACGACAAACTTCAAAATAAAAATCTTAAGACAATAAGATTTGCGTACTAAGTAACATTATTTGTCACTATAACTAAAATAGTAATATCAATGGAGAAACAACAATATTCCTAACTTTATTAAAGTTATACTGTATCAAATCCATATTTATAGATAATAGCTTGCAACTATCTTCTGCAGTAATAAGCATCCCAATGTTCTTTGTATCCGACAGCATGAATTTTTGCTTTCTTAGACTTTGCGGACCATCTTTTGAAGATTTTTATAAGATCCTTCATTATTGAACAAAGATTTTATTCACATTGGATGATCACGACACGTATTAGCTATATGATCAAAATTGTAATTTTATTTGCAATTATCAATATGAACTTTAATTGTGTCTTCTTCTAGCAAGAATATAGAAGAAAGAACCGCAACATCCAAATAAGGAGGTATCCATTGAAGATATCTTTGAGACAATCAAAGTACATTGTTGACAAATATTAAGAAAAAAGGAGAATCTTCTTCTTCTGCATCGGTGCCCTAATTATGGAGTATAAATTCTTAAATTACATAATATTTACACTTATGCACACAAATGTCCAACTTATTATAAAGGATATTGTTACATAGATGACAAATTTTCTACGGAAATACGAGATCGCCTACATCAACAAAATTTCCTAAGGAAATACGTGATCATCCAATGAGAATAAAATCTTTGTTCAATAATGAAGGATCGTATAATAATCTTCAAAAGATGGTCAACAAAGTCAAGAAAGCAGAAATTCAAGATGTTAGATACAAAAAACATTGTTATGCTTATTACAATAGAAGATAGTTGTAAATCATTATCTACAGATCTAGATTTGATACACTATAACTTTAATAAAGTTAGAAACATTTCTATTTCTCCATTGACATTACTATTTTTACTTTTAGTTAGTGACAAATATTGTTACTTAGTGGGCAATCATATTGCCCTCAGATTTTTATTTTGAATTTTTTCATTTTATTTTTTTCTCATGTATAAATAGAGGTATTAAGAGTGTAAATAGACAGAGCTTAAAGAGTGGAAAGTTGAGTTATTAATAGTGTTTTATAAACATTTTCTTTTGGGTGTACTCCGATAAAAATATATTCCTGAAGAACGAATAAAGCTTCGTTTAGTTATTAAGAGTGTTCTATAAATATTTTCTTTTGATTGTACTCCTATAATAATATATTCCCAAAGAATAAATAAAATTTTGTTTATTCTTGTAAGTTCTCTATTTTTTCTTCTTTGTATTTAATTCTTATATTTTAATTTGTATTATGGATAACCTTATAGGTTAAATCCTTATGTGATAAATTATATCTAAGCTATATAATTATCTATGTTGTGGAATTTGAGATCATATAAGTAAGATTAATAATATTATAATTAAAGTCATAGATATAGAGATTAGATGGAATACGATCATACATGTTTAGGTATCGTAAGATCTGTGGTGATTGACTGTTGTCGCTTAGCGTTCAAAATAAATTTATAACCTATTGCCCATCAGGCGTAGCCATCGATAAGTATAGGTCGATCCCACGAGGAGTTGGTGTAGCAATCTCGATGTCACGATGTCACTTAAAAGGATGAGAGTGGTGTAATTATCTTGATCACTATAGGTAGTCTAAAGTAACCTGAAACGAACTCAATGGAAATATCAAATAATAAGACGAGTCTGGCTTGGACAACAACTTCGTGAAGACGATTAACACTCGGTCCTAGGTGCAAAGGTTTTCACTACATGACATGCATCAACCGGTTATAAGAGACATACGTCGTGACCCGTTGTCACACACGCCCGCCGACGCACCCCTCCAAATCTATCCTTTCTGTTTAAAGAAGCGAGGACACCCTATGCAAACTATCTAACCCGTAATGCCCACGCACGAGGACACCTCAAGACATGCAAGTCTACAGCAGCGTTATGATCTAGATGGACCCGGTATTGGCAAAGGCATTGCTAGGACTACTCCAACTCGCCCACACGGTCGTACTATTTGGGGTGCAGGACACCGACACCTTAATCCAATTATTACTTGCAACCTCCCTTACCCACTATGTTATTTGCAACTAACACACCGAGTTTGGTAAAGTTATATATTGCCTCAGACCTAGTGCTTCGGGAACACACGCATGCAGATCATAATGCCTACTTAGACCTCTCGAGTTATATTAACCATGCTTCACTTAGTCATGCCCAAACCGAATAAAGACTTAGCGGACATAAAGTAAACAAACATGCAACAGTTAATTGAAACCATAATGAAACGGAAACAACTTACTATTACTTGAATGGAATAGAAACGGCGAGCCCAAAGCGCCGCCGGCAAAACATACGACAAAGCAAATAAATGTGTTTGCCCCGAAGGGTCTTAATGTATGTGGTGGTGATAAATCTGATGCTAAGAGAATGAGAGCGTGAGTCGGAGAGAGGAAGAGACGCACAAGTTGCGCCTTCATCCATATATATAGGCCGAGAGAGGCTGACGATGGTATTGGCCTATGGGCTGGACAATCTGGTAGGGTTTTCTTGTTGAACGGCGTCTTTCCTTGCCCAGACGGATCTGGGATGATCTCCTCCGGATTTCAGGGGATTTGGCCTGCGCGCGCATCCTTTCCGGATTTAGCGAGATTCACCCCGATCTCGCGTATCTTGCCCATCACCTCTCTCTCTGTCTTCTCTTGACCAGTGTCTCTCTTCTTCTTCCTTCTTGCCCAGCTCTTGCCTTCTTTACTTCCGCTTGCCCAGTAGCCTACCCTTCTGGAGATTGAACTTGTGCGGTTTGTAAGGAGGTCACGCCGTGTAACGGAACAGCTACTGGGGTTTGATGCCCTGGCTGTGAGCGAAGCTCCTTGTGCCCTCGGGGTACAGTCGTATCTCAGATCATCCGCCATGCAAGTTACCACTCCGTCTTGCCCATTTTCGCCCGCCTTGCCCCTACTGCACAAAGGTGTCCTCCGGACACAAACACAACAAAAAAGACACAAAAGACTCGATCTAGACCTAGACAAGACACAGAAAAAGAGCACAAAACTTGGGCTCGTTAGTGATCATCATTGTTTGTTTCAAATCCATGTTGAAAGGTTATTCTGTGGGAAATTTGGTGCGTGATGTTTAATTTGGATATTCTAAACTGATGACTGATACTGTTTTCTGTAATGAGAGTAATTTAGTTTTATTCCTCAATTTTATCTATTTCTTAATCATAATATTGTTGGTCATGTTCTCTGTATGGTATCAGAGCCAAGTAACATTAGACTTACTAAAATTAGTTTCTATTAGAATTGTTTCATTTAAAGGTTTATCAACCCTTTTACATTGTGGATTTAGTGTAAATAAATGACTTATAATAATTTCTATAGCATATAGCTATTACCTCAGTTCCTGATTTATAATTATAACCATGAGCTTTAACATTTAATGTTAAAGCATCTGAAATATTAATATCAGATAATGAAAATTATAAATTTGGATAAATATTAAAAATAAATTAGACCATGTGCTAAACTAGTTTGTATTATTCCCATAAAAGATTGTTTACAATTTAAATTTCTCTATCTCTTAAAGCTGCTATAAAACTTTATGGTAGCCCGTCTAATGTTATGAGAATGTCTATAAGGCAACAAATTATTACCATGGAGCAATTTTAAAGTTAATTCTTCACCATGTAAAGCTATTGTTTCTTCCATAGTCTTTACTATTTGCTTCAATTCAATATTTTCAATAGTACCTAGTTTATATATCATGGTAGGTTCAATTTTAGTAATTGTCATTTTATTCAATAATTCTAAATTTTCAAGTACATCAAATTCTTCTTTCATACTGTTTCTAAAAGTATTTTTTCTTCTAGCTAAATTCATCTGAATTCGGTAATGTGATAAATTATATCCTTACTATATGACTATCCCCTCCATAACTCTGATACCATATAGAGAGGATGACCAATAATATTATGATTAAAGAAGTAGATAAAACTGAGGAATATAGTCAAATTGCTCTTATTACGGAAAACAATATCAATCATCAGTTTAGAATATTCAGATCAAACATTACACATAAAACTGTCCAACGAATAGCCTTTCAACATAGCCTTGAAACGGGCAAAAAGTGCTGATCACCACAGATCTTACGATACTCTAAACACGTCTGATACACATTTCAGTCAACCTTTATATCTACGATTTTAATCATAATATTATTAATCTTATTTCATATGATCTCAAATTCCATAACATAGATAATTATATAGCGTAGATATAATTTATCACATAGAAAAATTTAGCCTATAAAACTATCCATAACACAAATTAAAATATAATAATTGAATAAAGAGAAGAGAAAATAAAGAACTTACAATAATAAAGGAAGCTTTATTTATTCTTCAGGAATACATTTTTATAGGAGTACACTAAAAAGAAAATATTTATAGAACACTCTTAATAACTCAACTTTCCACTCTCCAAGCTCTGCCTATCTACACTCCTAATACCTCTATTTATACATGAGGAAAGAATAAAACGACAAACTTCAAGATAAAAATCTGAAGGCAATATAATTGCCCACTAAGTAACAGTATTTGTTACTAACTAGAAGTACAATAGGTGTGTGTGTGTTGGCCTAGTGGTAGAGTGGTTAATGTCCGAGGCCAAAGGTCTCGGGTTCGAGTCCACCGTGACGCAGCCTTTAAAATTTCTGTATTAAATTACCAAAAAAAAAAAAACTAGAAGTACAATAGTAATGTCAATGGAGAAATAGTAATGTCCTAACTTTATTAAAATTATACTGTATCAAATCAATATCTATAGATAATGACTTCCAACTGTCTTTTGTTGTAATAATCATTCTAATGTTCTTTGTATCTGATAGCTTGAATTTCCGTTTTCTTGACTTTACGGACCATCTTTTGAAGATTTTTATACGATTCTTCATTATTGAACAATATTTTATTCCTATTGGATGATCACCAAATGGTCCAAATATATTAGTTTTATGGTAAAAATTATAATTTTCTTTGCAATTATCAATATGGATTTTAATTTGTTTCCATTCTCCCCTGCTAATTTCAGGTTGAGTAGCATTAATAATAATAATAATAATAATAATAATAATAATAATCCCTCTGTCTTTCCTATGTGTTAAATGCCCGAAAGTACTATAATTTCAAGAATATATATATATATATATATATATATATATATATATATATATATATAGGTTGTTTAGGTGAGAACTCATCTTTTTTGAGAACTTGAGAACTATGCACAAACATATAAAGTCTATGAATAAAATCTATAAAGTTGTGATAACGAAAACATTCTAAAATGTTGAACAACAAAACAATTTTAGAAAGTTTTCGTTATGCACAACTTCATATCTTGATATGTGCATCATCTTTACACGATTATGCATAGTTCGCATGAGTTCATAAAAAGATGTAGTTTTCATTTGATTCATTCCTATATATATATATATAGGAGATGGATCGTAGGAAATAGGAATGAATCTGGACCTTTGATTCTCTCGGATCAATGGTTGAGATTTAATTTTAGTTGTCTTCTGAGTTTTGTGTTGTGTGTGCTCTGCGGATTATTGTGCAAAGACTAGAACCCTTTTGTGCTTCTAATCTGAATGAAAGATGTGCTAAACTAATATATTTAGCATATGTGCTACTGAAAAGATGAAATATGTGCTAAACTAATATGTGCAACATAGTATTATGATTGTGCTACACAAATATGAAAGATATGCTAGACTTACATATCTATTCCTATTTCCTACATATATATATATAAGTGTGTGTGTGTGTGTGTGTGTGTGTGTGTGACATGCTACTAATAATTTAGATTTATGATCTGAATGGACCACTCTAAATTTCTGATAACTGGTGTTGTATAAATCTGGGACCAGCTTTTAATAACTTATATTATTAGCACAACACAATGTAAACATTTTTTTAGCGAATTGCTCCCTTCGTGCCATCCAAGATAGTCCATTTCTTTCGGTACGGTTATTTATGAGAATGATATAAAGTGATTAAAGTAACAGGTCATCTTGGATGGAACAACCCAAAAAGAAATACATGTTATCTTGGACGGGGCAAAGGAAATACATGACTCACAAAGGGTGGGGGATGACAACACCAACACAAGGCATCCCGTTGCAAAATAGTGTTTCAACTCGGTTTCGATACCATCACTGTATATCACATGTATCAAAAATGATGATGCTTATATTATAAAACACGAGATGAAACACTATTATATACCATAATGAGACAAGCTGTTAGAGAGATCTGCAGATGCAACATTTCTATATAAGCAAACTTGTGTAAATATAACATCTTATACCAAGATGCGACCAACCCCCTTCATCAAACAACCACAAACAAGATGAAGAAATTAAAAAATAGAAAATAAAAAAACACTATGCAAGCAAGAAGAAAATTTATAATTTCTATCAACTTATATTTTGACATATGCAATCTCGATTTCTGTCTTTACACGTTTTTCCCATCATCTTCTACAGAATACCTAGGATGGGATGTTGAAATGGAAAAGCCAAGAAATGACGAAAGCAAACACCATGCAAGCAAGAAGAAAATTTAAGAAGCGATGACCATTTAAGCAAGTTCGGTTTCTACAGTCGAGGGTGCGGGTGCTGAGGATGTGGCGGTAGCTGCAGCATCTGCATTGCTCTCATTTGCCTGTTGAACAGCCTCGATATCGTTAGGCCCAACAACATTGCGCGCGACTGAGTTGCAAATTTCGCAAGTCCTGAGGTACAGAAGAAACATGATCAGTGCTGAATCAAAGGCATTAAAACATGGAAGTTTTACCACAATTTTTCAGTCAGTACTGTCTCAGTTAATAGATAGTCAGATTATTATACAACCCTTTTGTGTTTAGCGTCCACCTTACTGACCTTTGATTAGGGAACGCGAGAGTTTCTTTCGTCTCTTGATTGTTTGGAGAAATGGCATTCATATCTTGAAGTTATTACTATAAGTGATACTTCCATTTGTGTTTTGACCTCACTCAGTAAAAGAACATACACTCATGAACTGAACAGCTTAAAACTATGCAAGTCACTCAGTCCAAATATAACTTTTCTAGTCAAAACAAAGATAACAATTGTAGTGCAAATGTATCACATTAAAAAATGTGATATTAAATATCTATATATATATATATTCAAAATAATTTAATGATAACACATTCAAATCTGATAACTTCTATAATGGCTTCAATCTGCTACTAGCGTAAACAGTTTCACAGGATATGCAACTAAAATAAGCCAAAACTTGCTCAGTTTGAAAAGCTGGGGAAGGTGAAGGCCTTAAGTAACTTAGGGCGATATGCAAAAAGAGATAGAACTTGAAATGCATTAGATTAAGTGATTGCGAGAAAAAGAAAAGAAATTGGATTTGGCGCTTGCTAGCATTAAATTGTTATTGACATCTTATGAAGGAAACAGGTAAATCAGTGTTACACCATATATACGGTAAGACAAATATTTCTCATACCAACCATTCAAGATTTTTGCCACAACTATTTGGTACAAAAAGGGGCAGAGAGTAAATTCAGATTTAGGCTTTAGCCATGTCTTTCCATATATATATATATTATAATAAAAATAGCCTCAGACCAAAACATTGCCTTAGGTTTCTGATTCAAGGATCATTATAATGTGGTTATGATAATCACAAAATGGCTGAGAATATAAGGAATCCAAATAAGGTGCATTAAATTCCGAGCATCAACAATATTATGATAATCAAGAAAAATATCATATCTCTACTTTGAAAAGGGGAGAGAATCTCAAGAATGAGGTAGCAGCTTAAAAGCAGCATAATTGAAAGGAATCATGTAGTAATAAGAAAACTTAAGCAATTGCTCCTCTACTTTAACTCTTTTGCTTTATTTCTTTTCTTGATCTTTTCGAAGACTATATTCCCTCATCAGCAATTCAGCATTACCAGAACAGCGCGACGTTCCTACACAAACTCAATATTCTCTCCAACCAAACACTAATTTGGTGGTAAAGACAACCAAACCAAACACAGCAGCAGTTATAAATGTACCTTAACAAGACAAAGGAATCCAAGAAAACAATACAACAGCGACAGACGTGAACAGATTCAACATCACAATTGAAACAAAACTAAGAAAAAAAGAAAGAATCTTTTCATCTAGAAACTTCAAGGTTTAATATTCTTGAGAGAGAGAGAAGATTACGCACCTGTTTCCTTTGATTTTGAACCATGTTTCAGCACAATGTCTGTGAGCAGCGGCCAAATCATGTTTACACGAACACCCTAATTCAATGGCGATCCCGGAGCTAGGGCTACTGCTAACCAAACTCAAATGACAAATCCGGCAATCTCTCTCAGCGCTCTCGACACTCGCTGCCTTCTTCTGCCCCGCTCCGCCGCTCTCCAAATCCAAAAACTCGGAAGGATTGGCGGCGGACCGTGATTCGAAATCCTCATCTTCCAAAATATCGGAGCCGCAGGCGAAGCTGTAATCGTCGTAATTGGAGCCATCGCCATCGGCGGTTGAGTAGAACTGCGAGTTGCAAGAACCCTCGACGGCGTCAGAGAAGCAGACGCTGCCCTCCTCGTCCTCCCCCTCCTCGCTGGTGGCGCCGCCGGAGCTCCGGCTGCCGCATTCTAAATCTATGTGGGACATTTCTAAAGTGGCTATTTGCGAAGACCCGGAAGCGGGAATGATTGTTTTAAGGCGCCGTAGCTAGATAAATACCTTCAAAAGTGAATCTTTAAAGAACCCATTTGCTGATTAAACATGCTGATTTTTCGTTTTTTGGTTCTGTCATGATTTCTGAGAAGAAAGGGACTGTTTTTGAGGTATAAAAAAGCACTCAGGCCTTAAAGAATGTATCTTGAAAGAAACCACTGTGTTGAATCTGAACAAATTCAAGAGTCTCTGTCTATTTATGAACTCTCAGAGTATAATGTGGGTATTGGATTAGGTGATCTTTACAATTCCACATAGTTGTTCTGGAACTGAAAATGACTCTTATTTTCTCACACCATAATAATACTCTGAGAGAGAGAGAGAGAGAGAGGTTGTGGTTGTGGAGAGAAATGAGGCGATTTTAGAAAAGAAGATTTTATAACGAAAATGGCAGTACTTTTAAGTTTGTGATTTGTTTTGAAAACTCGAGATATTTTGATCTCTCTTAATCTTAATTCAATGACCTTAATACATTATCTACATTACCAGTAACAAATCCTTCACATACCAAATATTTTTGGAATAAATTAAACTATAGTTGTAAAACATAATCTAAAAATAAACGAGTTTGGCAGAACATGTGGACTTTAAAGGAGAAAGAGGCAAACTAATTCATCAGTTCCAAATAATATTCATCTTCTTGTTACAAAAGTGAAAAGTCTACTGGGAACTCCACATCGTAATCCCATAAAAATGTGAGAATTTAATATATTTGGCCCAGTAATTTAATAGCTGGAAAACTCAGTCAGTACTTAGTGTATAAACAAAATCACCCGAAAAAGAATGAAACTTCACATTTGATAAATCTAGTGTGCGAGATTTATGAAAACAGTAAAGAACACGAGAGACTTTTACGTGGTTCGATCAAGAATAAGATCTACGTCCACGGAGGAGATGATCCTCAAGATGTTTACTATAATTCGATTACAGCAAGTATCTCAAAGGGGCTCCAGTATTCAGTAATTTGCTAACCCTTTTACATTCAATCTAACTCCTATTTATACACAAACGTAAACCTTGCCACGACTCCCTTGATTGACGGGCTCATGATTCTCCTATAACCGACCATGATCTCCACCATTATTACCCATGATTTCTACCGTTACCTCATTACCGTTACCCATAATTGGGGTTTGGGATCGTCATTTAAAAATAGTAGAGGCAACATTAGGTTAGGCCCTCGTTTGGGGCCTGCTATTGGGCACGAGAGGTTGGGCCATATCCTATCATAGCCCAGAAAAGTCGAGGAATAGCCTTGCCAGGGTGAGCGGAGAATGTGCTTTGCCGAGGCGGGATGTTGCTTGGTCAAGTTTTCGTTGAAGGTTCTTGTCTCTTGCTATATGGCTCCTTTTTTTAAAGGACATCGAGGTCCAACTCGAAATACTTCTGGTCCGGGGTGGACATGGGCGCTGACCCGATGCCCGAACTCAAAATCATTACGTGATTAGACTAGCGAAAGTCGAGGTCCGATGTCGGGAGGAGGTTTGAGAGAGGGCAAGAATGAGCCCGAGGTCGGTGGACCCAATGTAATAGGATGATTTGCCGGGTCGATAGGACCTGTGTTGTAAAACTTCCATTTTGAATAATAATAGACATATCTTGTTAAAATGCCTTGTGTGTTGTCTTATTTCTAAGATTCTTCATCTCAATACTTGGACTCGATCATGAGTTGCTAACAAAGTCGAAAGAAGTCCGAGGTGCTCTTCCGAGAAGGATGAAGAGGTGATGCCTTTGGAGAGTCGGTCTGCCGAAATGACTCGGGTTCGCCGGCATGGATGTCATTTCGGTATCATCACCGAACTAAAGCGAAGTTGCACGAGGTCGATCATGAAGTGGTCCGCCTCCCCATCGAGAATGAGGCATTAAAGTTAAGGATTACACATCTCAAGTCCGGGGTGATTTATCCGCAGATGTGATCGAGGCGATCGATGCAATGCGAGGAGCGGCTTGAGTTGACAATGAGGAGCTGGCTCGGATCTCGGAAGAGCATGCAGAGTATGAAAGTAATCCACGGATGGTGGAACTACCATATCAAGCCGACGATCGAGTTCGAGCTTGTTGGCGGAGGTATGGTATCGAGGGATGAGGAGGGGCCAAATAGCAAGAAGTTTCAAGACTGCCTCGACTCTATCCTGAAATACATGCAAATGTACGAGATCGTTCGCAAACGACGCATGCCCCAATCCGCGGCAGCGCCTACGGTGGCGTCTCGGTCCAATAATTGAAGAGCTCGAGGAGGAGGCGGCTACTGCGATCATGCGAAGTGCTCCGCCTAATGGGTCCACCCGAAAGAGGTGTTTGAGAGGGGCGGCGGTCGGAGACGAGGCCGAGCGCGAGCAGCGGTCGAGGTGGAAGGCGGCTCGTCGGGACGAGGGCATGGTTACGCCCGGAGTTAGCTCACGGGGTCGAGGTGCAGCCTCGGGTATAGGATCGCATTCCCCGAACCGGAATCCGCCTGTATCGTGTCAGAATGCACCTGGAGCAGGCCGAGGTGGTGCCGTCCTCATAGATTGGGTGGAGGGGACCGAGTTCATTCCAGGTATTCATCGTCGACCTGGGGATTTTGTTCAGAACTATCTCAGCTTCAGTGAGTCTCGGCGAGGCGGAGCCCGGAAACCCGAATGAGTGTATATAGTGTAGGACTTTGTATGTAGGTATAAATGTATTTAGACTCGTTTCGAAGTGTACGTTTTTCCTCTTGAGAGGTATAAACATAGCTTAGGACTTCGTTTGGTCGTAAATGTATTTATACTGTATACTTGGTCATAATTTGGTGAGATCCAATTTTGGATGTCTTATACATGTAGATTTTTTCAACTTAATGAGTAATCTGTATGCATGCATGTAGACTTTCAAACTAGTGAGTAGTCTGTATGCGTTGCACTGAGACGTTCAATTCAATGAGTAATCTACGAGTGCGGCGCGCGCTTAGTGAGTACCCTACTTAGTGGGTTTTTCATCTTCGTGAGGGCGTCCCCTCGTGAAGGTTAAATGCGGTATATCCAAATAGATGTTCGCATACAAATAAAATGAAGCGAAATGAAATATTCATTAGAAAAATAAATATTTTATTCATCAAATATATGACATCGCACTTCAACAAGGCAAGTAAGAAGGCTAACATAAGGCTGATCTGAAATCGAAACTATGTAAAGTACCTCCTTAAATGAGAAATATGCCAGGTTCGGGGGATAAGCGCACCAGATAAGTGAGATAGCTTGTAAGCCCCCTTGCCAAGGTTCTCGTGAACACGGTATGGGCCTTCCCATGTTGGATCCAATTTGTTAAGACGTTCGGTTCTACTGGCTTCATTATTTCGCAGGACGAGGTCGCCTACTTGGGCCGGAGGCTTTGACCACTTTTGTTGTAGTCTGCGCGACACGGGCCTGCTTGGCTTCGTTTATGAAGCGAGCTCGCGCTTCTCCTCGAGGCGTCGAGGTTGGCCCGGTCTTCCTCGTTCGGCACCGGTCGAAGTGAAGAGTCGCGGGCTTGGCGCGCGATCTCGGCCGATGACGGCTTCGGTTCCGTAGACCCGGTGAAAGGGTCTCCCGTGCGACGTCAGAGGTGTGGTCTGTGGGACCTGAGGACTTGAGGAGATTTTCAGCCCGATCGCTTTAACTCGGTCCAACCTCTTCTTCAATCCTTGTACGATCGTGCGGTTCGTCACCTCGGTGCCGCCATTCGCTTGTGGGTGTGCGACCGAGGGTGAAGCGTTGATCGATCTGAAGCTCTTCGCACCACCTTGAAGTTTTGTCCACGAATTGGGTGCCGTTGTCGAGACCGAGCGTGCGGTATGCCGGCGGCGACTATATTTTTCCACGAAGGTCCGAATCCTCCCGCCGTGAGGCTCGATGGTGGCTCGGCCTCGACCCATTTTGTGAAGTAGTCTATAGCAACGACTAAATATCGGTCGACCCGGTGCGGTCGAACGGACCAACGATGTCGATCCCCATCGCATGAAAGGCCGTGGGCTTTGTAAAGTCGCTCAAATCGGTCCGGGTAGCTGATCGTGGAATGTCGGCACTTCGGACATTTTGACAAGTTCGGTGAATCTTGAATAAGTGTGGGCGATAATATCCCGACCTCAACGTCTTTTTGAAAGAGCTCGGGAGCCGATGTGGCTTCCGCAAGATCCTCTATGAATTTCATTAACACGAGTCGGCTTCTTACGGTCCAAGGCACCTCGGGAGGGTTGAAGGTAAGACTTAGGTAGAGAGAGCCCTCATACATAAGATACTTCTAGATTTCACCATCATCTTTTTGGCTTCTAGCCGATCCTGAGGTAGTGTGCCAACTTCCAGGTATGCTTTTAGGGGCGTCATCCAGTTTGGTTCAACCTCTGAGATAACACTGATGTGGGCACCTCAATGCTTCCGGAATGAACTTCCTCTCTTGGCGGATTTGTCGATGACGGCTAATTTATCGAGGATGTCACCGCTATTTTCCTCGTGGGATTTGATTAATCTTGAAGTATCCGAATGAGGCCAAGATCTCTTTCGCCTTCTCAAGTCTCGCTTCATTCGATCCTCTTTAGCCTCGTATGTGCCTAAGACTTGGTTTACCACGACCTGGGAATCTCCAAATATCTGGACTTTGTCCACTTTCAATTCCTTTGCTAGGCGGAGTCCTGAGATCGGTCTTCGTACTCCACTTCGTTGTTGGTGGTCGGAAGGTCAATCGGAGGCGATGTCACCTCTTGCTTATCTCGGGCCGAGGAGAAGGATACCCGCTCCGCCACTGCCTTGCATGAAGCTCCGCCCACGACATCCGCCAACATCCAACGGGTGATGCAAAGTCGTTTCTCTGCGTGAGGTGGGAGTGACCTCGGCGGTAGAGGTGACCTCGATGAATTGACCTCCACCAAGAAATGCAGCTGGCTTGCCTTTATAGCCGACTGGGGAGTATGAGATGTCGTGCTCGCCGAGCCCAGTGCTCACTTAGCTATTCGTCCGGATGACTCCGGTTTTGATAAGACTTGTCTTAGAGGCAAATCCGTTAGTACCGGATAGAATGAGCTTGAAAGTAAGGCCGAGGCATCGCAGCATTCACCAAGGCCGAGCTACCTTCGAGGTTGGTGTACCTCGTCTCCGGTCCTTTGAGAGCTCGGCTAATGAAGTAGATGGGAGTTGCCGTCCCATCTCATCTCGCTTTGACAAAGACTAATTGCCTCGTCCGAGGGTGGCGATATAACGATAGAGTTTCACCTTGCTTTGGGCGGATAGTGTCGGCGGTCGGCGAGATATTCCTTCACCGTCTGGCGACTGGTGTTCTTCCCGCCGGTGAAATCTGGAGCTCTCCTCGGGATCTTGAAGAAGGAAGGCGCTTCGGCACTCGAGATAGGAATCGGTGAGGCGGCCGGGCATCCGGTGAGTTGTGTATTTCACGGATGGTTTTGGGATCCGCATGTCGAGCACCGTTTTCACCTTGGTAGGATTGGCTTTGTGCCTTCTTGAGAAACCCAAGATCCCGAAATTTACCCGTCTTCACCACGAATGTGCACTGGGATTAAGCTTGAGGTTGGCCGACCGAGGAGTGAAGAATAGTTTCGAGGTCAATGGCGCAGCTTCTCGACTTTTTGCTTTTGACTACTATATCGTCGACATAGACCTCAACAATTTCTCCTATGTGATCCTTAAAGATCGCATCCACCATTCTTTGGTAGGTAGCTCCAGCGTTTTCAGACCGAAGGCATCTTTCGGTGGCAAAGACATCAAGTCGATAATGAATCTTTGTTTTGGGGCGTCTTGGGCTCATCAAGACTTGGTGGTATCCTTGTATAAATCCAGAAATCAAGATCTCATGCCCCACCAATGCTTCCACCTTCTTGTCGATGTCGGGAGGGTACACATCCTTTGGGCGGTGTTTATTGAGGTCGGTATAGTCGACACACATACGCCATCCCTCCCCGGCTTTCGAACTACAACGGATTAGCCATCCAAGTTGGGTATTTAACCTCGTCTGAGATTTTAGCCTCCGAGTTGGGTTACCTCGTCTCTTATGATCCGCTTCGCCCGCGGCAAAACTTCTCTTCACGCGAGGCGGTTTAGTGGCGGATCAATGTTGAGACGATGAGTTATGAGCTCGGGCGAGACCCGGTCATATCCAATGGAGACCATGCAAATAGATCTTTATATTCCTTAGAAGTTGCATAACTTTGTTGGCGAATATCGACCGAACTTGGGTACCAACCTTGACAACTTTGGAAGGGTCGCCGTCAGATAGTCAAGATTCTCGGTCGATCATCCCGAGGTGGCAACTTCGGAGGTTACAGAATTGCTAGGCACGAGGTAAGGCCGCATCTTGGTTGAGACTCGTAGGCATTCTTTAGCCGCTTGGTCACCCCGAATGCTTAACACTCCCGGGGTGGGTATCTTAATGATGAGGTGGTATACGGAGCAGACGGCTCAGTTGCATCTGACCAATCTCTTCCCGTGATAATGTTGTATGGAGAGGAGCTCGGACCAGAAAAATTGAATGGCCTTGGTAACCGACCTAGGAGCGCGCCCTACGGAACCGGAAGGGTAATGACACCTTCGGGTTGAACCGCCTCTTGAGTAAAGCTCATGGCGAATCGAAGGTGCGGGGTGTACTCAATTCCTCCGACATCAAGTTTATCCAGCAGCTACGGAATATGATGCTAACGAGGCTCCGATGTCAATGTAGACCCGATGTACATTCTTGTTACCTACCACGGCTTGTATTGTAATGGCATCCCGTGAGGCATGATCTTGGTCTTGGGTCGTCTTTGGAGAACACGATGTTTTCTCCATCCCAAGTCGCTTGTTTTTCGGCTCTTGGGGTCGGCCTCGAGCTTCATTTCTAGCGACGACCTCGTCGTACTAACCGGGCATCCGGTTATAGCGTAAACTCGCTCCATTGCATTGGGACCTTCGCCCTCGCCATCTTCGGTCGGGTTGCCGTTGAGGTCGGTCCGATTGTTACCACCTCCATTTTTCCTCGCTTTTATTACGCCCGGATCGGCGGTGTACTTCTTCGGCCCTTCCTCGACGAGCTCGTCAATCTGTGAGCTCAAGGACTTGCAATCTTCGTATCGTGACCGTACCCCGGTGGTAGTCACAATACTTTCCGTTGACTTTTTTGGATCCTCCTTTCATAGGAGGAGGTTTTGGAAAGAGCTCGATGTGAAGCTCAAATATTTCATACGGATTTGAATAGAGGCGATCGTTATTACGAGGTTTGGCCGAGGTCCCACCTTGATTCTCATGGTCCCTTCTTTATTCTTTCGAACGCACTTGACGCTCAAAGACCTCGGCCCCGATCCTCCGCTTCCTTCTCTCGATCACCGCTCATCCCGGATCTCTCTTCTTTCGGTCCGACTCGTCCCCTTTGACAAAGTTGTCAACGGGGTCCAAAGACGACTAGTCGTCTTTGGTCATTCACGGTGATCTCTTTATTCGAGCTCCGTGTCGGATCCCGTTCTTGAATGCGTTGATGATGTAGAGATCGTTACTCTCATCTATTTTAAGGGATTCCATGATGAACTGGAGACGAAATTCGACATTGTTTCGTCCCGTCCTTGACGGATTATGGCGGATCGGATGAAGGTTGTTGAGGCGGCATCTTCGGTAAAACGCCATTTGAATCGATCCATGAGGTCTTTGAAGCAATGGATGCTGTTACGGCGAGCGAGGTGAACCAACGTCGGCGTTGGAGATCGCACCTCGGAAAGACCTTACACATATGGAAATCTCCCATCCCTTGGTTTGCCATATTGGTGGTATAGGCAAATAGGAAGTCGGAAGGATCTCCAAGGCCATCGATGCAAAGAATATTCGAGCCCGTATCATTGTGGCGGTGTATCCGAATCTCCTTGAAAGAGAGATAATTCGTCCGTGTCGGTCGAATCCGGGAGTTCGTTACCATCCTCTCCGGGAGTGGGAGATCGATAACGGCGTCGTCGTCTCTTCGAGGGAGTTCGACTTTGTCTTTCCTCCTTCTTTCCCGTCCATTTTCATGGGTATCACGTCGAGGTGGAGAACGACTCGTGGAGGGTACGAGGACGAATGAACCACGTATCGGGCGATCATTATGCCGTGATGAACGTTGATTGTTTCGGAGAGGTGGCGACCTCGATCGTCAGTAATCACCACTTCGGGCACTCTTGAGGCCCGCCCGCTTGTCCTCCGGTTGAGGAAACTCGAATTGATTGAGGTTGGCGTTGAGGAACTCGGACACCGCCGACCGAGGACCTCGTGGGAGCGGTGAACCTCCTGCTCACCGCATCGAGGTCGGTGTCTTCTCTTCGTTGGGCGGCGATCCCGAGGGTGTATGGAAGCATTTTCCATGTGACCTTGGTGTGTGACGGCGGTGGCGTCCGCAATCCCTTTCCCGGCGTTGTGTGACCACCGATCGCCCTCCGCACGATTGTTACCGACATCGCCGGCGATACTAGCGTTTGCACGTGTCCTTGCCATTAGATTATAGAAAACACAGCTTTTTGTTCAAGAGTTTCCACAGACGGCGCCAATGATAAATCTAGTGTGTAGAGATTTATGAAAACAAGAAAGAACACGAGAGACTTTTACGTGGTTCGATCAAGAATAAGATCTACGTCCACGGAGGAGATGATCCTCAAGATGTTTACTATAATTCGATTCTGCAAGTATCTCAAAGGGCTCCAGATTCAAGAATTTGCTAACCCTTTACCTTCAATCTAACTCCTATTTATACACAAACGTAAACCTTGCCACGACTCCCTCGATTGGCGGGCTCATGATTCTCCTATAACCGACCATGATCTCCACCATTATTACCCATGATTTCTACCGTTACCTCATTACTGTTACCCATAATTGTGGTTTGGGGATCGTCATTTAGGCGTAACCGAGTAGGCAACATTAGGTTAGGCCCACTCGTTTGGGGCCTCGCTATTGGGCCTGAGAGGTTGGGCCATATCCTATCAACATTCTTCCACAGTCATAACGTAGTAAGTGTAAAATGATGCAATCAAACTCAGATAGCATATATTGAGGATTTAAAAAATAACCTACAAAATTTGATGGAAAAGATATAGAAGCAAAACGACTAACAACTGCTCCCAAGGTTTAACTCGGTTGGTTAAAAGCTAGTAAGTTTGGAACAAGGATCGAAGATCGAATATTAAAAACCACAGTGTGTGAGTTTAACGCTCTTTAGGATAGTTTCTTGTGGGTACTAGATAAAACTCTCATAACCTCTTAATCGTTGAGTCACAGTGATTTACCTTCTCACATTCTCATGGAGCTGGAATGTGGGGCTCCGGATAGCAGAGGTTCCCTTTTTTAAATAAGCAAAACGCCAACTTTAATAATGCACGAGCACGACATATATTTGCAGCTATATTTATGATTTACTTAATTATTTTTTTAGAGGGAGCTATATTAACGTAAATTAATTGTGAATTTGCGTGTGAACAAGAGAAAGTATGTGTATAGTACAAAAGAATGATTAAGTTAATCAATGTTGGATGCTGGAGTGAAATCTTGCCCTTTTTTCTTTTTCTTTTTTGTTCCAAGGGGGATGATGCTTGTTTGTTATTTTGATTAGGCCATAATTATGACAAATTATTCATCATAAACACCTTATAGTTTTCTTCGTGCATTATTTTATCACCTTTACGCTTACACGCCAAGTTCTTATTTAAAAAATATTTTAAAATATAAGTGCATGAGAAATCAAATTGATTGGAGTTTTGAAGACAACCATAATTCAATCCTATTATCAACTTTATTGAATTTTGAAAATATCATAAATCAAATTAATATCGAACAAGTTTTAATCTAGAAAACAATAGTTTATCATAGTTATTTAAAATTGTTAGAGTCTTAAATTTTCTTACTTTTATGAAAATATTCAAAACCGTTATCAAATATGAACATACGATATCTTAACGAGCATAATTTTTATGATGTCCCTACTCACAAACTTGGTACTAAGTGATCTCATTAGGGGCATTTTAGTCTTTTTACCTGCATCTGTTTGATTTGACATCTCCCCTCTTCAAAGGAATTTTTTTTTAGAGATCGTTAATAATTAAATCGAGCTTTTAATAATGCACCGAAATTAAGCATTGGAATGTGATTGAATTGTCAAAGAAACTGCAAGTGAAATTTCAATCTTCATCTGCTTACTAACTGCAAATTTAGATAAGTTAAACTAATTTTGGCCGAAGGTAGATGGAGTAATATGTATATCAAGGAAATATGATGAAAACACCTAATAAATTATTGTATGTCCATTTTGACTGTTTTATTGTCAGTTCCACTCTCCTATTCACATGTTCATTTTGATTGTTTTATTATCAGTGTCACTCTCCTATCCACTGTGAACATAATTTAATGGCAATACCACAGGAACAGAAAAATCAGCCTTTGAACTTCCAAATTAATTACTGATCAAATTACTATAAATTCTTCTTAATATAGAAACTTCCAACTCCATTAATTGAGTAAAATTTCTTCACAATTACAAAATAATTTACCCTTTTATTACATATTTTGTGCGCGATTCACGAGCGGCAATTCAATTCCACAATTTTTTTTATTTCAATAATGCGCATCAACACTTCACACAAGATTCATCATTTTTTTTTATTCAAATATTGGCCAACATTCTTTTTGGGCTCAAGAACGTCCTACTATGACATATCCTTCTTTTTTAAAAAAAATAATTTTGTGGAACCATTTAGTGCTTGTGTTGAATTTACTTCCACCACTTTTTCTTTTCCACCATTTACTAGAATAAATTGTTATATGTAAAAGCAACAGCGGATAAATCGTGACACCTTAGTACCTTCCTTTAAAATTTATAGAAACTAAAAACGTCCTTTGAAATACAACTTTATAAAGCTTTGAAAAGATAATTAAATTAACCTTTGCGGGATAAATGTTTACGCTATCAGTCTCGAAAATAATAAAATGGTGGAATTAAATTTGCAAACGTGAATGCGGAAAAAAAGAAAGAATTAATGTGTAATTAAAACGTAAATTATTTTGTAATGGTTGATATATTAGAACTAGTGTGTAACCCGTCGAAACTTTAGAGGAAATCATTTTTGATACAAATTATAAGTTAAAAGTATAAATTTAAAAATAAGTCTATACTTTTTTTTGAAGTGATATTATTTCAACAACTCATCGTAAAAAGTTTTCAAAATCAAATAAAATTATAATAAAAATAGGTTAAAAGAGATTTTCTTTGATTTTTTCCACTTACATATTTAAAAGGTCGATCTATATGCTCGTACTCACAACAAAACTGATTAAAAAAATATTACTCGTTCTGATTTTAAACTCATATAATTTTATAAGTTGTTATAATTATTGGTTATTTATCTCAATAAAAAATTGAATAGTAACTAAACATTAATAATAAATAATAAAAATAATAAAAATTTAGAAAATAAAAAAAAATCCCGTTGGGCATGTTGATTAATGTTTAGACTTAATTTAAAATTTATGTACTCGTACTTGTCCTAAATCGAATTAAAAATTGATTTTACTATTGATTTTCATCTCAAACTCGTATATTAATACCAAATTATTCAAGCACATAAGTGTAATTTTATTTTGATTTTCAATTAATGAAGTCTCATGAAAAAATTGTGCACGATTCCAAATAAAAAAATGAATGAGAAGTAATTAAGGAAAATCAATACTCTTTAATTAAGAAAATATTGAGATACATAAAATTAATAAAAATTAGAATATAAGAGTTTAGAAAGTACAAAATTAGTATCCAAGATAAATAAGAATAAATGATATTGGAGATGTCACGCACGTGCACGAATTAAGGTAATACATTCGATATGCAATCACATTATATAGAATGTATATACTCGTACCTGTCTCAAGTTCGATTGAAAGCTATTTTACTATGAAATTCTCGTGTCAAAATCGTATAGTAATTCCACTAATTAACTGAACTCATTCAAATTTAAAAATATAAGTTGTTACAGTAGTTTATTACTCGTCTATGGTGTATATATATGTACATGTTCTAAACTCAATCAGAATTTGATTTTACTACTCGTTCTCATCTTGAACTTATATATTAATACCCACTGATTACTCAAACATGTAAATACCGTTTTATTTAGATATTCACTCTATGAAGTCTAGTGAAAAAAATAATATATTTGTTTGAAAAATAGTGAAAAAATTAAAAAAAACTTTTAATTAAGGAAATTTTGAGAATATTAAAATATATAAAATTAGAATATATGAATTAAAAATACAATAAATGAGCCTTTAAGATAAACCAAAATAGAGTTTAAATATTAATCTTAATAATAGAGTTCAAACCATCGAAATATGATGGTTGATTTCTTAATAATCTTGCAAAGTTTAAATATTAATTTTGCAAAATTTATATTAAAAAATAAATATTAAAATTAAAAATATTTTGTGGGAGGTGAATAATAAATGAATCATTTGATAGGATACATTAGATGATAATTAACAATATAATGATTTTAAATCAAATCTAAATTAATTAATTTTTTTGTAAGATTATAAAATTAAATTAAATTAAAGTAATAATTATATAAATACAAATAGATGTTTTTTTTAAATCATTATTAATTATGAATAATCAATACATGTATGTATATATATATATATATGTATTTATAATGATATATTTAATATTAACATAAATAATCAATCAATATATTAAATGATAAGATGTCAAATAAGAAACTTGTGGAATTTTAGAAAAATAAGTATGAAAAATCATGGAAATGTCACGTAGGATTCTATATATGTTTGGATCTATATGCTCGTACTCACAACAAACATGATTAAAAAATAATCTTATTACTCATTCTCATTTTAAACTCATATAGTTTTATAAGTTGTTACAATAATTTGTTATTTATCTCAATAAAAAATTTGAATATTAATTAAACACTAATCATAAATAGTATAAATAATACAAGTTTAGAAAATAAAAAATAAAAAACCCCTTGGGCAGGTTGATTAATGTTTAGACTTGTTTAAAATTTATGTACTCGTACCCAACTTAAATTGAACTAAAAAGTGATTTTACTATCAGTTTTCATCTCAAACTCATACATTAATATCATCTAATTAGTCAAACACATAAATGTCATTCTATTTAGGTTTTCAATTGATAAAGTCTCATAAAAAATGATGCACGATTCTAAATAAAAAAAATGAATGAGAAGTAATTAAGGAAATTCCATACTATTTAATTAAGAAAATATTGAGATATATAAAATAAATAAAAAATATAATATAAGAATTTAGAAAGTACAAAATTAGTATCCAGTATAAATAAGAATAGAGAATATTGAAGATGACATATGCGCACGAATTAAGGTAATGCATTTGATATGCAATCGCATTAATTATTTAGAATGTATATATTCGTACTCGTCTCAAGTTTGATTAAAAAGTTATTTAACTACAAGTTCTTGTCTCAAAACCATATATTAATTTCGCTAATTAACTGAACTCATTCAATTTTATAAATATAAGATGTTACATTAATTGATTACTCGTCTATGATATATATATATATATATATATATATATATATATATATATATATATGTTCCAAACCCAATTAAAAATTGATTTTATTACATGTTTTCATCCCAAAATCATATATTAATACTCACTGATCACTCAAACATGTAAATACCATTTTATTTAGATTTTCGATAAATGAAATCTAGTGGAAAATTATGCTGGCAAAATTTTAAAAAAATAGTGAAAATAAATAAGAAAACTTGGTTATCTTAGTTAAAGAAATTTTCAGAATATTAAAATATATAAAAATAGAATATATAGATTAAAAATGCAATGAATGAGTATTTAAATTAAATCAAAATAGAGTTTAAATATTAATCTTGCAAATAAGTTCAAGCTATCGAAATATGATGGTTGATTTCTTAACAATCTTGCAAAGTTTAAATATTAATCTTGTAAAGTTTATTTTTAAAAATAAATATTAAACTTAAAAATATTTTTTTGGAAGGAGAAAAATAAATAGATAATTTGATAGGACACATTAGATGATAATTAACAATACAACGATTTTAAATCAAATTGAACTTAAAGATTTTCTTATAAGATTATAAATTAAAATTAAATAAAAATAATAAATATATAAATGTAAATATACAAATAGATTAGTTTTTTTTGGAAATCATTAGTAATCATGGATAATCAATACATATGTATATACTACATCAATTAATTAATATATTAAATGATAAGTGGTCAAATCAGGAAACTTGTGGAATTTTAGAAAAATAAGAATGAAAAATCATGAAAATGTCACATAGGATTGTAGATTAATATGGTGTCTTCAATATGTAATGGATTTATATATTAATAGATGTGTTTATAATAAGGGTTATTTGTTTGCAAATTACTGAACTTTCACCAAATTCTAGTTTTACATACCAACTTTAAAATCAATATGATAATTATCGAACTTTTGTTCTGATTTTGCACATAGGTGTGATTCCGACAAAGACTAACACTGACATGGAATGCTGAACGAGTGTGATTTCAGCCCAAAACGATGTCCTTTTGGTTAAAAAACGATGTCGTTTTAATCATTGGGCGATTTCATCAAATCAGATTTTTTTCAGCATTTCATATTAGCGTCAGCTTTGGTCGGAATCACGTTCGTGGGTAAAATCAGAACAAATCAAAGTTTGATAATTATCACGTAAATTTTTAAAGTTGGTATAAAAAACCAAAATTTGGTAAAAAATCAATAATTTAGAGACAAATAATCCTTATAATAATTAGATAAGTAGTTAATTTAGTGGTTCAAGGATTAAACTTGTCATGTGACATTATCATATTGGTAATAGGCACGATAAATTATGTCGACAATAGACAAGAGAACGGTTCCAATTGCAAGTATATTATTCATTTGGTAATTTATTGAAATAGTGACGCATGTGAATCTTGAATGATGATTAAATGTGGATATGGTTGTGCGTGCACTATGGTCCACTGCAAGTATATTATTCATATATATGTATTGAGTAATTTAGTTTACTAGTTGATGAAGTAACTTTTCATTTCCCTTTTATTATGAGATACGTAGAATGAAACCAGATGATCTTTCTTTTTGTAAAATTAATTTGTAGAAGGCAAATAGTAGATGGTCATATGATGAGATTTGGCTATATGTATTAACTAGCTAGTATTGCACCACGTGGATTGGACGAACATGATTACAGTAACTAAGATTATTATTTTTAGTAAAGTGAATAGGTGAAGTTGCAAATACCATCATCTGTAAACATTAATCATTAATATTGTCATCAAGTTTTCCTTAGCATCCGTCTATAAAGATAGTAAGAACTCATTACCATTGAAATAAATAATTCGAAAGAAAAAATAAATAAATTTCAAATCATCTAATTCCCTTTCTTTGGAACAATCCAACTATCATAAACTTCAATCCTCTAATCTCCTTATGTATAAAGCATGTATACCATGACTTCATATGTCATGTAATACAAATAGTCCATGCCAATTATGAGGAGAAAGAATCAACAAATGAAGCTCAAAATTGAGAGGACGATTTAGTTAATTTCAGACATCAATAATTGCAATTTATAATTAAAAATTAAAGGAAACCTAAAAAACTAAGAGATGTGCATTCATCAATAATAGATGTCCAAAGGAATTTATATATTGTCCTAGATAATTGACGGGTCACGGATGGAGCTTTGTGCTCATTTTGGTTAGCTTGTAGCCACTCACTAGTTTCTTTAAATAACATTTAACATGGTGACAAATTCAAATACTCTCTCTATATATTATAATTAAAAAGTTCCGACTGAGCCCGAAACTTCAAAGTTCAAACCCCACAAATAAATAACTAATATATATATATATAATACATTATAAGTTCGAATAAGTTAAGACATACTTTTTGAACAATCAAGTTAAAACAAAATACAAGACCGTTAAAGCGTTAACAATCCTAATCGAAAAGAGCAATACTGTGATTTTGCAGTAGGGGAGAGGGGGTTTTCAAATTTTTTTATTCTTAATATAATGTTTGAGACTTTCAACCTATTTTTTTTTTTTTTTTTGGTAATTTAATACAAAAATTTAAAGGCCGCGTCACGGTGGACTCGAACCCATAACCACTCTACCACTAGGCCAACACACGCACACTTCAACCTATTTTGTTGTTGTCGAGTAAATGATGTTTCTTGAAAAAAGTATCATCTTCGAGTAAGAGTTCTATTTTCTATTCAAAAATTCTATTAAAATGATGGAAAACTATCTAATTTATCTTTATGCCGTGCTCCAATGCTACAATAATTTTTCAGACTCTTCATTCCTCCATTATAATTAAAGGTAAAAGGAGTAATTTTCCGCAGTGCTGATCCTCACAGTACGTTCCGATTTAAAAGGACTTGAAGGATTCAGTTGATAACTTCTCAATCGTATGAAATCATAACTCCATAGAGTAAATCGGTTTTAATATTTCTGCATTGTAAGTTTATAAGTATTTAAAAAAAATAGTAGTGCAATATGAGCATTAAGAAAAAAGAAAGCATGCATGGACCACCGAAGTAGAAAATCACGGTTGAAGTGATGAACCTCGTTTCTTCCTTCGACGCTTGTCTTTGCTCCCCTTTGAATGCCCAACTATTATTTTTATTTTTTTTTAGGATTAATAAAGCGATTAATTACCTAATTAAAGATTAATGTTTGGGGGTTTTCAAATAAAAATATTTATTTTATTTTAGAAAATTTTGGGCTCTTGTATTAAAAATAAGGCTAATTGTAGTTAACTATTGAAATAGATTAAGAGGATGATAAAATGCACTAAAATCGACTACGGTTTAATTAGAAATGTTGTGCGAATCTCCGTCGCGTTAATTGTCCCCAAAATGCCTTGTTCGATGGCACTGCTGCTACATAACAACCCACAGGCCATATTGTCCATTGCTTTCATGTTGCTGCTCTTCAACCCACTTTTAGACCAAGCAACGTTACTTATACCAGCAGCCAATGCAGCTAATTCATGGCTTGCCTGGTCCATAAATTCTAGCCCCAGCAAAGAGCTTATTGTTGCCATCCCATTAGATATTTCACAGTAACCATGGCCACATTGCTGAGGGACCATTACATTCAGTTCACTACCGGCTCCTTCAAGCAATTTTGATGTTCTTGTGTCTGAATTTGAAATCTGGAGAGAAGGGAAGGAAGCCACCCTAGGAGATGTACATGCATTCTCTGTTCCATCAATTGGATTATAAACGGTAAATGCACTAATGCGTGCAATGGGGCGGCATACAGTCAGAGGGCCTGTTGATTTCTCAATTTATTGAACTCATGATTGAGCCCTCTCTAAAAGGTATCTATTATCCACGCATTCCACGGAGCTGACATCTTTTGCTTCATTTGATTTAACAGAGTATGCATCTCCGTATGAAGATGTTTCTTCCGAAGATGCCTTTGACTACCCAAGCTCCAAGCAATGACGCCTCAATGTGGAATTCCAGTGATTTTTAATAGCGTTGTCTGTTCTTCCTGGCAATAGCCTTGCTATTGAAGCCCATTTATTTCCATGGATGGAATGAGCTTGGAGTATGATTCGATCTTCTTCATCTGCAAGCATTTGAGTTCACATTAGCCGTTAAAAACGCAAGCACATTTCCATTAGACTATTACTAGAACCCTCAAGATGAACACCAAATCGGTACAATTCAGTTACTTCCAAACCATCATAGACATAGAGGCGACTGAAACAAATGCTGCTGGTTTCTACTAAGAAATGTAGATTAATCAAAGACACACTCATTCCCACCACATTAACATAACATTATTTTGAGAATTGTAACACATATGGGAAACATAAGCTTGCAATTGTCATGGTTTAAAATAGATGATCCCACAACAGATAAATCAAATTGAATCGGCTACAATGTCTCACGACATTTTGAGCTCATAGAGAATAATTTGACTAAATTGAAGTTTATAATTCCAATCTCTAGCTTCAATTCATTCAAGGCAACACGCCCCATTGTCGAAACTATAAGTTGAAGAAAGGACATCAACTGCAACAAGACGAAAACATATAAAAAGAAACGAGAGACCATAGAATCTCACCCTAACCCTAAAATTAAACACATAATTCATCTGACATGGACAATTACCAGGAAAGGGCTTGCGTTTAATGGTAGGCTCGAGCTGATTGCACCAACGGAGGCGGCAGGATTTTCCCGATCGGCCGGGAATTCCTCGGGCGACAAGGCTCCAGTTCCTCGCCCCGAAGTTGCCAACGAGTTGACTCAGCATCGCGTCCTCATCTGGCGACCACGGCCTTTGACTCGGTCCAGCGATTTTTTGCTCTCTCCTCCTCCATCCTCGAGCATTACCAAGTTCTCGTCCTCACCAACGCCGTCGGCCGCCAACTCCCCATCGCCTTCGCCGCCGCCGCCGCCGCCGCCGCCGCCGCACATTTCTGCGGCTGCTTGAGTATCGATCTCCATTAAATAATCGAAATTCTTTTCCAGTTTAGCTTAATCAATTGACGCAGTGTTTGACTGCAGTCTGAAACTAGTGTGAAATGTGAACGAATTCGTAGGGCACTGCAGGGAAGAGTAGAGACTTGTCTACGGTGATTGTTATTTGCGTGCCCGGTTGAAGATAGGGGTGAACATTCGGATTTTGTTTTGAATTTTTATCTAATTTGAATCGTTTTAAAATTAAATTTTGAGAGATAAAATATCCGATCCGAATCGAATATTCAAAAATTCAAAAATCTGATTTTTTATAAAAAAAATCTGAACCGAAAAATCCAAAATTATGAAAAAACCGAAAATCTGAAACCAATTTCTGTTAATTCTTATATATATTTATAGTAAATTTAAAAATATTTAAATAAAATATTATTTTTATATATGAATTATATATAATTTGAATTTTGGATTTAAAAAATTCAATCCGATCCAAAAATCCAAAAAATCCAAAACGTAATTTAAAATTTCGGTTTGATCCGGATCGGATATTCGGATTTTTTACTCACCCTTATTTGAAACGTTTAAATGCCATCGATTTTAGTAGAACTGGGCCGGATATGTGATTGGGCCAATATGAATCTTTTCACGGTATACGTCTAAAATATATTTCACTCCACTTTCGAATAATAGTGGATTCCATAAATTACTTCATTCGGAATTTCTTCTTCTTGATTTAAACTACAGGTATGTGTAAAATAAATTAGTGATGCATTTTAATTACAATAACTGTTTATCATGAATTAAAATTCATGATTAATAAATTATGTGTTGACATTTATTGGATGACAACATAATTTACACTTGTTATTTATTAGCATGGCGTGTATTGATTGATATCGATATATTTATACTTATCATCAATTCGAGAAATGCTCAAATCCCCGCTCCTTCGGTTTCATCACCATTGTTGCATTGCAAATGACAAATTTTCAGGTATAGGGAATTTATTTGGATTTGTGGAGAATTGTGGGTCAATTTTGCATGATTTCGGCCCACAGATGGAAGCCCAAGTGGATGAGTCCACAAAGTAAATCTCTAACAAAACACAAAAACTTTTGTACATCTTGTACAAGTTGTCAGTTTTGAGAAGGCTTGTTGCCTTGTTATTTTTCGTGTCTAGTTAATCTTATGGGATTGAGTGGAGAGAGCAACAATATATTGCAAGTAGAAGTAAATTCTCGTTATTCAATAAATTGATGTTCAAGTTCATATGTTGAGAAATCACACGTTTCGAACTCGAGATGATGAGCTATAAATGAGTAAGTCCTACCGAAATTTCTAGAAAATACGATTTAATGACCCTTAGGTAAAACTGTAATAACTTCCAGCTAGGCAATCAGAATTTATTACCATCAGAGCTCACTTAAAATAGACTTAAGTAGCTCTCTAAAGACATAAGCCTCGCCTATAAATTCAGTTTGAGCATGGACTGCAAGGCGACACAAGTTGGTTGTTTCGCAATCAAATTTTCAGCAATAGTTCAAACTTTTCCTTTTCGAGTGTGATCTTTCTTTTCGATTGGCTTACCAAGTTAGTTCCTCATGGTGAAGGTTAATCGTGAAAGTAGGCCGAGAAGGGTATGAAGAATAGTCCCGATATTGACGAACTACGACCAGGTGGGCTTTTTTAATGATATATATATATATATATATGGACATCCGACATAGATAATGTGGATTTGTCCCATATATATAAAGTAAACTAATAGAAAAATATTTGCATAACTAACAATTTAAATTTTCATTTCAAGCATGATCTGAAAGTTTACATAAAGTATTGTCTTGCCATAATTGTTTCAGTTTTATGTATGATACATATCTGCTCTTAGTTAATCGAATTCGAGTCATTGCGGGATATCGTCTCCTGCTTGGACTAGTGTACACTTATGACCGTGAGTCATCGAGCGGGTTGGCTGGTCAGGTGTCCGTGAGAAGTGGCCGCTTCTCTGACACATTAGTTTCAGATATGATATAGTACAAAAAGAACTTAGAGTGCAGTCACTTTCAAATCACATAACTATTTAGTAGGTATGGAGCATTTTCAGTTAAAATCCTCATATGCTACAACTTGAAATGGCATGATAATTACAGTTTTCAGCTAAAGTAATAAGTATATAGTTTTTGGCAAGAGTCCGCTGAGTGTTTTTGTACTTGGCTCTGTATGTAATTCTAAATGTACATGTTGAGCTCAAGTGCGATGAAGGAGTGCGAGTGGAGCTTTGTTGACTATATTATAGTGTAGGATGTGTGTCTTCATACACATATGACATATCTTATCTCAATTCTTCCACTATAAATTTTTGATCTATTGGTGATGTGTAATTCCTAATTTTAAATGCTTTCAGTTGAACTCAAATAGTTCTTATATGCAAATTACAACTTGATCTTATATATATATATATATATATATAGGGAGTGGATCAAATGAGAACCACATCTTTTTGCGAACTCTGCGAACCATGATAAGGCGTTGAAGATGATGCAAAGCGGTATAAAGTTGTGCATAACGAAAACTTTCTAAAATTATTTTGTTGTGCAACAATTTTAGAAAGTTTTGTTATGCACAACTTTATACTGTTTTGTGCATTATCTTCAACGTCTTATGCATGGTTCTCAAGTTCTCAAAAAATATGAGTTCTCACTGGATCCAACCCCTATATATATATATATATATATATATATATATATAATGTTAAGTTTTCTTGTTATATCTTGAGTCTTAACCTTCTTGAATTCTCTTGTATATGAGTAAATACGATCCTTATCGATCAAACATCGGATCATCACCCGATTAGTCATTCCCTCCCAGGTTGTCTGTCCCTAGCCGTGGCGGGTGTGCCAAAGAAATCTCTAAAAAAAAGGATACAACCTTTGTTTACTAAAATTAAGGAAAAAAGTTGTTTTTAATAAAAATAAATTACTAATATAATATTTGCAAAACTCCAACGAAAGTAAAATATAGCACATATAGATATGTATTGTAGCACAACGTAAATTATTATTGTCTATTGATTTACTAAAATCAATGACTTAGATTTATTCTTATTTCTTACAAAAAAAATCATTCATAACCGATTCATCAGATATATATATATTATATATATATATATATAGTTATAGTTATAGTTAGATTCAAATGAGAACCATTTTTATCCTAAAAACTAATAACCAAATGAATTCACTATGAAAATTGATGAATCCATTGAAAAAATTACTGAATTCAAAAATTCAGAATTTTTCACATTGGTTCGAATCCAATGAGAGGAAAAAATTTCATTTTTTTGGATTCAGTAACTTTCTCAGCGTATTCATCAACTTTCATAATGAATTCATCATTTTTTTGGTTCTCACGATAATCTCATGTTTCTCACACACACACACACACACACACACACACATATATATATATATATATATATATAGGGATGAGTTATAATACAAACCCCCTTAAAATAAGAAATAAGAATTCATCTTGATCATCCATTTACCATTAATCAATGGTTCAAGATTAAGTTATCACATTCCCTATAATTAAGGGACGGTTATTTTCGTAATATTCAGTAATTACCATTATACCTAATTTGATTTAATCACAACCACACATCTTCAAAAATCAATGGTTCAAATTTGTTCTCATTTCTTATTTTTGAATGTGTTTTATTTGAACTCAATATATATATATATATATATATATATATATATGGGGTGGTTATAGAGGAACCACCCTATGTGAAATAAGAACTAATCTACACCATCAAATTTACTAGATTAAATGGTGGAGATTAAAAGGCTGAAAATTTCGAATTTGGTATTAATTAATGTAGAAACAAAGTATTTCAGTTTTTACGTGTGTTTAAGGCTAAATTGGTAACTTTCGGATACAATAACCGTATCTCTCTCTCTCTCTCCTTTCCGAAAATTACTGCGTCCATTAGTCTCTCTCATCTGACATTGTTATGCATATCATAGACATTGTTATGCATATTCTATATTAAAATTATAGAACATGAATATTATGCATACTATATACTGTGTTATGCACATTATAATTCCTTAAAGCTGAAACAATAAAAATATATATTGTGTTATGCATAATGTACTATGTATTATGCACGTTATATTTAAAATCGTATAAATATAATCATTTTCGTAAATCTGAACAGGTCTTTGAACAATAAAAATCAATGGCGTTAAAAACTAAACAAAAAACGAATAAATACATGTTGCTTCCATTGTTAGGCTGGATAAGTATGAAATATGAGGAAGAAAACGATAATAATAACTATACATAAACAAATCAAGAATACACTAGTTAAGAGATATGAAATCCCATAATTTAAGGAATACATAAGTTATAACTTATGTATTCTGAATCAAATACTTCTTATGTTTCTTGATATACTATCCGGAATTGTACTGTGGAATTGTTGAAAATGTAACTTCGGCAAATTTAAAATATATAGAATTTTATTTATTTCTCAGATGAAGCCTCTTTCAGTTAGTTCTAGCAAATATTTGCTTCTTTTCAATCAAAATTTCTGAACTTTCTTGATCTGCATCCAAAATTTTGAAAATAAAAGGTATATTTTTCTATAATTTTCAAATTAAGCACATAGCCATGTTAATAAATTGTTACTCTTTAACTCTTATACTAAGATTTATTCTTCTGCCAGTTTATTGAAACCTAGCTCAGTGGTAGAGCCATTGATAATTGCATAGTTGTGTTTGGGTTGTGAGGGCTCTTGGCCACATGCATATTTCATATCTTTTTCTAAAAGAGAGTGGAATTTTCAATTTTCAAACCGATCTGGTAATATTATTTCTATTGATGCCTGATCATATGTTTCTCGAGTTTTATAGGAATGGTCTTAAAAAATTGGGAAATTTTGAAGATGTTGGTTATAAGGATTTTCAAAAGGTTTGGCTAATATTATTAGTTTGCAGCTAGCAAGAACTCATACAGTTATACTTGCTATCTTTCTCACTATCTTTGTGCAAGATTCTCTTTCGTTTCCTCAGGGTCAGTCAAAGAGACAGGACGACATTGAAAAGGGACCTCAGAAATCAGGGGAGTTAGGGTTAAAATTCTTCTTTGAAAAGGTGAATATAAGCTTAACATGAATAGTTACTTCCATGGGCTCCTGAAGTTTTCCAAAAGTTATTACAATTCATGGATTGTATGCACTATGATTAATACTTATCTTGTTTTCCTCAAGTTAAAGCTTCGTTTGCTTCATATTCTGCATCTTCTAGGTTAAAGAGGTTGACGAACCATATGAAAAACTCTCTGCATTGCTGAAAAAGCTTCAGGTATGAGATTTTGTTTGTGGTTCTTCTTTTGGTCCTGGCTATTGGCGTGATTCACTACTGGGCTTCAAATAATTTTTACTTGACACGATTTCAGATGTTATTTGTTTGTTTCCTAACTTTCCTTCTTTTGGCTTTGGCTGCATTTTTTGTTGGTTTGTTCCAAGGTAAATGCATCACATCCTTCTAATTTAAAGCAATAGATGATCTGCTTAAATAATTTTTTTCCTTTTATATCAATGTGAGAATACTACATGTCATTCTAAAGTCATTTGTTTTATTTACAGATAAAGCTTTTGTTGGTGCATCTGCTGGTTACTTCTCATTTATTTTCTTGTTGGCTGGAAGGGCACTGACTCTGAGTTGAATCATGTTACTATAGCTGACTCTACCAACCAATGCAATTCATTTTTCTCTCCAGAGTAAGTTATTTTATGGCCGGAGATAGGGAGAGGGTTCAGTGTAGCTGCAACAAATGATTTATAGCCAGTTGTGAAATTCTCACTATCATCTGGTGTAATGATATGGTAAAATTGATATATAATTCTCTCTCCTTATTTGTGGCTGTTTTCATGTCTTCACTCTATTTTGTTTTTGATTCTAAGGGACTATAGAGGTTTCTTTTTCGTTTCTTGCCTACTATTCTGTTTTATATTTTGCTTCTTATTGATTTATTTCTAAAATTGTGCTTGGGGGCACAAGATTTCTAATTCTATACATGAAAGTGTTTCTAGTTTTATGTGAATGCTCAAGTAAGTGTCTCATAATATTAATTTGTGGACATATATGAAAGTTTATTGCTACACATTATATGCCTCAAATTGAATTTAAAGACACAAGTAAGTGCCCCAAGAAATTAATATGGAGACATAGAAAGGAATTTTGATGCTACATATTTTATGTCCCGATATTTATATAAAAGATACAAATAAGTGTCTCGAATTACATTTCAAGGCATATGTAAATGGCTTGAAATACAATATTGAAACACTTATTTGTGTCTTTTATAAAAATATCGGGACATAAAATATGCCTCAAGAAAATATTGAGATACAAACTAAATCTGTTAATGGGCATTTATATTGCCTTAAGAAATCAATTTTGGGACATATGAAAATGATTGGAAAGCTATTGGTTTAGAGACACTTAAAAAGAGCCCCTAACACTATTGGGACACAATACTTGGCAACACATGTGGTAAATGCCCCCAAAATCATAAGTGTCCCAAAATGGTATATATTGAGGAACTTTTTGATGTCTCAAAAACTATTTTTTGTTGTAGTGTTAAGAAATATTAATCATTTACTAAATTAGCCTTTTGACATTTTCGGTAATTAATATATATTTTAGATAGATATGTATTGTCAACCACAAGATCACATCAAATCAAAAGTGAGGATTAGTTCTTAGTTCCTAAAATATATATATATATATATATATATATATATATATAATTTATCTTTAATGTTTACTCTGTAATGTTCGAGTTTTATTGAGACACATAACTAATTATTGTCAACTTATATTTAAATTTAGATAATTATAAATTTGAACGAGTTTGGATAATTAGCGGTATTACTATACATGTTGAGACAACAAAGGTTAGTAAAATTAATTATTTTAGCTAGATTTGGACATATACGAGTCTATAAATTTTAAATGGGTCCCAACATTAATTTCCATGCCTACATGGAACTTTTTTTATTTTTAATCTTTTGTTATTTATTCTATTTATTGTTAATTTTTTACTTTGTAATGTTCGGGTCGTTACAGATAACTATTTATCATAACAACTTATACTTATAAAATCAGATATGTTCGGGTAATTAACGGGTGTTATTGTACGAGTTTGAGACAAGAGTGAGTATTAAAATCAATTTTATTGGGTTTAGGATATGTACATGTATATAAATATTAGACAGTTTCGTCGATGAATCATAGTCTCATTATTTTGGTTCATCACCTCCGCCATTTTGAACGTTTCTTGTTGGCTGAACTTTAACCTCATCATTTCCCTTTATTATCATGCTCTGCACGATCAAAATACAATGGAATTGAACCATAGTCCAATATAAAATGATTTATTAAATTTCTACTTTTACATAACATGTTAAGTGATTTTCATCACAATTCGAAACATATCAGATTCAGACGCATCAACCTAATATAAAAAATATGTCATTTCTTATGACTATAAACACAATATAAAGTATTTTTTCATCGAAATTCAACGAATTAAACATTAATTGCTAGCTTATATGATTAAAGACATATCAAACGAATTACACACTAATTGTTAACTTATATGATTAAAGACATATCAATCAAATGTATCATACCTTATCTCATATTGAATATCGTTACGGCCACAAGCAAAATATGATTACAACTCCTCACTTTATGTTGTTCAAACTTAATTTGTAATGACTTAACTGTTGGAAATCAGCGCTAATCAGCGCTTATATATATATATTTTATATATGTGGTCAAGTTGCCAGGAAGCTACTTTGACCAAGATTTTGAGTGACGTAACGTTTAATTTTGTGAAATTAAACGGCATAGGATCGATCTACGTTCAGAGTAGATGATCGTGGTGTATTCACATTCTCAAATCCGATTCCGGTGAGTGAGAAATAATGGATCAAAGTTGGTCACTTAAACATGGAGTTATGTGATTAAGCGGATAAGCATGAATTAATTAATCCTTATCCCACATTGATTAATGTACCTTCATTAATTGTCTATATAAGTGGTTCATTGAACACTTAGTATAATTATGTGCACAAGTGATGGGTGGAAAGCCCAGCGCCTACACACGCCGCCGCCGCCGCCGCCGCCCATGCGCCGCCCGCCGGGCCGGCCGGCCGTGGTCCGTGGTCCATGGTCCGTGGATCGTGGATCTTGGCAATTAGTCTTTGGGCTGTTCTTTGGGCCTGTTCTTTGGGCTTGCTTCGTGGGCTGGTTCCGTGGCCCATTCGCACCTATATTTTGGATCAATGTTTGATTGAGCCCAAAGATGGAGTTGGTCCGAGGCCCAACTCGTCGTAGCCCAAGTTGGTCCGTTGGGCCCTCTGTGGCTTGAAGAAGACGTCCGGATACGTCCAATGAACACGGACGCACGCGTTGTCCGGATTCATCGTAGAATCGTCGATAACGTTCGACATGATGGCTCTGCAGAAACGTGGGCACGTTGTCTCCGAAACCACCGCGAACCCCTCTCGCACTCAATGGGGACATAACTCCGTAACACCCGACATCAATGCGGTGTTGACTCAAAGATGCTCCCCATGAGGGGCGACGCCTATAAATATGACATGTCTCCCGGCATTAGTTACCCTCTGCAAAAGCATTCTCGCATTCTCTCAAAGCTCTCCTCGCATACATAGCTAGTGTCAAGCTCTCGCCTCGCCTCCGTCCGGTTCGTCGGAGCTCGTTGATTCTTGGTCTTGCCACCCACGAGACATTGCCGTTTTACCTTTGGAGACGATACGCCAGAACCGAGAGCACTACCAGGGCGTATCTCGTCTTGCGAAAAGAGGCCTCCTCGACTCGGCATTTAGAATACGGTTTTACAGTTTCTTCTGTTATTTCTTGTTTTAAGTTCATTGTTAGTTTGATCTCCTTCTACATTTCTGTTTTAAGTTGTAACACGCCCGACAAGTTGTACTATTTTGTACCTTTTTCCAACAATCGCAACATGAGATAATACTTGCCACGAAGGAGTTGAGACCTTAAAATTGACTTAAAACTTTCGAATCGATCGAGCTAAAACACACTAATTACTCGCAATCGCATGCGAGGTAATCGTGGCGTGGTAAGTTAACAGTCGTCTCTCAAGGAAAACTTAACAGGCGATTGTTCATGTCATACGTGAGCGATTAAAACCTAAACATTCTAATGCCAACAAGGGTTTGGAACATGCAGGAATTGAAATACGGAGAATTAAACAAGATCCAAGCTAGGGGTTGTCGATCCCGAGCTATACTAATAAAGCGATAAATCTAACCTAGGGTTGTCAATCCCTAGTTGAGCTCTGGCGATAAATCAAAGCGATAAACAAAAGCATATGCAATCATATTATTCATAGGGTTTGTCAATCCCTAATCTAAATCTAATTGCAAATAAACGAAAGCGTAAATCATTAAGCAAATTAAACCAACGAACAAGAAAACCAATCCATCATCACTATGAATTGATTCTGATAAAATCATCAAACAATAAACCATGAAGTTGATTCCATTAAAAATCTCCAAACAAAGCATGTAAATGTTCAACAAGAATTAAGCGAATTACATAAATTGAAAGGAATTAAACCGAAATTAAAACATAGATTGTATCGATAAGTTGCTGAAGAAATCGGAAGAAAAAGCGAGAAGCGAGTCAGCAAGCGGAGAAAAATAAGAACTCTCAAGCTGAAACCTAAGCGCATATATATATTAATTAAAAGTGGCGCCGATTCATAATGAGCGCAGTTGAAAACGCTCGACTTCAAAGTGAACGCGGTTACGTATGCGCCGGTTCGAGAAAGGCTTCGGAGAAGGATGAACGCGGTGGAGACTCAACGGAGGGTGACTGGATGAGGCGGGCGCTCATCTTGGCCGGAGGAGGCAACGCGTCTTTGAGCTTCTTGTGGCGGCGCTTCGGGAGTGAACGCCGGGGTGGCCGGGGTGGTGTCTTCTTGCGTCGGCGGTGTATCTGGCAGGCATTGCTGCAGGCTTGCGCCGGGAAGAAGCGCTGTGAGCGGCGTGGCGCTGCAAGGCAGAGTCCCAGTCCACGGACGGAGGCGTCTTTGAGCAGCGGATGAATGGCGCGGTGGAGAATGGCCTTGAGTAAATTGTCGAGCTTTCGGAGTGAGCGCCTGGCGAAGGCTGGGCCAGGCGTGCGAGGCGAGGTGGAGGTGGAGCAGGCGGGCGAGGGCGGCAGCGGTGGGCGAGGCGTGGGCGAGGCGGAGCGCGCTTGTTGAACAGTAGTAAAATTCATGAACGCGCTCGGTTAGCCGCTGGCTGGGTGACCGAGACTTGGGCGCGGGCGGGCGGCGGCGGCGAAGCGCGGACGTCTTGTGAGCGCCTGCGCTGTGCACGCGTGCGCGACTTGACGTTGGCTCGTTCTCTCGGTCCGAACTCCGATTTGCGATCCGCTTGCGCCTATGAACTCCTGTCGAGATGCTCTTCAATTATATCTGATCCTTGGCAGATCCAATTTATCCTATTTTCTGTCGTTTTCCTACAAAACACCGAAACGAGCAGTAAGTCCGAATCGATAAATCTTAATCAAACCAGCGGTATAAATAGGACAAACCATAGAAAATGACACGTAAAAAATACCAAGAATCATCACAAAATCATACCAAACAACTCCCCACACTTATCCATTTGCTTGTCCTCAAGCAAAGTCTATACTAATAAGAGTCAAAAGATAACTCATGCAACTTAACCTTTTTCTAATCAATCAAACTTTATTGCATTTCCACACTTGGTGCTTACGAATTCAAAATAATGTGAAATAAATCAAGAACGGCAATTGACTTCCAATAAATAAAATGGTAATCTCTGCTCGGACCCAACTCTCCGTTAAAGGGTGAACTAACTAATGTGGTCACCTTTAGCAACAAGTTTCTTTTATAAAGCATAAAGAATGTTTTAATGATTTTGGAATAATATTCGAAGGTGCACTCTCGATGAACTCGAGTCTCCTAACGTGGTTTCCATGTCCATTTCTCAAATTACGAGAGAGGGACATAATCCCATCCTCCATTTCAACAATCTCAACAAGATCTTGGAGCTTTCATTCTCCTCATTTTCACATCTTTTCACATTTTTTTTATATATATAAAATGAAACAAGTATATAGCAACCACAGCGTTAACACTACCCCTAGCATTAGCGGGACAAATCACATCAATTTCTCCTATTCATTTTCTATCAATCACGGTCTCGTCGATTCACATTATACTCAAATCATATATCACCAAAAGTTTGAAATTAAAAGTTTGATCAATACCACGAGTTCGATTGCACAAATCAAGATCCTAACTTACTCGCATAGACAAAGCTTACGTCCAAACAATCAAAATAAGCACAAGGGCACGTCATTAAGCATCGAAAACTATATATCACGCACACAAAACCGAGTAAACACCCCGCATTTAAATCGAGCATCGTCCCCGGTGCTCAAAACATTAAAAGCTCAAAATGATAATAGAGGATGATACTTCCTTGATAATCGACGAATAATTGTGTAGAGTTGGAGCACCACGGCCATCTCGCTGCGACAACTTTCGGATCTGAGCAAAACAAACTCAACAACAACAGATAGATCAACAAGAACAACAAAACAAGACGAAAAGAAAGAAAGAAAAAGCAAATAAAAACCGTGGGTCAACTCCCACGCAGTACTCAGTTTAACGTCGTGAGCACGACGTGTTCCGGTCAACAACGGACTATCCATAGTCCTTCACCTGCAGGAATACCATCTCGGCCAGAACATCAGTAGTAATCATATATGCACAAAGGGCAGTAAAGAAAGAAAATAACAAATCATTTAAGCTCAAGTCGAACATCCTATTCTCCAAAGTGAAATAGATAATTTCAATTCCCAAAGCACAATACTTTGGAGAATTAGGAAGTTGACAAATCATGGATGTTACCTCAACCTTCGTTATCATTGTGTCCTCCATAGAACACGTACTTCACATGTTGAGGCGCTCTTTCACTTTCGAGTGGGTTTGGCATGTCATCAACTTCGAGTGCCCACTTGCTTCATCCTCTTCATCATCCTCCACGTGTTTGGATAATTCTTTCACCTCCAGAGTGAGTGTTGGAATGCTATCGACTGGATTTGCCCACTCTTCCTTGTTATCCGTTCTCGTAAAAACGTCATCGAGGCTCTGATTATGCTTCTCATCCACACGTGCCCACTCGTTCTCACTTTCCACCTCATCTGGCTGCAGCGGCTCTTCAGGTGTCTCTCCCACCCCATCTTCAACAATTGGGTCACTTCCAAGAGTAGTGACCATCTGAGCTTGATCGGGTTGGTGCGGGAAAGGTGTGATTTCAGTCACTTCCTCGTTTTCCACCCCCTGTGACTGCAGCAGCTCATCTGATGTCTCTTCCACCCAATTTTCAACTATTGGATCACTTTCTAGAACGATGACCGATCGATCCGATCGGATTGGTTTGGAAGTTCCTCTCTGCCGCAATGACTTATCAAGCGTGCTCGGACATATCCTATTGCGTCTAAACGCCAAAGTCGGCGCTTAAGATCCAAACTTTGGACTAAAGCATCCGTTTTTGAATGGACGACGCCTCTTTTGAGTTAACTCATCCTCCCAAGCCGGCCTCGAAGGTGGATACGGTTTGTTGGGTCTTGATTGCGATGGGACGCGGAGGCGGCCGTGTTGTGGATATAGTCTTGAGGTGGAGGTGGTTGTTGTGAGTACTCATATTGAGGTGGAGGATGTGGTTGCTCCCGATGAGGCATTGTAGGATTGATCCTCATATTCTGAGGCGGTTGTTCCCGTGAGGGATTGGAGGCTTGATCCTCATAAGACGGTGGAGGTGGTTGATCCCAATATGGATTATAGGCTTTTGCTCGGGATATGGATCATACGCTGATGCTCGTAGCCTAACGGACATCCCTCGAAAATCGAATCGGGCTCCTTCTTCATAAGAAGAATTTGCCCAATATGGGACTTTCCTCCCCCACCGCTGACCACATTCGTCATCTTGGTAACCCCGCATTATGCACACCAACAACAAAAACAAGATCACACGCACTGGGGAGAAAATAACGAAGCAGAACAAAAAGAAACACGGAAAACAAACAACACAAACAATACGCTAAAGTTTTCCCGAACGGCGCCAAAATTGATCGAGCTAAAACACACTCAAATTACTCGCAATCGCATGCGAGGTAATCGTGGCGTGGTAAGTTAACACAGTCGCTCTCAAGGAAAACTTAACAGGGCGATTGTTCATGTCATACACAGAAAGCGATTAAAACCTAAACATTCTAATGCCAACAAGGGTTTGGAACATGCAGGAATTGAAATACGGAGAATTAAACAGCATCCTAAGCTAGGGGTTGTCAATCCCGAGCTATACTAATAAAGCGATAAATCTAACCAGGGGTTGTCAATCCCTAGTTGAGCTCTGGCGATAAATCAGCGATAAACAAAAGCATATGCAATCATATTATTCATAGGGTTTGTCAATCCCTAATCTAAATCTAATTGCAAATAAACGAAAGCGATAAATCATTAAGCAAATTAGACCAATGAACAAGAAAACCAATCCATCATCACTATGAATGGATTACAATAAAATCATCAAACAATAAACCATGAAGTTGATTCCATTAAAATCTCCAAACAAAGCATGTAAATGTTCAACAAGAATTAAGAAACGAAATGCATAAATTGAAAGGAATTAAACTGAAATTAAAACATAGATTGTATCTGATAAGTTGCCTGAAGAAATCTGGAAGAAAAACTGGAGAGCAGTAGCCGCGGCGGAGAAAAATAAGAACTCTCCAACGAAACCTAAACGCATATATACATTAATTAAAGTGAGTAGGTTCATAATAGCGCAGTTCGAAAACGTTCTGACTTCAAAGTGAACGCCGGTTCTGTGTGCGCGCCGGTTCAGGAAAGGCTTCTGGAGAAGGATGAATGCCGGTGGAGACTCAACGCTGGAGGGCTGAGCTGGAGTGGAGCGGGCGCTCATGCTTGAGCGCCGAGGAGGAACAACGTCTTGAGCTTCTTGGCGAAGCGCCGGGAGTGAATGCCGGGTGAGCGCCGGGTGGTGTCTTGCGTCGGCGGTGTATGCGAGGCTGGCCTGGCTTCACAAAGGCCGGAAGGAAAGCGCGGGCAGCGGTGGCGCGAGTCCAGCCACGGACGGAGGCGTCTTGGAAGCGGCGGATGAATGAAGCGGTGGAGAATGGGCGCAAAATTGGCTGAAAGGCCGAGTGAGCTCCGGCTGCGGTGGCGGGCGAGGCGTGCGATGCGAGGCGAGGCGGAACGGGCGAGGCGGCGCGGGCGGCGGGCGGCGCGGCGGCGAGGCGTGGCGAGGCGAGCGAGCGGCGCGCTTGTTGAACGCGCAGTAAAATTCATGAACGCATGCTCGGTGTGGCGCGGGCGCTCGATGCTGCACGCACGCGCGCGACCGACGTTGGCTCCGTTCTCTCGTCACGAACTCCGATTTGCAATCCGCTTGCGCCTATGAACTCTGTCGAGATGCTCTTCAATTATATCTGATCCTTGGAAGATCTAATTTATCCTATTTTCTGTCATTTTCCTACAAAACACGAAACGAGCGAAGTAAGTCCGAATCGATAAATCTTAATCAAACCAACGGCATAAATAGGACAAACCATAGAAAATGACACGTAAAACAATACCAAGAATCATCACAAAATCATACCAAACAGTAACTAAATACCTTTGCTTGGAGATGTCGACCGTACGCCGCCACTCGACTCCCGCCTACTGCTGCTTGCCGCCTCTGCCTGCCTCTGCCGCCAATCCGGCACAATGGCTACGGCCATGTTTGGTTTGATGCCTTGGGTCAACCATTGGACCCTTTGGTTCCACTTTTAGTGGTTCAACGTTGGTTCCACTTTAGTGGTTCCATTGGCTCGACGATCGCACTTTTCGGTGGGTCATTGTTGGATCCACGGGATCTAACTGCTGGTGGTTCTCATTCGAGTTCCATGTTTGATACACTTCAAGTGGTGCTGGTGGATCCGATTTTGGATCGATCTCGGCGCTGCTCATACCGCGAGGATGATGCCGCCGCGAGAAGCCGCCAAGTTTGGAGGATCCGACTTTAAGAGATGGCGACAAAGATGCTGTTCTACCACGACGTTGGGCTTCCCCAATTCTTGGTGGAAGATGAGCCCGCCGCCCGGGGCGGTGACGGACTTTCACGTCCGAGCAAAGATATGACAATCGGCGACTGGCGATTATCTTTGTAAAACTTTATACTTGGTAGTTTAGAAGATAGTTTGTATAGTGTTTATCTTTGTTGTAACGACATCCAAATGTATGTGGGATGCGCTAGAAAAGAAGTACCGTAGTGATGATGCAGTGCGAAGAAGTTTATTGTAGCAAAATATTTGGACTACAAGATGGTCGATTCTCGACCGATCATGGACCAAGTGCAAGAGTTTCAACTCATTGTACACGAGGTTCAAGCCGGCGGCACACTTGTTCGGATGGCTTTGTCGTTGCTACGTTGATTGAGAAGCTACCCCGGTGGAGAGACTTCAAGGTCTACCTTAAGCACAAGCGAAAGGATATGACACTGAAGACTTGATCGTCAAACCGCGCATCGAGTCCGACGTGAAGAAGCAAGACTTAAAAGCGAAAGGCTTGATCGATGCTAGAGCCAAACTGTTGAGAGAGGCGGTCCCTCCCACAAACGTGTTCGTCAATGTCGAAGACAAAGCAAAGGAAGGTGGTTGCCCGTAAGTTTGACGGGATCATTACAATTGTGGCAAGCATGGCCACACGAGTAAGGGCGTCGTCGCCCTAAGAAGAAGAAGGTTATGCAAGTTACCAACGTTGTCGAGAAGGACTTCGACAAATGGGACAAGGATGACTTGACTGCTGTGGTGACTGAAGAAGTCAACCACGTCGAGAATCAAGGTGGATGGTTCATCGACACTGGCGCGACTGCGCACGTCTGCACCGAAAAGATGTGTTTCTCCACCTACAAGGCTGTTGAGGGGAGGAAGCTCAACATGGGGAATCAAGCTTCGTCCGAGGTTGCCGGAGTTGGTGATGTGGTACTCAAGATGTCGTCCGGCGTAGAGATCACGTTGAAGGATGTGCTGCATGTCCCAGACATTCGCAAGAATTTAGTGTCGGGCTCGATTCTAGTTAACAAGGGGTTTAGACTAGTTTTGAGTCGGACAAGTTTGTTTTGACTAAGTTTGGGAAGTTCCTTGGTAGGATTATCTCACGGGGTCTTTTCAAACTAAATAATAATTGTCTTGTAGTGTACCAAAAATTATGATGAATGAAAATGCATCTAATTCCTCTTACATGACCGAGTGCTCGATTTATGGCATTATAGATTAGGACATGTTAATCTAAATGCAATAAAAAGATTAGTAAATTTAGATTTACTAAAGTTAAATGAAGTTAATACACAAACGAAATGTGAGGTTTGTGTGGAAGCCAAAATGGCTAAGTTACCGTTTCATTTGGTAGAATGGAGCACTAAGCCTCTAGAACTTATTCACACTGATGTGTGTGATTTAAAGTTTGTACAAACTAGAGGTGGTAAAAATTACTTCATCACGTTTATTGTGATTGTACAAGATATTGTTATCTTTACCTTCTAAGAAGTAAAGACGAGGCTATTGAAGCTTTTAAAACTTCAAGAACGAAGTCGAGAATCAACTAAACTGTCGAATTAAGGCATTGAGTGATAGAGGGGAGAATATGTAGCTCCGTTTGAGGCATTATGCAACGAAAGTGGTATAATACATCAAACGACACTCCTTATTCACCTCAATCTAATGGCGTTCTTTGAACGAAAATCGAACACTTAAGGAGATGATGAATGCTTTGTTGATTAGTTCGAGGTTGCACGAGAACTGTGGGGAAAGCTGTTTTGTGACCAACTACATACTGAACAAAATTCCACTGAAGAGTAAGGATGTCACTCCTTACGAGTTGTGGAAAGGAAGAAAGCCATCGTACAAATATCTCAAAGTGTGGGGGTGTTTGGCGAAGGTTGAGGTGCCTCTTCCTAAACAAGTTACAATTGGACCTAAAACAGTCGATTGTATCTTTATTGGGTATGCACTGAACAGCAGCGCCTATCGTTTTCTGATCCACAGGTCAGAGGTACCGAGATATGACTGTGGGGACGACGATTGAATCAAGGAATGCTATATTCTTTGAAAGTGTTTATCCCTGTAAAGACAAGGATAAAAGTGAAGCTTGCTCTGGCAATAGAGCTGATGGTGAAGCTTCGAGTTCTAAACCTTTGGAGGAAGAATCGATATCGCATAAGCGACCGAGGTCTGATCCAGAGGGGTCAGAACCGAGACGAGGCAGTAGAGTCAGAACGCCAAAGGATTTTGGTCTTGACTATATTGTGTTCATGTTGGACGAAGAACCAACTTCGATCAAAGTAGCCTATGCTCGGCCAGACGGAATGCTCTGACGAGAGGCTGTTCAAAGCGAGATTGATTCCATTCTGCAAAACCACACTTGGGTGCTGGTTGATTTGCCAGAAGATTGTAAGCCCTTAGGATGCAAGTGGATCCTTAAAAGAAAGTACAAGCAGATGGATCAATTGAAAAGTATAAGGCCCGTTTGGTTGTCGAAGGGTTTAAACAAAGAGAGGGTACGATTTCTTGATACCTATTCACCGTGACGAGGATTACGTCTATTAGGGTGCTTCGTAATTCTTTGCTTTGCACAATCTTGAGATTCATCAAATGGACGTTAAGACTGCATTTTGAATGGTGACCTCGATGATGAGGTATATATAGAGCAACCCGAAGGGTTTGTAGTACACAGTCGAGAGGCGAGGTATGCAAACTCGTGAAGTCTCTATATGGTTTGAAACAAGCGCGTTGCAATGGCACCGAAATTTGACAATGTAATGTTGGCAAATGGTTTCAAGATCAACGAGTGTGACAAATGTGTCTACGTTAAGAACACCGATAATGGTTATGTTATAGTGTGTCGTATGTAGATGACATGTTGATCATGGGTAGTAATACTCAAGTCATTAATGACACAAAGCGCATGTTAAATAGAAATTTTGACATGAAGGACATGGGTTTAGGCGATGTGATTCTTGGAATCAAGATTCTAAGAAGATCGACGGAATTGTCTTGACATAATCTCACCACGTCGAGAAAGTGCTTAAGAAATTCAATGCGTTTGATAGTTTGCTGCTAAGATCCCATTGGAGCTCAATGTTCACTTGAGCAAGAAAGAGGGTGAACCTGTTGGGCAAGAAGACTATGCTAAGGTCATCGGTGTTTGATGTATCTTACAAATTGCACCGACCGACATAGCTTCTTGCCGTGAATAAATTGAGTCGTTACACGAGCAATCCAAGCAAGGAGCATTGGAGGGCTCTAGTGAGAGTTTTGAGGTACTCAAGTATACTCAAAATCATGGGCTGCATCTCACGAGATATCCCCCGATACTTGAAGGGTACTGTGATGCCAATTGGATATCTGACACGAAAGATTCACTTTCTACAAGTGGGTACGTGTTCACGATTGGAGGAGGTGCTGTTTCTTAGAGATCCATGAAACAGATGTGTATAGCCCGATCCACCATGGAATCAGAATTCATAGCTTTGGATAAAGCTGGTGAGGAAGCCGAGTGGCTCCGTAATTTTTGGAAGATATTCCATGTTGGTCTAAACCGTGCCACCGTGATGATTCACTCACGATAGCAGTGGCTATTGGAAGGACGAAAAGTGGTTTGTATAATGGTAAGTCTCGACATATCGTCGGCGACATAATACCGTGAGGTATTTGATCTCAGTGGGGTTATATCAATTGACTATGTCAAGTCGATAGATAATCCGCGATCCGTTAACCAAAGGTTGAACCGGGATCAAATGATCAAGTTGCTAGAGGAATGGGATTAAAATCCACATCTTAAGAACAATCATAGTGGTAACCCAACCATGATGACTGGAGATCCCAAGAACTTGGTTCAATGGGAGAACTAAGCTATAGGAGTTCGTGTGTAAACACTCAAGTTAGTCTGTTCCCTAGAAAGCAAACGAATGTTGAAAAACTTGCCTAGTGGTGAGGTTGAGTCGTTGACTCTTAATGATTCCTAAGATACCTCGGGAGGTTGAGTATGGCAAGATACTCGGTAAAGAATCACCTATGTAAGTGCAGTAGGGCCGCTTCAAACAAAACACTTATGAATCCAAAGTGGATGTCCATGGCCAAAATGGAATCAAACGTGAGAACGGATGAGGTTGAGGTGTTAAAGTGTTAATACCATTGTCTCGATTGCGTTGTGGGGAATAGTTCAAGGCATCGTGTCCACTAATCCGCCTGTGTACTCGATGGTACTAACTATGGAAGGTTGAGGCCATAAACCACTGTCCAAATATTTTAACATCTCTTGAGGATCGAATGTGTGTCGCATACATGCATATGGCTATTTCCACTCATGTGGGGATTGTTGGAAATCGCGCTAATCGCTATATATATATATATTTTATATATGTGGTCGAGTTGCCGAAGCTACTTTGACCAAGATTTTGAGTGACGTAACGTTTAATTTTGTGAAATTAAGCGGCATAGGATCGATCTACGTTCGAGTAGATGATCGTGGTGTATTCACATTCTCAAATCCGATTTCCGGTGAGTGAGAAATAATGGATCAAAGTTGGTCACTTAAACATGGAGTTATGTGATTAAGGGATAAGCATGGATTAATTAATCCTTATCCCACATTATTTATGTACCTTCATTAATTGTCTATATAAGTGGTTCATTGAACACTTAGTATAATTATATACACAAGTGATGGATGGAAAGCCCACTTGCGCAAGACACGCCGCCGCCGCCGCCCTTGCCCGGCCCGGTGCCCAACGCCCGGCGCCCGCCTCCCGCGCCCATGCCCGGCCCGGCCCGGGCCCGGCTCCGGCTCCGGTTCGATTCCGTGGTCCGTGGATCGTGGATCTTAGATCTTGACAATTGGTCTTTGGGTGGTCTTTGGGCTGTTCTTTGGGCCTGTTCGTGGGCCTGGTTCCGTGGCCCATTGCACCTATATTTTGGATCAATGTTTGATTGAGCCCAAAGATGGAGTTGGTCCGAGGCCCAATTCGTGTAGCCCAATCCGTTGGGCTGCTGTGCGATGGAGTTGGTCCGAGGCCCAACTCGTAGCCCAATCCGTTGGGCTCTTTGTGCACTGAAGAGACGTCCGGATCGTCCAACGAACACCGACGCACGCGTTGTCCGATTCATCGTGAATCGTCGGTAACGTTCGACATGATGGCTCTGCAGAAACGTGGGCACGTTGTCTCCGAAACCGCCGCGTAACCCCTCTACACTCGATAGGGGACATAACTCCGTAACACCCGACATCAATGCGGTGTTGACTCAAAGATGCTTCCCATGGGGACGACGCCTATAAATAGGACATGTCTCCCGGCATTATTAACCCTCGCAAAAGCATTCTCGCATTCTCTCAAAGCTCTCCTCGCATACATAGCTAGTGTCCAGTTACATCCCCGCCTCCGTCCGGTTCGTCGGAGCTCGTTGGTTTGCGGTCTTTGCCACCCACGAGGCAGCTGCCGTTTACCTTTGAGACGATACGCCGAACCGAGAGCACTACTGGGCGTATCTCGTCTTGCGGAAAGAGGCCTCCTCGACTCGGCATTTAGAATACGGTTTCTGCTTTCTTCGTTATTTCTTGTTTTAAGTTCATTGTTAGTTTGATCTCCTTCTACATTTCTGTTTTAAGTTGTAACACGCCCGGCAAGTTGTACTATTTTGTACCTTTTTCCAACATTAACATCAATCTAAATTTGATAATACGACATAAACACGTAGAGAATTGGGGATACGCTGGTAGATTATGTGCAAGAGAAGTCCTAACTAGCAAGCAAGTGCGGCCTTCATCTATCACCATGGAGAATTTTATTCAACGTTAACCAAATTTGTAACGAACTCCACAAACCCCCAAATTTTCCCTTTGATTTATAACAACTTGTTTTCTATATTGAGAAATATCCTATTTATTTGTACCAGCTATTTTTAGTTACATCTTTATCTACCTTAAATGTTGCACATAACATAGAAATAAGTATTATGGCTCACTTGTTTCATCTTAAATCTACTAACTCTTAACTAATTGAATTAAGTTCGTGAGGATGAAAAAATAATAACATATAAATAAGTATTATGGCCCTGGCCCAAAAATAAAACAAAAGTACGACGCTATTTGCGAATTCTCTTCAAAGTACTTAAAAATTCATCTAAGACTTTTTGCTTTGGCTGTATGCAATTTCTGTCAACATCTAATCTACCCTTTGCATTTATTGATTCACTAATTTTGATTAAAATTTCACATTGATTTTCCAAAGAAATTAGTATACACATCATTTAATTGGGATTTGCTCAAAATAGTGACTTGAGCAAAATTATGAGTATTTGCAAAAAAAGAGAGACAGGGGGTTTGATCCATTAAGCCTCCTCCTTCCCAAATTATTGACTTTAGCCACTAAAAGAAGATTTAATCAGGACCTTAATTTGGCAGCTAAACCGTGTATCAATGATATTATCAACATACATAATTCAAAGATAGTAATTAATGGACTAAACCAACCACAGCAATCTAATCATAAGATATACTATCGTTATCACTACAGTTAAGAAGTTGAACCTCTAATTTCATCTATCAATTTATTTAAAGCTATCTGGGAAATTTTGACCGAATAAACTTTCCAGCTCAGAACTTACATTTAAATAACATGTCACATATTTTGTAAAACATTCAAGGTCACATCCACCAACTTAACTAAACAATATCGACGAGGCGCATTTAATTTAAAATGTGAAAAAACGTCATTTTTTTCCTTGTATAACCAAACATTTATGCACTAATCATACGTTATAAATTTCGAACCAAAACATAATAACATATTTCTTCAAGATTTGTAAGTTATATATATTTTCCTATTTTTGCGAGTATAAAAAATAGATTAGTTTAAGTGGTTGACATGATTAGGAAAGGGAGCTAGCGAGGTAGGATTTGTTGGGTGGTCTGCTAGGCATTTGATTGAATCATCTCCAACAGTATTCCAACTTCCCTCGATTTTGAAAATAATAATTCAACATAACATACCAACAATAAATTGGGACGACTAATAATTTCAGATTCAAATAAGATTTCTGTATCCTTTAATATTGTTTAAAGTATTTATGCATGGATTGAATATTTTTCTGCCACGATAAATTAATACAGGTCTTTTGAATGTTTAAGGCTTAATTAATTTGTTATGGTGAATTTTGTGTCTTTTGTTGAGATTTATGCTTACTCTAACAGGATATTTTTTCGAAATAAATTCATAATCTCATAGAGAACAAACGACAGCTTATCCTAATTAATCTATCCCTACACTTTAGACTTAAGGCTGTAAATGTCCAAGACGGAATTGATCGTCAAGTAAACTAAATTTAGACGGAATTTTGAATCATAAAAAATTCAACTTTATAATAGTATCGTTAAATACAAATAGATTACAAACTAATAGCCCTACGTGCGTAGCTCAGTTGGTTAACAGCTAGCAGATTTAGAATAAGAACCAATGATCGAGTCCTAGCAACCATAGTATGAGAGTTTCACATTATTTAGGGTGGCTCCTTATGAATACTAGGTAAAGTCCTCATAGATTCTTAATCGACGAGTCACCGTGATTTATTCCTTCACATTCTCATGGGACTGAGATATGAGATTTTCCGGGAGGAGAACTTCCACTTTTGGAACAAAAATTACAAACTAATAATTAACTTTCACGTGTCGTGTACGTGATAATAAAAATAGTAAATACTACACTATTATAATTGCAGAGCTACTGATATAAATTGACAAATCACTTGCCCGGCCTATGCCAACAAATTGTAAAAGCCTAATACAAAATAATTAATTTCATATTTGTCCAGTTCACTTTGCTATTTATATGTATACATAATTATCTGGTGCTGATATTTATGTAAACATGTATTAATATAATGATATAATATGTTAATATGTATTTACTATTCGACAAAGGACGATATAAACTAGTTACAAATTAATTAGAACATAAATAAAAAATAAAAAGGGGTAAATGTATCCTCCCATAAGTGTCACGGTGATTAAGCTTGATGGGCTTCGACAAGGGTTGCTTTTGTAGTTGGGTTAATTGTTGGAAATGATATAATAATGTTTATTTATAATTCTCATACGATTTTTCAAATATTGTAATCATAACATCATATATAAAATTTTATAATTACGATATCCCAAGTTATTTCACTAATAAAACTATATCATTTCATTTATAATAGGAAGTCATTTTGAATGGTACATTAGATAAAGTTTGATGGAAATATTCAATATTGTCTATGCCCACATTTGTCAGACAAACATATAAAAAACTTTGTTGGAAATATTCAATATTGTAACTTTACAAACTTAAAAGTCAATATTAAAATTCATTCAAAAAAATATAAATTAGTAAACATTATGTTATTCCGACTATCAATATATATAAATGCCCATTCTTCGTGGGATAACTATTGTCTATGCCCACATTTGTCAGACGAACATATAAAATAAAAGTGTAAATTTTATAAAAGGACATTTGAATTTAATAATGACAAAACAGCAAAAACATAGAATTGAGAGATAAACACTGAAATTTTATTGAGAAACAGCCAATGGGCGACTTTTTGTAAGAGATCACACGAATAATATTTTATTACATACAACTTCTTTGATGGCCAACTCTAAACGGTTAGGTAACGAAGTTTCCCGTAACAACTAATTTCAATCATTTAGCCGAATTTCAGCCAATGGTGTTTCAGATTATTTGCTCACGCAATCCTGCGAAAGTCTTGTCCTTCATTTTCTTAAAATATTTTTCTATAGTTTTCAACAACGCGAAGAATTATGTATCCTCACGCCATATGAAAGCAAGGGTATAGAGAATTTTATTTAATGAACAAAAAAAAAAGAGAGAGAGAAAAAGAATACGTTAAGTTGCTGACCTATTTCTAGTTTATTAGCATGTTGTATAAATAAGAGGCTTGTGTTCTTCATTTATGCATAAATCTCCAACTTTGAGTTTGATCACTTAATTTCTTTCATATTTTGGTAGCAATGGAGCGTGGTTTGATCTTTTCAGCATGGGTTTTGGCTCTCTTCTTTTGCTCGACGTCTTTTGCTTCCGCTGCTATCGTCGAACACACATTTCACGTAATTCTTTTCTCTAGTGGTTAATAATTTTGTTATTTTTCCTGTCTTTTGTTGGTTGTACTGTAAAAAGATCACGTCATTAGGTAACAAATAGTCTTTAGTTTAAGCGTAGCCAACTACATACATATTAGAATACAGTATTTTAGCTAACATTGCTGCATTCCATTTTCTTTTACTATATAAAATATGTTTCGAAGCTTAAGTTAATAACCTACATTCTTCAGATATATGTATTTACGTGATTTAGATACTTTATCGATAAAAATTGGACTGTATGCTTCATTACTTCTTAAATGTTTAGCTAGATGCTCACAAATTTTATATCCTTTTTATTATGCAGTTAACTAAGATCTAATGTTTAGCTAGATGCTCATTTCTTATTTCTTCTTCCTTTTTCCCCCTTGCATGTTTTTTTTTTCTTTTTTTTTTATCATTTTAAAAGAAACCAATAGTATTAATTTGATGAACATTCAGATTCTTAATAGTTTTATTTGGTCAACTGCAGGTGAAAAATCTTACAGCGAACAAATTATGCAGGAATCAAGTTATAACAGCAGTAAATGGTAGCCTTCCAGGTCCAACTCTTCGAGTACATGAGGGCGATACCTTAGTTGTTCATGTCTTTAATGATTCGCCGTATAACCTGAGCATTCATTGGTACGTCATGAAAAATCAACTGTGATTACATAATTTAGCTTATATAAAGTAAAAATAATAATATTGATCTTAAAGATTGTGGCATTACAACAAAAATTATAAATCTATGAAGTCATATATATCACGGGACTTGCTCTACTCGTTGCAAAATATTTTAATCGAACTATAATTATCCTTATCTCAAAAGTCTTTTATTTTAAGAGTAACTTTTCCATATCATGTATGTTTTTAGAGGCTGCTATATACTACAAGGAGTGAAAACCAAATTTGATGTATATTACTAATATCAAAATTGTTTAATTATTTATGCAGGCATGGAATTTTCCAAATTCTTAGCGGGTGGGCTGACGGGCCGGAGTTCGCTACCCAATGCCCGATCCGACCAGGTCAGAGCTACACGTACACATTTAATATAACGGGTCAAGAAGGAACTCTTTGGTGGCATGCACACGTCGGATGGCTCCGGGCCACAGTTTATGGAGCCTTAATAATCCGACCCAGATCCGGTCACTCATTCCCATTTCCAAAACCACACAGAGAAGTCCCCATCGTCCTTGGTTAGTAACATTATTATATTAATCCTATTAAATAAGAGTTATTGTTTAATCTAAATCTAATTTTGGATGCAGGGGAGTGGTGGAATGCTAACGTTATTGACGTAGAGAACCAAGCCTTAGCTACGGGTGCTGCACCTAACCTATCCGACGCTTATACTATTAACGGTCACCCAGGAAGGCTCTACCCATGCTCATCAAATGGTAGGTTATAATCGAACATTGATTCAGACCAGATCCTCTATTTTTGAATAGTTTTAACACGAAATACTATTATTTTTAACTTGAAGAAATGATCTTGTCCAAAATTTCACAAGACCTAATTTTCATTTTTCACAGATACATTCAGACTAAAAGTGGTGCACGGAAAAACGTATCTCCTACGCATTATCAACGCTGCACTCAACAATCAACTATTTTTCAAAATAGCGAATCACAATCTCACCGTTGTCGCAGTCGACGCCGCCTACACAAACCCCTACGCCACCGACGTGGTGCTGGTGGCGCCGGGGCAGACGACCGACGTCCTCCTTACCGCCGACCAAACGCCTGCGAGATACTACATGGCGGCATCCGCCTACGCAAGCGTCGCCGGCGTCCCGTTCCCAAACACCACGACCACTGGAATCATCGTCTACAACGGAACGACGCCGTCCACGCCGATCATGCCCCGCCTCCCCGCCTTCAACGACACGCCGACGGCCCACAGATTCTTCAGCAACCTAACCGCGTTAGTCTCGAGCCGGTTTTGGGCCCCTGTGCCTCGCCAAGTCGACGAGCGCATGTTCGTCACAGTCGGGCTGGGCCTCTCGGCCTGCGATCTTCCCCAGAACGGGACTTGCCAGGGCCCGTTGGGGCTGAAGCTCGCCGCCAGCATGAACAACGCGTCATTCCAGTTCCCGACGAAGTTGTCCATATTGGAGGCCTTCTTCAGAGGCGTCGGAGGGATTTACACCGCCGACTTCCCCGATAACCCCCCGTTGCGGTTCGATTACACGAACTCGAGCAACAGCTTCAACCAGGCGCTGCTCAACACGACGAAATCGACTAAGGTGAAGAAGCTCAAGTTCAATTCCACGGTGGAGGTGGTGTTTCAAAACACGGCGTTGATCGGAGTGGAAAATCACCCCATTCATTTGCACGGATTCAATTTTTTCGTTTTGGCGCAAGGTTTTGGCAATTATAACCCCACACTTGATAGTAGGAAGTTCAATTTTGTTAATCCGCAAGAGCGTAACACCATCGGTGTTCCGGTTGGCGGGTGGGCCGTGATTAGGTTCCGCGCCAATAATCCAGGTAGATATTTTTTGTTTCGGATATTATATCTCGTGGTTTTGATATCGAGTATGATGTTATGTAAGTCATTTTTTTTAATAGGTGTGTGGTTGATGCATTGTCACTTGGATGTGCACTTGCCATGGGGTCTAGCGACGGCTTTCGTAGTGGAAAATGGGCCTACACCGGAGACAACGCTGCCTCCGCCGCCGGCGGATTTTCCCAAGTGCTAATTGTGTTGGAAAATATGCAGTCTTTTGGGGAGAATTTCATTTACTTTTGTTTAGTTTGATAATGTTCTTTTTTTATCTCTTCCGCTTTGTTCATCATTTGTTATAACCTTTATAATTTATTTGCTTGGTTTTTTTTCTTGGAATGTATCATAATGTTGTTAGTCGACTTTGTGAAAATTTTGTATGAAGTCCCAACTCCCCAAATAAGCAATAAGATTATTCTTTAAGAATTCAGTACTATATATTACTTAATTTACTTTTCCCCCCTACAAAGAAATTAGTACTTTTTGTGTAATTTATTTGTATATATAAGCGATATGTAAAGTGATCATTATTATTTGGAACCAGATCAAATCCAAATCAAATTCATTAACTAATTATGTGGACTTCCCTTGTATACATGATATTATGCACCATGCAAATGGACCCTTTTTTGTGCCTATGGATGAAGGCCAACACGATATTTCCAAATGGGCTTCTTCATATATTCTATTTACAACTGAACGTGATGTTTCATGGAGAAGAATATGGATTCTCATTGCACTGTATAAAATTTACATAACGATCAATCTTGGTATAAATTTGAATTTGATCTATCAAAAAAGTACTAGGGTCACTACAAAAAGCAATCGATCGTGACGGAAAATTCCGTCATAAAACTCGTTCGATCCGTCGCTAAAATGGTTTAGCGACGGATTAGCGACGAATCTGGGGTCATTTGAAAACGGTTGCTAAACGTTTAGCGACGGAATTATGTCCGTCGCTAAAAATAGCGACGAACAAATGACGGAAAATTCGTCGCTAATCTGCGACCCAAGAACGGCCGTCGATATAAATACCGTCGTTAATGCGATGCTAATCCGTCGTAGTTAGCGACGGATTAACGACACAATTATTCCGTAGCTAAAACGTCCGTCTCTAATCCGTCGCTAATTAGCGACGGAATAAAGTCCGTCGCTAAATTTATAGTTTTTTTTCCTATTGCGTAAAAATATTCCGTCGTAAATCCGTCGTAGAGGCGTCTCTAGTCCGTCGCAAGTCCGTCGCAATTTACTGTTGGTTCAGTTATTTTACGTAGTTAATCCGTCTCTAATCCGTCTTTAATCCGTCGCTAATCCGTCGCTATATTATCGGCCAAGAGACGACTCCATTTCAATTTTGACACCAAACTGTTTTCAAACAACCAACCCAAACAAATATACAAACAACCAATTCCATCCAATTCAATATATTCAATCCAACCAAACAAACCAATTCCAACCTCCAACCAATTCCATCCATACAATACAAACTATGAAAACAAATCAATTCAATCCATATAATACAAACTTTCGAAATAAACCAATTCAATCCTGGACAAGAAGCCATTCCAATCCAAACAAAACATTTCAATCCAAAATACAGTAATATCCAAACAATCCCATAAAAAAACAATTCTAAATCATGCGATAAGTTAACAAATTCATAATACAACCCGAATATGACGAGGTGAGGGGAAACGAGAGCTCATATCACGAGGGTGGGGGGAAACGGGGCGGCCATGAAGCGCCCAAGGCCTCTCACGAAAGCGCCAAGAATCGAGCTCGAATCGTGGTCAACGTCATCTCGCTCTCACTCAACTTGCAATCGGCTCGATTGCTCGCGCCGACTGCAATCGACCTCGTATGCCTCGCGTTCTTCGCCGCTCGTCACTATCAATCGGCCTCGATTGCTCGCGCTCGACTTGCAATCGGCCTCCATCTCCAATAGCCGTTGATGATAAGCTATCGTAGAGTCAACCGCCGGATGAACTCCTTCGTGCAGCCTTTTGCAATCAAAATAAGGATAAAATAAAATTTTGACATTATTTTACTATGAAATCAAGAATGGGTGTAGTCTCGCACGAGACATCGTCGAAAGTCAATCCTTTTGTTTATCGTTTTTCTCAGATTCTTGACTACACTCATGCAACTCAAAGCTCCTCGTATTGAATGACAACCTCAAACCATCTTCGTATTCATTACATGCGAGTTGTCATATTCCTTCATTTTGCTAAGATAAGCATATAATGTGGATCATCCTCCTCATCGAAGCAGAATTGTAATGATAGCCTTCATTATTGTATCTTAGCTTTTCATTCGACTTGTCCTCTTCGCTCATCACATATTCTTGGCATATGACACGTGTCTTGCTTGTCCATGCGTGAACAATGACATTCTTTGATATTACCCGATTCATCGCGGGATAATGATTGTGATTATGAGCAAGATCAAACTCATCCTTACTGCTTGAACAAGAAGTAAGGATGCTCTGACCGCTTGAAAAAGAAGTGAGGATGCTCTTAATGCTGCTCATAATCACAATCATTATCCTGCGATGAATCAGATAATATAAAAAAAATGCTGCTTGACAACAGCATGGACAAGGAGTACACGTGCCATCTGCCAAGAATATGTGATGAGCAGAAGAGGACCAAGTCGAATGAAAAGCTAAGATATAATAATGAAGACTATCATTACAATTTCTATTTCAAAGGAGGAGGAGGATGATCCTCATTATATGCTTATCTTAGCAAAATTGAAGGAATATGACAACTCGTATGTAATGAATACGAGGAAGATGGTTTGAGTGTTGCCATTCAATACGAAGGAGCTTTGAGTTCGTACACGAGTGTAGTCAAGAATCTAGAGAAAACGATAAACAAAAGGATGGACTTTCGATCGATGCCTCGTGCGCAGACTAGACCCATTCTTGATTTTATAGTAAAATAATGTTTTTATTTTATCCTTATTTTGATTGCTATTTGATTTTTCACTTAACAATTAGAAATGAAATGATCAAGATCAAGATCATGACATTTTTATCAAACACTTATACACTTAATAACTCAGAACATCTTAATTCACGAATTCAAACACCACATATACCTTTTTACTTATACCCAATCTTCCACTAAGAGAACTTCATGTGATACAATTTTTCCTCATTTTTCATGGGTTATAAATAAAAGTGGGTGCATTTTGATTTTACAAATTATAGCAACAAGCAAACTCATACAATTTTGAAACTTATAAAACATCTTATTCATATAACAATTCTAACAAAATTTCGGCAGAGTAAGTTTTATAAAATTAATCGCCATTTGATTCCCAATTCAATCAAACTCATTCAAATTTCACCAAATCATCACCATATGCCTAATTATACACTTAACAACTCAAACATCTCACGAAATGATGAATTTATCATCCCAATTCACATCCAAGCTTATCAATTTCACAAGCCCAAATCACAAGACTAACATTCAATGTATCATTTTCACTATCAATTCGGTAAACTCAATTCAATTTTCACTATCAATTCAATGCATCATATATAATATTTTCACTATCAATTCAATACATCATATACAAGTTAAACATATTCACACCAAGCTTATCAATTTCTCGCAAACATTTTTATCAAACACCACATATGCGTACAGTTAACTCACGAAACGATGAATTTATCATCCCACTTCACATCCAAGCTTATCAATTTCACAAGCCCAAATCACAAGACTAAGATTCAATGCATCATTTTCACTATCAATTCGGTAAACTCAATTCAATTTTCACTATCAATTCAATGCATCATATATAATATTTTCACTATCAATTCAATATCATATATAATATTTTCACTATCAATTCAATACATCATATAATAATTTTCACTATCAATTCAATATATATAACAAATATATAACAAAATAAAAAAAACCAAACAAACCAACCTAGACGGACGACGGCGGAGGCGGGGGGCGGCGGCGGGTCAAGGGCGGCGGAGGGCGGCTGACGGCAAGGCGGCGGGGTGAATGTGGTGTGGGGGTGGGGCTATGGTGTGGGGTGGGGGCGGAGGGGTGGGGTGTGGTGTGGGGTGGGGGGTGGGCGGGGGAAAGGCGGCGGTGGGCGGCAGTGGGGGTGGGCGGCAAGCGGAAGTGAGGTGGGGGTGTGGGTGGCGGGGGTGGGGTAGGCAGCGGCTGGGGGGTCGGGGTGGGCGGCAGCGGCGGCGGCGGAGGCGGCAAGTGGTCGGCACTGGCGGCAAGGTGGAGGCTGGGGGTTGGGGTTGGGGAGGAGGTTCAATTTCAGATCAAATTGGGAAGAAAGCGCTTGATCAGATAAACTTTTAGCGGCGGATTAGCGACGGAATTATCCGTCGTTATATTTAAAACCTTGTAACGACGGATTAACGACGGAATAATGAATGTAACGACGGAATAAGTTTAACGACGGACACATATCCGCCGTTAATTTACGCACGTAATATAAAAAATCAAAACATTTTAATTTAACGACTGAATACATTCCGTCGTTAAATAAGCGATCGCTTACGACGGACAATCCGTCGCTAAATTTTGGAATAAAAAATTGTAATTAAAATTAACGACGGAGTTTGTCCGTCGTTAAAATAAATTTAAAAAAAAACTAAAAATAATCCACTTATTTTACGACGGATTAGCGACGGAATTGTTATCCAATTAAAAAAAATAACAAAAAAATTTATTTTTAACGACGGATAGTGTCCGTCGTTAAATTTAACGACGGAATAGCGACGGAAATGCCGTCGTTGATACTTCGCGCGAGAAATCCCCGCCATGTTACGTCGCTGATCCGTCTCTGATCCGTCGCAAAAAAAATTCCTTTTTATTCCGTCGCTAATCCGTCGCTGAGTCACGACCCGCATTTCGGCCGTCGCTAATCCGTCGCTGATCGGCTGTATTTTTGTAGTGGGTGCCGATGCGCACGATTAGACGCTCTCCATCTAACTTCCTCTAAAATAATGTTACATCCCGACAGAGTAAGGGGAAATTATTCAAATGTCATTTATTCGATATTGAGTGGTGTAAATTCAGAAAGTTTATGATCTTATTCATTATATTAATAAGTTCATAATTTAACAATCTAAAAATGTACTTCCTACATCTAAAATAAATATATCACAATTGTCTTATTCAAAATTCACGAACAGTAGTATCATTTTCTTTCTTAGGCACTACTTCTTATTATTCAACTTCACAACCACTCATTATTTACCAATAAATATATCAATTATAACCTAACATATGATAGAACATTTTCTCCACTCAAACAACACACACCACTACTTTTATTAAAACCCGTACTCATTCACAAGTGATATATTTATCGTAAATGGAAGGAGTATATACTTTCAAAGATTAATAAACATATAAAAATAATCGTTAAAAATTCGAATAGACGTAATAACATAGAGGTAGGAAAATGATGAATAACTCGATCGAAAGATCGCAAGCATATTTACTATATATAATATAATAAAACGCCGCAAGAAAATTCGAACCGCAAACAACCAACAGAATCGTCTCCTTCTCTTACTCAACTACCAGTGCAATAAAATAATTCAAAGAATTATGATCAATAATATTGGACAAATAATTTAGAAAAATCCTGGGGCAGGAGCAGGAGCATCGACAACATAATGGGCAGCCGCCGGACCAGGGCGGAGCCACCAGCGACTCCACCGTTGCTCAAGATCTCCAACATCGCGCGGTGGGGATTCGCCTTCTGCTTCTCGCAAAGAGCTGGCAAAAACACTCCTGCACAATCATTTACCAACACATAATTAATAATGTCCCCCTTATAATTATCACACACAAATGTACATTGATTGAATTACAAGAAATTCGTAAAGAACACAAAGAATTGGCATTGGATATTTTTATCATTTTAGACAGTGCTTTACTGCTTTAGTCTATAATTCTCATGGATCTAAATGTTTTGTTTCCTTCAAATCAAAAAGACTAGTTTTTGCTTGCATTAAAAAGGGCATATTTTTCGTTTATTGACCTCCACAATCTTTTTACTGTTCTACTACTTGAGACAAATCAATAGTCCCCTTAACTAGATTGACTTCAACAAAGCTGTTTTAAATAAAACAATTTCAAATTAATACAGAAAAACAAAGAAACATTAACAGCAACTTTATGTTCACCAATCAAAGCAAAATAAAACATATATCATCTTTTGACCTTTCCACGCATAAACTACATTAACTCGTTAAAAACTAAATTAAAAGTTCTAATTCTAATTAGTAAGCAGCCATTAAAGAATCAATATTTATAGACAGACCGCCCTATGTTACGGAAGTATTACAAGGGCATGCAAGAGAGAAAAAAATATTATATTTAAATAATGAATTATTTTAGTTATAAAATTGTAAATTAATATGTATGCAGCTATATGGACTGGCATTACTTAATTGATTAATTCCACCCAAAAATATTCCAAAAATAAAAATAAAAAGTGCCTAATTAAAAGCAAAATTACCTTCGCCGGCAGCGAGGTTGAAATAGAGGTCGACAATGTTAGGGCAATTCTTGTAACACGATGGGGAGCAGAGGCGGGCGGTGAAATCCGGCGCGAGGAAGGCGTCGGACGAGATTCCGACGAATCCACGGTCGACGCCGCATGTCTTGACGCATTGATCGGTCTCAATATATCCGGACATCCTCTCCACCACCACCTCCGACGTCTTGCACGTGTACTCCACGCTCCCGTCGTCGTTCCTGAAGTTCTCCAACACGCACCTCTTCCCCGATGACGCGATCGCGAACGAGCACAGGTCCGTCGGCAAATTCTCGCAGATCAGCTCCCCTAAATCAATTTTAAAAGTAAAAAAATAAAACATTCGATCCGATTTCGATTTTTGCATGCAATTAAATGAAATTTAATCGGAAAATGCATGCAGGGGTGTAATGCATACCTAGTATTCCTTGGATAAGGAGCGAGGAAGCGAAGAAGAGAATCAATGACATTTTCGTTGTAGAAACCATTCTTTCCTTTGGATGGTTGTTTTCCTTCGCTTTTTCTTCTTGGCTTTATTAAGGTGTGTTAGCTTGGAAACATCTTTATATAAGGCGATGATAGGGGGAGTAAGAGAGAGAGAGAGGAATATTGAGGGATTTATAAAATTTAATGAGTTTATGCGAATTAGTGTCCGCATAATTTGACAAATTTTCTCTAAATTTGGATTGAAGGGAAATTGAGAGTCACAATCGTGGAACTTGAAGGATCCACGCGTTAAATTAATTACTTATTTTTCTTTGATTGGTTTGTCTCGTGGAAAATTGTTTGAGAAATGTAGTTAAATTTGATTTTTTTGTTATCATTAAAAATGGGTATTTGGTTTCCAATTGTTGCCTTACCATTGTGAAAACGTGTTGGGGTGCCTGCACGATTGAAGTTTCCAACAAATGGAGGGCTCTTAGTTTACATATTGACGTGGTCACAAATTAATTTAAATCGAGACTTTCCATTTTTTTCTAGAGATTCTTCTCTACATTTTATTTGTATTTTTACACAAAAAAATATGACATTAACTATGGATTTATGACGGAAAAGGGGATCGTAAAATCGTCACATTTATTGACGGCTTAACGTCAGATCTAGGATGGATTAATTAGTAATCGTCGTCAATCATTCACGAACAGTTGTTATATTTAAAGGTTAATTATTTATTTTTTGTGAATTTTTAACGACCTTTTGTTATGTTGTTAAAACCATCATTTTTTTGTTGTGTTTATAGAATTGTTTCTTTTTTGTCAATTTAATACATAAATTTTAAAGGCTGCGTCACAGTGGACTTGAACCCGAGATCTTTGGCCTCGAGCATTAACCACTAGGCCAACACATACAAAAAAAAGTATATACTATTACATATGCTAGGAAACCATCTAGACCATTCGATTTTTTTCTGGGGGTCAATTTAATACGTAAATTTAAATGCCGCATCACGGTGGACTCGAACCCGAAACCTTTGGCCTCGGGCATTGACTACTCTACCACTAGGCTAACACACACACGTGTTTATAGAACTTTCGCTGTAAAAGTTAGTTAATCAACAAATGTTGAAACACTATGTCATGCCGATAATAACATGCATTATGCATATTGACAAAATAAATGTACGAGATAATTGAGAGATGTAACTAAAAATGATGAGTTATTTTAACGAGTAATGTCCGTATTATATGTTTTATTAATTCCATATAAGTAAAATATCGACAGCCCTAGCAATTAATCTTTCCGTTTTGGATTCATGTTTTGGTCAAGGATATGCATGTCCTTAATAAACTTACCCCTTTAAATAAATAGTAATAATAATATTAATAAAGAAATAAACTTAATTAAACCTCTTTTTGGTAGATGAAATTAGTAAGATTTATTTAATGGAGTAGAACATCCACATATTTATAGGTATATTGACTCTTGAATCCATTGTACGATCGAAATATATATATTTTTAATTTACAATAATAAAAAATTAATTATAAATTAATAACAGTTCATAATACTTACTCACCATAATTAAAAATAAAAAAATAACAACATAATTTGCTTTTGGGGGGCCGACACTGATCTGATCATAATAACAAAGCATGAGTTTATAACGAGTCAAATATTGTTCATTCATTTTAAAGGAATTTGATCAAATTTATTTTGTAAATTCACGGCAGTCATAAATCAAAGCAGTCAAGCAGAAAACGATTATCTTACACAAAAAAGTAATAATAACATAATTATACGAACAAGTATTGATAAAAGAATATCCTTTATAAAAAAATATATATGTGCTTCTACCTTAAGAAAATAAAAATAGGTTAGTGTAATAAAATTTCATTAAAATAATAATAAAATCAAGGGAAAAATTGGTTAGCGCCGTACCTGCTAACTCAATCTGCGGCAGACTTGGAAACTAGAAGCTGAAGAGTCAACATGCAAAATTTCTGCATCACTTGTTCACACTGGACGTTGACTAAATACGTGGCGGAATTTTATTGGCAAACGGATTTAGTTGAGGAAATCCGCTTGCATTTTCGCGGAAAATTTGAGAAGGCGGCGAAAAACACTGTGGCTTCTTGTTTTGTCATTTGCCGGCCCAATATTTTTTATGACCGGAGTCTTTTATTCCTTTTATTTTATTTTGTATATTTGCAAGTTTCTATGTTCATAATTTCAAAATCGATGTAGGCTCGCCATTATATTACAAAAATCAGGAAAATGCAAATTTATATTGTCCAATCGTAATATATAACGTGGACGCGCAAGTTGACCAACATAATTCATTGAACTGCATATACTTGAGTTAAAATTAATGTTTTATAAAATCGGATCGGATATCAAATCCGTAATTTAACTGTGTCATTGAGTCATTGGTTCGATAGGTCAAACTATTTTGAAAAAATCAAATAATCACTTAGTATTTGATCTTTATATAAATGTTGTATCTACATAAAAACATATATTAATATCTAGAATAAACTATTAATATGAAAATTTGTATAAATTATAAAATTTACTATACATTATTTCAACCAAAATTAGATAATATTATTCCTTAGTATATATTTATAAAAAAGAATTATATAACAAAGAATAATTACACTTAATTCCTACAATCATCTTCTTTTACATCATAATCACTATTTTTCAATTCTATAATAATATTAATAATAATAAATTTATAATATTAAAATTTTAAATGAATGAAATAATAATATTTATTTAATATTTATATCAATATTGTTACTGTAAGTAAATAATTAATCAAAGAATTACAATCAAAAGTTTCAAATTGATGGAGTTAGTTGGTTGTTATGTTAGTCTACTAACTTAATGATCAAAAGTTTGAATTCCATTAGTATCATTTTACTCATTTTAAATTTATAATTATTTAAATTATGAGTCGGTTTCACTGGATCATCCGATTTTGATCGATTTTCATCGATTCGCATTGATTTTTATAAATTTAAGAAATAATCATAAATTGAACCATTGATTTGACTGGTTCGTAATTAAACCAGTCGAACATGTCGATTCAGTTTAATTTTCAAAGCAATGGTTAAAATTGAGTCATTTTCTATAACTTTTGGGTCACAAGTTTCGTGCCCGAAAATACATATAGAATCTTTTAATAATTACAGTATGAATGGTTAGTTCTACGAACTTACAGATTTTTCAATTGCAATATTACAAGCCGAAATTCATGACGTATAGTGGCCCAAACAAATTCAGGCGTTATCTGATTTGGTGTACATAAAAAACTAATTAACTTTTTAAATTAAAAAATAAATCTCAATCTTGAGAGAGATGATTTTGGGCCTCACCATTTTATAGTGTGAAATGATCTAGGTCCATAATGAATAATTATTTTCTTCCAAGTCCCAATATAAAAGTAAATTCATCTTCCAATTCATATGTTAATAGAACTTCCATTTACTTCATACCGTAGTTTTTGTTTTAATTTACAACTACAGGTTGAACATTTCAATATTTTATCAATAGTTTTCGATATCAAATGAAATGCTCTACTGCATTAGTTCAGCCCACGGAAATATTTACTTAGGCTCAATTTTGAGACTCTAAGGCTACAACCCAATTCAAAACTAAATTTTTAAATCTGGGGCCCAGATGTTCCGGCCCATACAGCCGAGGCCCAGAATGCTTGGAATTTCAACCGAAGCCACAACGATCAGACGAAGATAAGTGGGTCCCACTTGAACAAACAGAAACCGTTGTCAGCCTCTCAATTCCTTGATAAAAATCTCACAAATTCAAACAAATGAAAAATGGTATATTCTCATACATTGTGAGGTGAAAGGCTGAAACCAAAACACAGCTTAAAAAGGAAAAAAGAAACGCAAAAATAATTTTAATTAAAGAAAACCATGGTTTCAGCTGCAACAGCCACGATATCACAGCTCCTCTTCTCCAGCTCCCAATCCATCGCCCGCTTCTCTCCTCTGCAAACACTCGCCTCATGCTCATCCAGACACGCCAGCCGGAGGCCGCATCTGTCGGGCGGCGCCGGAGTGCGGTGCATGGCAGTGGCGGAGGGCACCGGGACGACGAAGAAGAAGAGCGGATACGAGATTGAGACGCTGACCAACTGGCTGCTGAAGCAAGAACAAGTTGGCACAATCGATGCGGAGCTGACCATAGTTCTGTCGAGCATTTCCATGGCGTGCAAGCAGATAGCTTCGCTCGTGCAGAGGGCTAGCATTTCCAATCTCACCGGCGTTCAGGGCGCCGTCAATGTGCAGGGCGAGGATCAGAAGAAACTCGACGTCGTCTCCAACGAGGTCGGTATTCACATTTTTGGATAAAATAGATCTTAAAATTGTATTTACATTACTTAATCATTTTAGTAGTGGGATAGGATATATATTGTTTTGACTCTGATTTCCTAAGTCCACGAGTTTGCTAAAAATGTAATCCAATTTGGGCTTAGTCATCAAATGAATACACCAATTTCATCACGGCATGAACATAAAAGAAGCTAGTTATTAGTATTATTTAACTTGAAAATAGTGATTAAATTCTCAAATGTAAAAGAATGTGATGATGCTCAAGCAACTAGTTTTCTATTCATAAGAGATTTGATTCTTATTTAATTGGTGAAGATTGGTGGTTGATGTGGTAATTGGTGAAGATTGGTGGTTGATGTGGTGTAGGTGTTCTCTAACTGCTTGAGATCAAGTGGGAGGACAGGGATCATAGCTTCGGAGGAGGAGGACGTTCCGGTGGCCGTGGAGGAAAGCTACTCCGGCAACTACATCGTCGTCTTCGATCCCCTCGACGGATCATCCAACATCGACGCAGCCGTCTCCACCGGCTCCATCTTCGGCATCTACAGCCCCAACGACGAATGCCTCGCTGAAGTTCAAGAAGATGGCACAGTAAATCCACCAAACTCTTTTCTCTTTCTTATTTGGCAAAAACTTGTGTGCATCTGCATGTACGTACTTTAATTAAATCTAATTAGAATTCATCAATTCTCAATTGGGATTTTTAAATTCCTAATAGAAATTATTGATCCCAATTAAAATGGATGCACCATGTATGTGCGTTTTTTTATTCTCGAACATTTCATAATAACTTCCCGATTGTGAACTAGAGGATTTCATCGACACTTTGTTCCCTGCAGCTCGACTCGGTGGAACAGAGGTGTATCGTGAATGTGTGCCAGCCAGGGAACAACCTTCTAGCAGCAGGCTACTGCATGTACTCGAGCTCGGTCATATTCGTGATAACGATAGGCAAAGGCGTATATGCATTCACATTGGATCCCATGTTTGGAGAATTCGTTCTCACACAAGAGCAAGTTCAGATACCTAAATCGGGAAAGATCTACTCCTTTAACGAAGGTAACTATCAAATGTGGGACGAGAAGCTCAAGAAGTACATCGACGACCTTAAGGATCCCGGCCCCACCGGCAAGCCTTACTCATCGCGCTACATCGGAAGTTTGGTTGGAGATTTCCACCGGACTTTGCTTTATGGCGGGATCTACGGCTACCCGAGGGACAAGAAGAGCAAGAACGGCAAGCTGAGGTTGTTGTACGAGTGTGCTCCGATGAGCTTTATAGTCGAGCAAGCCGGCGGGAAGGGGTCCGATGGACATAACAGGATTCTTGATATCGAGCCCACCGAGGTTAGGGTGTCTCTCTATTATTAATGCAATGTCGGATTAATAAAATATAGGACTTGAACATAAGTGGACGATTATTCAGTAAAGCCCTAAATCGAAAAATTCCTATAAATTTATATAGAGGTCGTTATAAATAGTGGAAGCCTTGATTTATTTTTATTTTTTATTTTTCTTGAGATTCCGCCATTATTTGCTTCTAGCTGGTACACCAATTGTTGAGGCAAATCTAACCTTGAAAATGTGTAAGATGACCGATTTTGGTGTGTTTGTGTGCAGATACATCAACGAGTGCCGTTGTACATTGGAAGTGTGGAAGAGGTGGACAAATTGGAGAAATATTTAGCTTAAAGGAAGATTGTAATTGCGGACGATTTTCAGTTTTTATCGTGGCTCAACTGTAAACAAGTGTCAAAAATCCTGTAAAATTTTGGGAAATCAATCAAGAAATTGTAGCTTGTCATATTCCTTTTGGGTTTATTGAGAGTGTGGCTGCACCGATGTTCTACTGGTGCTTTTAGTTAATACATGCACGAGAGCTATTAATTTTGATATTGAATAAACTAAAATTACTCAGATTTGACTTGAGATGGCTTATCATTGGAAGTGCATTTGGTTTGACAAACATCTAAATTATAATATTTTAATAGTGACTTAATTTGGAAAACCTACTCCTTTATATTACATTAATTAAAAACCAAAATGATATTTAAGTAATTAAAAATAAAGTTTGATATCGTTAAATCACATAACTTAGAATATATATATAAATTATTTTTGTAAAAATTGTATGAGTTATACACCATTACATAATTTTATCCTTTATATATATTTGATTTTTTTCTTTTTTAAAATTATATATACAAATGCCGAAATTATCTTCTCATGAGAATATAGTCGGAAAGGTGAGCAGACCCAAATCGAGCTTTTTCAAATTGACTGTTTGAATTCGAGTTGACATATAATTGTAGAATTTGATGCGTGGATACGTCAGAGGGTGGAATAGAAAAATTACTTGGGATGATTATGCGAGCAACACGCAGGGTAACCGAGGACTCGAGGTAGAACAAATGGAAGAGATGAGCAATTGGCTAGCTCCTATTATTCCTCATGAGGCTTGAACAATCTTTTGCTAGTCCTCTCGACTCTATTCAACCCCGATGGCGGCGAAGGTTCCATCTTCGACAACAAGGTGGACCTTAAGATATCGATCGGTTTGTGGCATACGGAACAAAGAGCGAAATTTGTTATTCGCGATCGGACCGCACCGGATTACGCTCAAATGCGATATCGTGATCGGTGTCCGCTTTATTCGCGCGATCGCAATGTGGTGGTTTTTGGTTTGTGCGCAAGTTTGATGCCGTACACGCTTGTGTAGATGATCTCGTGAATACCGAACGCGCAAGGTCAAAGCCCGTGTGATTGCAGAACATACATAGCGCGAAAAATACGCGAGACGGTGAAGTCATTAAGCCGAGATCGATTATGGCCGAGTTACAACGAGTATGGCGGCAAAGCGCCATATACCGTCGCGGTGAGAGCTCGTAATAGGGCAATCGAGATGATATATGGTGGTATGAACAATCCTATCGATGCTACCGGTTATCTTCACATGTTGCGGACAACTAATCTCGTTCGTTGATTGACTTGGATATGGACCGATGGTCGTTTCGCCATCTTTTGTAGCGCTTCGGTTCGAGCCGACTCGTTACACGTTGTGCATGGGCTGTTATTGTTGTGGATGGCACGCACTTGAAGGGCCGCAATAAGGGTATATTGTTTGTTGTGTTACGAAGGACGGCAACGAGCAAGTTTTTCCATCGCTTATGGAATTGGTCCGATCGAGAATGATTTATCATGGACTGGTTTCGAACACGTGAAGACGCTTACGGTCGAATTACGAGACGTTGATTGTGTCTCGATGCGCACGCCAAGATATCCAATGCCGTGAAAATGTCTTTCCGAGAACGCCCACGGCTTATGCTACTACCATCGTTGAAAAAATCACGCCTTTTGGGAAACCGTCGGTGGCATTGTACCGGGCGGCTTATGATATCGGGAGGCGGAGTTTGACAAAGCAATGAACATGTTAAAGTCCTCGTGCCTAAAGATAGACTCTCGGTGGTGCATATGGCAAGTCGTGAGTAGGAGTTGAGAAGTGGGCGAGATCAAAGTGCCCTGTGGAGGCGCTATACCTTTTGACTTCCAACATTGCCGAGTCCTTCAATGCTCGGTTGTTGTGGGCAAGACGATTGCCCATTTGCTCTATGGTTGAAGCGATTCGTCATATCATAGAAAAATGGTTCGATCAAAGACTCAAGCGAAGAGCATACCCACCGACCTAACCCACAAGTCATTCGCAAGATACAAGGCGAGTCGAGAGATCACGCGGTATACTATAGTGCCCAAAAGTAACGACACATTCAAAGTCAAGGACATAAACCAAACCTTCAATGTCAATCTCGGGACGGAATCGTGCTCGTGCTTGGAGTGGGACATGGATCTGATCCCGTGTTCTCATGCAGTTGCAGCTATACGGTATGGAGCTACATACTAAATATAATTTTTTTAGTACGGTATTCCAATTTATAACTAACAACTTTATCATTGTTTTTGATACTGAATTTTAATTTATGCGCATAAAGATGACCAAATTTCCACTATGTGGGAGAATACTACCACGCCGGAAGCTAGTACATGCATACTCATACAGAGTAAATCATGTTCCGCCTCAATCCAGGTTGGATGCTTCACCGATGTCGCAGTTGAAGTATTACCACCTGCGTGGTCCGACAGTGGTCGTCCAAAGTTGGGCGCCATCGTCATCCAACCGAACGCCCCATCAAGATCGGTGGAGGAGATGGGGTCAAGCAAAGACAAGTCGTGCACGTGGGAGGTGTGGTTTGTGTGGATCCGCAGATCACACGCGACAATCATGTCCTTATTTACCATCCCATTAACTCGATATATGAGTTTAATATGATAATTTAAGCATTCTATGAATTTACTAGAATTTTCTAAATTCATATGTTGAAATTGAAAATTTTTAGTTCAGTGTAATTTCTCTCTCTATATATATATATATATTAAAGTTAATATATGATGTTAATATTGATGATTAAGCTCACATATGATACTAAAGTAAGAAGTTGAGAAGAAATTAAAGGAAATTATAATTTATGTATATGTTAGTGAAACATATTATGTAAGTAAGGAGTAATGAAGCTTAATTAAGTGATTATAAATGGTTGATATACCTAAAAGTATACTAATAAAATGATGCTTGCTTTAATTGTTAAGGCGTGTTTGGTACGCTAGTTATGCAAAGTAATACTAAATTAGTTTGGGTTTGTCTAGTGTTTGGTAGTTTAGCATTAACTTAAGGGCCCAAGTTATATGTGCTCCGCCCAAAACCACCTTCGATCTATTTGCTAGGGCAGGCGCATGACCCTAGTTAATAAAAAAAAATTGAACAGTGTCATTTTGAAATTCTCAAACCCAAGAATACCCTCTTCTCCCATTCATTCTTTTTTCCAATTTCAAAATTCAGAATCTGAAGCTCGACATTCTTTTTTCAATTTCAAAATTCGTAAATCAAGCTCGACATTCTTTTTTCCAATTTCAAAATTCGTAAATCAAGCTCGACCCATTTGAAAATAAAAATATAAATTCAATTTGAAAATCATAAAACTTATTTTTCCGATTCTTCATCAAACCGATCGATCGGTTTTTAATAAACCGATCGGTTTTTTCATAAAACCGATTGATTTTATGAAGAATCGATTGATTTTATTTCAAACCGCTAGAAAAATCGATTTTATAAAATTCAATTCAATTTATTTTAAATTTATGAAATTTAAATTATTTGAAAATAAAAATCTAAATTTATAAAAAATTGAATTGAAATATATATTAAGATTGAAGAGTCTAAATAATTAAGATTGAAATTAATAAATCTAAATACATGTTGAACCACAATCTAAATCTATATTACATGAGATGAAAAATCTCTATGCTCCGCTACTAGTAGATGCTCTTCCTCTTCCTCTTATCTTCCTCTTCCTCTTCCTCTTCCACTGGATTCGGCTCACATAACCGAAATATATTTCCACCTATTTGATGTCTATATGCTACAACCGCAACACTAGACATATGCTCGATACTCGGTGAACCGTAAATAAGACGTTCTACGATCATGCATGCAAATGGCCCATCATGAAATCGCCTTCCAGTCAAATACCTCAAGGATCAGCTCGTGTAATAATCGCTCATTGTTCCATGGTGGTATTCGTGGGAGTTATTCTCGAACCATCTAGTGAATATCGAACCGCCGCAATAATCTATCGAGGCACACGAAGTCCATCATCCTCGCATCCACTGATCTGGTCCATCCGCCAAACACGCGAGTCAAACGAAGACGAATGACCCGAGTACATATCCACGCCGACATATCACGAAACGTCATCATCGCATTTACGGGATGATGATCTATAAAAATAAATATTTAGAGAAAATAAACATAACAACATTTCAATTTTTTCACGTATTGTATTAAATAAGGTTACCGTGTGGCATCTAACCATGATGTACGACCGCAAAGCCGAGGACAACTCAATCCAATGCGTTGGTGGTCGCCATACAAGCAACGTTCTCGTGGGTAATGATCAATGGTGCTTCACGCGTCTTGAATGTAGGACGAAAGCGTTGCGTATACCCGACCATGAATTTTGCGTAAACATCTATTCAACATCGAAAACATATCGACTGATACTACATATATAACATATATTGATTGTATTAAAGACACAATACTTACGAAAAATTAGTATCGAGGATGATTGTGTTATGAGAATCCACCCCATCTAATAAGTCGATCCCAGTATCGAGTCTCGTCCTCAAATACATCATGTATAAATCGACCATCCGCAAAATTATTTTAGGGATACATATCAATATAAGTAGATGTACTTCGATACACGTCCTCCGGACATACTTTGCAACCGTCGTGCCAAGATCCGGGATGATCTCTAGTGACCAAATATATAATGCCCATGATGGTCAGTAGAAGTGATATTTGGCCCTGTCTTCATATTCCACATGTAGTGTTGTAGAATTTGATCGCATATGCAGCCCATGGAAATCGCAAATCGTCCGGATCGTCGACTAAGACCCAAATCACGGATCCACGGTGCGTGGCAAGTCGATACCAAGCGAACGCGTAAGAACTAAGATGTGGGCCACGGAGATATAGATGACCGCCGACATCATCAATCGGACGATCCGTATCAAAGAATCTCACACTAGATTCTCTATACTAGTCCTTCCGCTACCAACAAACCTTGATAAACCTCAGCGGATTGCGGATCGTACTCGTTGTGGGATCAAAAGATGGCGTCCCAAGCTTCAAACCCGTCACGGCGCAAAATCAGAAGGAAAAACAAATTGTCCTCCATTAATAAAAACCATATCGCGATCTTGACTAGGAGGGCCTAACTCGTGGGATACCATATGGTGCAAACTCATGTTTGACTTGGATCCGGGTTCCCAACCAACAAAGTGGCCGAAACATCCTCGCTTAAACCTATCCACGGTCTTCACCACCTATATCTCTCGATCTCTGTATGACCGCTTCTTAAATAATTGGGCTTGAAGTGCGTGCGATTGTGGATAGGCGATTGATGGTCTCGGGCCTTAAGAACTCGATTTCCTATTTATTAAAAATAATAAACTATGCTTAATTAAGAAATATGTCGATTAGTGTGTTCACACATATTGTGAAATTAATTCAAAATTATATAGAATTGGTGGTGAACTTTTTGTGTCTTGATTAACATAGAATTGGAAATTTTGTTCCCTATGACTAATTTTTGTGTGTTAGACAACCTTTGTGTGTTAGCATAGTGCAAGGATTGAAAATTTCTACCTAAAAATTACTTGGTGGATATTTCTACCTAAAAGAAATATATTTGTTGAATTTAGTAACATAAGATTAACTACTTATCAACACTTTACCGCTTATAATTTCAAAGCGTCTTATTAATAAGCAATTCTACAGAAATTTCGTGATAGTAACGTTTATAATATGATTTATAAATCAATCAAAACTCATCCAAATTCATCCCAAACTCCCAAATCATCATCATATACTTTAAATATACATTTAGTAATTTAAAACAAGCTTAAACTTATTCATTTATATTTTAATCGCCTAACGTCCTTCAACTACATATATAAAAATTTTCTAGCATTTTACTATCTAAAATTTCTATCTAAAGAAATATATTTGTCGATATATCATGCAAAATTCATAATCCTAAATTTAAATAAATGTCGTACATAAATTTGAAAGTCTTCGTGTAATTAAATACATTGATTTTACATTGATTTAGTGTAATTACTTGAAAGAGTTGGTGAATGAAAGTCCGAAAGAGTTCACTTGCACCAACATATATATCACATAACACATAATAATTAGCATATGTGTATTTCTATAATAGTTCACTTGCACCAACATATATATCACATAACACATAACAATTGCATATATTACAAATAAATATCTAAAAAATAAATTAGCATATATAACAATTTAATAATTAGCATATATTCGCATATATAACAATTTAATAATTCACAAATAAATTAGCATATATAACAAATAAATTAAGCATAACATATATATCATATAACACATAACAATTAGCATATATAACAATTAGCATATATTCCTATAATAGTTCACTTGCACAACATTTAATATTACAAATAAATATCTAAAAATAAATTACAAATAAATATAAAGAACACAGGGAGAATCCATGGCGTCATTATATAGATTTATCATTTTTTTAATTTTAGTTATTAGAGGTTAAAATTTACAAAATGATCTAAAATGTAAAATTAAAACTCTCGACTCTCTCGTCTCTCCCAAATCTAAATCCTACCCTCAACTCCCCTTCCGGCTTCCGCTGCGTTACTACATCCCGTCAGCCCGCCGACGGCCTCTCTGCCTCACCGCCTGGATCCCCCGCACGGCGCACATCTCTCGGGAAAATCTACCGGAATTCTATTTCTGGCGGCACTGCGTCATAATGAGGATTGTCGGACTGACCGGCGGCATAGGATCAGGCAAGAGCACGGTTTCAAATCTCTTCAAAGCTCAGGGTATTCCCGTCGTCGATGCTGACGTCGTTGCTCGCGTATGCCCTAATCTATGAACAAAATTATTCGCTTTACTGATTCTGAAAATCGTGATACTTCTTTATGCTGTTTGACATAGTGAATTGTTGTTGTTTTTTTGTGGAGTTATAGAATGTTCTGAAGAAAGGAACCAGTGGGTGGAGAAAAGTGGTGGCTGCGTTCGGTAACGAGATTTTGCTGCCCAGCGGAGAAGTCGATAGGCCGAAGTTAGGGCAAATTGTTTTCAACGATCCTGATAAACGTCAGCTACTTAATATGTAATGTTGATGCTTCTGTACAAGAGACTACATTGTTTATTTAAGTAGAAAGTTTGAATTAAAGTTCTAATTTTGATGAATTGTTCTATAGTAGATAAATTAATGGTTGAGTATCATGTTGTTTAGTAAAATTCTGTATTGAAGTTGCTAACTCTGTTATCTTCCAACTTAAACTGTGATGTAAGTTTTATTTCTCGGATGATGTAACTGTGACAATGGAGACTAGGTGTGGTTATTTTGGGAGAGATTGAGGTGAAGAATGTAAGATACATTGCATTTTTTTACTGTTCAATTCCTGCTGTACCAAGTCAAACGGGGCATGAGATGATATTTCATTTAGAATGCCTTTGGATTTAGGTACTTTTTAGATATAGGAGGATGGTTGGAAATTATGATTGAGAATATGTTATTCATGTGTGGCTTATTATCAGGCGACCTTCTCGACCTCTCTTACTGAATTTGGAAGCATGTTAGGGGATTTGAAGCTCTGAATGTTAGTTGATCTGTTTTCAACTGTAAGTTCGAAAAATGATTTTCTCCCTTCCCCAATTATAGATTTGGTAAGCCTAACTTTGCATTAATAAATGTAAGCTGGTTATTTAGAGGTGAAGATTGTGCTGACTTTTATGCTTTTTTTTTAAAGTGAAGCGCTCTCGCCTCTCGGTGGGTGCACAAATATTACTCTAGCATAAATGATGTTTATGTTCGGCTTTTGTTGCCCTTGTATGGCAATGATTGATAGACACTTCTGTGAACCTTTCTTCTTCTAAAGAACTCGTACAAGATATATTACATTAGTTAGCATTGCTATAAATAAATCTAATCAATAGTAGAAGTGAAGTTTGGCAGTTTCTCTTGTCCTTTCTCTTAAAATCTTCTTTGTGGGCTTCATTAAGATGGGTTTATGATGTTAAGACTAAGAGTTAGTTAAATTTTTTCAGGTTGTTGGCCCCTTATATTTCCAGTGGGATTTTGCTGGAAGTGTTCAAGTTATGGATGAAGGGCTGTAAAATCATTGTCCTTGATGTACCACTATTGTTTGAGGCCAAAATGGACAAGTGGACTAAGCCCATTATTGTGGTCTGGGTGGACCACAAGACTCAGCTTGAGCGGCTCATGTTGAGAGATGGAACAACAGCCGAAGAGGCCAACAGTCGGATCAATGCTCAGATGCCTCTGGATTTGAAGAAGACGAAAGCAGATATTGTGATCGATAACTCAGGGTCGATGGATGATCTGAATGAACGTTTCAGAGAAGCATTGGTCGAAATCAAGAAACATTTGACGTGGACTGAGTTTGGGCTTTGCAGAAATGGGGCTCTTGTGGCGTTTGTTTCCATTCTTTGTGGCGTTATCATATGCAGGAAAGCTTCTTTATAATGGTTCTTATGTGCGATGATTGCTCATGGAAAGCATATGTTAAAATATAATTTTATGCATATGTATATTTTTCATTTTTTAGGTTATTAAATCCAAAATTAGATGAGATGGTAGATAATTATTACTCCGAGTATGGGATTTAATAAAACAAACAGAAGCAATTTAATGAAGCATGATAGAAATCTAAAAGGACTAGAAATTCATATTAAAGATGCACAAGAATATCCGCTTGTTGTGAAACTTCAAATATAAGAGTGTGTTTGGTTAAGTTTATTTTAAAGAGTTTATAAGCTTCAAGAGATTATAAGAAATTGTGAGTTAGAGAGAGAAAATTGATGAAAGGTTAAATTGATATTGTATATGTAGAAAATAATAAACTATAGTAAAATTATTTTGGTAAATTCATTGTTACTTATAAGTTTATGAAAAAATAAGTTGAGATTGAATTATTTATTTTTAGGAGAGTTTATAAGTTGTATAAACTATTTAGAAGTTTATTTTATCAAACATTTTGAATGACTTTATAAATTTCTAAATAATTTATAAATTATTTTGAAGAATTTATAAGTTTAGTCAAAAACCCTAACACTGCAAATGAATATCCAATGGGCCAATGTCGACGCAAATTCACATTTCATCTGAATCATAATTGTTAAGATAATTCATCTCTCTTTTGAAGCGCGTCATGTACACTGAGTAATACGATATGTATTAATGCTCACGTTAAAGAGAACGTGAAACTCCTTCAAACTCCTACGATCACGCAAGAATAAGCCAAATTGAAATATAATTCTTCTCTATCCTCGAAAGAATGGGTTTCCAATCTTTATATAGAGATTTGGATAACAATATTAGAGGGAACCTAAACCACTAGTCTAAGCTCTTGAAATACATGGCTAATTAAAAGGAGATAACTTAAAAGAGTTCTTATGAAGCCGAGTTTAACTACGAAACCGCTTGGGCTTTGTAATCGTACGTCGTTGACGACATTGGGCTAGACTCATCTTTTCCTCTGCGTGTGTGTCAGTTGGATGGGCTTGCGCCTCTTCGATGTGTAACTATGTGCTCGTATCAACTTCCCCATCCTTTGAAAGCACCTTGTCCTCAAGGTGAAAATCTGGAAATTCTCACGAGAATGGCGCAAGAGACTCCCATGTCGCGACATCAGGGGGAAGGCCTTCCCATTGAACCAAAACCTGAGTAACGGGGCTACCTTCATGGTAAATAGTACGAGATGAAATGATCACTACAGGAACCAAAGTTGGAGCACCAGTTGAGTCAATGGGGAGTGGGTTGAGCGGAGCAGCAGTGGTGCCGATGAAAGGCTTGAGTAGAGAAATATGGAAAACTGGGTGGATTCGGCAACCAGAAGGCAGATCCAAACGATAAGCAACGGCACCGATAAGTTCGATAATGGGGTAGGGTCTAAAATAACGTTTGGCGAGCTTAGGGACCGGGCGGCGTGCAGCAGAAACTTGTCGATACGGCTGCAACTTAACCCATACAAGAACACCAACAGCAAATATAACATCGCGGCAATGTTTGTTAGCCTGCTGTTGCATACGATGTTGTGCCGAAGACAAAGAGGTCTTCAAGTTACGGAGAAGAAGATCGTGTTCAACGAGTAAAGTATCCAGGGCGTCAACCGAAGTAGAACTCGGGGTGTAGTGAGGAATAACATGTGGAAGACGGCCATAAACTGCTTGGAATGGACTCATAGAGATACTAGAATGATAGCTTGTATTATAGTTGAACTCATTGACCCAAATGATCCGCCAATGAGTAGGGTGGTGGAGGTCATAGCACGTAAATATTGCTCCAAGCAACGGTTGACAACTTCAGATTGATCGTCAGTTTGGGAATGATAAGCAGACTATGCTTGAGAGAAGTGCCACTAAGCTTAAAAAGTTCTGCCCAAAATCGACTCATGAAGATCGGATCGCGATCTGAAATGATGGATGACGGAAAACCATGTAACTTCACTATCATGTCGGTGAAGAGCCTAGCCACTTTGCTTTCATGAAATCGCGCAGAAGCGGACGAAATAAGCTGCCTTAGTGAGGCGATCCACTACGACAAGGACAAGAAAATCCGTGAGAGCGGGTAAATGAGTAATGAAATCCATGGTAAGTTCGTTCCATACGAGCGTTGGAATAAGTAATGCTTGAAAAAGACCACCAATGTAGTGAGGTCTTAACTTGTTGACAAGTCACACAAGCACGCACAAAAGCTTCGACGTCTCTGCGCATATGTGGCGATAAAATAAGTGAGAAAGATCGACCAAAGTTTTTAATGCCACCATGACCACCGAAAGGCGAGCAATGAAATTCCTCGATGATTCTTCGCTTGAGTGGAGAGGATGGCGTAATAAAATACTTATGCCGATCTGATAGAATGCCATCTTTGGCGTTGTAGTCGGTAGAAAGTTCACCGTTGTTTAGTTGTTGATGATAGGCATGAAATCTGCATCCTCAAGGTTAGCCTTACGTAGTTGCTCGAGGAATGTAAACACCGGAATACTCGAATAACCAGCCGAGTTGGAACCGAAATGTAGATGTCAACATACGGTGCATGAGAGTAGCGACGGCAGAATCTCTGTGCGAGCACGAGAGTGCATCGACCACAATATTATGCTTCCCGGGTTTGTACTCAATAGCAAAATCATACCCCAAGAGCTTACGAATGTAACGATGTTGATTAGGGGTATGGAGGTGTTGGCGAAGTAGTACCTTCAAACTATGGTGATCAGTACGGATAATAAAACGCCGAACTAGGAGATATTTTCACCACTTTCCAGTGGCTTCGCTGATAGCATGGAGTTCCTTGATGTAAGTCGAAGCACTCTGAAGACGAACACCTAACTTGCGGCTGTGGTAAGCAATAGGAAGGTTCTCTTGTATGAGGACTGCACTGAATCCAACATCGGAAGCGTCTGTGTCGATTGTGAATTGTTTGGAGAAATCTGGCAGATGTAAGACAAGGGTGGAGGCCATGGCTGTTTCAATCGTCCGAAAGTCAAGAGGCCGTAGCGATCAAGCAAAATTATCTTTGCGGAGAAGATCCGTAAGAGGGGAGGCAATTGAAGCATAGTTTTGAACAAACTTACGATAATACCCGGTGAGGCCGAGAAAACCGCGAAGTTGTTTGACTAAAGTAGGCCGAGGCCAGTTAATCATAGCAGCAATTTTCTTTGGGTCTACGCGCAACTCGCCTGCACTAACGATGTGTCCCAAGTATTCGACTGAAGAAGTGTCGAATGTGCACTTAGAGAATTTCACGAATAAACGGTTAGCATGGAGGCATTGGAGCACCGCATTTAAATGAGAAATATGTTCCACTTTCGAAGGGCTATAGATGAGTATGTCATCGAAAAATACGACAACGAAACGGCGAAGAAAATCCTTAAGAAGGAAGTTCATCGTGGCCTGGAAAGTGGAAGGTGCATTGGTCAAGCCAAATGGCATGACGAGGAATTCAAAGTGACCTTCATGAGTGCGAAATGTAGTTTTGAAGATATCCTTTTCATGTACACGAATTTGGTGGAAACCGGCACGAAGATCCAGCTTGGAGAAAACCGTGGAACTGCCGAGTTCATCAATTAATTCATCGACGGTGGGGATAGGGAACTTATCCTTGATAGTTACCGCATTTAGTGCGCGGTAATCGACACAGAAACGATAAGAGCCGTCTATTTTTTTGTTACCAGGAGAATCGGTGAAGAAAATGGGCTTTGACTAGGGCGAATAATACCTTGATCTAGCATGTCTCGAACCAAACGCTTCATTTCATTCTTCTGAAAATAGGGATAACGATACGGGCGAACATTAACAGGTTTTATGCCGTGCTCCAGGTGGATGCGATGATCAAAGAGGCGATGTGGAGGGAGGTCGTGTGGCTCGGCAAAGATATCGAAAAAGTTGAGCAGAATATCGTGGAAAGGCGAAGGAATGCCATACAAATCAATCGGAGTTGCAGTATGATCACTCTGAACCAACCAAATTTCATAAAAGGACTCGACGACATGTGAGTGAATGAGGGTCTGGAGCATTGAGAAACTGATTTCTTTGGAACTGAGAGAAGCATCACCCTCCAAAACAACGCAATTATCATGCCAAGTGAATTCCATACGGCTACGCTTATAGTCATGGGTTACCGGTCCCAGTTCTTGTAGCCATTGAATGCCAAGAATAATATCAGGACCTTTGATAGATAATACGAATAAGTCAAGCGTAAAGACGGTGCCTTGGAGCTTGATGGTGACGCCTGAACATTGATGTTGGCAAACTATAGAATCACCATTGCCAATATAGACGTGAAAGCTCGGAATGGGCGTGAGAGAAAGTTGGAGGCGTTCGGCAAGTGTAGGGGTAATAAAATTATGCGTGCTGCCATTATCGATCATTACGAAAGTGGTGACGATGCATGTTTCCCCAGAGACGGAGTGAGCGTGGTTGAGCGCCGGAGAGTGAGTTGAGAGTGGATACATCTCCCAAAATAAGACCCTCGTCAATAGGAGAGTCATGTATATCAACATCTGTAATATCAGCAGAGGAATCAAAGTCATCACTATCGAGAAGCATGACTGTTCCTTTATTTTTGCAGCGATGGGAAGGGTTCCAACGTTGATCACAATGGAAACATAATCCTCGTTCATGCTTCTCACGAGTTTCAGCAGGGTGAGGCGCCTAATAGGAATCGGTGTGGTGTTCTCGCGACGAGGTGCGGTTCCTGTGGCTTGGACAACCGAGTGGTCTGATGAAGTTGGTGCGAGAATGTGCGGCGAGGGTCGTGGTGTGCTTGATGGTGAGAAGGGAGGCCGAGATATGGGCCGGGAAAACCCACAGGCCTCGTATTGAGTATCTAAGTGCTTGCTTTCGAAGATACGGGCGAGAGAGAAGGTCTCTTTGTTGGATTTGTATACTGAAAGCAGTTTGGTTGAGCTTATATACAATGTTTCATGTTACCACTATTACAATCTCCTATCTGAATTGTTTACTTGATTGCATATATCTATGTCCCCTTATCTCATATATAAGTTAGATCATACAGTGTGTAGAAGATCATAGAAGTCTGTATGATTGGTCAAGCTTAATGAGATATAAATAGTATCACAGCTGTGACAACTTGAGGACGAGTTGTCGATATAGGCTGCGGTGTAGATAAGAAGTGACTTGACTTGGTTGCTTATCTATACAGGTACGTCTCTGACGTATTGATGGATCACAGTGAGATGAGTTTTTCTATCTGACCGTCGTGAAGAACCTAGATCTCGGAGACTTACGTTGATCTATACCTCGATAAGGTATTAGGTGAGTATGAGTTGTTGACCATCACTTTGACTTGCTATGGGTGAGGGTTGCATGAGATAACTCAAGATTCTATGCATCTTGGGTGGTGGCAGTGCTTGTATGTCATGCTAGTTACCTGTGTCGAGTCACCGTATCCGTTTAGGATGATGACGTCCCCTTAAGGAGCTCAAAAGGTTTATTATACTAAACCCTACAGGTTGAGTTATCTCAAGTACAATAATAAGGTTGAGTGGTACTACTTAAGGAATTAAAGATATTAATTGTTTTAAGCAATCGAGCAGCGTAAATAATTAATGGACGACGATATCTTAAATACGGGATTCGTAATGTCTAAGTGCAAGCCCGACTCAACTTCGGTAATAAAGGGTAAGTCAACATTTATTCTCTAGTGACATGAATAAATGTTTATGAATTAATTTATGTTCTGGGCTGAACATAAGATAATTAATTTATTTGAGGCTCATCTTTATTCCTTGCATTTGATCTCTGGGCTGACCCATCCAGGCCTGTTGCTTAGTGGAATTCGCCCCTCTCTCAAGAGTCCTACTGGGACTCTGACTTGATCCTCTCTAACCTAAAGGATATTATTATATTTATTAGATATGCATAAATCTTATCTAGATAGGATTTGGGAGTGCATTATAAATATAAGGTGAGAGAGAAAATCAAGGCTAATCCTCAATCATTATTTTCGAGAATTACCATAGTCCATTGTGAGAATTTTTGAAAATTTGAGAGAAGAAAGAGGTGATTTTCTATAGCATTCTCCATAGATTGTCCAAACTCGACATTGGAGATTAGGCAATCGGGATACAGTCCAGAAGATCAAAGCACGAGTCTTGATCCGTTCATCCTCGACAGATTCGCAGGTAAACACGAGAAAACTCCTACGTGTTGCAATTAATTATATAGGTGCATGCTAGGCATATAATCAATGTATGGTGAATTAAACATCCAAGATAGATCCTCGGGAGAGGGTTAAAATCAGATTTCCCTACACTCGTCTAATGTAGAAGGGCGGTTCATCTGCAGTTCACGACGAATCGATGCTTTAAGGCCCGATATGTAAAAGGATATGAGTAAGGGCTCTGAGAGACCCTTGGTGCGGCCCATGAGACTCGAAGAGGATTGATAGTGCATGCGAGATCCGAGCTGCAGCTTGGCGAGCATACCCTCCGGGTCTTGAATTGAGAAGGCCAAAAGCGAGTGAACACGCGTCAAGAAATCGGACGGTGGAAAGCATGCCTTAAGATTTCAACCATTGGAACCAAGTTGAGGCTTTGCCATCAAGATGAAAAGCAACTATTTGGGCGTTGAACATCGGGGTGTTGTGATAGTGAAAATATTCCTCAATCTTGAAAATCGAGTGAGGATCGTCGCCGTCGAAGCGTGGAGCGTCGAGGCGAACCAACGGGCGCGAGGTGTGTAGTTGTCTCGATGGCAAAGGATGAACCGATGAGAAGATTTAAGCAGTATGCAACAAGCTCGTCGATCATTTACGGATTATGGCGTTGTGGCGTCAAGTTGTTTACGCCGATCGGGTACCTCGGAAGCTATGAAAGCAAGAATGAAAGCACCAATTGTCGATATGTATTAATGCTCACGTTAAAGAGGCGTGAAACTCCTTCAAACTCCTACGATCACGCAAGAATAAGCCAAATTGAAATATAATTCTTCTCTATCCCTCGAAAGAATGGGTTTCCAATCTTTATATGGAGATTTGGATAACAATATTAGAGGGAACCTAAACCACTAGTCCTAAGCTACTGCCGAAATACATGGCTAATTAAAAGGAGATAACTTAAAAGAGTTCTTATGAAACTGGAGTTTAACTACGAAACCGCTTGGGCTTTGTAATCGTACGTCGTTGACGACATTGGGCTAGACTCATCTCTTCCTCTGCGTGTGTGTCAGTTGGATGGGCTTGCGCCTCTTCGACGTGTAACTCTGTGCTCGTATCACTGAGACAGCGTTGACGAACCATATTCACACAATTGGCACTCCACTGAAGATAAGCAAGTCCAATCATCCACACTTTTAGAGAGAGAGAGAGAGAGAGTACGCTGAAGCAGTTCCTAAACTACGTTGGAACAGCCTCAGCTCCGCCTCTCATTCCGCTACCCGCCTATCTCATATTTTTCATACCCATCGCCACCGCACACAACCAACCGCCACCACTCTCCGCCCTCGAATACGCTGCAAAGCCTCGAGATCGGAACCGCACCACCGCTACCAACGGAGGCGCCCAAAATCAAAAAGAAAAATAGATACGAGATAGAAAACCTAACCACATGGCTACTGAAGCAGGAACAAGCTGCCCACATCGACGCCGAGCTCACCATAGTCCTCTCCAGCATCTCATTAGCCTGCAAACAGATCGCCTCACTCATCTAATGCTTCAGCATAATCAACCTCACCGGAGCTCAGGGCTCCGTCAACATCCAAGGCGAGGATCAGAAGAAACTCGACTTCATCTCCAATGAGGTACTTTTTCTTCCACTCCATGTAATTAATAATTAAAAAAATATCTGAATTCATTCGTTCCAGCTGTTCAGCAACTGTCTGAGATCGAGCGAAAGGACTGGGATTATAGCATCAGAGGAAGAGGACGTGCCGGTCGCCGTCGAAGAGATCTATTCCGGCAATTACATTGTCGTTTTTGACCCCATCGATGGCTCTGCAAATATCGATACTAGCATGACAACAGGCTCCATTTTTGGAATCTATGGCCCCGACAAGCAATGCCTCGTCGACCTAGACGATGATTCCACGGTAACAAAATATTCTGTGACAATAACATCATCTTAAGTTAATTGCCAATTAATGCACAAACTTTCATCTATTTTGTAATTTTAATACAACTTTTGAAAGTTGCAATAATGTCAATGTCATTGATCGATCTTAATTTCGTTAGAAAAATAAATGCGCAATGAACACGAGGGATTTACGTGGTTCGATCTTTGAATTAGATCTACGTCCACGGAGCAAGAGAGAGTATATGTGTATTGAGAGTATGAGAAGCGATTACTAAGAGTGTAGCTGATCCTTTTTCGTCTAATCTAGCCTCTATTTATACACAATGATATCGAGTTCGACTCTAATACAAAGTCTTCTCTTATAAGGATTCTTTTAGATATGCATCTAGGATTCCTTTAGATATCCGAATCTTCTACGTCTCCACTTGCGAGATTTGAGTTGTAGTTGGTTGAGGAGTCTTCTTGGTCCGAACTCACATAGGCCGAGCTTAATGTCGGGACCCACTTTTATTGGGCCTGATGCTTGGGCCTAGTAGTTGGGCCGTATCCTATCACATCCCCCCCCAAAAAAAGACGTAGAAGTGAGGTCGTAATTGATGAGGGGTAGTGTTTTGACATCACCTCGCTGAGATTCGTGATCCCGAAGTTGTATGTCGCTTCGCTTCGTTTTGTCGAGGTGTTATGCCGAAGTCGCATGTCGCTTGGCTTCACCTTACCGAGGCGTTATGCCGAAGTCGTATGTTGCTTGACTTCACCTTGCCGAGGTGTTATGCCGGAGTCGCATGTCGCTTAGCTTCACCTTACCGAGGTGTTATACCGAAGTCTCATGTTGCTTGGCTTCACCTTACCGATTTGTTATGCAAAGTCGCAGTTGCTCGCTTCACCTTGCCGAGGTGTTATGCCAAGTCGTATGTTGCTTGGCTTCACCTTGCCGAGGTCGGATATCTGACGTTGTGGTTGAATGCGTGGCGTGTAACGAGGTCGAACACGGGATGTCTGTCGATGTCGAACACGGATCGATCATCGCATTTAATGCGCATTTAATGCGTCTGACGGTTTCCCGATAAAGTGCATATTGGGAATAACTTCCATGATACGCCTTTTCTCATATCACTTAAACTGTCGCCATTGTCGTTCTCGCAGCGTCTGTGCTATCTTCCTCGATTCGTACCCAAAAACCAGTAAGTTATTCTTAATGGCTTCATCTTCTTCCTCTGAGGAGTCTCACGGCCATGATGGCCGCGTTGTGTCTGTGTCGCCACCGGGTGCCCCGGTGGCTTTAGAAGTCTATAATGTTGATTCTCCCCATCCCTATGTCTGTAGTTCATTTTTCCCGCCATTGAGGGATTTTGGTAAGTTATTCTTAATGGATCTTGCTGCTAGGTTTTCTGTCCCACCCTCTGTCGGGTTGGTCGTCCTCCGTCTCGGAGGATAGGGCTTGCGCCCTCCGGAGGGATTTGTTACGGTTTACGAAGATAGCCTTAAGGGCGGGCTTCGTCTTCCTTTTCCTTCCGTCTATGCCGAACTTCAACGAATGTTCGGCATACCTCTAGCCCAAATAACGCCAAACTCATTTCAGCAGTTGACGGGCCTTGGCGTCTATGCCTATCGGCATAATCATCCTTTTACCCTAGGGTTGATCCTTAGGTTTTTTCAGCTTAAATCTAGCTTGGGGTGGTATTACATATCACCCCGTCGTGGCTTCAAAGTAAAAACAAAGTCAAAAATCTCGAACTGGCAAAAGAAGTTCTACTTTTGTCGATTCGAGGACTCCCTCCATTTCATTTGGAATACCGATAAGCTGGCGGATGTAGCAATTGATGACAGCTTTGGTGACCTCGGGGAGGCATTACAAAGGGCTGGCCCAATTGATGAAGAGTTTACCGAGGCCGAGCTCGCTGCTTCGGGGCTGAGCCCTTATGATCCTTCTAATGCGGTGAAGGGTGAGGCCCCTCTTCTTTCATTTCATCTTTTGATTGATTTTTTTGTTTCTCCTTTGTGCTAACTTGGAATTTATTGTTCTCTGCAGTGGACTTCCTTAAAGGGAAGAAAATGAAGAGGTCGAGCTTTGGTCACGAGCCTCCACCTGGGCGACGGGCGTGGCGAGGCCTCTTCGGAGAAGGCCAAGTCGGCCGCCGCCACGGAGAGAGCCGAACCTGCGGTGAGCTCGCCGCCCCAGCTAAGCCATGCCTCGTCAAGGAAAAGCGCGTAGTATCTCCTCCTACCGGTGATGATGACCAAGATCGTCTTGCTCAGCCGCACGTCGATCCTTCCACGAGGTAATGCATTTGTTATATGCCACCTAGTTATCTTGATGTAGTTTGTTGACACGGGTGACATCATGCAGGGGCCGAGGTCGTGAAGACCGAGCTTTTAAGCGGCGGAATATCACGGGTGATGCCGTCGCCGGTTCGACCAGTGGTGGTATTCCGGGAGTTGGAGGAGGAAGACCTCCTTGTACTAGAAGTATCCGAGATCGGGCGAAGGCTCGGCACGCTGCCAAGAAGGAGGGTGGCCGTGGCGGCGCCGAGGCGGCAAGGGGAGAAAGCGACCGAGGCGGCGAGGGTCGAGGTGGCGGTGGCGAGGGGCGGCGGTGGCAGGCCGAGGCTGCGGAGGTGAAGTCGGCTGTTGAAGGTTGAGGTTGAGGCCGCTCGGCGTCGGGAGGCGAGGTGGCAGCACCGCAAGGAGAGCTTCTCCGCGCCTTTGTGGAGAGGTTGTTCTTGTCGAGGAGTTTCTCCGAGTTGGCTGGCGATTTGGCCGAGGTCCTGAACACTCGCGTGGTAGCGGCCACTCTCGATGAAGTTGCCGAGGACTACCCGCATTTGGATAAATCCAAGTACGGGTACGAGGTGATGGAGAATGAGACCCTGCTACGAGTTTATGCCGAGGTCCTTACTGGCGGCTGAAGAGCTTTCCCGTGCTGGAGAGCATGTCGTCCTCTCCAACCCTGCTGACTACGGAGTCGGTTCGTGCATGCTCGGTGGACCGGGACCCTCTGATCAAGGCCATACTGGCCGATCTGGCTAAGGGGCCGAGGTCGACGGTGGCTGCCGAGGTCGTGGAAGGCGGTGGTGGCGCAGCCGGGTGGGGTGGCGAGGCCGAGGCTTCGGAGCTCGGGAGGAGGCCGAGGTGGCGAGCTCGAGCAAGGAGCTGGCGGAGGGTCATTGATCCTCATTTTTTTTTTAAATGTAAATGTGCTTGACAAAGTCCCGCTTAAAAGGCTTTAATAAAATTCCCAATTTTATGGAAGAAATCTTGTCTTTGTTTTGTCTCCGTCTTCTCTCGAACTTTTTGATGTGTCGCCTTGGTGGGTCAAATCAAAATGTTGACTCGAGCTCTCGAGTCTAAAGAGGTCAAGTCCTTCACTTATAGGGCAAACTTGGCCATGTGCGGGAGGAGGACGGCGTCGATTCGTGGATTCTCGAGAGAAGTTTGACGAGCTCGTGCTCGATTTTTGGAGTTGGAGGAGAAGGTCGAGATCGCGAGAGGATAAGGCTAAATCGGTCGCCGAGGAGCATCTTTGAATCTGAGCGGTTATCCGCCGAGGTGGTGAAATGACTACCTCGAGGCCGAGCTAAAGTTTCGAGCTCATGACCCGTTGTTGGAGGTATAGGGAAAAGTGCGGTCGGGACTCTGGCAATTTCGGGAGCGATATGCCGACCAAGAAAGTAGGTGGCCTCTACAAGATCGTCAGTAGATCGTCATCCTTTCCTCGGCGGGTGCTTGGTTCGACGACCGAGGCTTCTTCTTACGTCGTGGCTCTTCCTCCCGCCGAGGCTTCTTCTTCTCTCCTGACGACTTGGAATGTCGACACTTCTCTCGAGTTTTTTATGCAAGATAGACGTCGCCCATCGCGCAGCCGAGGTCGTGTGGTGAGGCAAAGAGGTCGAGTGGCGAACTCTGGCGTCGATCGGGGACGAGGCAAAGGTAGGGATAGGGTTAGCATAGATGGTGTTGAACCACGACTTCTCTAGGGATTGGCTTAGCTTTTCCCAGCCTCCTGGGCCTTCGTCGTCCTCATAGTGTATTGTTGTATACTTTGGAAATAAGAATAAATCTTGTTCCGCCTTGTGTTGATTTTCCTTTTTTTTAAGCAAACGTTGTATATATTCCATCCTCGTAATCAAACGAAGGTAGATCATCCTCGTAATAAACGAAGGTAGCTCGTCCTCGTATGAAACGAAGGTAGTTCGTCCTCGTATTAAACGAAGGTATTCATCCTCGTATTGAACGAAGGTATTCATCCTCGAAATAAACGAAGGTAATTCATCCTCGATATAAACAAAGGTAGTTCATCCTCGAAATAAACGAAGGTAGTTCGTCCTCGTATTAAACGAAGGTATTCATCCTCGTATTAAACGAAGGTATTCATCCTCGAAATAAACGAAGGTATGGGTTCCTTATTTGGCAAGAAGTATCGCTAGGGGTGATCCCCTCACGCGCGTTTAGATCTCCTCCTTAGAGGGTATAGTTCGTCCTCCGAAGAGGGTATAGTTCTTCCTCCGAAGAGGGTATATTTCGTCCTCCGAAGAGGGTAGTTGTATTATGGGGAAGAGGTAGTATGCATAAGTGACAAATGAAATATGCAAGAAAAAGATTTTATTAATAAAATACGACGTAACAACAAAAAAAGACTGAAGGACACGACCGTACAGACTCAAAATACGACGTAACAACAGAAAAAGACTGAAAGACACGACTATACAGACTCAACCTTTGACACTTATGCAAAATATCTCTTGAGATGGATGATGTGCCACGTATTAGGTATTTGCTCACCGGATACATGTGCGAGCTTATATGACCCTTTTCCGAGGACTTCTTTGACCTGGTAAGGCCCTTCCCATGTGGCTTCAATTTACCGAGCTTTGCTTTTATCGACTTCATTATTTCAAGCACGAGGTCGCCTACTTGGGCCATCGGGATTTGACACGGTTGGTTGTAATACCGAGCTACTTGTTGCTTGTGCATCGAGCTTCTCTAATGTGGCGAGCTCTCTCTGTTCTTCAAGCAGATCTAGGTCAGTTCGTAGATTCTTCCCATTTACTTCATCTGAGAAGTTGATAGTGCGGGAGCTCGGCATACCGATCTCTGCAGGGATCACTGCTTCGGTTCCATACACCAAACTGTAGGGTCTTTCTCCGTTCGATGTCGAGGTGTTTATGCGATCGACCATAAGACTTGCGGCAAGTTTTCCACCAGTTGCCCTTTACTCGATCGAGGCGAGTTTTAGTCCTTTCACGATGGTCCTATTGGTGACTTGGTTTGACCATTTGCACGAGGATGGGCCACGAAGTGAATCTTTGTTGGATCTCAAGCTCTTGACACCACTCTTTGAAGACCTTATCCATGAACCGAGTCCCATTATCCGAAGCGAGGATATGAGGGATCTTAGCGACACACGATGTTCTTCCGCAGGCGAAGTTAAGGCGTTTTGCTTGTAATTTTCACCAAGGGTTCGGCCCACCCACTTCGTGAAGTAGTCGATCGCGACAATCAGGAATTGAAACTGCCCCGGAGCTTTGTAGAAAGGGCCTACAATATCAATCCCCTATCGCATAAATGGCGAGGGCTTTGCATGCTGACGAGGTCGGTTTGAGGTAGCCTCGGCACGTTTCCATGAATTTTGCACTTCGGACATTTCTTCACGAGATCAATTGAGTCTTGGAACATCGTTGGCCAATAGTATCCCCATCGCATGACTTTCTTTGATAAGGCGCGGGGTTCGATGTGACTCCCACATGATCCCTCATGTACTTCTCGTAGTACGTAATCAGCTCGGTTCGGACCCAAACAACTTAGGAGAGGCTGAAGGTATGATTTTCTGTAGAGAATTCCATGCTCCAGTATATATCGCAAAGATTTGCTCAAGATTTTCCTAGCCTCGAGTCTGTCATGGGGTAGTTCGCCCTTCTCCAAATATGTTTGAATGGGGGTCATCCAATTAGGTTCCTCGTCCGAGACTATGTTGACTTCGACCTCGGTATCGTCTATGCTTCTGCTCTGGACTTCTTCTACCGGCGGGCTCGTTGACGACGAGGCCAGTTTGCTTAAAGTGTCAGCTCGGCTATTTTGTTCCCTTGGGATGCGAACCAACTGGAAGTATGAGAAAGACTGTTGTAGGCTTTTGGCTTTTTCAAGGTATTTTTTCATCCTGTTGCCTTTTGCCTCGTACTTTCCCAGCATGTGGCTTACTATGACTTGAGAATCGTTGTGTACTTGCACGGCTCGTATCTGAAGACTTTGAGCTAGGCGAAGTCCTGCGATTAAGGCTTCGTATTCCACTTCGTTATTCGTATTTTTGAATGTAAACCGAAGTGTGTAGGTTATCTCTTGTCCATCTGGACTTATGAGCAAGATGTCTGCCTCACTGCCTGTTTTTCCCGAAGCTCCATCCACATAGATTTGCCAGCAATCTTCAGATTGTTCCTTTACGGGTTCGGCTTCGGCGTTATCTGGGGTCGGCTCGACGGGTTTCGGCTTTTCTGCGAAGTTAGCCTCGACAAGGAAGTCCGCTAAGGCACGTCCTCGATGGCTCGACGAGGCGAAAGAGATGTCTTGCTCGCCTAATTCAATTGCCCACTTCGCAATTCTCCCGAGGCTTCGGCCGTCAACACTTGCGAAGTGGATGATCGGTGAGAACTTGTATGGGATGCGCGTGAAAGTAGGGGCGTAGTCTCCCTGCGGCATTTACTAATGCCAAGGCGAGCTTTTCAATGGTCGATACCTCGTTTACGCCCTTTAGTGCTCGGTGATGAAATATCAGTGAGTCGACATCCGCTCTCTCGTACAAAAGCGCACTTATGGTTTCGTCCAGGGTGGCGGTATAGAGAAATGACCTCTCCTTCTTTCGGGATGGATAAAGTGGGAAGTTTGGCGAGATAGTTCTTGAGATCTTCAAAAGCTATCTTGTGTTTATCATCCCGTGAGAACTCCTGAGCCTTTTGAGTATTTTGAAAATGGGAACCGCTTATCATGGCTTTTGAAAGCGGCTTAGTGCGACTATGCAGCCCGTCAACTTATGCACGTCGTGGATGGTCTTCGCATCTTCATTTCCAAAATGGTTTGAACCTTGGACGGGTTGGCTTTTAATCCTTCTTGTGAGACCACGCATCAAAAGAAATTTCGAGACGAGCTGCGAATGTACACTTCTGGGGGTTTAGTTTTAGGTTTACCTTTCCAAGTAAGCCGAGGACAATCCTGAGGTCGGCAACACATGTGGTTTTCTCTTTACTTTTGATGACGATGTCATCTACGTATACCTCCACATTCTGACCTATGTAGGACTGAAATATCTTGTCCACCATTCTTTGGTAGGTGGCTCTTGCATTCTTGAGTCCGAATTGTTGGATTTGTATACTGAAAGCAGTTTTGGTTGAGCTAGTATACAATGTTTCCTGTTACCACTATCACAATCTCCTATCTGAAATGAATACCTGATTGCATATATTTGTGTCCCCTTATCTCATATATAAGTTAGATCATACAGTGTGTAGAAGATCACGAAGTCGTATGATTGGTCAAGCTTAATGAGATATAAAAGTTTCACGGTGAGACAACTTGAGGACGAGTTGTCGGTATAAGCTGCTGGTATAGATAAGTGACTTGACTTGGTTGCTTGTCTATGCCGGTAGTGCGTCTCGGCGTATTGAAGGATCACGATGAGATGAGTTCTTCTATCTTACGATGATCTAAACCTCGATAAGGTATTAGATGAGTATGAGTTGTTGACCATCACTTTGACTTGTTATGGGTGAGGTTATATGTTCTAACCCAATATTCTCGCATCTTGGGTGGTGGCGGTGCTTGTATGTCATGCTAGTTATCAGATCGAGTCACCGTATCCGTTTAGGATGATGGCGTCCCTTAAGGAGTTCAAAAGGTTTATTGTACTAAATCCTGCAGGTTGAGTTAGCTCAAGTACAATAATAAGGTTGAGTGGTACTACTTAAGGAATTAAAGATATTAATTATTTTAAGCAGTCAGAATGCTATAAATAATTAATGGACGTTCGATATCTTAAATACGGGATTCGTAATGTCTAAGTGCAAGCCGACTCAACTTCGGTAATAAAGGGTAAGTCAAGCATTTATTCTCTAGTGGCATGAATAAATGTTTATAAATTAATTTATGTTCTGGGCTGAACATAAGATAATTAATTTATTTGAGGCCCATCTTTATTCCTTGCATTTGATCCCTGGGCTGGCCCATCCAGGCCCGTAAGCTAGGCAAAATCGGTGCCCCTATGCTCTACAAGGCAAGGATTTGATTCTCTTTATCCTATAAGGATATTATTATATTTATGGGATATGTATAGATCCTTTCCATATAGGATTATGGTAATAATCCTTTCCATAAAGGATTATGGTAATTTCCATATGGGATTATGGTAATTTCCGTATAGGATTATGGTAATTTCCATATAGGATTATGGTAATGCATTATAAATATGAGGTAAGAGATTAAATCTATGTTAATGATTAATAATCATCATCATAATTTTCGAGACTCCCATTGTTCTTGGGAGAGAATTTTCGAAAAAGTGTAGAGAGGATAAAGGGTGATTTTTCCGAAGCATTCTCCATAGATCGTCCTCACTCGACGTTGGAGATTGGGCAACCGGGATACAGTCCAGAAGGTCAAAGCACGAGTCTCGATCCATTCCGCCTCGACAGATTCAAAGGTAAACACGAGAAAACCCCAACGTGTTGCAATTAATTATATAGGTGCATGCTAGGTATATAATCAATGTATGGTGAATTAAACATCCAAGATAGATCCTCGGGCGAGGGCTAAACCTCGGTTTTCCCTACAATCGGTATCGAGCACAGGATCGATATCTTGGCTCTGTTGGATTAATTCACGTTTGATTATTACGCGCTTAGTTAATTGTTGGATCCATGGTTCATCGTGGCTCGTTTAATTTTGTCGATTTTTTTCACCACGAGAAAATCCGTGGTTAGATTAGATTTATTTTTCGTAAATCTTATACGTAAAAGTAAAAGCGAAGACGAAAGCGGCCAGATCGAGGCGGCGGAAAAGCGGTCGCACGCGGCGGGCGACGGCGACGCATGGCGTGCCGCGCGCCGCGACGCGCGCCTGTGTGACGGGCCGAGCCCGGATCCATTTTTCGGCCGAATCCTATTTTGGCGAGTCGGTCCGTGCTCGCGCCCGCACGCGAGGCCCGTTTTGAATCGGTCCGTGCCGTGCACGCGAGGGCCGTTTTCAAAGATTATAAAGATCGTACTTTGCAATTCTATGTAATAGATTAGGCGGGAAAGTGCGATTCCACGAGTGGGCCACGATGAGCGTTTTATTTTATTTTATCGTTCATTGCATGTCGTGGATGTTTAAATTATGCGAGAGCATGCTATGTATGTTTAAATTACGTTGACAAAACTTTAAGTATTTTCGTAATTGGGTGCGCATACTAAGCATGCTAGGTTTATCGCGTTTTCAAGCATATTTTAGAATTCTACGAGCATGTTTTACATGTTGAGTTCTATAGAAAAGCATGCTAGGATTACGTGATCTGCATGGACAAACCTTTTGAACAAAAGACTAAGCAAGCAAACCGACAAATTAATTTTATTTTATTTTAAAAAAAAATTAAAATGTCAAGACCTCCACTTTTGATCTCTAAACAAAGTGATACGACTGTGTGAGTAAACGCCCAGCATTGGCTTGCTTGCCTTGTTTATCATAAGTTTGTTGGATGAGATTTCTAAATAAAACATTTTAGATCTATTGGAAGTGGGAGTTTCATTTGTGGCGCCCACACGCGTGGCTTGCATGTGCGATTTTCATAAGTTCTCTAGAGATAGATATAAAATGAGATAACAAAAAATTTGAATTGGAAGCGGTATGGTCTAGTGGTATGCTAATTCTAAGAATTTGTTTCTGTTTGTTAAAATGTGGTCATTGCTAGACATCACCTCAAGTACAACTTCCCACGAAGTCCCTTCTTGTGATAGTGATGTGGTCTAGTAAGGTCCAATCGTTAATTTCATTTGTCGTAAGGATAAGTTGACATGGATTGAAATTAAGCGACTAAAAGGTATATTTTAGTGCAGTCGAGGGTTCATGTATGGCGATCACGCGCGTGGCTTGCATGTGGGATTCCTTGGGCGATTGGAGGTTCAATTAATATTGTTTAATCAAAAGGTTACAATATTATTGTTATGAATTATGTGCGATCGTATGCTTATGTGTTTACATTATCGTTTCGTGATATGTCTCTTACACCGATTATCAATATGCTCGCACAAAATCCGTTATCGGTCCAAATTTTATCGAGTGGAAGCGAAACATGGAATATGTTCTTATCATTTGAAGAACACATGTTTGTTCTCACTACTCCTAAACCCGATGCCCTGCGACGCATCGACTAATGAGCGGCGAGTCAGCGGACTTTGGAATAAGTCGAACAATATGGCTAAATGCTATATGATGACTACTATGTCCGAGAGGCTTGCAGTTCTGACATCGATCGATGGTGACGCGACGATATTTGGTCAAGTCTCGAGAGTAAGTTTGGGCGATCGGATCGACGATCGCTTCCACACAATGAGAGAAATCTTGGCGTGTAAGATGGAAGAAGGAAGTTCGGTCCATGAACATGTCTCCCATGACTCATCTCATGGATAGTCTTGATCGGTTGGGAGGAGGTATGACGTGAAGACCAAGGTCGATATCATCCTCAATACCGCCCAAGTCTTTGAGAACTTTCGCGTGAATGCGATCATGAGCAAGGCGAGTATACACTTAGTCGGTTGCTCAATGATCTCGTGGTCTGCGGAAGGAGTTATGGGCAAGGAGCACATGCTCTTGCTAGCACATCTAAGGGCCCAAATTTTCCGTTGCAAAATGGAAAAGAAAAGGGCACCAAAGGTGGTAGAGACAAGGAAATAGTGGGAGTAATGGGAGCAAGAACATGGCGCCATGGGAGGCTTGAAGAAGCCGAAGGAGAAGGCAAGTGCTTCAAGTCTTTGTGTAGGCCCGGGCATTGGAAGGCTAAGTGCCCTATGCTCGAGGCTCAGTGCTGGTTTGCTTTAATGCGAAACATGTTTAGCAACTTGTTCTACCCATTCTTGGGTAGTAGACACGCAGTCGTTGATCATGTTTGTTACACCTGCGGGGGTTCTGCGGACAAGGGAGGCGAGTAATGGCGAGATAACGATCTCCATGGGCAGCGCGCGAAAGTCGAGGCCGTTGCGATCGGAGATGTTACTTTATGTTTTGAGAGAACAGTTTAGTTTTAAAAGGCGTTTTATATGTGCGGATTTTCGGTGGAAGCTTGTTTCGTTTGAAACTATTTATTCATGGATATTCATTATTTTAGATAGTGGTGTTTCTATCATAAGAAATGACGAAGTTATACGTGTTGGCACTTTATATAATTAAGCTTTATACTATTTACGCAAAACATAATACCTATAACTATGTTGCATCTTCTTCAAACCCTAGAAAGAAAGTTTTCTTAGCAAGATGACATCACATTTCTCGGCATCTTAGATTAAGTCACATCAATCTAAATAGGATCCAAAGGCGGCTAAGAATGGGCGTTGGGTAATCTCACGATTACTCGTTCGATCTGCGAATCCTATATAGAAGGTAAGATGTCGACTGGACCCTTCAAAGCGAAGGGTTATAGAGCCAAAGAAATATTAGAGTTAGTCCATTCGACTGTGTGGACCGATGTCCACACAAGCTCGTGGAGATGCAGTATTTTGTCACTTTCATTGGCGATTACTCAGAGTGCGGATACGTATACCGCTTCACCGCAAGTCAGAATGCTTGAGATATTCAAAGAGTTTAAGGCGAAAGTGGAGCGAAGCTTGGTAAGAGTATCAAGTCGCTGCTGATGCGATCGCGGTGGCGAATACCTCGATAACGAGTTCATGGACTATCTAGTGAAGTATGGGATTACCTCCCAGCGCACTTCACCGGGCACACCACAACAAAATGGTGTGTCAGAGCGAAGAAATATGACTCTTTTGGAAATGGTTAGATCAATGATGAGTTATGCAACATTGCCTATTTCGTTACGGAGGTATGCCTTAGAAGCGGCGTGCATACTTGATAAATCTAGTACCATCCAAGTCGATCGAAAAGACCCTTTCGAGTTGTGGTTTGGGCGCAAGCCCGGTTTAAGCCACATAAGGATATGGGGCGATCGACTGCGTCTTTGAACAAGAAGGCGACAAGTTGGAGGCTAGATCGACGCAAGGCTGTTTATTGGATATCCTAGAGGGCGAAGGTGGTTTATTCTATAGTCTGAGGATCGGAAGGTCATTATTAGCACTAATGCCCGATTCTTGAAGAGGATTATATGAAGAATCATAAATCCAAAGTTGAAATCATTCTTGAGAATTAGAAGATGATCGTATTCCGCCACCGATTAGGCGAAGAGTGCGAGATGTCGAGTCAGTGGGAGGGATCGACACGGATACTTCAAGAAATTGAAGTGGGTCAAGTTCCACTGGAGATACCGACCGCAAGTGGTACCTACCCAGCAAGTTGTGCAAGATAGAGAACCACAAGTTTACGCACCCACCGTTGCCATAGTGCTGTAGAACCTCGTCGTAGTGGGAGGTTGTTCGTCGACCCGAGCGATTTATGTTCGTGGGAGAATCTTGGTTTAGTCGAGAAGCGAGCGAGCAATAATCGACCCATGGACATACAAGGAGGCGATACAAGACATTGATGCAAGATCATGGCACACCGCTATGGACTTAGAAATGGAGTCCATATGACTATGGATGTATATGAAAGACACCTCTACCGGATGGCAAGGAAGCCGTAGGCGATAAGTGGATATACAAAGGAAGAGATTCGATGGAGGTTTCGGCTTTTAAAGCCGAGCTTGTGGCGAAAGGTACACTCAGTTGAGGCATCGATTTCGATGAGACCTTTTCACTTTGTAGCAATGCTCAAGTCCATCGAAATTCTTACGCCATAGCGACCACTTGAACCTAGAGGTTTGGCAAATGGATGTTAAAACCGCTTTTCTAAGCGGTTACCTTGAGGAAGGTAAAGACATCTATATGCAACTTAGAAGGTTATGTGGTAAAGGGTGAAGAGCATCTAGTATGGAAGCTTAAGAAGTCCATTTATGGACTTAAGCAGGCCTCCCAATCATGGACTTAAGCAGGCCTCCCGATCATGGAACTTACGCTTTGACGATGTGGTAAAGTCCCATGGATTTACCAGGTTGCCTAGCGAGAGTTGTGTGTATCGGTTAGATGTCAACAGTGATGTGGTATTTCTTGCACTTTATGTAGATGACATTCTTCTAGTTGGCAACAACGTGAAGTCATTATCGGGCGTAAGAGTTGGCTATCCGATCGGTTTCAAATGAAAGACTTAGGAGATGCGGTACATTCTTGGGATCAAGGTTCTAGAGATCGCAAGAAGAAAATGTTGAGCTTATCTCAGGCGTCTTACATTGATACTGTGATTACTCGTTTTAGTATGCAGACCACCAAGAAAGGATTGCTACCTTTCAGACATGGCGTTCCTTTATCTAAAGGCAATCACCTATGACTACGAAGGAGATAGGAAATGAGACAAGTTCCTTACGCTTCGCCGTAGGAAGTCTCATGTACGCAATGCTATGCACGAGGCCCGATATTCGCTGTATGCGGTAGGCATAGTAGCTAGATATCAATCTAACCTGGACAAGCTCATTGGACTGCAATAAAGCATATACTCAAGTACACGAAAAGGACTCGAGATTATAGGCTAGTTTACCATGCGAGATAGTCTAATGCCTTTGGGTTATCTGGACTCGATTTCCAAGTCGACCGTGATGAGAAAAGTCTACCTCGGGCTATGTGTTTACCTTGGGAGGTGGAGCCGTATCCCGGCGAGTCTGGCGGCGATGCATTGCGGACTCTACCATGGAAGCCGAATATGTAGCCGCCGGAGGGCGCTAAGGAGGCGTATGGTTCAAGAACTACCTCATGGATCTAGATGTGGTACTGGTTTGCCCAAGAGTATCATGGTTTCTTGTGATAACTCGGGTGCAATGGCAAACTCGAAGGAACCACGGATCCACAAGGCAACCAAACACATAGAGAAAGTACCATGTCATACGAGAAAAGCGTTAGGCGAGGGGCGTGCTGATTGCAAAGATTGATCTGACGGATAACCTGGCGGATCCATTCATGAAAGCACTGCCACTATAAGTTTCGTTGGGCACGTTAGAGGACTTGAATTGCGCTAGATGGCACCGCTAAAGCACTGTCATAATAAGTCTACGTCGGATGCGTTAGAGGACTTGAATTGCGCTAGATGGTACCCACTTAGAAAGGAAACTTTTGTATAAGTGGGAGAAGCAAAGTGATGGTTTTGTTTGTAATAGCTAGTAGAGACACATTGTATACTAAAGTTTGCTTTAGTATAAGTGGGAGATTGTTGGATTGTATACTTAAGCGGTTTGGTTGAGCTTGTATACAATGTTTCTGTTACCACTATTACAATCTCCTATCTGAAATGAATACCGATTGCATATATATCGTGTCCCTTATCTCATATATAAGTTAGATCATACGATTGTGTGAAGATCACGTAAGTACGTATGATTGGTCGCTTAATGAGATATAAAAGTTTCTGGTGAGACAACTTGAGGACGAGTTGTCGGTATGGGTTCTTGATATAGATAAAGTGACTTGACTTGGTTGCTTGTCTATGCCGGTGCGTCTCGGCGTATTGAAGGATCACGGTGAGATGAGTTCTTCTAGGCGACCTCGTGAAGAACCAAGATCTCGGTGACTTACGATGATCTAAACCTCGATAAGGTATTAGATGAGTATGAGTTCTTGACCATCACTTTGACTTGTTATGGGTGAGGTTATATGTTCTAACCCAATATTCTCCGCATCTTGGGTGGTGGCGGTGCTTGTATGTCGTGCTAGTTATCAGATCGAGTCACCGTATCCGTTTAGGATGATGGCGTCCCTTAAGGAGCTCAAAGGTTTATTGTACTAAACCCCGCGGGTTGAGTTAGCTCAAGTACAATAATAAGGTTGAGTGGTACTACTTAAGGAATTAAAGATATTAATTATTTTAAGCGATGAGAATGCTATAAATAATTAATGGACGTTCGATATCTTAAATACTGGGGATTCGTAATGTCTAAGTGCAAGCCCGACTCAACCCGGTAATAAAGGGTAAGTCAACATTTATTCTCTAGTGGCATGAATAAATGTTTATAAATTAATTTATGTTACGGGCTGAACATAAGATAATTAATTATTTGAGGCTCATCTTTATTACTTGCATTTGATCCCTGGTGGCCCGTCCAAATCCGTAAGCTAGGAAAAATCGCGCCTATGCTCTACAAGGCAAGGATTTGATTCTCTTTATCCTCTAAGGATATTATTATATTTATGGGATATGCATAGATCATTTCCATATAGGATTATGGTAATAATCCTTTCCATAAAGGATTATGGTAATTTCCATATGGGATTATGGTAATAATCCTTTCCATAAAGGATTATGGTAATTTCCATATGGGATTATGGTAATTTCCATATAGGATTATGGTAATTTCCATATGGGATTATGGTAATTTCTATATAGGATTATGGTAATGCATTATAAATATGAGGTAAGAGATTAAATCTATGTTAATGATTAATAATCATAATCATAATTTCCGAGACTCCATTGTTCTTGGGAGAGAATTTTCGAAAAAGTGTAGAGAGGATAAAGGTGATTTTTCCGAAGCATTCTCCATAGATCGTCCTCACTCGGCGTTGGAGATTGGGCGATCGGGATATAGTCGGAAGGTCAAAGCACGAGTCTCGATCCATTCCGCCTCGACAGTTCAAAGGTAAACACGAAAACCCCAACGTGTTGCAATTAATTATATAGGTGCATGCTAGGTATATAATCAATGTATGGTGAATAAAACATCCAAGATAGATCATCGGGCGAGGGCTAAACCTCGGTTTTCCCTACACGAATGGCATCTTCTTATATGCAAAGACTCCAAAGTCCGTAATGAAGGCTGTTTTGGATGCGTCCTCGTCACTCATCAGGACTTGGTGATATCCCTTGTATAAATCCAAAAAGCTGAAGACTTCGTATCCGACCAAAGCGTCAACCTTTTTGTCGATATTTGGAAGGGGGTAACGGTCCTTTGGACAATTTTTATTGAGATCGGTGTAATCGATACACATTCGTCATCCCCCTCCTCCTTTCTTGACCATCACCGGGTTGGCTTCAGGTCGGATATTTGACTTCGAACAGTATGAGTGCTTTTAATAGTTGGTTCACCTCGTCATGTATGACTGATTCGTTCAGTTGCAAAGATCCATTGTTTTGCGAACCGGTTTTACACTTGGGTCAATATTGAGCGGTGGTGATAATACTCGGTGAGACCCGGTCATGTCGGTGACCAGCGAAGACGTCTCGAATTCCCTTAGGAGTTGGATGATCGGCTTCTCGGTTGAGGTACCGGTAGAACCTACTTTGGCGACCTCGGGATCGTCCTCATACAACGCGACCTCTTTCACCGAACTGCTGAGAGCAGATGGCGCTTCTTTCCAGCCCAACTCCTCGGGCTTCTTAATTGCTATGCCCGTAGGTGTTGGGTCAAGTCCCGCACCTCTTAAGGCGACCGCATGCATTCTTTGGCTTTTTTCGATCTCGGATCACCTACTCCTCCTCTTGTGGGGATCTTCATGGTCGGTGTCGTTGAACACACCGCCTATACGCATTCAACCAATCTCGTCCTAGTATGATGTTATATGGTGAGTGGGCGTTTACCACGAAGAATTGTACCACTTTGGTGGAGCTCGTCGGTGCTTTTCCCACTGTGATAGGAAGTTCGATGATTCCCTCAGGTCGCATCTCTTCTTGCACGAAGCTTCGAAGTGGCAGTGGTGCCGGTGCGAGGTATGTCTCCTCAACTCCCAACTTGTCAAAGCACTCATTGAAGAGGATGCTTAACGACACACCATTGTCGACGTGTTTGATAAACTCGCATTTTACACGTTTATTGTTGATATTTAAAGATGATTTTAGATCGATAAAGTGCGTTTATGTCTTGGATCTCAATGCTTTTACATATTTTTGGAAGATACTGCTCTTGGGTTCCGTTTTGGTGTTTTGTAGGCTTATAAGTCGAAAACCGAAGCATGGAACGAGGCACAAGCGAAAGAAGGCTTAAAACAGAGCCTAGCGACCGTCTTCGCGATCACGAGCCCGAGCGCGAGCGCAAGATGCGCACGAAACAGATGGCTCGCGACCGGCCTAGCGACCGCTAGGTCGGCCGCGAGGAAATACTGGCGGCGCGTCGCGGCGGCGACCGCGAGACGTGCCCGCGAGCTTCTCAACGTGCGAAAAGAGCTATTGCCCGATTTCTCACGACCATTCCTAGCGGTCGCTAGTCAGGGCGCGAGGCCGATGTTGTAGCGTTCTATCGAGAAAACGAGAGCAGCCCAAGCGGCGAGATCCTCGCGACCGAGCTCGCGATCAGCGTGTTGGATAACTCTTTCACCTCCGTGAGTGAGTGTTGGAATGATATCGGCGATTTGCCCACTCTTCCTTGTTATCCGTTCTCATAAAAGCGTCATCGGGGCTCGATTATGCTTCTCATCCACATGTGCCCACTCGTTCTCACTTTCCACCTCATCCATTGCAGCTGCTCTTGTGTGTCTCTCCGCCCATCTTCAACAATTGGGTCACTTCGAGTGGTGACCATCGAGCTTGATCGGGTTGGTGCGGGAAAGGTGTGATTTCAATCACTTCCTCGTTTCCACCCACTGATTGCTGACTCATCTAATGTCTCTTCCACCCAATTTTCAACTATTGGATCACTTTCTAGAACGATGACCGATTGGATCTGATCGGATTGGTTTGGAAGTTCCTCCCTGCCGCAATGACTTATCAAGCGTGCTCGGACATATCCTATTTGCGTCTCCAAACGCAGTCGAGGCATTCAAACATCGAACCTTGGACTAAAGCATCCGTTTTTGAATGGACGAACCTCTTTTTTGAGTTAACTCATCCTCCCAAGTCGTCATCCGAGGTGGAGGTGGGCTGCGGGTATGAGTAATGAGGTGGAGGTGGTTGCTCCCGGTAGGGATTGGAAGCTTGATCCTCAAAGCACGGTGGATTCCAATATTCAAGATCGGGGTTGTGGAGGCTGCCTTCTTCTTTGTGGATCCCAATATCCCAAATCGGGTGGTGAGGTTCTTTCTTCTTCTGTGGATCCGAAGAAGGATCATATCTTGTGGCTCATGCCGACGGACATCCTCGGAAAAATCGAATTGGGCTCTTCTTCAAAGAAGAATTTGCCCAATCTGACGAACTTCCTCCCAGGTAGGGTTGACCATAATCGTCTTGTTGATAACCCCGCATAAGGAGATAACAACAACAAAAACAAAATTACACGCACGGGGGAGAAAAATAACCAAACAGAAAGAAAAGAAACATGAAAACAAACAACACAAACAATACGCCTAAAGTTTTCCCGACACGGCGCCAAAATTGATCGAGCTAAAACACACTCAAATTCACCGCATGATAAATGCGAGGTAATCGTGGCGTGATAAGTTAACACGAGTCGTCTCTCAAGGAAAACTTAACAGGCCATTGTTCGTGTTGCCTGTAAAGCGATTAAAACCTAAACATTCTAACACCAACGAGGTTGAACATGCAAGAATTGAAATACGAGAAAGATAACAGAGACCTAAGCTTGGGGTTGTCAATCCCGAGCTAAACTAATAAGCGTTAAATCTAAACCGGGGTTGTCAATCCCTAGTTGAACTATGAAAGCGATAAATCGAAAGCGATAAACAAAGCAATAGCAAACATATTCTTAGGGTTCGTCGAGCCTAATCTAAGTCTACTTGTAAATGAACCATGATCGTCAATCATCCAACAAAACGAGAATAATCGAAAGCAAGAAATCATAGCAATATAAATCAACGAACAAGAAAACAATCCATTTGTCACTATGGAATTGAATTCAACATAAATCATCAAATAATAATACTCAAATTAATTCCAATAAAGTGAAAATCCAAGAATAAATTGATAAACAAGATTGTGCAATAAAAGCAGAGCAAGAATTAAAACTAGGATTGTATACATTATTGTTGCTCAAGAAATCCATGGTGAAAGCTGAAAATGAAAGAGCGGCATACTGAGGAAGAACCAAAATTGAGAGAAAACGGACCCTCCCTCAACCCTAAGCGCGTATATTTATATTAAATGAAGTGAGCGCTGCTCAAAATGAGCGACGTTCAAAATATATTCGCCTTGAATATGAGCGCCATGGGTGAACGCACCGAGAAAACATTCGCCTCATTTGTGGCGCCTATTCAAAGTGAACGCGAGGGAAATAGGTGGCCGAGACGGGCGCTTGATGTAGCGCCCGTGGCGTGGCGATGGAGACGACGGCGAGCAAGGAGGATGCCTTGGCTGAAGAGGCGCGCCAGGCAGCGGCTACCGGAGACGGGAGGCGGGAGGCGGAATGGGTCTTGCTCGCCTGGCCCGGGCTGAAAATGAGCGATCGCCGGCGCGGATGGAAATGCGGCAGGCGTTGCGAGAGTGGGGCGAGACGGCGCGGGGTAAGCTGGAGTCCCCGAGACGGAGGACGCGTCGTCGCTGGGAGTGAAGGCCGGCGGGCGAGGTAACGAGCGCTGGGCGTGGCGTGAGCGCGCGGGTGGCGTCGGCCGGCATTGGCGCCGGAGGAAATTGGGCGCGCTCAGACCCACCGACGCTGGGTGGCTAGTGACACGGGCGGGGACGTGCGGTGCGGCGCGCGGTGCGAAAGGCGCGGACGTCTTGCTGGGCGCGCTGGCGTCGGCACGCACGCGTCGCGACTTGACGTTTGGCTCAGTTCTCGCGTCCGAACTCCGATTTGCGATCCGCTTGCGCCTATGAACTCCTGTCGAGATTCTCTTCAATTATATCTGATCCTTGGCATATCCAATTCATCCTATTTTCTGCCGTTTTCCTACAAAACATCGAGACGAACGAAGTTAATCCGAATCGATAAATCTTAATCAAACCAACGGCATAAATAGAACAAACCATAGAAAATGACACGTAAAACAATACCAAGAATCATCACAAATTCATACTAAACAGCTACCCATGATCAACATGTCATCTACATACAGACACACTATAACATAACCATTATCAGTGTTCTTTACTTAGACACATTTGTCACACTCGTTGATCTTGAAACCATTTGCCAACATTATATTGTCAAATTTTCAAGTGCCATTGCAATGGCGCTTGTTTCAAACCATATAGAGACTTCACGAGTTTGCATACCTTGCCTCTTGACCGGTACTACAAACCTTGGGTTGCTCTATATATACCTCATCCCCGAGGTCACCGCTCAAAACGCAATCTTAACGTCCATTTGATGAATCTCAAGATTGTGCAAAGAAGAATATGAGAAGCACCCTAATAGACGTAATCATCATCACGGTGAATAGGTATCGAAGAAATCATATCCTTCTTTGTTTAAACCTTTTGACAACCAAACGGCCTTATACTTTTCAATTGATCCATATGCTCATGTCTTTCTTTTAAGGATCCACTTGCATCCTAAGGGCTTACAACCTTCCGGCAAATCAACCAAGACCCAGTGTGGTTTTGCAAAATGGAATCAATCTCACTTTGAACAACCTCTCGCCGAGCATCCCATCCGCCGAGCATAGCTACTTTGATCGAAGTTGGTTCTTCGTCCGGCATGAACGCAATATAGTCAGGACCAAAATCCTTTGGCGTTCTGACTCTATTGCCACGTTTCGGTTCCAACCCCTCTGGATCAGACCTCGATAAAAGTGATGAAGTACTTTTTACCACCTCTAGTTTGTAAAAACTTTAAATCACACACATCAGTGTGAATAAGTTCTAGAGGTTTAGTGCTCCGTTCTACCGAATGAAACGGTAACTTAGCCATTTTGGCTTCCACACAAACCTCACATTTCGTTTGTGTATTAACTTCATTTAACTTTAGTAAATCTAAATTTACTAATCTTTTTATTGCATTTAGATTAACATGTCCTAATCTACAATGCCATAAATCAGAGCACTCAGTCAAGTAAGAAGAAGTAGATGCATTTTCATTCATAGCAATCTTGGGTACACGGACAAACCATTACTTTCAATTTGAAAAGACCCCGGTGAGATAACCCCTACCAAGGAACTTCCCAAACTTAGTCGAGACAAACTTGTCCGACTCAAAACTAGTCTAAACCCTTGTTAACTAGAATCGAGCCTAACACTAAATTCTTGCGAATGTCCGAGACATGCAAGACATCCTTCAACGTGATCTCAATGCCGGACGACATCTTGAGCACCACATCACCAACTCCGGCAACCTCGGACGAAGCTTGGTTCCCCATGTTGAGCTTCCTCCTCAGCGGGCTTGTAGGTGGAGAAGCGCATCTTTTCGGCGCATACGTGTAAACAGCGCCGATGTCGATGAACCATCCACCTTGATTCTCGGCGTGGTTGACTTCTTCCGTCACCACAGCAGCCAAGTCATCCTTGTCCCATTTGTCAAGTCCTTCGACAATGTTGGCAACTTTCACTTCTTCTTCTTAGTCGACGGCGGTCCTTACTCGTGTGGTCATGCTTGCCACAATTATATGATCCCGTCAAACTTACGGGCAACCACCTTCCTTTGCCTTTGTCATGGACATTAGGACGAACACGCTTGTTGGAGGGACCGCCTCTCCAACAGGTTGGCCTCGTGATCGAGCAAGCCTTTCGCTTTTATATCTTGCTTCACGTCGGACTCGATGCGCTAGTTTGACGATCAAGTCTTCAGCGTCATATCCTTTCGCTTGTGCTTAAGGTAGACCTCAAGTCTCTCCACCCGGGGTAGCTTCTCAATCATCATAGCGACGACAAAGCCGTCCAAAGCAGGTGTCCTTCGACTTGAACCTCGTGTACAATGAGTTGAAACTCTTGCACTTGGTCCATGATTGGTCGAGAATCGACCATCTTGTAGTCAAATATTTGGCTACAATGAACTTCTTAGTACTGCATCATCACTACGATACTTCTTTTCTAGCGCATCCACATACATTTGGATGTCGTTACAACAACATATACACTATACAAACTATCTTCTAAACTACCAGTATAAAGTTTTTACAAAGATAGTCGCCGGTCGCCGATTGTCATATCTTTGCTCGGACGTGAAAGTCCGTCACTTGACCTCCGATATGGCGGGCTCATCTTCCATCAAAAGTTGGCGAAGCCCAACGTCGTGAGGTAAAACAACATCTTTGCTGCCATCTCAAGTCGGATCCTCCAAACTTGGCTTCTCGTGGCGGCATCATCCTCGCGGTATGAGCAGTGGCGAGATCGATCCAAACCGGATCCACCAGCACCACTTGAAGTGTCTGTGAAACATGGAACTCGAAGAGAACCACCGGTGTTAGATCCCATGGATCCAACAATCGACCCATCAAGAGTGCAGTCGTCGAGCCAATGGAACCACTAAAAGTGGAACCAATTGTTGAACCACTAAAAGTGGAACCAACAGTCGACCCAAAGGGCCCCAAGGTTGATCCCGAAGGCATCGAACCAAACATAGCCAAAGCCATAATGCAAGAATTGGCACTAGAACAAGGCAAGTGACGGAGCGGCGGCAAGCGCGGCGAGCATGAGTTGGCATGTGCGGTCGACATCTCCAAGCAAAGGTATTAGTTTCGAAAGTTTTAAGTTTATTCAAAAGTCTGGTCTCCTTGTGGCAAGTATATCTCGTCTTGCGATTGTTGTAGAAACGGTGTACAAAATAGTACAGACTTGCCGGGCGTGTTACAACTTAACAGAAATGTAGAAGTAGGAGATCAAACAACAATGAACTTAAAACAGAATTGAAATACAATTGAAACTAAACCGTATACTAATGCCGAGTCGAGGAGGCCTCTTTCCTTAAGATGAGATACGCCCAGTAGTGCTCTCGGTTACGGAGTATCGTCCCCAAAGATAAAACCGCAGCTGCCTCGTGGGTGGCGACACATGCACCAACGAGCTCGTGACTCGAGCGAGGCGAGACGGAGCTTGGACACTAGCTATGTATGCAGAGAGTGCTTTGGAATCTTTGGAATCTGATTGGCGATGGGTGGCTTATCTTTGGGAGACATGTCCTATTTATAGGCGTCGTCCCTCATGGGGAGCATCTTGGAGTCAACACCGCATTGATGTCGGGTGTTACGGGTTATGTCCCCATTGAGTGCGAAGGGTTCTGTGGCGGTTTCGGAGACAACGTGGGCACGTTTCCGCAGAGCCATCATGTCGAACGTACCGAAGCGATTCGCATTTAACACGGACAACGTGCGTCGCCCGTGTTCGTTGGACGTATCCGGACGTCTCTTCAAGTGCCAGCAGCCCAACGGATTGGGCCACACGAGTTGGGCTCGGACCAACTCCGTCTTTGGGCTCGATCAAACATTGATCCAAAATATCGAGCGATGGGCCGGGAACCGGGCCCACGAAACAAGCCCACGAATAAGCCCAAAATCCACGATCCACGGAACCGAACGGAACCGGGCGGCTGAACCCGAATCAGGTCGGGCGGGCGGGCACGACCGAGGCTCGGACGGCGGCGCTGCGTGTGGGCTTTACAACCCATCACTTGTGCACACAATTATATTAAGTGTTCAATGAACCACTTATATAGACAATTAATGTATGTACATTAATCAATGTGGGATAAGGATTAATTAATCCATGCTTATCCCTTAAGCACATAACTTCATGTTTAAGTGACCAACTTTGATCCATTATTTCTCACTCACCGAAATCGGATTTGAGAATGTGAATACACCACGATCATCTACTCAAAACGTAGATCGATCCTATGCCATTTAATTTTATAAAATTAAACGTTACGTCACTCAAAATCTTGGTCAAAGTAGCTTCCTAGCAACTTGACCATATATAATATATATAAATATATATACGATTTCCAACAAACCATAATATTGGTATTTTTTTGTGTGGGTAGCTCGACCGAGAAGGCGAGAAGTGCATCGTGAACGTTTGCCAGCCGGCGAGCAACCTGTTGGCTGCAGGGTACTGCTTGTACTCGAGCTCGATCGTGTTCACAATCTCCATATGGAGAGGAGTGTATGCTTTCACCTTAGATACTGCCTACGGAGAATTCGTGCTGACGCACGAAAACATCAAGATTCCTACTGCTGGTAGAATCTACTCCTTCAATGAAGGTAACTATGATTTGTTTGATGGCAAGCTGCAAAAGTATCTAGATGACTTGAGAAAACCAGGCCCCAATGGGAAGCCTTATTCAGGCCGCTACGTAGGTTGTCTGGTTGGTGAGGGTGGGGGGAATCTATGGGAATCCAGACAACAAAAACAGCAAGAATGGTAATCTGAGGTTGTTGTATGAATGTGCACCCATGAGTTACTTGGTTGAGCAAGCTGGGGGAAAGGCGATCGACGGGAGCCAACGGATACTAGACATCACGCCTGATCAGGTAATGATATGCAGTAAACATGGTATTGATAAATCTATGATATTATAGAAGCTTTCTTGATTTAGGACATTATGATTTGTCTCTTTTGCAGATACATCAACGTACTCCCATATACATCGGGAGCCCAGATGAGATTGACAAACTGGTGACATACTTAAATGAGAAATAGTGTGATATTATATGAGTTATGAGAAGCAAATCCAAACAAAAGAGATTCCATTCATGCATCGTTGTTTAGTTGGTTTCCCTATACACGGTTAATGTTTCAGAACAATTAGAATACTACGTCTATAAATATTTCTAGTGCATTTACATAATGCAGTAACAATGAATCAATCAATTCTAGCAAAATCAATATAGGAAGTGTGAACATTGCTGGTAAATCCCCTGTAGCTTGTCAGTGTATCAGAATTCATATGTTTCTCGTCTACTCAAGTAGATAATGGCCTATCATAGAAGTTATTCTAGCCAAAATTCCCTCTCTGGTTTTTGACTGCAAACAAAGCGAAACTTTTCTTCAATAAAAGCAACTCATTCAGACACGAATGGAACTCGCTTAAATAGGGGGTTAAGAATTACCAGGACTGACAATCGTAATACTTCTAGTGACAGACCGGGTAGCTGATACATAATCTGTGCCTGCTTACGAGTAAATCATGAAGACATTTCAGCATTTCATAATAGAAACACAAGGCTGTTACACCAAATGTTTTAAACTTCTTACCAGCTAAGTTCATATTTGTATCCTCTATAAGTCCTGTCATGGTTGATGAATATTCTGGTGTGATTTGTGTAGTACCTTCTTCAACGTTTGCTGAGGTAAGAGGTGACCTGAAATGGTGGCACGCATATTAGGTTATTGAAACACATTTTGATAATCAAGAAAATTCATAGAAAAGCCCATGTCATTACCCTGAGCAAGAATCTGGTGAAGAGTCTAATTCTTGCTTTGAAGATAAAGCCAAGTCACCTCCAATATCAAAGTCCAGCAGAAACTCTGAAAGGTTGAAATCCAAACCAAGAGTGTCTAAATTTGGGAAATCCAAGTCAAGAATATCTCCTTCTTTCTCAGATTCAGATGTTGAGCTACCATCCGCTGTCTGATTCTCCATGATCATTGGCATTTCAGAGGAGCCAAAATCAAGCCTTCCTTTAACATGGTCCTTTACGTTAGACCTCTTCAAATTTGACTTCACAGGCGAGCAAGTAATGTTGTTCTTCTCTATCGAGTAGTAAGCTATTTGCTTGTTAGGGCTCACACAAATGGTCTCTGAAGAGATTATCATGCAGTTAGCAGAGATGATCTGCTGGGGAGTGACATCTTTACTGGAAGTAGCAGTTGAAATATCTAAAGGAGAAGTAGATTTTTCAGTTTGAGAGGAAGATGCTCGTGGAGGCGTTTTAGGGACGGAAGAATTGGCTCGTGATGATGGACTTTCTTGATTGAACAGACATTTCACGACATTAGATCCTTGAACTGGCGATCCATTGGTGGCGTTATCACAAGCAAATGACTGAGCAGCAGAATTCATCACGGTTGATTGTTGATTCTTTTCAGCATTGCTTGATTTTGTAACTATGCTAGCATCTGAGAAAATAGAGAATACAACAAGTTTAGCATCATTATAACTACAAGGATGGATTTGCTACCACCAAAAAGTTTACCTTTAGAGTGTGTGGATCTACGAGATCTCTTCGAAGCTGCAGGACCATCCGAGGCATCTTTGATTTCTTTTCTTTTGGTTGGTGCTTGATTTGTGATTGGAGTGGAGAAATTTGTGTTAACTTTTCGAGTACTGGACAGCCTAGATGTAGACATCATAGCTGGAGTGTTGTACATATGATAGAAGCCTGAATAACAAATACAGATATTACTCAACAGAAAACTATGAATTTCAATCAGACTACTACAAATTTCTAAAGCATATCTCACTTCTCAGACAATTACAAATCCAAACAGATTTAGACTATTCACTCGATTACATTTGATGAAATATTCCAACTACTTAATTTCCCTGATACAAATGCACAGTTTGTTTAAGAGACTAAAAGCAGTTCAGATCACTATGAAATATGTGGTTTTGTTCAGCCTATATCCCACGCCCTAAAATTTCAACATCAAAATTAACACGCAATAATTATAGCAAATAAAACCCCAAAAATAAAGTCAGTAAAAAAATTGGTACCTGCCGGCCTCCCAACGGCCAATTCAGCCTGAGGAGCCACAGCCACCGACGCTGTGGGCGGTGGCAGCGGTGGGGGAGGGGTAACAAGGTTACTTCCAGTGTTATTATAAGTGTTCATGGCCTCCTGCATTCCGCCCAGCAAATTCTGAACACGGATCTTCTCCTGCTCCAGTCGGAGACGCTCTTGATCCACAAACACCTTCTGCTCCTTCAATGTGATGTACTCGTCCAGAATCGCAGCCAAACTCAACAAGCTCTTCGGAGCCTGCGGAATTAACAATCACAAATCAATAAACCTCAAGAACCACCAAAAATCTTCAACCACAAACCCAAACCGAAAAATAACAAAATGAAATTACTTCTTGGACGGGGGATTTGGTGATTAGATGCGATGCTTCGGATCGGAAATTGGAGCGTGTCTGGATGTAATTGTTGTCCGACAGATATCGGTCAACGATGAAGGCGATCTGAACTGGGGTTACTTTCCCTTTTCCCACATATTCTTGTTTCTTGGCTTTACTTTGCTTCCCATTTTGTTCCTTCTCTCTCCCCCTCGACGCCGGAACTGAACAAGTATGATTCGAGTACAGAGAGAAGCTGAGGGGGTGGACAAATGTTGGGAGAGATGGGAGGGAGAGGGTGTTGAATAGTGTGAGAAGGAAGTGAAAATTGAGGAGGGAGGTGATGGCGCGGGAGCATTTCAAAAAGTTTGGGAGGTAAGTTTGGTTTCTTCGTCGTTTAGAATGCGAGTTTTAGCGGTTAAATTAACTTTTGTTTCCCTCCAACTTCAACTTGGATCCATGACCCGACTCGGTTTCATATCGTGTAATACTGTAATCAGGGCTCTACAACAGTTGGTTTGGGTTAACAATCGAACCGATTGTACCAATTAATCGAATTGTATTGAAAATTTTGTCTGAAACGAATTCATTTTGTATCTTCGATTGAAACCTATCGAAATTCGCGTAGTCCAAACAGTCGACCAACCAAAATATATATAATATTCATCATATATCTATTTCGATCGGTTCTAATGAACCGAATCTCATTTTGTCCAAATCGTCGACCGATCTAAATAGGTTTCGATTCTTTATTTTTTAATAATTGAACCATAACCAAATTCCATTCTAAATTGACCGAAATCCATTGGTTCGGTTCGATTTTTTATTTCGATTTGATTATGCTCACCCTACATGTAATAATGCATTTAATCAATCTTACCAAAATACATTTATTTTCCAATTAATGAGTATTTATTATGATACTATTTAGACTTTTTTGTTGGTATACTGTATTTAGATTTAATTTTTTGATCTGTATAATTCGTTCTCTTTTTTTTTTTTCGACTTCATTCGTTTACTCTTATTTAAGTATTTTAAATAGTGTCTCCGTCCTAGTCAGTATAGTCCACGTTAAGTTAAATTATCAATTCAAATGAATGAATCCAAAGATAATTTATTATAGATTTTCTAATAATTTGGACATAAAGTAAATAGATGATCTAATATGGGAAAATCAAAAATCTTAAAAATAGCAGTTCTGCGAATTTCCCAAATTCAGCCTTCATGTCATTAACTCTGAATTTTTATATTTTTCAACGGCTACTTTTGATAATGGAAGGGTTTAAGTGTTAATTAAGATGAGATCTGTAACAAATATCAGAAGCACAGAAAATCAGACGAGAAAGATAGGAATGAAAAGCAATCTTATTGCTACTGCAAAACTGGAAGATACAGAGAAAATAGACAACTACCAAGTATTTAAAAGCATGGAACAAAACCTATAATATCTTAACTGACTCAAACTAAATCTCCTAAATAAAATACCACTAACTTATTTCGATAAAACTAATTCCTATATAAAAGGAAACAACTTTGACTAATTCAACTAACAGTAAGTTTCCACTAATTTTCAACACTCCCCCTTAGTGAAAACTTGCTGTCAACAACTCCAAGAGCACTACGATTTTGCTCAAGCTTAGCTTTGCCAAGTGCCTTCGTAAATATATCCGCAACTTGATCTTCACTTCTTATCTTCTGCAACTCGATCTCTTGACTCATGACCTTTTCTCGAACAAAGTGGTGATGTACTTCAATGTGTTTCGTGCGGGCATGAAACACGGGGTTTCCAGCAAGCTTGATGGCGCTTTCGTTGTCACAACGAATCACAACTGAATAATTCATATCAGTAAAGATTTCTTGAACCAGCCTTTTAAGCCATACATATTCTTGAGCAGCCATAGAAGCTGCGACATATTCAGCTTCGCAACTTGAAAGAGCAACCGTGCTTTGCTTTTTACTGCACCAAGAGATTGCTGCTGATCCTGTATTGAAACAATACCCTGTTATCGAGCGCCTATCGTCTACATCGCCGGCCCAATCTGCATCTACAAAACCACTCAGTATGAATGAAGATTTTTGCTTATAATGTAATCCAAAATCCAGAGTGATGTAACGGAGGATTCGCTTTGCTACAGCTAGATGAGGCTCTCGTGGTTTTCCCATGAATTGAGATATGACCCCAACAGAAAATGAAATATCAGGTCTTGTGATAGATAGATAGAACAAACTACCAACAAGCTGACGAAAAAGTGTTGCATCTTTCAGCAGTTTCCCTTCATCTTTAGCTAGCTTCAAGTAAGGTTCCATAGGAGTAGTCATTGGCTTTGAATCCTTCATATGAAAACGATCCAGTAAGCTAGACGCATATCCTCGCTGAGAAACAAAATATCCATCTGACTTCTTCACTTCCAGGCCAAGAAAACAACTCACTTCTCCCAAACTTTTCATGTCAAAACGAAGAGACAAAGCATCTCGGAGACGAGTAATTTCAGCATCATCATCACCGTAATAATCATATCATCCACATAGAGAAGAACCATTATACAAAATGAAGATGTTTTCTCGATAAATAAACTGAAATCAGTTTTCTTGAAACCACATAATTCAAGATATTGAGCAATTTTACCATACCAAGCACGTGAAGCTTGCTTGAGGCCGTACAAAGACTTCTTGAGTCGGCATACATAGTCTGGATACTTTTTCGAATTAAACCCCTCTGGTTGTTCCATAAAAATATCTCGATCCAATTCGCCATAAAGAAATGCATTCTTCACATCTAGTTGCCAAAGTTTCCACCCTTTACGAGCAGCCAATGAAATAATGGTTCGAATAGTCACCATTTTAGCAACCAGGGTGAATGTCTCATCATAATCCTGACCATGTTCTTGAGAAAACCCACGAGCAACAAGACGAACTTTATAGCGATCAATTGTGCCATCCACCCTTTTCTTCAACTTGTAAACCCATTTACAAGTAATAATTTGAATATCATTTGGCCTCTTTACGAGCTCCCATGTGCAGTTTTTGATTAGAGCCAAAATTTCCTCCTGCATTGCTTCTTCACATTTAGGATCACCTTTAGCATCATTATAAGATTTGGGTTCGTCATCGCACGGATCTCCCACCAGAAAAGCGTAAACCACGGAGCAAAGATTTAACTGAACTTCATAGTCAGTTAAGTGAGGAGGTGGCCGCCTTGGTCTGTCAGACCTACGAGTTCCAACCTCTATCATCTCATCTTGCTGCCTATTTTCTTCAGCATGAGAGGTATCACTCTCCTTGTCACTTGATGCAGCATCACCAAAAAATGGCGAAAGATCAGCCGTGATAGTTTTGGTATTTGCACCTTGATCAGATGAAATTTCATCAAATACCACATCACGAGAAACAATAACTTTCTTTGTTTCTGGATCCATACACCTCCATCCTTTCATGTGAGTATCATAACCAACAAAAATACAACGCTTTGCCTTCGGATCAAGCTTAGTCCGATTAGTTTTGGGACATGGACATAGCAAATCGAACCAAAGACTCGAAAATGACTCACATTTGGCTGGTGATGGTATAACAATTCATAGGGAGATGGTTCTGTACCTGGCCACGAAGGTAATCGGTTTACAACATGACTTACCGACTGAATTGATGCTGCCCATAACTCTCTTTGGAGATTCTTTGCATGTATCCACGATAAACACACGGATGTTAGATGTGCCAGCTTACGCTCTGCAACTCCATTTTGCTGTGGAGTTTCTGGACAAGTCATCTGACGTCGAATACCGTGTTCTTTGCAATAATTCCAAAATTGATCAGACATATAGTCTCCTCCATTGTCAGTGCGTAAACATTTTATTGGAAGCCCAAGTTCTTTCTCCACTTGCTCTTTGAATTGAATAAACTTGGAGAATGCCTCACTTTTGTGTTCTAAGAAGAAAACCCATGAGAATCGAGAAAAGTCATCCACAATAACCATTACATAACGAAAGCCACAATAGCTTGGTGTTTTCGTTGGCCCCATCAAGTCTGAATGAACAAGTTGCAGCGGAGCAGAAACTTTATTCCGTGAGTTTGGAAATGGAAGTCGATGTGATTTCCCGTAGGCAACCGGAACAGACCACCTCTGGATGAATTTTCTGAAATCGAGGAACACCTTCAAGAAGTTTCTTTTCAGAAATTTTCTGCAATAATTGATAACCAACATGGCCTAACCGAGCATGCCAAAGCGTAGCACTAGCATTTTGGCCCGTCTTTTCAATATAAGCATCACTTGCAGACAATACATAAAGTAATCCTTTCTTTTCCCAGTAAATAAAACATCAGCATCAAGGTGTTTTATATTGGAAATAATTTTCACATCATGTGGACCAAAAAGAACATACCTTCCAGAATCTGCAATTTGAGAAACCGATGCAAGATTATTCTTCAAGCCTGGAACATGATAGACATCTTCAAGAGAGACATTCTTTTCGACACAAAATTGCCCTTCGTTCACTACAGGGTGTAGTGAGTTATCCGCGGTCACAATAACTTTCCTTTGACAGTGTGGGTGAACACGTGAGAGTAAAGAATCATTTCCAGTTGCATGGTGCGAACACCCAGAACAACAATCCATTCCTTGTTGTAGTCTATGAGTGCATTAGCACTCTCTTCGAGCTTGTCGTCTTCTGTAGCGGAATTTGTGGCAGTAGGTTGAGAAATACCGTCAATGAATAGACATTGATCCCACTTTGGCTGTTCATGCTCATTATTTTCATGAGCAACATTTGTTCCTTCTTTAGCAAGAACTGTGCGGCAATTGCGTTGAATATGGTTGGTTTTCCCGCAGCGTTCACACTTCAACTTGACACGATAATTGCGCTTTATGTGGCCCAACTTTCCACATCTATAGCATTCTTTTGAAGAATTCGTGGAATGTCCTTCAACTCTGGAATAATTTCCGCCATTTGAATAGGATTTGGTAGCAAACTTACCCTTTCCTCAGTCTTTTGCATAAAGAACATCTCCCATGGGGGAATGAGATTGATTGTTACCACCAATCATTTGTTTCACCAATGCTTCCTGGTTCGAGAGCAAATTTTCTAACTCTATGATAGAAGGTTGATTTGCCCACCCTTGTACTGAAGAGATAAATGGCATAAACTCTTCACGCAATCCCCGAATGAGATAGCGACGTAACCGAGCTTCTTTGACAGCTCCCTCCGTGTCTAACTCTGAAATTTCAGAACACAAACTTTTGATTTTCAGAAAATATTCTGAAATCGAAAGCTTACCTTGAATCGTCCCGACAAGTTCGTTCTCCAAAAATTGGAGCCTCATCGTGTTCTTTTGAGTGAACAATCTTTCAAGTGTCTCCCACACTTCTTTGGGTGACTTGACATCACGAACATGCTCGACATACTCTTTACTGATCGACGTTCTCAAAGCAAATAAAGCTTTGCCACATTTGATCTTCCATTTTCTCCTCGCCTCTCCATTTTGTGGTGTATCTTCCGGAAGTTCATCATCACCAGAGATTAAATCCCACAAATCATGCCCTTGTAGATAAGCTTCCATACATAACTTCCAATAACTATAGATATCACCAACAAGCTTGTCTACAGATGCGCTGCTTCCACAATTCATCTTCTCAGAGTAATAAAATCAAACACTTGATAGGCAACCAGGCTCTGATACCATGTAACAAATATCAGAAGCAGAGAAAATCGGACGAGAAAGATAGGAATGAAAAGCAATCTTATTGCTACTGCAAAACTGGAAGATACAGAGAAAATAAGACAACTACCAAGTATTTAAAAGTATGGAACAAAACCTATAATATCTTAACTGACTCAAACTAAATCTCCTAAATAAAATACCACTAACTTATTTAGATAAAACTAATTCCTATATAAAAGGAAACAACTTTGACTAATTCAACTAACAGTAAGTTTTCACTAATTTTCAACAGGGATCTAACCAAATTGAAGTCCAGAAACATCAAAAAATGAAGAGTTAGTTTCTAAAATATTGACGAACTGTAATCCAATTTTTTATTATACGTTTTCTAATCTAATTCAACAAAAATATTACTTGCAAAGTAAATTAATTAATTTTAAAATATGAGACGTTATTTTTCTCATAATTAAGAAGAATCTGGTTTGTACTCGTCACATATTGTCCAACAAAAGACATCGTTCATGTTCGAAATGACATTTTGAGGCTAACTTTTGGTCATTCTTCACAATATTGTTACTAAAAACAACATTATAAAATTAATACTTAAGCAATAATAATAATGTTATTATTATTAGTATTAGTATTATTATTATTATTATTATTATTATTATTATTATTATATCTTCAAATACTATTACATAAACTTCATATTAAAAAATATAATTTTATAATATATATTAGACATGATCTATCTATAATAATAAAATAAATAATATATAAGATCAAAATATATCATGACAATAAAGGAATAAACCTCTCCAATCTCGATTCAACCAATTCCGAGCAAGAGTAACAAATTCGGGCTGGGCCCGTAAGTGAGCTTCTTGCCCAATAACACCGGCAGCATTATCCACAACCAAAATCTCAATTGGTTCAAAAAATCAAGCATCACCATCAGCTGCAAACGTCGACGGAGAATATGAAGCTACTTCTCTCATGGAGTCATGCAACATTCCTCTCACTCCCTTTCCCGCCGACAACTCCCAAACACACAATCCCCAAGCCCAAATTCCCAACAATCACCTTGACCATCAATTCGGTTGACGAAACCCCGGCGACGGGCAGAGAGAGACGGCAGATGAGGAAGGAGAGAAGAGAGAGTAAGCCCGCCTACAACTGGAAGGAGGCGGTCGAGATGAGGCTCATCAAGAAGCCCAAGAAGCGCTACGTGTCTTGGATGGAGGAGCTGAATTTGGACAATCTCGCTTTGCTTGGGCCTCAGTGGTGGGTCGTCCGAGTTTCCAGAGTTTCGGGCCACGAAACGGCCGAGAGAGTGGCCCGTTTGATGGCCCGGAGCTTCCCTGATATGGAATTCAATGTAAATTTTCATTAGTTCGAAATTGAGGTTGAATTTAGGCGGCATGTTGAATAATTCGCACTGAAGTTGGTTTAAAGTTTAAACTTTGATTACTAGTCTTTGAATTTTGTGTGTGAGAATAAAATTGCACTTGGTGGAGTTGCAGAATATGTTTATACCCCTTTTAAGTTAATTGTTGCTGAAACTACAATATGGTTCTGTTGAACACGTGAATTTACGTCCAAAAATCATCCTACTTCCTTCAGCGGTTAAAGAAAAACAATACTATTGAAAATTCAATGCTACTGAGAGGAACATAAGGTGAATTTAAGGTTAACAAGTTTTATTTGTTATTGTGATCAATCGAGCTTGTTCCTAAGGATCAACAGCGAATTGCTTTATGGAGTTCAGTCACTATAATCGATCTTGTTCTTAATGATGGACATGATTATATTGTCGAAATGACCCTACTGCTAACAGAACTTGATTTAGAACTGCCCCTCGTTGATCATCTTTCTTTAGTAGGAGCTGAGGTGTGCACTAGGCCAATGAGGCTTAGTAAAGGTTCTGATCCAAGTCTAGAATATTTGTCTGTGATGTGTAGGTCCCAACTGAAAAATATGTAGACAATGTTAAGAGTTGTGATTTTGAGGCTGCTTGTGATAATTTGTTTACTAAAGTTCTGTATAGGTTTTTTGGAAGCTCAAAATCCGCTCATCTGTTTCCTGTATTAAGTTTGTTTGGCTCCTAATGTTACTGCTAACTTGTTTCCGACCAAAAGATGCATTTAGTGCTTTTTTCTTGCATTTTCCTTTAAGAAAACACTTATAGAGTAGCTTTGAAAGACGTAAATGACATACTTGAGAACAGTACTAAGCTTGAGTTTTGATTTTTCTGATTGTTTTATTATGCTGATCTGCAGGTTTATAATCCATCCATCCATATCAAAAGAAAAATGAAACACGGCACACTCTCTGTTAAACCAAAACCAATCTTCCCTGGATGCATGTTTCTGAAGTGTGTAATGAACAAGGAGGTACACGACTTCATACGAGAATGTGACGGGGTTGGAGGGTTTATCGGATCAAAGGTTGGAAATACGTAAGAGTTCCTATTTGTTCATAGTTTTCTTGTTCTATGGATAATTTCTATATTGTAAAAGTTTTGGTTGGAATTTGCTAAATTTTATGCTTGTAAATTGGTGACCAATCTGAAGCTCAGTTATAGTTTTGATTTGTTATAGCAGTTTTACTACTTTGCTGACCTATTTTTCTTGTTGCTCTATCCTAATTTGCATGTTGTGACAGCTAATCAATAAAAAATTTATTCGTGCAGAAAGCGCCAGATCAATAAACCTAGGCCAGTAGAAGAAGACGACATGGAAGCGATATTCAAACAAGCAAAGGAAGAGCAGGTGAATGCTGATCAAGCATTTGAAGAAGAGAAATTAAAGGATGAAGCTTGCAATCCTAAGAAACTTGGTGTAGATTCTATTAGGATCTCCGAAATTAAAATTTTCGAACTAATACATGAAATAACGATTATTTCATTCTAATTTTCGATTATTTCCATTATGATAATTAATATCTTATTAAATAAGAGATTAATTCCTTAATCAATCTCCTGCAACGTAAATCTCTCTTTTAATTCTTTTCTTCTATCTCGACTATATCCGGATTACTTTTATCCGGATATAGTTATATATATCTATATATATATAAATCTGATTTTTCTAGATTCAAAATTAATCAAATTAATTTTGTATCTATTTAAATTAATCTAATTAATTTAATATAGAATCAGACTTGTTAATCCAATTATATTCAACTAAGTACATTTAATTAAATATCTAATTTAACATATTAAATTAGAACAAGCCTCCATTAATTAATCACCATTAATTAATCGGATTCAACTATTGGATCAATTCAATTGACACGTTCTAGCTTTTTGTGTGTGACCCTCTTAGGTTCACAACTAGCACTAGTAATAGGCTTGTAACAAATTACAACTTAAACAAATAACATTTATTCAATCAATTTATCCAATAAATTAATTCGCTTGAAATAAACTCCGTAATTTCAAGAACCTATAATCCATGGGAACATCTAGCAAGTAGCATGGCTACCTAGCACTAGGTGAAATAGCGAGTAAACCTATTTTAAATATGAATCGTCATACACGTACGGTCCTTCTATTATCTAATCTCCAAATTGGATATTGAGTATGGAATTAAATCGAAAACTCAAAACAATCCAATAGTTACATTTTCATTCAAATTCAATAACTCTTTAATGAATTATTATTCATCGTGCCTTGGCCAAGGTCTTCGAGTTATGAACAATGAAAACTGTAGGAGATTCTCTCGTCTTAAACAAGTAATAGATTCTTTATCGACCACGCATTAATCTCCATATTTATTCATATCGCATCCAACATAAAATCTTTAACGATTGTCTAGCAATCAGATAATATATCAAAATGAAATAGAACTCATACAAGATTACTATGGTGTCTCAAGTCAAAGGACTAATCATGCACTATCATATATTAGAAATTCTTATTTCGATAAAATGAATTCCATATAAGAATTTCTAGCGGGTCGATTCGATGTCTTGTTCTCTAACAAGCACCCACATATATACACTTACGTCAACTACGTTAATATTGATGAAACACAATATTCTTATCTTATAAGTGTGTATCATACGTGCGAGTTATTTTCAACAATTCAATGTCCTGTCTTGAATAGTCATTTCACTCGGAACTAATTTTAAGACCAAAGTTTCAAAGACATATTTCATAATCACCATCATATGCGTGACCATATCTTATAACTTATCATGGTCTAAGGACTTTATCTAAAGTATATAAATTATTAATAACAAATACAATAGATAAATAAATGCCTTTATTAATATAAATTCCAATAAGATTGAATTTACAAATTCATTAAAAAGTAAAAACGACCAATCTAATTGGTGCGCCGGGTGTAACTCTTTCAGATTCTCCGTTGGTCTCTCAAAATCTTACACAGACAAATACCTCGAGAAAGACTGGAGGCAGAGGTAGAAAAAGTAAAGCGACGATAGAGGGAAAGACCACTCCGTAAAACTTGGTTCGACTGTACAAGTTATGTCTGGGGCATTTGCTGGATTTTCTGGCACCCTTAAGAAGCTTGATAGCAAGACAGGGCTGGTATATCTCTTGCTCCATTCCTGTATTATTTCATGAATATAGGCTTCGGAAAATGGATGTGTTTGCCTCTTTCCCACTTAGAAGGAAAGTGAATTTTTGAAAATATTAAATTAATTTTGGATAGATAAAAGCTCTTAACTTACAAAAATCTAGGACTCGAAGTAACTTGTTTGCATGTTCGTTGAGCCTTTTCACTTAATAAGTACACATATGCTATTTTCAATAATTCCGAATTTCAGAGTGATTTTGTTCACTTTGCAAACATCACAAATTCTCTGTGATATATAATGTTAGTAACTTTTCTTACAGGCAACTGTTGGATTTACACTTTTCAGGAAGGAAACTTTAGCGGATATTGACGCCAAAGAAATTGTTGCTGAGATGAGCTGACATACAACTATTGCAGATCTCTTAGATGGTAATTACATTGATGAACGGGAGATAGTTCTTTCTAAAACTGATAGAGAGACCCCTTGAATGGCCAGGAAAAATTCTGCAACAATTGTGCTACTGGATACATCTCCCTCACCTGGTACGCTACCAAAATAAGATCTACCACCAAATATTTAGGCATGCCGGTGGGATGGTCTGGATTAACATTGCATTTGCTCTTTCTAGTTACTCTTCCATAGTCTTACATGGAAATTATATCTTTGCACAATTAAGTCATCTCCATTGTGGTTGTTGTATGACGAGAAAAGAAGATAACTAACATGTTCTCCATAGGTGAGGATTCACTGGTAGATCCTATATTTGTTAGTTAGAAGGAAATGTTTGTGTTTAGATGTTGTATTCAATAGCCATATAAGTTCTCATATGCATTGATTTGTTATGAGTTGAAAGTAATGCGATTATGCTTTCTTGTTCATTGCTATTCCTCTCCATTTCTTCCTTCCATTTGCAGAGATATTTGCTCATTTGTTGTAGTTACTCTGCTTTCATCTAATGCTTAATAGCTACTCTGGATTTTGCTGTAGTTGCTCCGACTTTGCTTTTATACAATGCTTAACAGCTACTTTGAATTTCTACCATTGATATTTTCCTTATTGGTAGATTGCTATCTATCTAGTTTGATGATTGATAGGCAGGTGGGTAAATGCTCACGAGTGCTCTCAACACTAGATTTGGACATGGCAGTGCAGACATGTGAACCAATTTTCAATAACCTTTCTCTTATTGCTTCCTCTCTTAATGAATTACATCGAGTATAACTGTATAACATTTAATCGCTTTTATATATGTATAACACTGTATCTTTCGGTGATAACTGTAGATCATTCAACGATCAATGGTTTAGATTGAGTTTTAGAGGGAAGGTTTCTACTTGAGTCTGTCCCTAGATGCAATGTTTTTTATATTAATTTTATGAGGTGTAGGGTTCTATTTTTTGCAGACGACAGAAGTTCTCCTACCAGCTAAATGCATTATATGTAAATGGTCCAAATATTTTTTACTTAGCCGTAGGTACCTCATAAATGACATTAATTGCTTGTGATAGGCATATATATTATTTAGAGTTCATTATAGTTTATTGCTTGAATTTTGTGTGTTTTAGTTTATGACCTCAACTTTAAAAAAAATTATAAATATTCTAAACTTTTAAGAAATAAACTAACTTATGACCTGGATTTTTTTTGATATCGGAATATTGAGTAGGACGACATCTTATTTGAAAGGAAATTTTTTCCACCTAGACATTTGAAACAACATTGTTTCAGTCCATGTCATTTTATAAAAAAGAAAGGGTCATGTGCATGGCCGAGTAAAGATTCGTTTCCGCCTTCACCAACGGCATGACCCGGGTCCATGTTCGCGAGCCCTAAGCTCCCCGATAAACTTAAAAAAAAACCTACCCCGTCGTCTTGACCGATGGCGCCATTGCAGAACCACGTTGCCGCCCTTGGCGGCCACACTATCGATGGCTGTGGCAAGTTCGTGCCCTCACTCGGCTCCAACCTCACCGAGCCCCATTCCCTCAAATGCGTTGCCTGCGACAGCCATTGCAACTTCCACCATTGCGACCCTAACTATGCCCTACCGTAGCTCCTACTCCCCACTGCCATCCTGGCGCTCGAATACTAGCCCCACCACCGCCGCCACCACCACCCTTCCATCCTTGCGACAGTGCCAACAATGACAACAGCCCCAACAAATCCCCATCTTCATCGCCGATCTCCTCCTCCTCTTCCTCCTACCCTCTGCACTGCACATGCTTCTCGCCCTCAGCCACACGGCCTCTCCACCGCCCCACCCGATGCCAACCACCACTCCCCAATTACGTTGTGATTAACCGTAGCTCCTTCCCCATACTCAGCTTCAGCAGCCGCAAGTGCTACCACACCAAATTCACCCAATTCCAAAAAGAAGAAAAAAAATGCTCGAATTCACTGAAAAGTCTAGCGGAAAATGCAGAGATAGAAGAGGATGCCATCAACTCCTTCTGCAGCGAAATCGGCATTGACAAGTGTGTCTTCAAAATCTGGATGCACAAAAACAAGAACATATTCAGCAAAAAGGATAATCTGCAGTCGTCGCCGCATTTATTTTAACAACGAAATCTCAACTCCATGGACATCTGTCGCCGCTGCCGCAAACAGCAATGGCTTGAGCTACTGCGAAATGAAGGTGAATGTCCACGGTGGCAAGGAATTGGGGCAGTTTCATCTCCATTTCCTTTCCTTTCATTTTTTATAAAATGACGTGGACGAATGCAACGTCATTTCAAATGTCTAGGTCGGAATAAAAATCCACTTTAAATAAGATGTCATCCTACTTAATATTTCGGTTCCAAAAGAAAATATTGAATCATAAGTTAGTATATTTCTTAAAGTTTAAGACATTTAAAAAAAATGAAAGTTGAAGCCATAAACTAAAAAAAGCCAAAAAAAACATTTGAAGTTAAAATCATAAACTATTGTTAACTCTATTATTTATAGATGAGGGGAAAATATTCTAAATTAAAATTAGAATATTGAGGCCCATTTTTGGAGAAGTCGTCCAACAGAAGTGAATTATAGAGTCCCATTTTTGGTTGGAGGTGGACCTCATAAGTATATCGTGGAACTAATTAGTTCTGTGTATTGGACTTGATGATTCTAAATTTCTAATACGAACACCTTCATAATTTTCTCACATGCGTTATGTTTCTCTCCATTTGCAATCAATGTCTACATACTCGTTTCATCCCCAAAATATGTTCATGAGAATTTTTGGTATGGATTTTAATAAAAATTGTTGAGTATTTTATGAGTTGAATAAAGGTTTCATATTAATGTAATATTAAATTAATTAGTGATGGTCAATAGATGGTAAAATATGTAAATAAGTAGTATTGTTGGGAGCGATAAGTAGGGATAGTGGTGGGTCATATGTGATAAAAATATAAATAAATAATATTGTTGGTAATAAGTAGATAATATTTTATAGGATAATTTCTATAAATAGAAAATGAACAAATTTGGAAGACGTGTTAAAAAGAAAAACTATGAACAAATTTTGAAGATGGAAAGAGTATATAAAAGCAACACTATCCAAAAAATTGTAACAGTGTCTTTTCCATGCTTAAAAATGATTTACCAACAAGTACAAAAACTAGTCACAAACTATTTCTAAACGATTATAGTTTCTATATTATCGACTGACGTATTATATGGTCTTAATTATATATCATCATACTATTTCTAATTTTCATACACTATTATCTGTATTATGATATAAATATAGCGTTATTTGTATGGACCTTGTATTATATATTAATCTAACACATAGTGATGATCATTTTTTTAAATGCCATTTACAATAATTACGTGATACATCGTTATGCTATACTTGAAAAATAACAAATCACTTCTAAAAACGTTAAAAAAAGGTACCTCATATTCCCCATTTTTCTAGGAACTCAAATGCGTTCATAAATATACTTCAAACTCAACACTTTATTTTTCATATAAAAATATAATACTAAAACTATTAAGAGGCATTTGATTGAACAATAAAAAACCCCTCTTTTATTTTATTTTTCTTCTTTAAATCTGGAAGAGAAACCTTCTAACAAAATGTCGGACAATTCTGTATTCCTTAAATTCTATAGAAGAAGAAAAATCACTCCAACCACTTTCCATAACCATTCGATTGAGTATTAATTCAAAATTATCCATTTATATTGGAGGGTGAACAGAAATCTGAATATCAATGTACCAAACACCCTAAAATACCACATTGATATCGACCAAATATATAAGGTGTTTGGGGCATGCACATTAGCATGAAGCAACACACACTAAAAGTTCGTTAAACAAATCAGTGAGACGTCCTCTTCCAAACAAAGGCCCACTTGTCAAGCTGTCATCTCTGCATAAAGTGTGTGTTTGTGTGTTTTTTAATGAGCATGTATACTATACATACACGGTCTTCTGTACACGTGGTGGAGTAGACCGTTGAATGTATCAAGAAAAAAAATTAATGGGCACGCAGTTATTACCAGTATTATTTATTTGTTTTTGTTTCTTAGGGAATTTAAAGATTAATTTATGGGAAAAGAAGTGTAGAGTGATTAGAGTAATCACGAAGGCCACAGCGCTGCACATGTTTGTTTACTGTCGGGTGAAGCACTGTAAAAGTGGGTGTAATCTTAATCTATGCTCACGAGGAATCTTCTTTTTCTTTTTTTTCTTTTCTTTTACATTTTTGGGGCCCTAATGCTACTTTTTAGTTGTTTAATAGAATAAATTCGAGATAATGAAGATAATTATGATTTTAAGACAAATTTATTCACACACTGGTTTGAAAGTTATAAGGTTAGGTGTAGACATCAGAATGAAGACACTTAAATATGCAGCAGTTAATAAGTATATTTCAAATGACTTTACGCCTCTCAACTTAGTAATTTTTCTTGCACTTCCGTATATCTTTTTAACATGATACGCAAGACGTATACTTAATTACAAAATAACACTGCAATCCTTTTTACAAATATACTGGAAATGTTTATTAACTCATATAAAAGCAACAACTATATAAAGTACAAAATTTAAATAAAATAAATATTTGGAATTTTTTAAGACAGGTAAAATTCATCTTTTGTAATGAGTCGTGGAAGGTTAATCATTATTTTTTGATCAATTTAATACATAAATTTAAAGATCGTATCATGGTAGATTCAAACACGAGACTTTTGACTTCAGATGTTAATTACTTAATCACTAGACAAATACACACATATAGACTGATCATTCTTTTGTATTATTTGATATCATAGAATAAAATCTGGCGTGACAAAAACTCAAAAGCACACAAGCACTAAGCAGCAAAATGTAGATGAGAAGAGGACCACTACGGCAAATATAGAAAACAGAAGGGCATAAACGTGAAGAACCTAATATTATATTCTCTCAGTCAGCAGCCACTGAGAAAGCAAGCAAATCGGACAATGTAGCAGAAGCGAGTAAAACGTATTTAATTTTCACAACCTCCTCCACCACCATTCCCTTACCCATTTCCCCAAATTTTCCATAGCCTTCTTCTCAAACCCTATAAATATTCTCAATTTATTCTACACGGATTTTTCCAAGAAATCCTTGCAATAAAATCCTGAATAAAAGAGAAAACAAGCACAATAGCATTCCTTGCTCACAAAACTCAAATCAAATATGGCTGCTTCTTCTTCTTCCAGGTACTTATTAGGCTTCTTCTTACTGAATCTTTACTTGAAAGTTATGGATGCCGACCCCAATTTAACTTTTTATTTCAAGAATTTTGGTAAAGAATCGAACTTTGAGTCTCAGCTTGCTGTGTTTGGGGATGCTAAGGTTGCAAGTGACAACTTTTCTGTTCAAATTTCTGGTTCTGGGGTTTCTACAGCTGGGAGGTTTGTCTGTAAAAAACCCCTTAATCTTGTTCATGGAAAATCAGGAAAAGTGGTGTCTTTTTCGAGTTACTTTGCATTTTCCATGTCTGGGGGGAATGAGGATGGATTGGCTTTCGTGATGCTCCCTTCTCAATTCCCTTTAAATGTTTTTGATGGTGGGGATATGGGATTGTTAGGAGAGAGAACATTCAAGTTTCTTGCAGTTGAATTCGATACTTTCAAGAATGGAAAGCATGGAGATGTGGATGTTAACCATGTTGGTAGTCATGTCTCTGTTAAAATCAGCAATGTTTCATCCATCAGTTTGGTGTTAAATGGTGGGGAGAAGTTGCAATCTTGGATTGATTATGAAGCAAGTAGTAAAAGTTTCGAGGTGAGGCTGAACAAATTTGGTGAAAGCAGGCCACTTGATCCATTGCTCACTTACCCTATTGATCTATCGAAAATTTGGGGAGATGAGAATGTTACAGTGGGATTGAGCTCTTCGAGTGCAAACTCATCTCAGAAGATCAACGTTTACTCGTGGAGTTTAAAATCAAGAATCATGCCTCAATGGATGCATTCTGAGCCCTTGGATCCACAGCATTTTGTGGGGAAGGAAGAAGAGATGAAAGTTTGGAAGAGAAGCGACTGCACATTGAGGATTCTTTCTGCATTGGCATTTGGCACCGGATGTGGAGCTTTGGGGGCGTTCCTCGTGTTGTTCCTGTGGACCATCTTGCGGCATGGGCGCCCTGTCGTGCCAGAGGGATTCGTCGTGCAACCTAAGGAGTTGGAGTACAAGAACTTTGATGTTTCTGTAGAGAAAACCATCGAAGATGGTAAAGTTTTAGCTGCTTGATTTGCAGAGTAGAGAATGTGTTTTGTCATTGTAAATCCTCCCTTTTGAGTACTTGGAATGCCGTGGTTGCCACGGTGCTGTAATTTAGTGATCAGTCGTTTTAATGTAGTTTTGATCTATTATATATGTTGTGATCATTGAAATACGGCTTCATTTGGGAAGATGTTGCTCCTAAGATTTCAGGGATTGCTAAAATCGTGGGAATAAGTTGTCCAAGATTAGTGATTGCCAATATATCCAAGTAAATTCATAGTTAATTGATATCTTTGAGCATTTCTGTCATTCTTCACCAAAAACTTTTGATATCCATTAACAAGTCATGGTGGTTTATATAACTATTATGGACACCCCTTTTGTTCTTTTTGACAGAATTGGCTTAATACATTGATAGTTGGTGAGATATGATGTAATGTTATTATCAAATTACTTACTAAACGACAATATTGATTGATTATATAACATTTACAAATTTATAATATTTAGAATAGACTACTAGAGTTTATTAAAAAAATTGCAAAATTTGGGAAAAAATAAAGAGAAAAATGATGAGATTTATGTCAAGAAGTTGAAGCCTCTAAATTATTGAGACACGAGCACAAATATAATACCTCATCAATTCATAACTAGATTAGAAGCCCAGCCCAACTATTGAGAGTTGTAAGGCCCATGTCCCAGAAAGCCTTCTCCCAGTGAGCATAGCCCATTAGTCTCTACTGAGCTTCTAGGGTTTCCTCATCACGCCGTTATAATCCCAAATCCACAGAGCTCACATATTTTCAGTTCGACCCTACCTTCAGCTTCTTCTTCGCCTTATCAATCTCCAAATTCATACCACTCTTTCACCGAGTTCTTCTGGTTTCGATTTCTTCGCCTTATCGATCTTTCTTCAGTTTCTGTTTTTTATTTACAATTTTTAAGAAGAATTGGTAACGGATTGAAGAAGAAAACTGCGTTATCTATCTGACATTTCCAATTCGGAATTGTAGATACTTTTCTTCCTCCTGAGATCCTTTGTTTTTAATAAAGAATTTTATGTTTTCGAATTCGGTCAGGGTAGGTGATGAGCATCCGAGATGAGAAAACATTAATTGTCATCCTTGCACTTTGATTCAGAAATGAAGAAAATTAATGGGGAAATACTATCTGAGATGCTTATCACTTGGCTTTATTTCTAATTTTTATTTTTATTTTTATTTTTTTTACTTGTTGAAAAATCACTTCAAATGATTAAAGATACTTCAATTGAGTTCATTTCATCATTTTGAGAAATTCAGTTGCTTTCCCTTTTATTTTTCTAGAGTTATATTGTTCTTTAGAAATACCTTCTGCTTTGATTTACAACCTTTTTTGGATCAGTGATGTATAATACTGCGTTATCTATCTGTAATAAATTCCTTTTTGAAGATAACTATTTATCCTGAGATCCAATATTCCGATGTATTTGTCCTTATACTCGTTGAAGGAAATATCGGTTTCGCATTGACCTTGCTTCTTCTTGACTTCATCTCTTGATACATCCTCATGCAAGTTTTTTCGATGTGAACTACATTTATCGCCAATTTACCAGCAATTGCTCAGAGTACTAAAATAAACTCAGTCTGTAAATGGCATAAGTATATGCCATTTTTGCTTTTAGTCTAACGTTATTAACATCCTGCAAATAATAGTAAAAAAAAGAAAATAGTAACTCACAAAGTTGCTAAATGTATGTTGTGGATCACAACTCTCACTTATTTGAAAGAGAAATCCAAAATGAAACAGTAATACTCTGTTTCACTGTTCATCTTTTTTTTTTTTTTTTAATACAGAAATTTTAAAGGATGAGTCACAGTGGACTCGAACCCGAGACCTTTAGCATCGGGTATTAACTATTCTATCACTAGACCAACATACACTGTTTTGCTTTTTACTTATGGAAGTACATAACAATATCAAATAAGATTGTAGTCATTGGAAGTTCATCTTATCTCATAAGATTGTAGTCATTGGTCGTCAAATAAAACAGATAAAATCAACATAGAAGATGCGTATGAAATCCAAACCAACATTTTGCTTTTTACTTATGGAAGTACATAACAATATCAAATAAACTATTTTGAAAGCAGTTCTTCTCAAGAAAAGAAAAGAAAAAAGAGAACGTTGCATAATGATCATATATATCTAAATTAAGCATTCAAAGTCACTTGTGTAGTTGGCGCCTTTATGACGAGAACCGGACATTTTGCGTGGTGAATAACGTAGTCACTCACACTTCCAAGGAATGCCCTGCACATATACAACATAATCTAACTAATCATAAACACACTCAAGTTTACTCCATTTTTCATATAAATACAATAATTGCGATTATATATAATATACCTCTTGATCTTTCCGAGCCCACGGCTACCTATAACAATAAGATCAACCTGCATTTGCTCGGCTACGTCGCATATCATTTCCTTCGGATCTCCTTCAATTATAGATGTTTTTATTCGAACCTAAAATTGATATCCAATTTTTAGGCATTATTAAAACATAAATTTGATTTGAGATTATTAAAGAAGTGGGGTACATACTAAACTACAAGCCTTGTTTCTTTGAGCACACATATCGGCTGCACGAGTTAGTATGGCCGACGCATTTTCTTCTTGGGCCTTGTTCACAGATCGTATTATCGAAGTTGACGGGAACACCGCTGGAATTTTTGGTCGTCAAATATCAATCATTTTGCATAAAAAAAGCTAAAAAGTGATTTAAAAATATGAATATAATGACCTGGAGCTCCAGGAAGCATGTAGTTAGGGTAAGGCTCCATGACATGGATGATGTTGAGCAAATATTCATCATTATTGTCCGATCCCAATAGATCGAGAACCCATTGCAGAGAATAGAAGCTCTCGTCGCTGTCGTCCATGGCCACCATCACCCTCACCTTCTCCTCCGCTCCCTTCGCCGCCGTGGCTCCGCCCTCGGGGATTGCACTAAATGCCGCAGCAACGCCTGCCTCCATTGCTTTTCTTCTTCGTTATTCGATAAGCATGACTTCGGGTTTTAATTGCGCATCTCAGGTGCTGCAGTTTTTGCGAGATAATGATAAAATAGAAACGTGGCAGGGTTGAGGTCTTCTTCGCGTATACGTGGCGCCCAATTTATGAGCATGTAAAAGGAAATTTTGACGGTACATTTCCACTTATAGTTATATTTGGGAAACATTTATATAAGTCCGAATTGAAATGCATGGGTAATTTTCAGTGAAAATGTCGATCCGATATGAAAATCATTGAGATCCAAAGCAAACAGCCGAATCTCTATGTTAAAAATTGAGACTGGAGTTTTCGTTTTATTTTTTTTACTTATCTTCCCGATAAACCTCATGTAATACTTGAGTCAATAAATTTATGAGCATTTCGGCCATACTACTGAATAACTACTATACCGATCTCATTCACAGATTTAGCGTCAGATTGAAAAACTCAAAATTGGAAACTCTAATGTCAGTGTGTAAGATCATCTCATAGATCAAGACATGTAAGAGTGTAACTAAATACAGGTTTGATTATCTCATAGATCAAGAACCATAAGGTATACGACTAAATCTATGACAATTGATGATCTCACATAAATTTTTGTGCAAACATAATTTCTCATTAAAATCCAAAACTCAACAACCACAAAGCATGGGCACCACTAGTTACAATGCCGTATTTTGCTTTTCAATTGGCAGAACAACAAACACAAACAGACCTCCCCCATTCCATGCATCGAGGAAGATCAAAGTTGCCGGAACGAGACGTTAAGTTGCTGTCGGGGTCGACCGAGATGCTGTCTGGGAGCTCGTTGACGACGTCGAGGTTGTTTGGATTCACAACAGTGGTATTAGAGCGAGGTGTGTCTCGTTGTCACGACGCTTTAATCAGCGATTCAGATCGTCGCATGTATAACGGTGTCTCGATCTTAGGCACCGCTCTGGTAAATTGACTTAACATCTCCGTAATTTAAATTCATAGAGACTGCCGAGTGGTGCAGCATAGGTTGTATTTAAATTCGTAGAAAATTTTCGATTGACACAGTATAGGCTTTGGCATTTGTTGCTGTTTACCAACTTGCGTTTTGCTACGTGATTTGTGTGGTGTTTCCAATCCGTTTCTTGTTGTCTTGTTGTGTTAGTTTTATTTCGTTGCATTATTCATTTGTTGAATCTTTGCTTTGTGCAATGACTACTAACGCATACGGCATGTCTCCTTTTAATGGAAAATCGGATTTTAGTATATGGAAACAGAAAATAAAGTATGTATTAGTTCAACAGAAAGTTTTTCGTGTTGTCACTTAAAATTATGTAGAAAGTGATAAATATGATGAAATGAATGAACTTACATGCTCTACCATTATTCTTAATTTGTCTGATAATGTGTTAAGAAAAGTTGGTATGTTAGATTCGGCTAAGGAACTTTGGGAAAAACTTGAAGAACTATATACTGAAACGTCACTTCCTTCAAGTTTTTTCAAAGTTCTTCAAGTTTTTCCCAAAGTTCCTTAGCAGAATCTAGCATATCAACTTTTCTTAACACATTGTCAGACAAATTAAGAATAATGGTAGAGCATGCAAGTTCATTCATTTCATCATGTTTATCACTTTCTACATAATTTTAATGACAGCACGAAAAACTTTCCGTTGAACTAATACACACTTTATTTTCTGTTTCTATATACTAAAATTCGATTTTTCATTAAAAAGATACATGCCATATGCGTTAGTAGTCATTGCACAAAGAAAAGATTCAACAAATGAATAAGACAGCGGAAATAAAACTAACACAACAACACGACAAGAAACAGATTGGAAACACCACACAAATCACATAGCAAAACGCAAGTTGGTAAACAGCAACAAATGCCAAAGCCTATATCATCAATCGGCGCTTTTCACTAATTTAAATACAACCTATGTTGTGCCACTCGGCCTCTAGGAATTTAAATTACGAGAGGTTAAGTTAATTTACTGAGAAAGATGCTAAGATCGAGGTACGCTTATACCGCGATGATTTGAATCGATTAACGCGTCGTGACAACGAGACACACCTCGCTCGATACCACCGCTAGAATCCAAAACCTCGACGTCGTCAACGCGCCTCAGACAAAGACTCGATCGACCCCGCGACGACCGACTTCAACTTAACGTCTCGTTCCGCAACTTTGATGACCTGCACACAACAAAGAAACAAGAGAAGGAAAAAATAGAGATAAGATTCGGCTCAGGTGCGGCTCCTCCTTTGACGCACACACACAACCGTAACTCTACCAAAGGGAGTGACTATCTCGTCGGCTCCGCAATCACAGCCCACAAAAGCGAGAGGCAGCAGCTTTCTCTTTATGTTTCTCTCGCAGACTGTCGCTCGAATGGGGGTGGCGAGAATCCGGGACAGCAACTTCCAAGAAATGGGAAATGAAATGTGTATATCCCAATTGCTATCAATCCAAGTGAGCATATGTTTTTCCTAATTCTGCTTCTGCCACTCTAGGGAATGGGAGGCGTGAATGTATTTAAGAAAGGAATGGGAGGCGTGACTTTCTGCTCTCGCCATTAGAGAGGCGCACAATAGGTTTTAAATAAACAAATTGAGAGAAAATGGGCTTGAGAGGATTGGGCTGCATATTTGGGCCAACCATAACAACAATATTCTATCAGACTTAGAAATTAAGAAGGTGTTTGGTATGATGTAATGGAGAAGGGAATGAAATAGTCATTCCTATCTTCATTCACTACTTTATTTCTACTAGATTAGGCACAACCATTCCTCCTCAACCTATAGTATAAATCATTCTGTTCCCATCTTCATTCTATTCCATGCTATCAAGCACCTCCTAAATACTTCATCTTTCAAAGTCTGGGAATTGGGATACGCTATGAACTAAGTTTGCTTTTCAGTAATTTTTCAACACAATGAGCTAGGAATTGAAGCATGCACCTATGCCGATTAGGGTAGTCATAAGTCATAACAAGTGAGAAATCAAGCTCGTTCAGCACTCCTGTGAACTTACGTGTGTGGAAGCAGGAAACAATCGAAACCAATGTCAACAGATTTAGCAAAACCAAGGAAACAGTCAGATTCATTTAACACTCCAGTTCCAGCTATTCAACTAAGATCAGAACCATGATAATCAGCTAGCATTCTACTATATATATTAAATCAATTCGATCCAGTAACAGATTCGAAAAATTCACATCAAATTTTGCTCGGGTACATTGAAACCCTCACTCTAGCTCCCTGTTTCGCCAAAAAAAATAAAAATATAAATCATGATCACAACGAAAACTCCACACATCCAACCTATATAGAAAAATCTCAACTTACCATAGCTGCCGTTGAATAAGCTTCTTTGCTTAGAGATTCGATTGCTGGCGAACCTAATTATTTTGTTAGATTTGGGCTTTTTAAAGCCCAAATTATATTAAAAAGAAATTACATTTTGTCTTAAGAAGTTGGGCCGAAACAATATAATCCAGTGGGCTTTTAATTTTATTTTAAAATTGCAACGTATATTTATACTATTTTATACACATTTTTAAATAGTAAAATAGTATGTTATTATTCTGACCAAAAAAAAGAAGTAAAACTTGCAACTTGTATTTATATGAAACAACGCAGCCTATAGTGATAAAGTTTGCGAAAAATAAAAGGAAAAATCCCTAAAATCCAACAACGAGAAAGAAGGGAAATCACGAAAATATCGTGACTAGGTGTTTCGTTTTATTTAGTGGTTGTTTGCATTGCTAAACGATCATCGAATATCATTATAAGACTTTTCAATCTCAACTTAATTAACAAATGAGATTTAAAAGAAGAAGAAGGTTGTGCATATTCTTTTGTTTAATATCGTCTAACATGGTGTCTAGGAATATCATAGGATGACTATGTAAATTCGATTACATTTGATGACCTACCGTTAATTTGAAATATATAGAAATATAAATTGGGAATAATAAATGTTTACAACAACTATAATTAGTCAAGTATCATAGTTGCACGGTAAACTTAAGTCCGGATATTCGTGCACAAACCATAAAATGCGTATTTTGTTGTGCCACACAATCTAAAAATAAATAAAAGATAGATATTAGTTTCCAATTTGAGCACTGATAAATTTACATACTATGTATGTACATAATGAGGGGTTTTTGGTCATTTGCTAATAAATTTTAAATTATATTAATTAATTCGCTTATTTCGGTTTGTAATTTACATATTTAACCCCATCGTTAATTTAGGAATGAATATGTTCAAATCCTTGATTTTCGGAATATGATACATACAAGATTTTTCAAATTATCTACAAAATAATTATCAACAGTTAATACAAAAAATAAGAATGGTGCTCACTGAGATTCGAACTTGGGACCATCTTCTTCCAAATCCCAAGCCTTTGCCACTTTATCCAATGAGACAACTACGTTAATTTGTTTAAAACTATTGGTTTTATCTATTTCGTGTTTACTTTAATAGTTAATTATTTTGACATTAAATGAATATTCAATTAATCAATAAATTTAATAGGAAACACAATAATATTATTATATAATCAATAAATTGAAATAAGTACAGGTGTAACAACCTTTTTAATTGAAATATTGGAAGATAAATATGATTATGCTGAAAACATGATAAAACTTCATCAATATGGTAATTGAAATACACGCATCTTATCTTATTCAAAACTTAGATAAAGATGAATCTAATTTGGAGATGGAAAGATATAAAATCGTATCTTACAAGATTATAGCAAATTTTCGGCTACTCCATGATAGCCCATGCATATGAGGCTTTGAATTTTGTAAACAAACCCTAAAATTTTCGAACTACTATAAATGAGGATATCCTTCGTCATATGAGGATATCCAAATCTGTGCACTCTTGAAATTCTCGCTCCACTTCTTGGAACAATTTGTACTCCTTCGTCATATGAGGATATCCACCAGCAAAAACAATACTAGCATTTGCAAACATCCTTGCGCCATCTTCTTAATATGTATCTTTCATTAACATGATCAATGTCTTTGTAAGCTAAAACTTTCAAGACATGAACACATAAAATTCCTTTAAATTCAAACTTACGGCAATTGCAACAAATATATTCTCCAATAGGCCGATACTCCACACTGAAAGTGTAGCGTCTATGGTATTCATTACCGAAAATGCATGTTTCAATACTTCATACCTCTCACTACCTCCTACACCGTCTAATCCATCGAAGATACCTCTTTGACATTGCAATTGCAAATCTTGATAATTTCTTCACGGAATATATTGTACACGCTCAATGTGTAAGCATTTGCAAATTGTGAATCCCATCTGTAGTGAATGGTCATTTTTACTCGACAACACTGGACCGGTAATCGCCTTCCATCTCTTTTGAATTTTATCATCAAAGCTATCTCATATTGTTCCACAAACATCTTCAAACTACTTCTAATTGATATAACCATCAAAAATGCATGCATCGACTCACTTCTTTGTGTCGACACCATTCCATTAAAATATGTGATTCAAGTATATAGGGCCCAACTCTCACGTTCTTCATAGAGATCTTTAAGCCACCGTTAGTCTGTGAGACCATGCTTCACGAGGAAATCAGCCACTTCAATTGAATTCTACAATCTCGAGACTATCATATATAATCGAGTAGAACTCTGACGGACATTTTCTCCTATCAACAACACCTTTGAACTTTAGAGGGATCTTCTGGAAAATATGCCATAAGCAAAAATGGTGGACAGTGTGGGGGCATAACTTCTCTCACGACAATTTTGATACTCTCGCATTGATCGGTCAATATTGCAGTAGGATGAACCCCTTCCATTGCCTCTAACCAATTACTAAAAAACCATTTAAACAAGTCTGCATGCTCATGTGTCAACAATGCGCATCCTAGTAAAATAGATTGATGATGGTGATTAACTCCGACCACGGTAGCCAAAGGCATCTGATATTGGTTAACGAGGTATGTGGTGTCGAAACTAATAACATCATGGAAATCATGATATGCTGTTATGCTTCAAGGATGAATCCACATCACATTCCGAAGTCTCGAGTCATCACCAATATCCATCAAATGGAAAAATCTAGCATCAGTTGAATGCAATTTGATAAATAACTTACGGATAGCGTCTGCATCTTCATCACCGAGTGTCAATCTTCTTCTCTCATTGATAAAGTTCCTACAATCCCTTGGAGTTGCTCCCACATTCGAAGGACCTCCAGCATGGACTTCAATCAACTTTAGGTTTTTACAAACTTTGATGCCTACAATGTCGTTAGCCTCTAATTGCCTCTTCATATTCAATGACAAACTCCTATGACTCGGCATGAAATTTGACATAGTTGGATACAGTACGTGATTGTGGTCTACATGTACCGAAGACACCTCCCACTTTGCAAAATCACGTTTTATCACATTAATATGCGCACGACAATCCATTTTTTGGTATGTTTCTTAAAATTCATCTTTCCGGCACGATCACAAGAAATAACAGTATACTTGCTAGTACTAGAAATACTTCTACAATACACACCAAATCCTAGTAATTTTGCGTATGAATTGTATGCCATATAGAGTCTTTCTATAGAACCGAAAATCATACCCGATTTTGGGCCTTCATGCACCAACTCGTCGAATGCATCTTCGTGTGACTCATCTTCATGTGAATCGTGCAACTGATTGTGCAACTCATCTTCGGGCGGGACGTCCAACTCATCTTTGTCATCGGATCCAAATAACTCATTCAAAATTTCATCGGCGTTGCTGGCCATAGAAGAAGCACGATTTCTTACTTGTTACTAAGAGATTTTTTGCTTTCAAGTTTGCTGTCTACGTATGTTTTTTCGTGTATGAATGTTAATCACGATTATCTTATCAAATATTCATAGTTGCGATTTATAAGGAAAATAGTTAAGTAATAAGTAAATATATGGCTATACAAATCAAAGGAGATATGGTGTATAATCTTTTCATATATATCTTTTAAAACGGAAACAAATTTAAACACGTTCAACAATTTGTAGTGATCGAGAAAAAAATATACACTCTAGAAAATAATTTCGATTCAAAATATATAAAACTATAGATGCACGTTGATTGTTAAAATGATACAAAAAATTTATAAAAGTTATTACGAAAGAAACTAAAAAAATGGAGAAAAAAATAAGAAATAAAATAAAGAAACAATAAAATATAAAAAACACAAAAAAAACTAACGAAACAATAAAATATAAAAACACAAAACAAAACAAAAGGACTAGGATTGAGCATAATGAGATTCGAACTTGAGACCTATGGTTCGACACCTAGTCCTTTGTCACCTGTCCAGTAGTGACACCGTTAGGATATTGAAAATAATTGAACTTATAAATTTGTGAAAGGATTTACGGGTTTGAGGGTTTAGGGTCTAGGGTTTAGGGTTTAGGGTTTAGGGGTTTTCGAAGCTTAATGGTTTAGGTGTTTAGGGTTCATGGATTTGTTACAAATTTCATAATTCTCATTTCATTTCTTAAATTCTTTCAAAAACTTGAATGAATTATAAATACATATTTTCAAATTATGAACAATATGTGACATGATTCTCACAATATAGTTCTTGCATTCAATTATCCGATTTTTAAGGTACATTACACTATTATCTTATAATTTAAATACTATAGTATAATTTAAACAATGTTGTCACTATTACATGGTGGTTTTTATCAAATTTTCTAACTCCTTCAAACGTTTTAAATGAATTAATAGTTATTAATTTAAACTAGCGATCGAGACTATTCAAATCCATCTTAGATAAAATAATCAAACAATGTGATCAACGTGTGGTACTATTCACATTATTTTGTAATTTTTATACTAGAATATACTTTTATTCGAATAATGTGGTCAACACGTGACACTATTCTCACAATTACAGTTGTTTCTTTTAATTTTTATTTTTAGCATCAATTTCACTAATATCTTATAATTTTTATACTACAATATACTTTTATGAAATAATAGAATATGTGGTCAACATATGACAATATTCTTACAATTATAGTTGTTTCTAATCAATTTCTAACTTTTAACATCAATTTCAACAATATCTTATAATTTTTATACTATACAAAACTATTATCAAATAAACGAACAATATTGTCACTATGTCACACTATTCACACTATTATAGTGATACGTTACACAATTCTTAATATTAATTTAGATTAATTGTCAATAATTTATAATTTTATAGTTGAGTGTCGTGCATGGGGTGCCTGATGCTGGCAATCGTTGTACGCCCTTTGCCAGGTGCATGGTGTCACGCACCCCTTGTCGGGTATCAAGCACCTGACACATATTATTTGCAATAGCTTAAAATTAAATTAATTTTATTTTAATAATATATGTAATTTAATAATCATAAAAATAAATTAGTTTTAATAAATTGAAAGAGAAACATAACCCGAACAATAAAATTTGGATTACAAAAAAAAAATATTTTTAAATCAATCTCACACTTTAAATGATCATGACTTTATGTTTTAAACTCGTTTTACAAATTGTAATCAAATTAAAATCTTATAACAATCTTTAATATAAGATGCATATTGCATATTTTATTATAAATCACATGTCCAATTATGAAAGAAAACTAAAAAAAGAGAAGAAATAAATAATAAAATAAATAAAACACTATTATTAGTGAAAAATAATGTTTTTTTTTCACTATCTTTTTCGTTGGAATTATTATCAAGAAGTAAAGAATTAGCACCCCTCCAATATGTGAAATCCATATTATGTTCAATCCTATAAATTAAGGAATGAAATATATGAATAAAAAAATGTTTAAAATGAAAATAAAAAATGAGACTCAAAATTAGTGAACGTGAAATCCATGATTTATCATGTTCAATTCTTGAAATTATGTTCAATGATTGGAATATGTTCAATCCTAAAAAATGAGACAAAAAAAAAACGCTGCAAAAAATTTGAAATATGTGAAAATCCATATATTCCATCTTTGAAATAATAATGTACCTATTTTCAAGGAGTAGTGTCTATTATTAAGGAAAGAAATCCATGACTAATTTTAGTTACTAATTTGTAGGAGGGACAAATTAGTCATAAGATTAAAATATTAAAAATCGAACCGGTTTAAAAAAAACGATCCGGTCCGGTTTATATTTGAGGGGTACTATGTATATACATACTATGTAAAAAAATCATTATTCTTCCAATTTATTCTTCATGTGCAAATTAGACCTTGAACTATTTCTTCAATAAAAGGGTATGTTACATGGTATATATATATATATATATAGGATTAGGTTTCGGTAGTACTATGTCCTTAGGTAATATATAATACTAAATCTAGACCACACATTTTGAACACGCGGATGCATCAGGATTTGACGTGTGCATAGCAGCCCATTTTTTGCGCATGAGCAAAATGAGAAGGGTGTCTTTGGGCGTGGATAGAAGCGTCATTTGCATTGAAGAAAAATATCAATATTATTATATACAAACATTTTTACATGAGTCCACCTCTAAAGAAATATAACAATGTCAAGTGGGATATAAAATTACTATATATGGTGCATTTGTATCATAATCTATAGAAAAAGATGATATCACAAAATTTTCAACTTCCTTTTTTCTTAATATTTCTTATTTATTATACCCACAATCTCTTCTCAAATAATAATACTACAAAAACTATACGTATACTTCATATAATAAAAATTTATATTAAAAAATTCTAAGTGAAAATCCGGAAGGATTTGGGACATGTAAGGCCAAATACGATCAGATTTATGAGATTCTTTGTTGCAGGAAATCTTCAATATATATATATATATATATATATATATATATATATATATATATATATAGAGTTTGGTTCAAATAAAACTATTATTATCCTAAAACTAAGAACCAAATGAATTCGTTATGAAAGTTGATGAATTCGTTGAGAAAGTTAATGAATTGTAAATTGAATTTTTCACCCGGTTCGAATCCCACGAGGCGAAAATTCTATTTTTGGATTGATAATTTTCCATCGGATTCATCAATTTTCACGATGAATTCATCGTTTTTGGTTCTCACGTTCTCATAATAAAAATGGTTCTCACGTTAACCTCCCTATATATATATATATATATATATATATATATATATATATATATATATATTCTGAAATTTTATAATTTCGTTCTTCAATCAGAACTTCGAAAATTGTGAGGAACCATTATCAACAAGAAAAATGTTGTATCCGACAATTGGAGAATCCAAAGATCCTAACGATGTCGTGGCAGGGATTAACGACTAGAATCAATAATTAATAAAAAAATGCTAAGCACATAAATTAGGATGTTCATATGTCAGTTTCTAATGTGAGAATCTAAATACGGCTAATTATTTTTCTTAAATCATTCATTAAGTTCTACCTCTACAAACTTATCCCTTATTAGATGGACTAATCAATGGAGTTAAACCTGGTTTTACGTTAAAACCGGGAAAGTCAAACCAATTAAGTTAAGCTTACTTATTTAATTATGAAAACCACACGTTTTCTGCGTATGGATAGAAAAAGTATCTCGGATAGATTATTTATCAATAGGGTTAAGCCTGGTTTTACGTTAAACAACTTTAGTCAACCCAAATAAGTTAAACTTGCTAATTAAATTAGAGATAATTATAGTCGTGACAATATTTTAAAAAATATCATCAATTTAAGTTAATACATTAAATATATCCAACTTTGACGATATTTTGAAAAACTCAAGTTTGCGATGATGGAATGCTACGCCAGATCGCTGGATTCTCGTGTGGGTTATAGTCAATGATTTAACATTCTGTATCGTGTGGACTATACTCAATTGACTCAACATTTCATCCTCGAAAATTTTGGAATCGAAACATTTTTAAAATATCGTCAAAGTTTGCGACATTTAATGTATTAATTAAAGTTGTGGATAATTTTAAAATATCGTCAAAATTGAGAATATTTTAATTTATTAACTAAAACTTAAGATATTTTTTAAAATCTCATTAAAGTTGGGGATATAAACTGTAATTATCCCATTAAATTATTAAAGTCGCACGTTTTCTTCGTATGACTTTATGAGTAGAGTAGAAAAGGTAACAGGGATAAATTATTTATCAAAAAGTGATATTCAATTTCTTACGATAAATGAGATGTTTGAATTTTGTTTTAATATTTTCGTTATCGCTTAATGAAAACACCGTATTTATATATTGTGTATTTAGCGTTAAGTAGTAGTCAGTAGCCACAAGCTAGGAGTAAAAGATTAATAGCAAACAGAAAAGAAGAAGATAAGGCTTCCAATTTAGCGTAAATCGTTTTATTAGTCAAATTTGGAAAAGGCAAATGATTTTTGGGAAGGAAAAAGAAAAAAAAAAGAGTTATCATATCATAATTTGGGTTTTCTAACTGTAGTATTATTATCGACCATCCAGTACACCCATTTTGGACCCGTATCATAAGTTTCATTTCTATAATATTTTTATAAATTAACAGTATAATAATTCAATTAATATGATTAATCATATTAATTGAATTATTATACTGTTAATTTATAAAAATATTATAGAAATGAAACTTGTTTATTATTTTAATACATTCTAGTAAATAATAGATATATATATTATATAAATTCTACATACCACGAAATAAGATATTAATATCTTATTCCGTAACAAACGAGCCGTAATAGTAGAAATAAAGAGTTAACGATATAACTTTGTTTATTAGTTCCACGTATAATCTATTCTCTCCATTCTTTTTAAAATATTCTATTGTCATTTTTTTTCTTGTCTTTTTTAAATATTTTATTAGTATTTTTTTTTCTTATCTTTTAATAAGTATCGTAATTTATACTTCGAGAATAAAGTTATGATAGATTTTCTATGTATTTTTATTTAATATTCTTGAAATTTAATAATCAAATTAATTATATAAATATAATTATCATGACAATTAATATAAATTTAGATTTTTATTTATTTATACAATTTGAAAAAGAAAAGAGGATAGTATTAAAAGGATATGAAAACGCTTCCTATATGTTTGCAAAGAGGCTTGGCCATTGGCCCAGTATCCAGCTGCACAAAATATTCTGTCCGTGTTGAAAAAATCAAAAATGGAATAATTAATTGGTTAAATAGGTGAGTCACACGACTAGATCAGAGCCAATGATGGGCGCGACGCGTGGCTGATTTGTGTGAATGGCTGTCTGTCGTTATTGGGTTTTGGGTGGCCGTAAATCTACAGCTCTACATGCGCACTATTCCAACTCGGACCAACCATACATACACCGTAGATATAATTGTATACGATTTTCATGTCGGTGTTAAATTATAAAAATAATCATTTTTATATTATAAATATAAATAATAGCATAAAGATTAAAAAGATTAAAAAAATAGCTTAAAGTATTGTTCTACTTTTAATTTGCGAATTTAAGACTAAATTCACAAATTTAAAAATTGATGACGTTAAATTAAAGCTGGTTTTATAACAATTTAAGACAACGAAACAATTGACAACCAAATATATTCTTAATAAATTGCCCTATTTAAAGGACAATTCACGATCAAGAATAGTTTTAGATTCTTAAATGGTGAAATTTATAGTCTTATTTAAAGGAGAAATCACAACCAAAAATATAAGATTTAAAAATAATTATTTTATTAATTTGCTCTGTCTTTTTTATGTTAGTCCTATGATAAAACAACCCATGGTATAATGGTAATAGTATACTAGACAAATTCAACGCTTCAAATTCAAAAGGAACTTATACAAAGTAATGAACTTCCGTACACCACCAATTTAGATAGTTTGCATTTCATATTTTGAATTGTCTAAGATATTATTTAGAACAAGCCAACGATGATGATGTCTTCCCAAAAACAATGGTGCCAACGAAAGATGAAAACAAAGACCAAGAAGGTTCATGACCAGCACCAGCCGACACCAGCTAGCCACACCTAATTTATTTGGACTTTTATGCTGCTAAATCTTGATTTAGGGGAACTGCATTTTTCAAAAAATATTTTGGGTGTTCAAAATAAACCGGCTAAATATATTTAGAGAAAGTTCACTAACTTTTAGTTTAAATTAAGCAATTTAGTTTGATGAAGAGAGGGGTAAAAGTAAAGGAGTCGCGGTGGGAGGGTGAGGGTGTGAAGCAATGCATTATATCCGTGAAAGAAGAATTTCAACTCCCCTTTTTCTGATTAATTGGTTTCATTAGTCAATTTAATTTAGACTAATAGTTGCCTTCTTTAATAACTTGTGCTACAATTCTCTTGAATATAAAATTTTTTATATTTTGGTTTTGGTAAATTCGAGATTGATATGAATGTTTTGCCTACAATATTTTTAAATATTTAAATGTTTAGGTATTTTGGCTTCAAACAAATATTTAGGGTAGCTTCATTTTCCCCCCCAGATTACTATGTTTAATCATGTGATATATAGTTAAGTTCAAGAGACTACGAGAATGACTAATGGAGTTATATTGAAGTCTTGACTACTTAGTAAAAATTTATTCAGTAATCAATCATTGCCTTTATGTGCAAATGAAAAATAGGCAAGGTACACTAAGGGAGTGCTTATTTTTTAGGATTGGACAAGATAAATAAAAACATTGTTGGGTTAATAAATTATTTTTTCCATGACATAAAATTTTCAACTAGGAAGTTGGACTTAGTCCTACATTAAATAATTAATGGATGTAATCAAAAGTAGTTTAAACTAATTAATTATCCAGGAGACCATCATGAAAATTGGATAATTTAACATAAATTGTTCCCTTGGTCTTAACCCACCAATTGGTGCCACACCAGAATTCCCACCGCTATAAAGCAACATTTTTTTTCCTTCTTTCTTGTGAGTGAATCTATAAATAAACAAACAAATAGATCGTGCTTACTGTATAGCAATTTTGAGTATCATGTTTCTCACACGTGTGCATTTACTTCATGAGTGGATATGTTAAGATTAATTTGCTATTTTTTTTAGTTTTGGATTTTTATTTTTACGTTTAAAAAATAACAAATTGAAAACTACTAATTGTACACTAATAAGCCTTAGAAGACCATTAATAATTTTAAACTAATATTTGAAAAGTTAAAAAAGTTAGTAAGTTATAGCTAAAATCAACATTTAAAATTACATATCCTAATTTTGGAGTAAAAATCCAAGTGAATATGAACTAAACTTTGAAAACTGAATAAAATAAAGCTTCACCATGGATGAATACGGAATAACTCTCTCCGTTCTCCATCCAAAATGTTGTCGAGTTTTCATAAGAAGGTCATAGTAATTCTCAATTGGATAACGTATAGATTTAATTTTCCGGTTAACCCTTTATTTTATTTTTTCATTAATAATTGCATCATTACTCTTTTTTAGAATATTATTTTAGGGTCTTTTGTGAAAAATATCTATGAATAGTTCACAAAATAAATGTACAAGAAACAATAGTATTTTCAATTATTCATGCCTATATTTGTTTATTCTTTAGGGACTAACTAATTAAGTTGACAAGATGTTAAACGTTGAACATGATTTTACTTCATTCGTCAATGAATTTAAAACACTAAATATTTTTAGTCGATTGTAACTGGTTGGATTGTTTAAACTCGTCTATAGTTTGAAAAAGAATATATACAGTTACATTAATAAACTAAACTAGCAAGGTAATGATGGATTAATTAGAAAATGTATATTCATCAGTCATTACTGATTTGAATTTTGTGGTGGGATGGAAATTAAGAATAATTTCAAACTTCGAAGATATATAAACATCAACGTTTTCTTTACGTAAGATAGATAGACTGAAATACATAGTTTTTCTTGAGTATTAGATTTAGCTTATATAATCTATTCTATCTTACCAAATAGAGAAAAATTTATTAGGCGCAAATTAATTAAACCACATTATAACACCTAGTAGCATCACTATTATTAGTTTGGTTCTCAAAACAACTATTGTTAGTTAGGTTAATCAACCTCCTAATATTTGCGTATCTGACTATGTATGTTTTGATATTTGATAGATTCCCCATCATCACCCAACTAGGGAAATACATTTATATTTTCTAACATGGACATTAATATATTATTACAATTAAACTATATCAATATGGAATTATGTTTTTTCTAATTTTCATTTCTTTTTTTAGTTTTTGGCAAATGTGATGTTTGAACTTTGATTTTGAATTTAGGTCAAGAGATACCATTAGATATATATGTTAGAGGAAATATTGAAATGTATACGCTATTATCTTTGAAGTATTTGGGCTAGTAGAATCGACTTAGATCTTGAAGCGCAACGTGATGAATAAGTCCATAATGATAAATCCCTGATTCTTTTTATAGTTTGCGTTAGATTTTTAAATTTTGGTTATTAGAAAACAATTATAAAAAACCAATATGTTAAAAAAAATTCCATTGAGAAAGTTTTGTGTGATTGTCATTGATACGATAAAAATCGTAATAATCTATATAATGTGTATATATATATATATATATATATAGTTGTATTATTTATATACCAGCATATAACTTCTCGAGTTTCGATGGATTACGTTGTGTTTGTGGTTATAATTAATAAATGAAAACAATCTTCATATTATATGTATAGGTTATGTATAGTCGAGTTTTGAGAGGAATCATTTTGTGTTGCGGTTTATAAGTACAAATTTATAAAATAACTTTGTATTTGGCTAGAGTTCAACGACCTTGAATTCTTGAGTGTGGCGAAGCATGGTGGTGAAGAGAAACGGTGAAGTTAGGGTTCAACCACCCAGAATCGTTGATCGTAGTGGAGCACGATGATGAACCGAAATGATGAGGCTGAAATTCAACCATCAGAATTCATCTAAAATGTGTATTACTTATAATTATTAATATAATATTATGATATTTAAAATTATTTTATACAAATAACTAGAAACAAACTTTGCATGTAAACCTAAACACTAAAACAATTAAACAACCAATACTGAAAAAGTGTATATATATATATATTATTCCCATACATATGTTATAAAATTCACACACACATACACACATATATATATATATATATAATTTTATAATATAGTGAATTGATTTATGAATATTATGTTGGGGATATATCCAATAATTATGAAACGAGACGTCGGGTTAGTTTTGTAAGATGGAAAGTCCTCCTAGGAGCACCAGTGGAGGTGTCGATGGAAGGGTCTCCGACGCTCAAGACAGTTAAATTGATAGAGATAATTGACGAAAAGACGATAAATAAACAGTAAATAAGCAATTAATGTAAGAGAGATGAAGTAGTAGACCGTGTCTGATCGAACTGGCTAGTCAGGCGAGATAATCCCTCCGAGATAAGAGCGTGGAGGTGGAGAAAGAGAGCGAGCAAGAGTGCAAAGATCGTATCAGTGTATGGAGACAGTGTAAATGTGAATGATTGGATCTACGTTTGATCTAATTGTGTCTTGTATTTATAGGTAGGATTGGTGACAACTAAGGTTTCGATGCCCTTATCGCTAGCCTTGGTTGTTCCGATTTTCTAGGAGGAGATACATAACGATCTCCTTTAACTTCCTCTCTAAGTGAAAGTATTGGATTTGCCTCAACTTGGTTTACCTGGGCTCGTTACGGGACCCTAGATGGGCTTTATAAAACTTGGTTAGAAACATACTTATTTGTATGATTTGAGCTTACCAATCCAACTCGATCAAGTAACTGCATGGACTATACGAAATATGTCCACTACAATCTACAAAATGATTTTATACCATAAACTATAAAAGTAAAAACAACTACAATCGTTTTTCACTAAAATGGCTTGCCTTTTAAACTGAAATAGCTCGTTATGGTTAAAAAATAAATTTTGTCTTATTTCACACCTATGCTTGAACGGAAAAAAAGAAAAAAGGTGACCTAATATTCATACACGGAAACTCAAAAAATATTTATACTTGTATTCTGTTTACATAAACGTATACCAACGTAACACAGATCTTTTAATTTAGATAGATGTAATAATTGAAATCCATTCATGTGCACTTTTATAAATTGGTTCTCTAAATCCATCTAAGTCAAGTTTCAACCGAGTGGATTCATAAATTATCAAATACATGAATGTAGGCACTAGGCAGTCAAACAAACACAACACAAACAGTCGCATAAAAATGGGAAAAAAACATTACAACATGCACAAGAAAACAAGTTAAATAATACATCATACATTTAAACTATTTAATGCAAGTTTTCTATTTGCAAACAAATAAAAGAAAGAAGGAAAGAAAGAAATAAAAAGAAATTGAAAAGAGAGTTCCGAATTCTATGCATGTGATCGACATTTAATTAAATGCACTATAGTGAAAATATTCTTCCGCTAACAAGTAACCGAAAATCCCAAAAAGGAAGACAGAACCCTTCACGTTGTGCTCTTTATGATTTTAATTATTTCTGCAATTAAACTAAGTTTAATTCATATTTTAATAGTCAAGCCAATTTCGTCCCTCCATTATTAGCCTTGTAAAACTCTATGTTGGATTTGCCAAATTGTTTATGTATTAAAACTAATATCCAATTTAATAAAATACCTGGTCAAAGTTCACGAAATTAAATTTATGTAGAAGATCAAATAAATTTGTGAACTGAATATATGTTAATGCTGAATCTTGTAATAACTTTCCTACATTAAACCAAAGCCTAATTTATCCTCCATTTTTTTTTAACAAAAACCAGCCTTTGATTTTTATTAACTTTAAGCAAAAGTACCAAAATTCCGTTTATAATAACTTACCTAATAAATAAATTACACAAAAGACAAGAACCATTGGACTTGGAGCAAGGTATACCAAATTCAGAAACGCTGAAACGGTAAATATATTTCTTCAACTTATTAACCGTACAGGAATATAATTTTTTCAGTGCTTTTAAATTTTTAATAACAAAATGCCTACTCACATTCTCTCTCTCTCTCTCTCTCTCTCACACACACACACACGCGCATAGTTGTTTCTTTTGGCCCCATAGATTTCGGTCCCCTCTTCCAATGTAAGTGAAAAGATAAAAATAAAACATAAACGAAACAAAAACATTATTTTTCTTTTTTGGTTCACACCATAGAATGAAATCAACATACATACAAGTACTTATATAAGAAAACAAAGCAACGGTTCACCGTTCATGGCCACTGCCCTCCCCTCCTTTCTCTCTTTAACCCCATAACTCAATTCCCGTTCCTTTTCTCCGAGTTTATTCACTCAATTTCGATCCTATGTGTATCTACCGAGCAATGTCAAGCGGCGGAGCCACCACCAATACACCCACCGTCAAGACCGCCCAAATCCCCACCGTCACCCACCACCGCCGCCGCGTCGCCGACGCCACGAGCGCCGATCAGGAGAAGGAGAAGCTCGCCGCCGATCAGGCGCAGATCGCAGCCGTCATGGAGTACTCGAAGAGCGACGCCGACGAAGAGGTAATGTTCAGTAACGGCAGCGGCCACGGCGGAGGACCGTACCACCACCACCACCACGCGGCCATACGGTATCTGCGGAAGCGGGTGCCGGAGAATTGGATTTTATGCGGGGAGGAATGTGTGTTGAGTGCTTGTGCGGTTTTCAATTCTTTGACCTCAAGGAAGAACATGGGCCGCACGGTCTTCGTGTTCCTTCTAGTGCTGGTGATGGTCTCCGCCTTCATGAAGTTCTCCTTCGGCGGCGCAGTCGCCGGCGACGGCAAGATTGTCAGGAGCAAGAAGGAGATTCTCTTTATTCACAATTTTAAGAATGATATGTCGTCTAATGCGCATATGGCTGTTTTTGATTCCGAAGCATCGAACGGCGCCGCTTTGCAGAAGCGGCAGATGACAGAATTTCCGGTGAGTAGTTTCTCTCTCCTCTCTCTAGAAAGGAAACTTTTCTGTTTCTATTTTTAGCTTAACTTTGGATTTGGTGAGGTTAATTTTGATTCATCTTAAGACTTCATGTGGTTGATTTCTTCACCACTCAAATTGTGAAAATCCTTAATTAAAGTCCGAGGATTTATCTGCACATTCCATGTTTTTTCCACGAGTGGTGTTTCTCCGTCTGAGCAATCAGCAATTATTAAAGAATGGGGAAATTGATTTTATTTTTTATTTTTCCTGTGGATCATCATTTCATTAATGGTGCACTCATTTAGTTAATCATTTGTGTTAATAAAATTAAGGAATTGTAATTTTGGTTGTTTGTTTACAACAAGAACTTAGTGGGCGGCAACAAATTGAGCGTTGAAGTTTCCCTTAGTTGCCTTTGACCGGTTTCGTCCATTATTATTATTATCCATGTGGAATTCTGCTCTGGTTATGTGACCGTTGCGCTGCCAAAAGTTAACCCCCAACAAAAATTTAAAAAAATAAATAAAAATAATGATACCTAGCTAGATTATCATGTTCCATATACATTTCACGTGTTTGCATTGAAGTAATAGTTTGTTCTGCTCTTGAATTTTCTGGATTCCAGTCGCTTTCACTATCTTAACGATCCAATACAATCTCGTGTGCTTTGAGGAACTCCTTTTTCCCCTGCCAAAGCAACCTTTTTCTACCTGCAAATAGCTAAAAAAGTCATAAATATCGCAATATTTTTTTCTGATTAAATATTTTTCCACGAAACTCACAGTTACATATCATCATTTTGACTTTTGACTAGTAAACAATGAATTTGAGTAGAGCTAATTATTGGATTGTTTTCATACAGGTCCCAGAAATATGGATGAAACCCAATAGTGACAACTACTACAGATGCATAACTCGACCACGAAATTCGATAAGTATGGCAGATTCCTCAGCTCCTTCTGTCCGTTTTCACTAGAGAAAAATCCCTTGATACATCTACCAACTTTTGTTCTGATATGTTAAGGCTGTACAATTTTGCAGGGATGAATAAGACAAATGGATACATTTTAGTTCACGCGAATGGAGGATTGAATCAAATGAGAACGGGAGTAAGTAGTTGATCACTTGCCTTAGCTAGCCGGTCGAATGCTGTAGTAAAATCTAATAATGCACATGAAATCATTGAATGCAGATATGTGATATGGTTGCAGTAGCAAAGATTATGAATGCCACTCTTGTGCTTCCTTCCCTTGATCATCAGAGCTTTTGGACAGATCCTAGGTGATTTTGTTATTTTTTTTTTTTTCAGTTTTAGTTCATATTTTGTAATAATAGTTCCATTTTTTGCTTTGTAATAATCCTTTTCTTGGTTTTGGCAGTGATTTTAAGGATATCTTCGATTGGAGGCATTTTATCGAGGCGTTAAAAGAGGACATCGACATAGTTGAGACTTTGCCAACACGATATGCATCGGTGCATCCCCTGATCAAAGCACCCGTGTCGTGGTCAAAGGTACAACTATATTCTTGCTGCAATGTACAACCTCTTACTGCAGTTAGTGTATTGAAATCGAACTAACGTATCGTTATTTGTTCAGGCTAGTTACTACAGAGGAGAAATTCTTCATTTGCTGAAGAAGCATAAAGTCATCAAGTTCACTCACACGGACTCGCGCCTCGCCAACAACGGCCTACCCTCCTCGATACAGAAACTGAGGTGCCGTGCCAACTATGAGGCCCTCCGATACACGCCTGAGATTGAAGATCTCGGAAGGAAACTGGTCGAGCGGCTCAGAGACGAAGACGAGCCTTACATTGCTCTTCACTTAAGGTAAAAGATAATGCGGAGCTAGAAAAAATTATTGAAGCGGGACGGATTTCATAAATTCCGAGTTCAAGATTTCAATGAACTAGTTTTTCTATGATTTATTTTGATGATGGGGACTTTTGTACAACGATTCGCACTTAAAAAAATAAAAGTTTTGATTGGCAGGGGCTTAAGCCCCCTTTGACCCTTCTCGCTTGAAGAAGATGAATTTTTAACTCAGGTTGGCCTAATCCGATTCCATTCGATCAGGTACGAGAAAGACATGCTCGCGTTCACCGGGTGCAACCACAATCTGAGCACCTTGGAGGCCGAGGAGCTTCGTGAGATGAGGTACAATGTGAAGCATTGGAAGGAGAAGGAGATCGACAGCAGAGAGAGGCGGTTGCAGGGGGGCTGCCCCATGTCTCCAAGGGAGGCAGCGTTCCTGCTCAAGGCCATGGGCTATCCTTCTTCGACGAAAATCTACATCGTTGCGGGAGAAATCTACGGCAACAACAGCATGGACGCGCTACGGAAGGAGTACCCGAACGTCTTCTCTCACTCGACCCTCGCGACAGCACAGGAGCTGGAGCCCTTCAAGCCCTACCAGAACCGCCTCGCTGCCTTGGATTACATCATAGCCTTGCAGAGCGACGTGTTCGTGTACACCTACGATGGTAACATGGCGAAGGCGGTGCAGGGCCACAGACGGTTTGAGGGATTTAGAAGGACAATAAATCCTGATAGGTATTTTTTATTCTCACACACAAAAAAAAAAGAAAAACTTCAACAACACTAGATTTCAATACTAATATACGTTTTCTTGTGGCAGGTTGAATTTTGTGAGACTCATTGATTCTTTGGACGAGGGCGATATTTCTTGGGAGAGCTTTGCCTCTGAGGTGAAGCGTATACACAATGACAGAATTGGGGCGCCCAAGGCGAGGCAGGCGGGGGAAATACCAAGACTAGAGGAGAATTTCTACGCGAATCCTGTCCCCGGTTGTGTATGCAACAGAACAATCGAAGAAAAGAAGCATAAGCTGCAGCAGAAAATCGATGAAAGACAAGACAGTAGTAGTTCAGTAGTTGCTTCGCAATGACGACGTTGTTGGTTTGGTTTGGTCAGGTACAAAGCTCTATACTGTACAGCACACGATGGCGTTTGAGTTTATTACGGAGGAAAAGAGGTATTTGGAGAGAGCAGTGCACAGACACCCTTCCCAGAGCGCGTCGCACGAGATAGATGCTCTCTGCGTAAGCCTTAGAAAATGTGAAGAATCTGTGCACACTACGCTTTGCCGTGTTTCTACATTCATTAGCCTCTCGTGAGCTGACGAGTTGGTCGAATTTTGGTGGTACGCACGGCGCGGGCGCAGAAATATACATGCATTCAATTTATTATTTCATAATTTATTTCGACGGGAGTTCATTGCGAGCACAGAATGTAACTATTGGCAAGAATTGTGATAGGACATATATTCTGAAAGAATCGTTCGTATTTGAATCAATTGGGATGTGGTCCAGGACTCTCCATGTGTAGGTGAGGAAATTATTCTTCCCCTTGGTCCAATTTTTTTTCTCTTTTAAGAATCAATAAGATTAGGTCCGGTGGAATATTGTTCGGCAATAGAGAATTCTTCTCGCAACGAATCGAAACGAACTAGCACGAATAGGAATGACAGTTGGAACGTGAAGGGCGTATGTGTTGATGCAGTTAGGGAATGACAGGTGGGCATTAAAAATAATAAGCCAACAGAAGATAGAAAAGGGAGGCATTCAGAATTGTTTATTTAAATAAAGCAAACAAACTGGCACGACAGCGAAAGTGGAATCCTAAAACGCCACCTTTTTCCTGTAAGCTAATCATAGATCATAATAATGAAGGAGGACAACCGTAAGCACCATGACATAATGTTGTTTGGTGTATGATTTCCACAAATTCTCTCCAGCCAAGAACAAAGCCTACTCAAACTGAACTTGGACATGATTTTCGAGTTATTTTTTTTTTTAAAAGGAATCTTTTTGTTTCATAATCTTCATAGGATGGTATCTCATTGTGCTAATAATGATGCCATAATGGGATACAGCTTCGTCAATTAATAGATGAGAAGATCGAATCGATTGTTAGTCAAGCCTTAAATTGGCGTCAAATTTCATTGATAGAATGGGATATTACGAGTATTCTTTATTTTTACAATTTGTTGCAAAGATGTTAAAAATTTGCAGCCGTGATTTACCCAGTTCAATTTAACCTGTAAATAGGTATTCAAACCCAAATTCAAAATATAGGCTGTTAAAGTATTAGCCCAAATAATTTGGACCGCTTCACAATCGTTGGGTGTTTTATGGGCTTGTGATTGATGTCGAACAGATATTTCAGTTTGGGATTTAGCATTTTCCCTTGATATTATGTAAAAATATTGGTAGGCTCGCTAGCCTTGTTTACTGACTGAGAATTAATTTCATGTAAATAAGTAGAGCTGACAAAATGGATTGATAGAGTTAGGTCGAACTTTAGGCATTATAAGGGTCGGGCCATACTGAGCTTTTGGACCGTAAATTTTGGAGCTCAATCCAACCCCACCCCAAAAAATAATAGGACAGTGCTATTGGACAATAAAACCCAGCCTAATCCCTTCCAGGCCATGACTACTCGAATAAAGGGACGAATTAATACAAATACAGATAAAACTAATGATATTAAATGATAGGACAATGGTATTGGACCACAAAACCCAACCTAATCCCATCCAGGCATGAGACAAGTCCACTTGAAAGATGATAAGACATATGTAGACATCCTTATAAATGAATTAAAGCTGACTTAAATTTTTTGCTGAAAGGTGTACCGCTTTCTATTGAGAATTTGAGAGGCCAACATGTCAACCACAATGATACAATTGTACATAGAGGAGGACTCTTTAATCTCGAACTTTTCGGGCTCTAAGTCCGATCTACTGGAAGGACTAGTTGGGCGGGCTTTAATATTCGATATTTTTCAGGCTTCTATTTTGAGAGCCCAGACCCAATTCAGGTATTTCGAATTGGCCCATCGGACCAGCCAATTTTGCCGGCTTCACAAATAAGTATTAAAATTAATTAATATTCATCGAGTTTTTAGCCATAGTTCGAGTTCAAATTGGTAGCACTTTACTCAACTACCTTGCCATTAAAACCTTAAGATCAAATCCACAAAATATTTCTCAATTGTCTTGGTTTGTGAGAATGAGAATAAAGCATTTTAAATCAAATCCATATATATTATAGTCTTACTAATATCATCATCGGAGATACAAGAAACTGAAATTAATTTATTTATACAAAAACTAAACATAAAGCCTCCTAAATTCTCAAATCACTCAACCGGAATCATGACCTCATAGTCCAGAGCGGCAGCAGAGTCCACGGCGGATTATACCTCGCCAGCACAAAGTCCCCCACCACTTTATACCCATCCTCTCCAAACACTTTCTCCAAACAATGATGGATTTTCATGAGTCTTCAAAAGTTAATAATAAATTTTGATTTTTTTTTATTGCGAGGATAACTAATTATTAGAATAATATATATCTTATTAAATAGTATTATTTTTATAAGTTTAAAAGAATTCAATAATTAACATATATTAAGAATGAGACGATAGTAACTAGTAAAATCAATTTTTAATCGATTTTGTGATAGCTGCATACATGCAAATTCTAAACTATACCAGATATTGATAGAGATGTGTCTATGTGAGATTTTCAAGTTAAATCTATTGGAATAATATATATAGTTATTAATTATATGCTTTATAATTTAAATGAATTCATGTAATTAGCGAATATTACTATACACGAATGAGACGAGAATAAAATTTTCTCTATTTTTAAGTTTTTTGTTATTTATATTATTTGGGTACAAGAAAATACATTCTATACGAGTATGAAAATTTATCGATATACCTATGTGGAATTTTGAATCTGACGTCGATTCGTGATACTTCACAATTAATAAAAAGTTTGAAATAGTAATATTTATCTTTTTATTGAGAGCACAACCAATTATTAGAATAAACGTGTATTTTATTAATTTAAACAAATTCAGGTAATTAACTGATATTACAAAGTAAATATTAATAAAAAAATTATCGATCAATCTAATCGATCGATCGATGAAAGTATATTTATATACTCCATAAATATACCATACACCATTTAAAAACAAGAAAGTGATCAACACTGAATTGGATAAGAGTGATTCTATACATCGTCCCTATTTTATTCATAATAGCCCTCTATTTAAGAATAATGATAATAATATCAAATGTATTATTTTATTCTTATAAGCCCAAGTTAAATTTATGAAAACTAATAACTTTATCACTGCAAAGGAAAAAAATCATTGGACATCACAAAAATATAAAACCCCTTAAACACCCTATGTATAGCCCCTAGACTGGAACATAATAATTGTAGAAATTTTTATCTCTACAAATTATGATTTCCATTGATCCATCTTTGAAATTTTTTATATCAATACATCTGTTAGACAAATTCGAGTCCGAGTCTCATCATCAACACTGCTGCTAATTACACTAGATGTTTTCTTTAACTTATCCCTCCTCAATCCTCATCTTCATTCCATCAATTTTTAATTGCTATTTCTTCCTCTCCTCTTCTGACGTATTCTTTCCTTGCATTGTAATTTTTTTCTATCTCATCCTGCAAATCTTAATTTATGCCCTCCATACTTTATAAAGTTGGAGAAAATAACACAAACTGAAAAAAACAGAATTTATATATCAATATTTATATTCCGTCTTCCGATTGATTTCACAAAATGAAATTGAAAGTGGACTTGCTCCAAGTTCAGAGAGAGAGTTTGCGTAGGGATGTCAATGGATGAGTTTTACCCGGACCAGAATCAATAAATAAGTAATGGTTCTGGTTCTGAAACCGACCCATTAGACATTGGATCCGGACCGGACCAGGACTATCAACTATGGGTCTTAAGCGGTCCGAATCTCAACGGAACCGAACCGAACCGGATCGAACCGAATCAAATCGAAACCGTTGATTTATAATTTAATGGGTTATTAGTGATTTCGAATCGAAATGGATAAAACTAGCTTATTGACAAGCCTATTTAAATGGCTTGTTAATAGACGGGTTTTACTCGGACCAGAACCAATAAATAAGTATTGTTTCTGGTTCTGGAACCAGATCCGGATCTGACCAGATCATCAAACTATGGATCTAAACGTTCCGAGTCTAAACCGGGTCTGGAATCAGAACTGTTGCTTTAAAATTTAATGGGTTTTGAACGGTTCTGGATCGGTTCGGGTAAAATCCACACATTGACATCCCTAAGTTTGCGTATCATCATCCAGACCAGATTGGTGGCTATACTGGAGATGGCAACGGATCCAGACCGGTCAGATCCGTGGATCCGATCCATTTTAAGGATCCGGATCTTCAAAATCTGGACCGACGGATCCGGACCGGATCGGAAGATATATCAATATTTTGGATCCGGATCGAGTTTAGGTTTTAAGACCGGATCCGATCCGATCCAACCCGTGAACCCGCCAATTTTATATATATATATATATATATATATATATAATTTTATTATAATTAAATTAGTTAACCTAAATAATTTATATTCGTATGCCTCTCGCCGTCATTCTCAATTTCCCATTCCAAAATCCATTTAGTTATATATATATATATATATATATATATATATATATTATTTTATTATAATTAAATACATAACTCCAACTTAAAACTCTTCCATTTTCTTTTCAAATTATTCCAAAACAAATATGTTCCAAATTTCATTTCAAATACTCCCAATTATGTATCTATCTACATTTACGGTGGTCGCGTTATTTACGCCACCGACGATCGAGTTGTTTGTTGCTTCATACTTTATAGAATCAGAACTAACGCCTTCCAATATAGTGATAATTGTAGAAATTCTAAATAATTATTATAGTATTATTATGCATTTAGATTATTATGGTGTTACGTGAATTATAGTTGATTAGAATTTATTTTAGAAGCGAAAACATATGGATCCTGTCAGACCCCGGACCTGTGGATCTTATGGATCCGGATCCTGATTTAATTTTTTGGATCCAATGGATCCTGACCGGATCCCACCAAAGTAAAAAAATCGAATCAATTTAGACCCAAGGATCCGGTCAGATTCTACCATTGACATCCCTAGCTATACATTGGATGGTTTTTGGGAGTTTTACATTTATGGTTTTGCTTTTAAAGAACAGGATAAGACAGTCAATTTGCTTTTATTTTTATTATTTAAAGTTAAAAGGGCTATAGCTGTGAGCCTGTGAATAAAATCATCATTGGATAAATGTAATAGTGGGCCGCTCCAGCCCAGTACAAAAGCAGAGTTGGACTTCTAAATTAGCCGAAATTAGGTCACTATATCCCCCACTGAAATTAGGGTTTGTGCGCTTCTTCTCAGAGCATTTGGGCATTTTGGACAGCAGCAATGGTGAAGGGGAGGCAAGGCGAGCGCGTGAGACTCTACGTCCGCGGTACAATCCTCGGATACAAAAGGTAAACAGAAAAAAACAAAGCCATTGTTTTCCTCCCTCCGTTCTTCAGTCTGACCGTGTTTGGCATAATGAAAAGCGGTAACCTCGTCGCAGGTCGAAGTCGAACCAGTATCCAAACACGTCGCTGGTTCAGGTGGAAGGCGTTAACACACAGGAGGAGGTAGCGTGGTATCTCGGCAAGAAATTGGCTTACATTTACAAAGCCAAAGTTAAGAAGAACGGCTCCCACTATCGCTGCATTTGGGGCAAGGTCGCTCGCCCCCACGGCAACAGCGGCGTCGTTCGCGCCAAATTCAAGTCCAATCTCCCTCCCAAATCCATGGTACTTTTCATTTGTTCATTAATTGTTTAAGCGCTTCGAAAATCTGTTGATTTCGATTTCGATTTCGAACTGCCGCATAAATTTGTAACGAGATTGTTTATGTTGCATATTATGTTTTACTCTATTGGATGCTAGATGTTATGTGTCTGTATTAAATTTGTATATCATGCATTGTAACCTTAGATATAAAACATCTTGTTGAATTTTGTAGATTTCTTTTATTCATTTTCTCTCCATTGAAAGTTGTATGTGCTTTGCCTATAAACAATATTGGGGCTTAGTAAAAATAATAAATGTCAATGTTATAACATGAACTAAATGATATAATGTTCTAAGCAGACAAAGTTTAGAAAATGATCTTTCAATGTGGTTATTCTCGAGATGGAAAAAACTAGTAGGAATAATCAAGCTATGACAAATTAATCTTCCTGCATATTTATCTGTGAAAATCTCATAATGAAAAGGTTGTATACGAGCTCACTCTCAATTGTAATCAAAGCAATGTTGCATTCTCAATTTATCATTACCTGTATGCAATGTTTCTTTGTAATCTTTTTTCTGATTTGTTTTAATTGTGAAACAGGGAGCTAGAGTCAGGGTTTTTATGTATCCGAGCAACATTTGAAGCTTTTCGCTGCATATGTAAGTGAAATGCATGGTGTTATCTGATGCATGAATTTGAGCTTCTTTTGTGATTATCAATACTTTTTTTATGGAATGTTAGACCAATTCTGTAACTTCTAATTTTGTTTTTGTTTGAATCTGCTGCCCGCTGTGATCTATTAGTAATGGTTGTGAGTGTAGCTTACTTATTTTTGTTTGCTAAAACTTTAATCAAAGTTTGATCTCCTAACCTTTCAAATTAGAAGGTCATAAATTGGTTGTATATCTTTTCTACACAATCTCAATCTGATGATCAGTATGTTTCGAAAGCAAATTATCAAAAACTAAAATCATTTTCTCCACAAAAACTAAATTTGAACAGTATCTAAGTTGGTTGGTTCACCACCGGTGGCATAATAGAAGAAAGGCCATTTTCTTGTGTATGATGAATGATGATCCCCTTTTTTCATTTTCAAAATTATTATAGAATACGTGTGTCAACCTTGCATAAATTAGACGTTCTTGTCAATTTTTTTCCCGCAGATTTTAATGGTTTTCGATTATATTTTAAAATCTTAATCATCCTTAGTTTTAAAAGTTGTTTGTTTTCATGAATCTCATATAATAACTTTTTTTTGTCCCGAAATAAATGTAACCCAGATAATACAATAGGACAGCCAATGAAATTTTCAACATATCAAAAATCGTAACTATGCTTTCACATAATTTTTCAATGGATTCATCAATTTTTATAGTAAATTCACTTGGTTCTTAGTTTTTAAGATAAAAATGATTCTCATTTTAACCTAACTCTATATATATATATATATATGTGTGTGTATTAGTTATCACATAAGTGGTTAATAAATAAGAGGACGAGAAATGCAAATGTAGACCTTCACATATATGAATTCTAACACCATATAGTGATATCAATTTGGTTCAAAACCAAAGGATCTTTTGAATAGGCCGATAAAAAAGGAAGATTATGGCCAACAACTTTTACTTTGGAAAAAATTTAGCTCGATTGACTCGAATTGATATAGCCCGACGAACTAGCCCGAAACTAAACGGATTAAGGTTAGGGTCGAAATATTTTAGCCTGAAATAAAAATTTCGGTTAGTCCAAGCTGAAAATGGTCCGAGCCGAAAACCAAATGGATTAAGCCTAATTGACATTTCTAATACCGCATGTATGAAATACTATAATAGTTGTTGGACACAAAACAGATGATATTTTATTTTAAATCGACTATTAAAAGAATTGAGAATTCAGTGAATAGCTTGAACATATTTTTTGTATATAATAATACTCGATTAATCTCGATAGCAATAAATCATATAAAGATATATGTATAAAATGTCCATGCCCGATCTTATTAGATAAATTGTATAAACTTCAGGGCCTTAATCCATGTAGAATCTTCAGTTAACATGGATGGAACTAGAAACTTAGTTAATAAAGTGAGATCGAATTAAAAATCACATCTTATTTAAAACTGCATTTTGTGGACAGTTCGTTATGTTCTAAAAAATAAGCAAAGAAATAATATCTTATATTTAACCATGATGAATATGGTCGAATTAATAACATATAGCCTGTTAACATGTAAATGGAATTTAATTATAATTAATACTACCGTTTTAGTCTCCAAATGAATATAATAATAATAATAATAATAATAATAATAATAATAATAATAATAATTTAGCAGAGAGAGGTGTTACTCCAATCCAAACTAAGAATTCGAGTGATCAAAACCTATTGGAATCAAAGTCGTAACTACCTTTCACATATCAAAAATCGCGTTCATAAAGTCGTACTCACTTTCACATATCAAAATCGCATTGTATGTTTACGAAATAGGGCGAAAAATATGTTCGAGGGTTTCGACAGATTGTGATTTGTGAATTATCAACAAATTTCTCCAGCTCGATCGAGTCAACGAAATCGCAAAATGCCGGTGAGAATGGTGGAGACTTCTTCTCCTTCTGAAGTTCCAGGTATTCAATGGAGTTTTCTCCAGAATTACTCTTTGTTTTTGTTCTTTTTCTCAGCTCTTCGTTCGCACCTTTTTGGTGTGAATTAAGAAACATTGTTTCCCTCTTACTGTAGTTTTGTGAGTGCGTGTGTGTCTGAAGAGTGATGAGAGTCGACATGGTGGGAGTAAATGTAAATATAAGTTTATTGTGAATTTTGAAGGTACAACTACGGGAAATACAATGCCCCAGCCCTGTACACTCTTAAGTGTTGGACAGGTTATATCTACTCCCTTTGAGTCTTGTTTAACTTGTTTGCATGTAGTGTATCTTTCTTTCTTGTATTTCTGTATGTATTTTGGATGATTTTTGGTACTAATCGGTTTGTGTAGTAACAGATGCATAAAAGAGTATCAGAAATGAAAGATCACTTTTTACAAGTCCTTGTGTGCATGTTTGCTAAGTTCTAGGAAAAGTGAAGTTTGATTGAGGTAGCACTGTCTCGAGTTGAGAATTTAAGTCCAGCTCATGCAAAAGTTAATGCTTTTGCAATATATATAGTGATTATGAAGTTATGTTTAGGATACTTTACTATGTAAATATATAGTGCATGAAATAAATGGGGATAGGAAACGTTTCCTCTATCTTCTACTCATACCATATACTTCGTCACAGGCTTTCTCGGGGACTCAGAATGTTTCGAGTCTACAGAAAGATGAGGCGTGGAGAGTGAATGTACGAATCCAGGGTTATGACCATGATCGTGGATATTTATGCGGCACAATGGAAGCTCTGAATGTTCCCATGGCAGATACTCCAGTAAGAACCCAATCACTCTACTTAGTGGTTTATTTTTTGTAAGGCGAGAAGATTGTGACTGTGCATATAAAATCTCAGCTTTGAATTATGTTGTAACTGCTGCCAGATTGTTGTTTTTTTATACTTCGGTTATGGTTGTCTTAGGTCGTTACTTTTTGGGAAGGGGAGATTGTAGACACCAAGAACTATACATTCTACACTGGCAAGTGGGAAGCAACGTAAGTTCATGGAGTCCTTCTCTTTCACACGAAAATTCGAAGAGTTACAATAGAGAGTGTAACTAACTGGAACTTGGTGACTATGAACAGGCGAGAAGATGACATCAAGCACTGGACCAAATTCCCATCCTTTCAACCACTACAGGTAAGTATTGTGTGCTTTTTACTTAGATTAGCTTTTACATCATCTTATTAATCTATGTTCTCGTTTTCCAGCCTAAAGTGGAAGCTGATGGAGGGAAGTCTCTGGATTTGAGCAACTATCCTTATATATTCATGGTAATAGATTTGATTCTGTACTTCCACTCTTATTTGAATTGCTTTTTCCTAACTTCATCCATATCGATTTGGACAGAGGTGGAAGGAGCAACACTTTGTCAACGTTGGAACTGATTGTGGACTAACAATCGCTGGCTTTTACTACGTCTGCTTCTCCTGTAGTGATGGGTCCATCAATGGATTCTATTATGATCCTAACAGCAGGTAGTTTCCATGAATTTGCTTCCGGCTCTCTTCTTATAAAAATGCAAGTCCTTGTATAATAAGCGATTGATGTAATAATCATATTATTTTCGCAGCCCTTTTCAAAAGTTGGAACTTAAGTCGACTAATGTTGGAAGATCGGGATTCAGTTTCTCCACTTATGAGCTGCAGTAAATCGAGCGTGATTGAAGGTACTGACATTATGCTTGTGTGCAAGCCCTCGTTACTAGGTAATTTTTTCAGTCATCGGTCAAGTTGATTGTACTAGAATGTGGGGGAGCTATTCATGAGGTCATCGATATGTAGAAATTTTAGAAGCACATACTTATATATCAGTGGGTGAATTTTGTGATAGTTTGATCTTTCAAAATCAGTAATGCCATAAAATAGCTCACTTATGCAGCTTGTCGATTTTGCTCAAGAATTTATAGTTAGATAGCTACATATATATTTTTTTAATTATTAGCGTCGTATGTTTGTGTATGTGGGCCGGACGCCCTCTAGAAATTTGGTAGTTGAAAGGGCCCGAGATCAATTGGATTAAGCAGGGCGCGTTCGTATCGTTAATCATCCATACTAAAATGTCAAGTCTAAATTTCAATTTAGATTTTGTTGTAATATTTCGGAGTAAAATGGCCCATTCGAAACTTTTCAACAATGATACTTTTGGAAAAATATCATATATTTTCACATACAATTCATCTTTTTTTTTAAAGAAAATAAAATATTGTCATGCTGATTAATTTTTTAAATGGTACACAATATTTCAACATTCAATAATATTATGATGCATGAATTTTGGTGTGTGAAAAAATTCACTGTGGCATGTTGGATTTTATGTGGCACCACCCTTACAATACCATACGTATATTTCCACATTGGGTTTGGTGTGTCATGTATATTTTTGATGCTGAAATTTGAGCCTCATAATATTATTGAAAAACAAAATCAAACAGGGAAAATGCTTGACATATCATTACTACAAACTATTTCTTCGAAAATGATTTATAAGTCATGTCCGTACAGTTACTACCAACGCTTTTAAGGATAAACTAGAAAATGCATTTTGGATTACTTAAAATAAATGAATCAAAGCTGGTCTTATGAGCACACACGCACATAACACTATTCTCATATCATAATGTACCTTAAATTTCATAAATGATATACATTGTATTCAATGAGTTTTTCAATTGCAAGCAATCTATGTGATATAATATTTACCAATAAGAGAGAGTCAAGGGGATTTCTACGGGCGATTTTGTAACCACAGGCAGCCCGGGTGACTTAATGATGGCCGCGCATGAGACCACTTTGATGTTGAGTCGGGGAATGCGAGGATACCAGGCTGCATAGCCCAAAGGCCAAAAGCTGCGGAAGAAAGGAGAAAAGATTTGAACAATTCCATTTGTAAGCCCCGCCATCTCGCTAACTACTCTTACTCTTATTAGCTCGTAGTAGTAGTAGGCCCCTTTAGTTGCCAAGAATGACTATTGGGTGATAAATTTGATATTCATTGTACCATACTATTAAGTTATATACTCTTTTTGACCAAGTGTATAAAATTAATCTTTGATACATGTTAAATCTTGTGTGTGAGTTTGTGAAAACAATAAAGAACACAAGAGGTTTTTATGTGGTTCGATCAAGGAAAAGATCTACGTCCACGGATGAATGATTCCCAAATACTTTCACTATGCACGATTACAATGAATGTATTGAAAAACTCTAGTATTCGATCGTTGCCCTCCCTTCTACCTTCAATCTAACCTCTATTTATACATGTTGTGGATCACTACAGATTACTATGGATCCATTGCCTTGTGTGATCCGATCTCTGAAGATAGACTTGATCCTTGAATATCTCCTCCAATATCTCCTTCCATATCTGATAGGATATGGTTGATCTTGAATAGGGTTTAGGTGTTGGGCTTTGGGCCAAACCGTGTAAGGCCGAAGTAGCTAGGCCAGGCCCAATTCACGTGGGCCTGCTATTGGGCTTGAAGCGGTTAGGCCATATCCCATCAATACACAACATTGACATATAGTTATGTATTTTTCAAATTTTCAATGATACACTTTTTGATCAATTTGAATTTTTTTGAATTATCTCATTAAAACTCCTCTTTCTCTCTCCCTAAAACTCCTCTCCTCTATCTCTCTTTATCCGGCGGCAACCTCCCCTCTGTTCCCGTGGCCAATCCTCCCTCCCCCCTCTATACAGCAGCCAACCTTCCCCTAGTGGCCAACCTTCCTCCCTCCTCCTATGTTCTGACGGCCAATCCTCTCTCCCTTCCCCTTCTATTCCATCGGCCAAATCTCCCCCCCCCCTTGTCCGGCAACAAACTTCCATCCCAAAATTATTCTTTTGATGTAAATATAAAATTTTATATTTTTTTTCATTCAATTACTATAATAAATTAATTTTTGTATGAGATGTTTTTATATAAGATATTAGTCAAACACCTAAATGAATTCACTTTCCACTGACACAACTACTTTCGCTGCCACAGTGTCCATAGTCATGAGGGTAATTTTGTAAATTAACGTAAAAGGGAGGAAGTTTGATAGCAATCTTAGTATGATTGTCAAATTAAGTACTTATCTTATATTTTGGGATAATTTGCATCATCAACACTTATGACGTGTAAATATATGTAGATGGTCCCTCTCATGTCCCTTCAAAATACCTGTATTTACAAAAATGTGAATTCTGATCTAAGTGAGAAAGCTGAAACTGAAAGGTACATTTTTCAGTATTTATCGAGCCATAGAGACAAACAACTCCGATTAAGCAGAGGAGCAAGCTGAAAAATATCAATGTTCTTGGTTGGTTTTCTGTAAAAGTACAACCTCATGTGTACGAATTTAATGTTAATATCAAGATACTTACAAATATACACACAAGTAAATAATGAGTCATGTCTCATGTACAGTAAAACCTCTATAAATTAATATCCTTGGGACTATGGAATTTTATTAATTTAGAAAGATATTAATATATCGATAAATTAATAATTTATTAATTAAAAGAGAGACTTTTTAAATTCAACAAATTTGATACATGTATTGAAAATAAATGAATTTATTATGTTTCAATTAATTATATTCATGTATCAACAACCAATTCATTGTGTATCTACTTTAATATATTCATGCAATTAACAATTACATACATGTATCAATTCATTGTCAATTAAATATATTCATGCATCATAAATGAAACATATACTATATAACTCTCGATATGGAAATAAAATAATTCATAACACCCAAGTCCCAACTATGTTTTCTCATCTAAAAGGCATCATAAAATCATCCATGAATGATCAAATGCGTAAAGCATTATGTGAGTATAAGAGAGATCATCCACATGCACTCAAAAAGATTTACAAGAGTGGGTTGAAGAAAAATATCGTTTGAAAGTTAGTCAATGTACAATATCAAACACTCTCAAGAGATCATCAGAGTACCTTTCAGCCAACTTTGAGAAGGGTGGGGATATTAAGCGACACAAATCGGTGAAATATCCAGATATGGAGAAGGTTCTTTATGAATGGTTTCTTCAGTACCAAGATCGAGTCAACATGACCGGAGAGCTTATTTTGGAGAAAGCAAAGGAGACAATGAAGCTTTTGTATCCTCAACACCCTCCTGAACATCAATTTTCTCAAGGTTGATTTGAAAAATTCAAGGTTAGATATGGTATTAAATCATTCAATCGTTTTGGAGAAAGTGGTTCGGTTGACATGCAGAACGTAGAATGAAACTGGAGGCCATAAGGGAGAAATAAACCAATTTCCCATGAAGGATGTTTTTAATTTGGATGAAACAGGTCTGTTTTACAGGTTACAAGCTGATCACTCTCTTACAACCAAACAACTTGAGGGAAGAAAGCAAGACAAAGAGAGGCTTACAGTTGTTATTTGTTGCAACGAGGATGGTTCAGAAAAAATTCCTTTGTGGATTATTGGAAAATATGCAAAGCCTCGTTGCTTCAAAAACATCAACATGAACAACATTAATTGTCATTATCGTGCCAACAAGAGAGCATGGATGACTAGTGTGCTTTTTGAAGAATATGTTCGATGGTTTGATCACAAAATGAATGGTAGAAGAATTTTGTTGATGGTTGACAATTGTCCAGCCCATCCAAAAAACATTGAAGGGTTACATAATGTTGAGCTATTCTTTTTGCCACCTAACATGACATCAAAGATTCAACCATGTGATGCAGGAATAATTAGAGCTTTCAAGAAGCACTATCGTAGGAGATTCTACAAAAATCTATTGGAAGGTCATGAGTTGGGGTTACCTAATCCTGAAAAGATTAATATTTTAGATGCCATCAATTTTGCAGTCTCCGCTTGGACAACCAATGTTTCTCAAGTGTCAATAGCAAATTGCTTTAGGCATTGCAAAATCCGTTCAAATGAAGAAATCTCACGCGACTCAAGTGAGACAAATTTTGAAGAAAGTCTACATGAACTTGAGAATATGATCAAGGATGTTGGTTATCGCAATAAAATGGACGTTAACAAACTGATGGACTATCCGGGCGAAAATGATAAATGTGCAATGGTTCAAAATTTAGAAAATTGTTGCGATATTATTGAAGATCCTACTAATGACGAGGTGAAGATGACTCAAGATCACTGGAACCAACCACGAGAAAGGAGGCTTTGAGCGACAACAACTCTTCACAATTTTTGTTGCGACTAGATAACTCGACACCGTAACTCTTGGCGACCATTAAAAAGTTAGGGATGAAATCCAATTAGATTTAAATTTTAAGAAAATCAAGTAACAATTGATTCATATTTTAGCAAATTACCATAATATTTATATTTTTGTAATATTTATGAATTATTAATTTAGAGTTTTGATGGGACCTAATATTTGTAACAGGATTTTCTGAAAACTTATTATTTTATTATCTTATCGAAATTGATGATTTTTTACAAAGGCCCAAGTCGGGACCGAAAGATTTTATTATTTTAGAGAGATTATTAATTTATCGAGTATTAATTTATAGATGTTTTACTGTACTTGATATATTTTATCTACTGCAGCTAGGGATGTCAATGAGTGAGTTTTATCTTGACCAGAACCAATAAATAAGTAATGATTCTGGTTCTGGATCCGACACATTAGATACTGGATCCGGACCGAACCTAGACCATCAACTATAGGTCTTAAGTGATCCGGATCTGAGCGAGTCTGGAACCAGAACCGAACAAGAACTAGAACCGAAAATATTACTTTATAATTTAATGTGTTATGAGTGATTTTGAATCGATATGGATAAAACTAACTCATTGACAAGTCTATTTAAACTTAGGCTCGTCAATAGACGGGTTTTACTCGGACCAGAATGAATAAATAAGTATTGGTTCTTGTTCTGGAATCAGAACTAGATCCGGATCGGACCATCAAACTATGGATCTAAACGGCCCGAGTCTAAAGCGGGTCTGGAACCGGAACCGGAACCGGAACCAGAACCGATGCATTAAAATTTAATGGATTTTGAACGGTTTCGGATCGGTCCGGGTAAAACCCACTCATTGATATCCCTAACTGCAGCAATATATGGATACGCTGACTTCTCTTAAAAAAACTATAAATGATACTATGGTGATGATGCCAAAAACGCTTTATCGAGCGAACTAATTAGTAGATTGGGTAAGTTTCTTCATAGGTTATGAATTTCAAGTAACCAATGTGTTTTAGGCAGAGTTTGTTTTGTAAGATTTATTTTTCCGACCCATATTAACAGATATAGATTTTTTTTAAAATTAATATCACAAATAATTTCAATAGTAAATTCTTAAAGGGCGAGAAATTGAGATACATGATCACAACAAGTAAGAACATAACTGAATAAAAGAATAACATCAATTTTTTTGTCTTTTACTTTATTTGCATACGATAGACAATTGATATATCACCTAAGGTTCTATTTTTTCCACGTAGACGTAAATAGCAAATAAAGATATTTCAAGGAAACTGGCCAACCAATTTTCGTTAAAAAAGAGGCCCAACATAAAAGCAGTACATCACAAAATATATTATTTGGCCTACACTAAAAATATAAAATTTGTAGTATTTGGCCACACCAGAAATAAATTAATATATCACAAAATATATATTATTTAGATCACAAAAAATCTTGAATACAGGCATTCCTCGTGCTATCACGCAATAGGTTACTGCAGTCAAAACCGAATTGGCTGGCAAAAATTATTTGGGTTCTCAGCATTTACCCCATTTCATGAGGGTTGTGGCACATTTTTAAATTTTTATATCCCACGATCCAACTTCCCCACCCCACCCCTACCATCTCAACCACTTTCCTCACCAACCATATATCAACACGTATCTGCTCCTTCTCCTCCATCGAAACCCTCTCTTGCATGCATGTTTTGAGCTAGTATAAAACCAAGCATGCAATCATTTTCATCAAAGGATGGAAAGCTTGTTGTGTAATGAGTTGTTTGAAGAAAATGATCGTGATGTTGTAAATGGAAGTATTGCTACTTCGTTTGAAGATTGTGAAGAAGCTTTCGTTGCTTTTCTAGCCAAAGAGACGACGTACATGCCTCAATCAGGCTACACTAGCCTTGTCCAGATCGATGATTTGATTGCTGATGCTAGGTTTAGAGCTGTTACTTGGATCATTAAGGTATTTTTCGACATTTTCATATCACAAGATCAATTTGATTTGAGCGATCATTATCTTTTTTCCTCTTCATGTAGTCTCAAAGAAGAATGGATCTTTGTGATGAAACCGTATTTGGCGCTGTGAGTTATATGGATCGGTTCATATCGCTGAATCAATTTCAAGTAAGAAATTTAATTAACAGTCTTTTTTTTATTACCGGGGAAGATGAATTCATGTAAATTTACACTTATTTACCTCCAGGGATGGAAATGCTGGATGTTTGAGCTTCTCTCTATCGCATGTTTATCAATCGCCACCAAGTACAACGAAACATCTAGTTTTCTGCTGTATGAATTTCAGGTGATTTCTTGTAATATTCAACTCATTAGATCATAGTAAATAAACAAAACTATATGCGTAACATATATGAAAAAGTTTTCAAAAATTACAGGAAGATTTAGAAATTTCGTTTGCTCCAAGCCTAATTCAGCGGATGGAGATTACGGTGTTGAAGGCCTTGGACTGGAGGGTGGATTCTGTAACTCCGTTTTCTTATATGCATCTCCTCACACAAACCTTCAACAAAACCCTCGTTGAAGAACTAACTGAACGTGTTACTCAATTACTTCTCCACGTTATTTTAGGTACGATTAAATCTGAATTTCGTTTATTCAAACTATTTCTTTTTCTACAACTGATCAAGAAGTGAAAAAATGATTATTCAGATCCCAAATTCTTGGAGTTCCAGCAATGTATCGTGGCAATTTCCGCCGTCGAAACTGTACTCCAAGACTTACTTCCATCAAGAGAGCATGTCTTATCATTTGCACATATTGACACCCTCATTTCTCAAGATCACAAGGTAAAACCATTAATAATACTTTTTTCATGAATATATATTCGTGACAAGTTATAACTTAAAAAATGACCCTTTTTGTTGTTTAGGATGATTTGATCGACTGCCAAAGTCTCATGAGGAAACTGTTGGTGCGAAATGAAACTATTATAGCGTGTCCAAATTTTTGCAGCAGCCCTTCAAGTCCAGTAACTGTATTGAATGTGATCGAACTTGTTGAATTCCTATGCTGTTTTTTCTCTCACGATGACAGCGATAAACGTGGATCGGTGGATTTGAGATCGAGTAGAAAGAGGAAGAGAGAAGAAGGGGAAGAGAGGTGAAAATGGAATTTGATTCAGATCATGAAATGTTGATTGTGTTGTGGTGTGGGAATAAAGTAGAGTAGGCTTATCCTCTGGAAGATAGGCATTTCCTATGAGCTAAGCTTTGGGAAACCTAAGTACATAATTAATCAGATCTTATTAATGATATGAACTTCTTCTTGTAATTTGTGATATTAAATCACATAATTAAAAGGGTTATTGGAGCCTAAATATATGAACTTTGGGCATATTTTGGTTTTCACGAACTTTAAAAATTGTCAATAAATACACGAACTTAACATCATTATGATTTTTTCCACATATCGAATAACGGTCAAAATTGAAACTGACGTGGCAGTCGATGTGGCACCACTTCATCAAAACGACGTCGTTTTATTTATACAATATATATTAATTGACGGTTAAATACACGAACTTTAGGTCTATTTTGGTTTTTCCCACAAACTTTAAAAATTTGTTAATAAACACGAACTTAATTTTATTGTAATATTTTTCACAAATTGAATGATGATCAAAATTAAAGCTGACATAACAATCAACATGTCACCACTTATCAAAACAACGTCGTTTTAATTATACAATATGTATTTAAAAAAGATCTTAAATACACCTCACAACTCTCTTCAACACAAACCTTATCGTAAGTTGATGTTAGAGAAAGAGAGATGGGGTGGGGTGCGATGTGGGTGTGAGTCTAAAAAAAATTGTATAAGAAAACGATATCATTTTCATAATGTGATATCACGTCGATTGTTATATCAGCTTTAATTTTGACCGTCATTTAATTTCTGAAAACAATTACAATAATGTTATGTATGTATTTATTGACAAATTTTTAAAGTTTGTGGAAAAACAAAATAGACCTAAAGTTCATGTATTTAACCGTCAATTAATATAGTGTATAAATAAAACGACGTCGTTTTGATGAAGTGGTACCACGTCGACTGTCACGTTTGTTTCAATTTTGACCGTTATTCGATTTGTGGAAAATCATAATGATGTTCAGTTCGTGTATTTATTGACAATTTTTAAAGTTCGTGGGAAAAACCAAAATATGCCCAAAGTTCATGTATTTAGGCGCCAATAACCCTAATTAAAATAACTTTCACAAATAACCATTTTTTGTCGTTGGCTTCCCCATTTCTTTGTTTGGACATTTCGTGAGGAGTGGTAGGTGCTAAAAATGTATCAGTTATATTTAATACTATATGCATTTTTTAATCTGTAACAATATTTAAAGGGCTCTACTATTTATGTGTAGTAGAACCTCTAAAATTAATATTGCCAGAACCGTGAAATTTATATTTTGGAGATATATTAATCAACTGATAAATTAATATTTGTTAATTAAAAAAGGTATTTTATATTTCAGTGAATTTAAATTTAATTACACAGGAATTCAACAAACTTGGATTTAGTTACATAGAAAAAAGCATGAGATCCAATGCTTACAAGAAATTTTTTATACCATTGTTCAAAATCTAGTTAATAATGAAGCTCGGGATGATACAGTACCATTAGATCCAGTTATGCATGCGAAAGAAACAATAGTAGCGTCGAAAATCATTCATAATATTTTTATTGCAGTTTGAGAACGCCACACATGAGCTTTTGAGTGCCGTGAGAAAAGTTAGGAATAAACTTTACTTTTATTAAATTTCAATAGAAAGGAAACAATAATAAATTTATATTTTACTAAGTTATCCTAAATATTTTTTATTTTAGGAGATTATTAACTTATGATATTGATGAGACTATAGATTTATATAAGGATCTTCTTAAAATTACTATCTTATTAATTTATCAAAATTATTAATTTACACAATGCGTCCAAGTCAGAACTAAAAAAATATTATTGTCTTAAAGAGATTATTAATTTATCAAGTATTAATTTAAAGAGGTTCTTCTGTAGATGTAATTATGTATATTATAAGCGTGGAAAGAAATTAGGCTGCAAGCGTTTCTATGTATCTTACGCACAAAACTTACAAGAAATTATAAAAGACCTTGAATTTAATAATTATCAAAGTTATGAAAGTCTAAACCTCTATATTGTCGTTTGTTAGAACTAAATTGTTTGGTTGGTGTTATGAAATTTTAGTTCGGAAGTTTGCTGCATTTTTCTTGAAAAGAGATCGTGAAACAGTTTTAATTAGATAAAATGATAAGAAGTTCTAATGGGCCTCACAAAAGATCCGAAGTTCTAAATAAGTAATACTCCCATATTGTTGACTCATATTGTACTTTTTTTTTTACACGTAAATTAAAAAAATTATATTTTATATATAAAGTAGTGTGTGATACAAAATTAAAAATATTTTTTAGTACAAGATTATTTCATTTTTTGGAACAGACCAACAATATCGGACCAACCCAAAAAGAAAAACGAACCAACAATAATGAAACGGATGAAGTAATTTATAACAAGATATAATGATTTCATATGTTATATCTACATTCTTTTATTTATCCAGCAAATTGTAAAAGAAAAGAAAAAAAGAAATTAGCTAGAACGTCTTCTCAACAGATTTTTTATTACCAGAATTACTCTTCACCACTTCAAAAGATAACAAACAACTCAACCATCAATAATTAACTCAAGAACAAAACTAAACATATCTTCCAACATTGAACATTATATTTTTACTTTCCACTCTCAATTATATGACCTCCATGGTTGCCTCCTTATTAAGACAGTAGTAAACCTCAAAATGAACATTTTTCATCCTAAAACAAAAAGCAAAATAACTCCACATGATAGAGCTAGCAGAGTACAACATCTCAAAAGCTGCAAGTGTGTACAGCAGCACAATGACGACTCAAAACATCACAACTGTGCTGCATTAGCTCAAGGTATAGATGTTGTAGCTTTGTTACCACAGGCAAGATCATATAACCATATATTCTGTAGATGAAACTACACAGCCCTGCATATTCGAGTATCTATCACCGGCACCTTAGGTGAAGATTCCGACAGCTCCAGCGCTTCCCCCAATGACATCCACCGGTTTCCCCAAGCACTTTGTGCCCAGTGTTTCAATCTCTCCCCCTCAGCTTTTCTTGACTGTTGCACAAGAAGCGTTTCTGCATACCCGCCTTCACAAATATAGATGAAAATTGAGCATAAATATAAGCAAAAGCATATTAGCAAGCAAATTAACACAGATGTTAGGACATACCTCTGGCTAGTGCAATTATATCTTTTCTGCTAATGTTTTCATCGGCACCTATTATCATGAGAAAGAAACAGCCTTAGTAAAATGGCGCCTAAGTTTCAAGGATACTGCAAGATTTGTGAAGATATTAAGCAATTTCGTACCATCAACCTCCAATTTTGGAGCTTTAAGCAGCTCGATTGCTCTTCTGAAAAGGCCCTATCAACCACATAAGAAAAGAGTAGCACGGAATGTTTCAAAAGATTATACTTACGAAATGATGTGCTCAAAACCAAAGCATAGCTAAAAGCTTTGCAAGTACTTTTTACCAGAAATTGAGTATTGAGCTACGATAGAACCTAAAAGTTAACGAAGATAACTGATATATCTGACAATTATTCTATTGGCAGCAAAACGAACTTCCATACGGACCATACCTCTTGAATTAGGAGGGAACTCGAGCGCTCAGCCATGGCTTTTAGTCGATACATGAGAGCAATGCACGTCAAAACGACACCAACTTTGGGATGTTGAGGGCCTGCATATATCAGCAAAGGCACCATAATGCAAATGTAATTCATACACGACCGTGCTCGAATCAAAGTTACCATTAAAGTAGCTTACCAAAGTGCTCTTCTACTTGCTTCAGTGCTGTGGTAAGTATCTCCTCTGCATCACCAAAGTTCCTGGAGATGGAGAACCTCAAGTTAAGACAGGAGGACCATGATAACACGGGAAACTGATCACATAATATAATAATCTGATTATTAATTACCCCAGATGAGCCTCAAGCTGTCCTAAAGAACAACCAGCGGCAATTGCAACTTCACGTGGTGTCATGTTACAAGCTCCAAGGTTGTTAGGATCACCAAAATCTTTGATGCCGGACATTGCTCTATGGTACATTTCCTTTGCAGCGGAAAACTTGCGCATACCGTGAAGGAATTCACCATAAGACAGGGCAGCATTGGCTACAAAATACAATATTGATAAATAGAAGCACTGCTTCTTTTCAAGGATATTTCCCATTGAGTAAAACCTCACCATTCGATAATCCCTCTCTCGGAACTCCCTCAAAGACTGACTGCGCTGCAGATAATGATTGAATTTCAGACACTACCAATAATAGACACCACCAGAGATATAGCAGAGCTGACAAATCAAGCATACGCACCAGATTCAATGTCGCCACATATGAGCTCGATCAGACCTTTCAGAGCTTTGATTCGGGATTCTAGAACCTCAAAGCCACCCCCATCACCTAGTTCAAGTCTGATTGACCCTAGGATTTGCAATGCCAAATCTGCAACTGCTGATGCAGCATCCTCCTACAAATTTACAAAAAACATTGAACTTGAAAAGGGGAAACTAAATAGCTAGAAAGTACTTTTATTAATGCTTTGACTTACTCGATATATCTCTAGATAAATTCCCGCTAGAGCTTCAGAAGCAGCAACTGCACAAGCCAACACAAATTTCACCATCATATATAATACACAAGTCTGAAAAAGAGAGGAAGTAAATTAAGTAATTATATCACCTTTGATATCAAGAGAAGACAAGCTTAAATCTTGCAGTTTTCCTAGTCCCTCAATTGCTGCCTCATGGGACCCCCTAAATTAAATTAATTTCAGAAAAAGAGCTAAAGAAACAAGAAAAAGCTTCAAAGAACCAAAATAACATCTCAAGATTTAAAAAATGGAAATAAGAAACAAAAGCGATTAAATAACAACAAAAATGAAGAATAAAAAGTACCTCTCAAACAATAAGGTAGAACGAGCAAGCTCAACCAAACCCTTGGAATTTTCATCTGGTTGAGTTGATTCGCACTGCTCCAATACCAACAATCCTCGAGCGTAAGATTCTTCTGAAATTGCAATACCAATACAAATAAAATCGCAGTTTTTTCTGATATTACGGCAAGGACTCTAAGCTATTTAAACTACAAGAGTGAATAAACAAGTGTGAGGGGCGGCACCTGTTTTCTTCTCACGGGCAAGAGAGGTGGCGTATTTGATCATTTCAACGGCAACTGGGTTAGGCGTGAAAGTGGTGCTACTGGCAGAAAATTGTCTGAGGGGCGGCACCACCGCTTTTGAAGGTGGCGGAAGCGGTGGTTTAAGCAGTGAAATGGAGCCTATTCCATTTCTCACGGCCCTCGAAACTTTAGCTGTGAGCCTCATCATACTGCTCGACTTTTTTCTTTTAAACAAAAATCTCCTCCTTAGTTCTCTCCTTCTGTTCTGCTTTGAACAAGAATCAACAAAGCAGAAAACTTTCGAATTGCTAAATCAAGAATCAATTGCTACTCTGTTTTACTGATTTTTCTTGATATTGTTCAAGATGCTGGGCTAATGGGCTAAATTGGGCCAATGGACTTTGAAGCCCATGGTTCTCTCACATGAACCCATGGATTCATGGATTTTTTTTTAGTGAAGCAAAAGAAGGTAAAAAGGACATGAATTCAAGCATCAAATTTGTTCCTTGCATTGAAGTTGCCCGACTACTGATTTATTTGAAATATGGTAGTCGGTAATTTAGCCATTATGTGAAAATCATATTAATTGGTGTGAACCATTCCTTTTGACATGGATATTTATTGATTGTAATTTGATCATAAATGGAATCGTTGTAGTCATGTTACTACTGTGTCTGGTTACTTCAAATATGTGTGTTTGAGTCGATGGAGGGTGTTTGGAGTAGTTGCTATGAAGTCCACATAGCTCCTTCACTTGAGAGACTCTGGGTGGGCAACTCAAACATTATTGCTGAATGATCTCTCACTTCTCTCGGCAGGAAATTAGGTTTATTTTGTTACTTAAACATCATTGTTGATTCGTATTAATTGCGACTACAACATATCATTGTTGATTCGTATTAATTGCGACTACAACATGATATGAGACAAGTGAATTATTAGGGATATCAATCGAGTTAATCCATCCAAATTCGGTATTAACCTTCTTTTTCCAAGGATGGATTAACATTCCTAATTTAGCAACATGACTATTTAGACTAATTACTAAAGAAGCCAATACTAAGATGATAGCAAATCTTGAGGGGGAAAAAAGAATATAATTACACATAGAAGGTTGAGGAATGACAAAATTTAAAAACAAAAGGGAAAAGTATCTATGAAAGTTATATATATATATATAGATTGGATAAAATAAAAATTAATTTTAAAATCTAACTCATGAATTATTTTCAATTGTTAGATTGTAGAGATCTACAATAGATTTATTATTTTCACTAAATTCATGAACTTGCATTATGAGGAGTTAAAACTTCAGGCTTCTGAATATATTACATTACGGCGAATTCATCATGATTCAACTGTTCGTAATTCCTAATTAACGTAGATGGTCTTGTGTGCACTTCCAAAACAGTTGTGTGCACTTTCAAATCATATTATCTTTGGGGTATTGTATTTTTTTTGTCAATTAATACATAAATTTTTCTGAGTCATATCCTGGTGGAGTCGAACTTGAAACATTTGGCCTCAGACATTAGTTACTCTAACACTAAACCAATATATATTGGTGTTTTTTAATGTGTGTATATGGAAGTGAACAGTGGCGGAGCCAAGAAATATTTCCTAGGGGGCCAATTAATAATAATTTTAAAATTTTAAAATAAAATTTTAAAATAAAATTATAAAATAATAATAATTTAAATAATATAATGAGTTTATTATAATCATTTTAGAAATTTGATTGATAATATTAATTCACATATAAAACTTTATTATTTGCATATATCTTTTATTTTATCAATATAAAATAAATTATAGAAAAAGAAAAGAAATAGCATTTTATCAACATAAAACAAATTATAGAAAAAAGAAAAATGAAAATAAGTATAGGAAAAGAAAAAGGAAAATATGTAGCTAAGAGGTATCGAACCAAGATCTCCTAAATGAAAGATGAAAATCATAACCTATTATATTACAATAGATTTAGTTATTAAATATTAAATATCTATAGAGAGAGCACACATGTTTAGCTAAGAGTTAATTTACATATATAGTGTTATTATTTATATATATATATATATATTTTATTTTATCAACATAAAATAAATTATATAAGAAATAAAAAAGGAAAAAAGATCCCAAAATAAAAAGAAGAAATAGAATAGAGAAGGGAAAAAAGACACAAACCAAAAAGAAAGAAACAAAAGGAAAAAAAAGGAAAGAAAGAAAGATAGAAGAGAAAAAAAATGGGGAAAATAAACGCCAAGAAACAGAAGAGAAAAATGAAGGAAAGAAGGAAAGAAAAAAATAAGGAAAGAAAGAAAGAAAAAAAGAAGGAAAGAAGAAACAAAAAAAGAAAAAAAAGGGCAGAGACGAGTTTCGAACTCAGGACCTTCAAATAAGAAATAGAATAGAGAAGGGAAAAAAGACACAAACCAAAAAGAAAGAAACAAAAGGAAAAAAAAAAAAAGAAGGAAAGAAAGAAAGAGAGGGAAAAAGAGGAAGGGAGAACAGAAAATGAAGGAAAGAAGGAAAGAAAGAAAGAAAAAAAGAACGAAAGAAGAAAAAAAAAAAGAAAAAAAAGGGTGAGACGAGTTTCGAACTCAAAACCTTCCAGAAATAAAGAAGGATCCTAACCATCCGTCTAAACAAACTTCTTTAAAATATTTTTACATATGAAATATATACTAGTTTAAAAAAAAGTTGGGGGCCCAAAGACCCTCAGGGCCCAATGTAGCTCCGCCACTTGAAGTGAGCATCCAACATCATTCCTTGTCTAATTACTTAATAAGCCAATACTACGATTATAGAGATAATGATGAAAAATAATTAAGGAATAAAGAATTAAGAAACATAAGCAATTGAATAACAAATAAATCATCATAATCGCAGATTTTCCTGATATTAAAGTTACTAAGTGAATAAAATGGGCTGCATTAGACTAATTGGGCTTTAATAAGCCCATGGTCCTCCCTTATAGAATCTCATAAAACTAGGTTTTATTTTATCCACAGGAGAAGAGAAAAACAATAAATCTTTCGATCTCTGTTATAGGCTTATAGCTGTTCATTTTTTGTGAACTTTGCCTTAGATGACATAGAATTAAAATTCGAAGGAAGTAATTGAGGAGTTCAAGCTCTCTATTTATAAAGAGACTTATATTCAGCATTTGCAGCATCAAATTGTGTCACGACCACTCATTTCTTTGAATTCATGGGAGACGATCTTGGTTCAACGCTATCATCTGGTACCGGTGGGTCCTCCTCCGCCACCCAGGGCGGCGGAATGACGCTGGGGGAATGCCAAGAGTTGATCCAGAAAAGTTTCAGAAGTAATTTCCTACTTCTCTATTGCTGTTTGTCAGCTCCAGAGTTTAGGGTTTATGACGCACACTCATATTTTTACATATTGCAGATCCAACGGTGAAATTTTTGTTGGAGAATTTGGAGAAATCTGGATGCGGCATCGGAAGCAATTTCATAAAGGCCACCAATTGCAAAGAGAATGCAGCCGGTGGATTTGCCAGGGGAATAGGGGTATGTCAAATTGTAACAATTGATGCCGCTTTACTAGTCGAAGATCCAATTTTTCTACTCAATGAATGCCCAGATTGAATGTATTAGACATTCATTTTTGAAATGTGGTTGATGTTAACCGAACAATTGAATCGTGATACATTAAATTAGATTGTAGTATGCAGTAATCACTTGCAATTTCAAGATGAGGTGGAGCAAGCGGTGATTCACGAGCTCATTCACGCATACGATGACTGTCGTGGTGCTAATCTCGACTGGACTAACTGCGCTCATCAAGCCTGCAGTGAGGTTATAATCTTAAGCCAATTTAAGGCATTGCTATCGGGATGTGGTAGGAAGTATAGCTTCATTATGTTTTCGTTTTCTTGATTTTGCTGGAGCAGATTCGAGCTAATCATCTCAGTGGCGATTGCCATTTTAAACGAGAGCTTCTTCGTGGTCATCTAAAGATGAAGGGGCATGAGCAAGTGAGTTTTCATCTCAGACCAATTTCTCCAGTAAATGAATCTTGCATTTCCTTAGCGAGCATTGTTTTGTGAATCATCGCAACCCCTTTCAATAGTCTACTTCTATTCATTGCTGAAATGATACGTGTGTTTGAGTTGATGGCGTAGGAATGTGTGAAGCGAAGAGCAATGAAGTCGGTAACTGCAAACCCATACTGTTCGGAAGTAGCAGCAAAGGAAGCGATTGAAGCTGTTTGGAGCACTTGTTACAACGATACAACACCCTTCGATAGAGCTCCTTGACTCGAGCTCGAGACGAATGTTACTCATTGGTGGGCAACTCGAATTCTTGCTTGATTTGACTGATGATTTCTCACTTCTCTTGGTGGGAAATTAGATTGATTTTGTTACTTGAAGCATCATTGTAGCTCAATATATAGATCATCAAAATCTATTTATGATCAGAAGTTCTTGTTGTGGTTTGTGATATTAAATAATCACATAGTTAAAAATGTTAATGGTCATTTAGATCACAGTCTTTGACCTTATTTGTATCAACCCTTTTCAATGGTTTTCCTTTTAATGATTCTTGAAATATGTGTGTAAAGTGTGTGCTTGAGTCGATGCAGTAGGAATGTGTGAAGCGAAGAGCAATCGACGAGCCGAAGCAAAGTTTGCCGTGGAAGCCATGTGGGATACTTGTTATAAGACAAACATGTGAGTTCTCCCTCGCCATGAACTCTCCTCTAAAATAAGGATATTAAGGTTCATAAATTTCTTTTTAAAAAACAAGTGAAAAGGAGGTTCTCACCGTGCACAAGAGACCTGCCCAATGTTACAGCGCCCTTCGATGCACTTCCTTGACTACTCACATTCTTGCTTGATGGTTGCTCGGAATCAGACTTTTTTTTTTTTGGTCAATTAATACAGAAATTTTAAAGGCTGCGTCACGGTGGACTCGAACCCGAGACCTTTGGCCTCGGGCATTAACCACTCTACCACTAGGCCAACACACATACACAAATGTAGATCATCGGAATCAGACTTCTTTTGTTACTTGAGCATCGTTATTGATTTGAATTATTTGATGGTCTCTGAAACTGTGACTTCAAAGAGATAAGTCCCCGTGAATATAAACACATATCGGTCTGCAGAAGCGATTACAAATATTCGAAAAGTACACTGTCATTCTTGTTTCAAAATTTCTTCAAAATGTCGAACGCATTTCCAAGAGGTAAAAATTTTCTAGATTTTGTTAATGTACTATTTCTGGAGTCTTAACTTCCACACAGATCAAATGAGCCGTAATGTAATTTTTAAGTATTGATCGGCCTCAGACAATTTTATATCAGGATTGAGAATTACCCACTCTAATATTCCGAGAAAAAAGAAATCTTTTATATAAAGTGAAAAGAACTATAGTTTTTTTATGCTCCAAAATCTGCTTAAAGGGGACGAAATATCCTAATTCCTTTGCATATGCAGGAAATGCCTCACCTTGATCCATTACCCTAGTATGAGTAACAATTTAGACAAATAATAATAGATATACTCACTGCTACGTGCTAAAGTTAAAGACATGATTAAACCCATAATGTCATCAAAGTAGAAGAAAACCCCAGCTAGAAGCAATGCTTACATGCTGTGTGATGCAGAAAGAAAAATTTTAGGAAAAGAGGAAGTAAATAAATACTTGCAAATTGAAGCAGGGCAAGTAGCCTCTAGCAGAGTTGTTCTGCTTTAAATTCAGTATCCATCCCTCGCAGCAGAAGCACAAGTTTTAGTTCAATGTTGCACATTAATTCCTCGAAACAAGAATGCTGCCTGTTCCAATATGAATTCTTAATTACTATCACATAGTTTCTCTCTCTTAACTAGAACAAGTACAATACTATTAGTTTTCCTCTAAATTTGATTTTCATTTTTCTTATTATTGCGGATTGATTGACAGTAATTTTTTGTTTGCAGATGTCCAGTAGATATCAGCTTATCGTCATAAAGAACGGCAACGAGAGCATATGGCCCGGAATCCAGGCCTACGCAGGGCAGCGAACCCTCAGCGACAATAGCTTCCTCCGCAGCAGCGGTAGCCATCGAGTTCCCAAGAAGTGGTCGGGCCACCTATTGGTAAGGCGGCTCTGCAAATTCGACTTGAACAGGAAGTGCTCATGCACCACGGGCGACTGCTCGGCCAGCTCCATTGCCAGGGGCTGTGCCGGGCACCTGGCAACTGTTGGGAGATGATGTTAGGCTTGTTAGCTCATTGGCTTCACCACTCTACTTCTAATACGTGAACCTGGTGAACGCAAAGCCCCGTCAGGGGTGGCTTCAACCTTCACGTCTCGATAAAGCCCATCGAGGGCAGAGTCGAGTACGGTGGTGGTAAATCTAGTGTATGTTAATATACGAGATTTGTGTAAAGCAGTAAAGAACACCAAGGCTTTTACGTGGTTCGATCGAGAATAAGATCTACGTCCACAGAGGAATGGTTCCTCAATACTTTCACTATGATTCGATTACAGTGAGTGTAGCTAAAAGCTCTAGTATTCAATAAGTTGCTAACCCTTTTACCGTCGATCTAACCCCTATTTATACATATTTGAGGACCCCTAAAGACGTGCCCCATCCCCTGATTGGCGGGGTCTGATCCCCTCCCATGTATGGACTCTTCCTCTCGCATGTAGGGATCCTCGCCTTCCGTGTAGGGATCTCTCGCCTTCCATGTAGGGTGGAGGCTGATTAGGGTTTGGAGGTTGGTTAGGGTTTGGAGGATGGGCCCTTGGCTTAACCGCATGGGGCTGTCCATAATGTCAGGCCCAGCTCGTTTGGGCCTGTCAGTGGGCCTGAGCGGTTGGGCCATATTCCATCATAGCCTCCCCGAATAGTCGGGAACAACCATGCCGGGTGAAGTGAAGAATGCGCTTTGCCCGGTGGGATGTTTTCTACCGAGGTTGTTGTCGAGGTTCTTCGATTTCTTTGATGTCGTGGTTTGACCGCGATCTCGATTCGAATCGAGTTGGGCGATCTGCCGCCGCGGGCATGCACCGCTTGTCGAAGACCGAAGTGGAGTCACCTGTCGTTGGACAAAGATGTCCGGCCGAAGGATGTCGAAGTCCGACCTGGATAGCGATACCCGCATAGGTAATGCCGAGATCCGATCTGGATAGAAATATCTGCCGACGTGATTCAAGGACGCCTGATACAATGTGAGGAGCAGCTCGAGCTGACGACGGAGAAGCTAGCTCGGATCTCGGAGGAACACGCCGAGTATGAAAAGGTGATCCACCGATCTGGTGGAGTTACCATATCAGAAGCCGATGATCGAGTCCAGAGCTTGCTCATCGAAGGCATGGTGCTGAGGGACGAAGAGGGGCCCAATAGTAAAAGTTTTAAAGAGTGCCTCGACTCCATTGTGAAATATATCCAGTTTTACGAGCTCGTCCACAGGCGACGCATGCCCCAGCCCGTCAGCGAATCCGCAGCCGGCCCCAGTGACGTGAGGATCGAAGAATCCGAGGTGGGCGGCTATGCTGACCATGCCGAGGTACTCCGATTGCCGGGTCGGCCGAAGGAGGCGCTGAGGCGGTCGTCGGCGGTGAGGCGCGCCGAGGACCGCAGGCGAGGAAGGGAAGGGGCGGCGGCAAGGTTGGGGCGAAATCGCGATCCCGCGGCGTCAAGTTCACGGGTCGAGTGCGACCTCGGGTGCAACCTGGTCCTGTGAATGCCCTTCGGTCGGGACCCATCGTGCCGGTTCAAAGTGCACCGAGTAGGCCGTGGTGGTGCCGACCTCATTGATTGGGTGGAAGGCACCGAAGTTCATCCCGGTGTTCATCGCCGACCGGGATCTTGTCTCGGCGGGTGTAGCTTCATCCGGACTTGGCGGTGGAGCTCAAGCCCGAATGAGTCAGATATAGCTTAGACTTTGTATTTAGTCGTAAATGTATATAGACTTTGTATCAAGTGTATATTTCCTCGAGAGGTACAAATATAGCTAGACTTGGTTTTAGTCGTAAATGTATTTAGATCGTATCTGTAGTGTATATCTTCCCAAATAAAGGGGTATAATTTGACGAGGTCCGATGTGGACGCCGTTTGCATGTAGATGTTTCAACTTAATGAGTAATATGTATGCGTGCATGTAGACGCTCAATTTAATGAGTAGTGCAGATGCGTGCATGTAGACGCTCAATTTAATGAGTAGTCCGTATGCCTCGCACCTAGACGCTCAATTCAATGAGTAATCTGCGAGGCGCGACGCTAGCGCTAGTCGATACCCTACTTAGTGGGTTTGTCATCTTCGTAAGGCGCCCCTTCAAGGTTAATTGTGTTTAATCCGAATGGATGTTCACATAAATACGAGACAGTGAAATACTTATTTAGAAAACAAATGTTTTCTCGAGAAGTAAATAACATCGCACTTCGCAAAGCAATAAGAGGACTAACATGATGTCGATCCAAATCAAAGCTACGTAAAGTACCTCCTCAAATGAGTGATATGCCAGGTTCGGGGGATAAGTGCACCGGATAGGTGAGCAAGCTTATAGGCCCCTTTGTCGAGGTCCTCGTGAACGCGGTATGGACCTTCCCATGTCGGATCTAGCTTGTTAAGACGCTCGGCTCTACTGGCTTCATTATTTCGTAGGACGAGGTCGCCTACTTGGAGTGTGGAAGCTTTTACCCTTTGTTGTAGTACCGTGCGACCTGGCACTTGTATTTGGCTTCGTTTATGAAGGCGAGCTCGCGTTTCTCCTCGAGAGTATCAAGGTTGACACGCAGGTCTTCCTCGTTCCCGTTCTGGTCGAAGTGAAGAGTACGCGGGCTCGGTGCGCCGATCTCAGCCGGTATGACAGCCTCGGTCCCGTAGACCAAGCTGAAGGGGGTTTCTCCGTGCGAAGTCCGAGGTGTTGTCCTGTAGGACCAGAGGACTTGAGGGAGATTTTCAACCCAATCACCCTTAGCTCGGTCTAACCTCTTTTTCAATCCTTGTACGATCGTGCGGTTCGTCACCTCGGTCTGACCATTCGCCTGCGGGTGTGCGACCGAGGTGAAACGTTGCTCGATCTGGAGCTCTTCACACCATTCCTTGAAAGTTTTGTCGACGAACTGGGTGCCGTTGTCCGAGATCAAAATATGCGGTATGCCGAAGCGGCAAACTATGTTTTTCCATACGAAGGTCTGAATCCTCCTGCTTGTGAGGCTCGAAAGTGGCTCAGCTTCGACCCATTTTGTGAAGTAGTCTACAGCTACGACTAAGTATCGAAGCTGACCTGGTGCTCGGTCAAACGGACCAACGATGTCGATCCCCCACTGCATGAAAGGCCACGGACTCGAAGTCGCTTAAATCGGTCCGGGTAGCTGACCGTGGAGTGAAGCCGGCACTCGGCCGAATCTTGGATGAGGTGGACCAAGAATATCCCGACCTCGCTTCTTTGAGAGAGCTCGCGACCGATGTGACTTCCACAAGACCCTCGTGAATCTCATTGAGTACGTAGTCGGCTTCTTCCAGTCCGAGGAACCTCGGGAGGGTTGAAGATACGACTTCAGAGAGTGCCCTCATGTGTGAAGTACTTTGGGATTTCACCACCATCTTTTAGCCGAGCCGATCCCGAGGTAGCGCCTTCTTCCGTGTAGCTTTTATGGGTGACATCCGTTCGGCTCTATCTCGGTGATGATGCCGATGTGGGACTCGCGATACTCGGAATGAACTTCCTCCACCGGTGGATTTGTTGATGACGCACTAACTTATCGAGGATATCAACTCTACTGTTTCCCCGTGGGATGCGATGAATCTTGCAGTACGAATGAGGCCGATCTCATTTGCCTTCTCGCGTATTGCTTCATTCGATCCTCCTTGGCCTCGTATGTGCTAAGACCCGATTTACCACGACACGGGAATCTCCAAAGATCCGGATCTTGTCCACTTTCAATTCTTTGCGAGGCGGAGTCCCGAGATCGCCGTACTCCACCTCGTTGTTTGTGGTCGGAAGGTAAACCGGAGTGCATAGGTCACTTCTTATTTGTATGCGGGCGGAGGAGGATGCGCTCCGTTGCCGCTTTGCATGAAGCCCGCCCACGACATCCGCCAAAGCAACCATCAAAGCGGGTTAAGGATGATTCCTCCGTGGGTGTAATATCCCGTAATTTTAATACAGGATTACGATAATTAATTACGTAATTAGCATTATTAATTCAATAATTAAAATCTTAATTAGTCAACTCTTGACTTTGACCAAGCATAATTGGATAATTTCTATATGAGATTCACGGAGCCTTAGTGAATTAAGGAATATAATTTTCAATATTCCTTCGAACGTAACTGTCTAACGTTGAATGAATTCGACGTTTACGTCTTACAGTATTATTAAGCAGTTAAGCTTAATTTCGAAATTCCTATTATTATAGGAATAAATAAAGTTGTAACAAACTTTATTTTGAACATTTTGGAGATAATTAAGCTATGAGAATTTAAAGACGTTTCAAACGTCTACGTTTAGAGATAATGCGATAACTTTAGCATATGATCTCGGAATTATAAAATTCAAATTCATATGATTATATTATTATATAAGAGCATTATTTATCATTAAATAATGCTAGAAAATTCAAAGAATACAATGTACCTTATTTATGGGTTTCGAAAACCCTAAGTATTTAAATTAGGGTTTTTAAGACCTAAATTATTTTAATTACTTTCCTATGATTAAAATTATTATCTAAGGCATATAATATGTCATATAAATGTGTAGTAGCTATTTTATACAAGAAAATAAAATATTTGAATTACCATAGTAATTTTCGAAAATGTGAAGTTCTTAAGTATGAATTAATATTTTATTCTTATCTAATTAATAATATATGATAAATATTATATTATTATGATGTCATTAAGGACCAAATGTGAGGTAATACAAGTTGCACAAGTGTGAGAACACACTTGCACATATGTGGCGAAAACTTAGCCAATTTTTAGTATGATTTTATGTAATATTATTATCTTATAATTAATAATTAAATATGATTTGGATCCTATCATATTATGAGTTGTAAAGTAGCATTAATTAACAAGTTGATCAACAAGTCCATGCTCATTAATGTGTTGGCCGAAATTGTGGAAAATATAGGTTGAAAAATTCTTAATTTCACACTATATATTAATGCCACTGTAGTTAAATTTTGACTTTTCAAAAGCAACTTTATACTATAATAATAATATGATAATAATATAGTATATAATATAAAAATTAAATAAAATTTTAGCCTAACATATATATGTTGGCGAGAATTGCAAAATTGAAGGAAAATGTGATTAGTTCTTTTATTTCTTGATAAATATGAAATAAATTAATAATTAATTATAATATAGTATAATTAAGTATATAATATAGTAATAAAATACAAATCAACTCTAGGCTATTCATTATAATGACACACACACATGTTTTAGTATATGTATTTAATTAATTTATGCCAACTAATATCCAATGCAATTAATTAGAGGATAAGATACATCATGAAATGTATGTGATAAGAATTAAAATTTTTGTCTTTAGCCAAAGGAGGTGGCCGATTTTGTTGACAAATTAAGCAAGTAGTATAAGATTTTTTCTATGTAATTATTAGTGTACAAGTTGCTCAAGGTTATAAATATAACATATGCTCTCCACTAAGCCATTTTAGCACCCCTCATTTTCGAAAATATAGTGAGAAATTCTTGAGAGAGTTCTCCAAATTTCCATCCCAAACTTAGATCAATTAAACCTTGCCGATCAAAATCGAAACCGATTAAAAGGTTAGAAATGTTACGAGCTTCGTATACATGCTTAAATTTTCGAATTTCATCCGTTAGAATTTATGTTATGATCTTAGTTTATATATATGATTTTCGAAAATTATGAATCATATGCTAAAATGTTTAGATATCATGTTTATATGATGTTATTAAGCATGTATATTAATTATATCATGAAATTAAACATGCTATCAAATTCAAAGTTTGGACCGAAAACTTAGGGTTAGTATATGTTGGTGATTTTGATTTTAATTGTTGATTTGAGCATGGAATCATAATCTATAGTATTAATTATGCTTATATGAATTTATTTAGAATTTTGGAAAACTATAGCTTATATATTTATTAATACCGAAAATATATATATATGATAAAGTGTTGTGATATAATTCATGTTTAAGTGTTATAATAGCATATCAGTGTGTAGATTCATAATATATGGTTGTGGAAATTTATTGAAATTTATAAATATTATTTTGACCTAAGTCGAAAATTTAGAAAGTGACTTAGGTAAATTTTATTCAATAAGTCACAATAAATAACAATTATGTTGTAGTAAGCATAATTGAGGGTGATTAATCGAGATATGATTTTATTGGAATTTTTAAAAATCATTTGACAGTTTATTATGAAAACCGAAAACATTAGTATATGATACTAAGGTGTATAAATTCTATTTGACTAAGGTAATTACATATTATTAATCACATGATAAAATAGTGTAACATGTGAATTTATAAAATTTTTACAAGTTCAAGTTTATTTAATTTAGAATTACCGAAAACTTTATATTATGTGCATTAATGTTATAAATTTATTTTATCAAGAATAATATCATAATATGATCTAAAATAATGTTTTAGACATAGTATGATTTTATAAGAATTTTGGAACAAGAATTGCACATAAAATGATAAGAATTTCATAAATAGTTGAAAAGTCAAAATGTTGACTTTTCGTTGACCAAAGTCAAAATTGTTGACTTTGGTTGACTTGGTCAAAATAGTTGACCAAAATCGTCGACCAAGGTCAATGGGCACGCAATTCGATAACGCGTGATCGACGTGACGAAGACGCTTAGTAACAATGCTACTTACGTTACGTGAAGTGCATTAAAACGCACACTATATCTTAAAAAGATAGAATAGCTCCTATAAGTTAAGAAATTTCATAATCGACATCAATCGATTAGGAAACATCAAATTAAGTCCGACGTTATTTTATTTGACACGTAGAACGTTATAGACTATGTTCGCTCTCATCGAACGCGACCGACGTACTAAAAATAATTTTACGTTAAGGTGATACGTGGACGGGGCGTTGGCGACGGAAAGGACCATAGATAAAGACTACGTTATGCGAGGTGGGCTTTACTCAAAACCCTTTTATTTACGATGCTTTCTTCGAAAAGTATTTATTTACAAGCTTTCAGTTGAAAATGATTATGAACTGTTATTCAATTACATGCCCAAAATATTTATGTTTTAACGTATGGATCCTATCATGTTGTTGGGCGAGCCAACGATGTATGTGAATCAGTTATTGGGTCGCTCCCAATTTATTTTTAAATCGATATCGGATCTTAAGTCAGAGGCAGAATTCCTGGCTAAGATTAACGTGTACACCAGTTTTGACTGTGAGCCGTTAGCAACATCATCGGCGGTCATGGATCTGGTCGATGCGTAATCCCCGACTATGTGATTGGGAGCCGTTAGCAACATCTTCGGCCGATCACGGCGTCGGCAGGAGGAGAGCCTACTTCTACGCACGTGAGATCGCTTTATGAGATGAGTTATGAATTATTATGTGGACGATATGGATCATACGTAATGTAAAATGCTGCACAGCGAATCTTTTGAGAAATGATAAAGTATTTTGGTATTCACGAGTTGTTTCAACTAAAATCCTCGTGTTATACTTATGGGCGTGTAATTAAATGAAATTATTTTCGCATGAGTCCACTAAGTGCAATCTTGTACTTAGCCGCATGTTTGTTTTAAATGTGCGAGTCGAGTGTGATGGATGGACAAGTGTTGAGCGATCGGAGTTTTGTCGTTAATAGTTCACCTTGGATGTATATCGTCATATATGCATTCACATGCTTTCACTGCTCAAAACACTTTATTATATTTTGGATATTACTTATGTTACCTCAGGATCAGTTGAATCCTTTTGTTAATGGTCCGCTGGTCTAGTTTGTATGAAACCGTTGTGTGTTTATCTATAAAAGTTTCGACGTCTTGAAAGTTTGTTGGTCATTATGTTCTTAATCCTCGCTAGTCGATGACATCCGCCTAATCTGTACTTTGGAAAGGCGGGGTCATCATGGATGGTATCGAGCGGTCGTCCTTTGAACCCTAAAACCTTCTTTCAAAAGTTAAGTTCAGATCGAGTCACTAGACTTCTAGAAATCAGCTGACCGTGCTCAACACTCCATCACATCAAGCTCAACCGGGAAAAGAGGTAAATTATTTTCTCAAGTTTTGAGTTTGGAAGTTGAAAATTTGAACAGTGAACTTGAAATTTTAGAAAATGAGATTGAACGCACATTTTGAAAGCAGTGAAAGTTATGAAAGTTTTGGAACATATTCCAAAAGGAAATTTTCAATGTTTTGTGAAAAGTTGACAATTTATGTCAAAGGTGATATGATAATGGGTTATCAGTGGTACGAGACGAGTTTACTGAAAATGAAAAATAATTGACATGATAATGTCAAAAGTGATGCTTAGCTATCGAAAGCATGAATGCGTAAATTATGTTATGATTTTGAAATATTTATTCAAAGTTTTATCGCTCATTTTGAAAATGGGTATGTTATTCCACAAGAACATAGATGCTCTAAGAAGCATGCTCACCTCTTGAACATAGAAGTATGAATTTAGGAGCTTGATCCCTTTTGCGAGAACAATAGCGAGATATCGATTTCTGAACAAACGAAAAGTCGATTGGAAACGAACTCGCATTTTCAACGAAAAGTTGACAAAAGCAAGAAAAGGATCAAAGGTGCAAGACGTATGAGTTTGATATGAACCAGAGAAAGCAAAACAAATTTTGATGAAAATCTCGTACGAAGCGGGCACGAACTCACAATCGTCCGGAGGAAGTGATTTCCGCGATATCGCGCAGCAGAAAACTGCACTGCGCAGTGTTTCTGTTTTGACCCGTTCTCATTCGCTTGAACTCCGTTTTGCAAACGGTTTTCGCTCACATACTCTTATCTCAACGAACTTCAGTTCATATGAAGGACAGAAATCCTGAATCCTTCTCCAGAATTCGTGAGGAACAGTTGAAGTTGGACTGAAATTTTTGCTGAAAATAGAGAATTTAAGAAGTTAAAGGTAGAGATCCATAAGTATAATTGTGATGTAGAATGAACATAGGATCTTTGATGTAAACATTTATCTGCTTATCAGATGTGTTTGCTTTATCTGCTTAACAGATATATTTTATTCTTTTATCTGCTTATCAGATATAGATTGACTTACGCTAGTATTATCTGTGATAGATGGCCAGTCGTTATTATTCTCCAAGGCGAAGGGTGATGCCGAGATTCACACCAGGAGAAGTACTTCAAGCCTATCGTACTTATAGTATGGGTTGGGGCGACAGTCTAGGAGAGTTCCTGATGAGTTATCTGCGATTATGGATGGACGCCCACGAGTACGGTGTGACAGGATATGACGGCATCAAGCGGTTGCTAACTCGTTTGCCAGTTGATTGGGAAGATTATGCAAGAGAAATATCGGGCGACTATATCTATCGGGCAGGCATTGACTATGACCGATTGGAGATTTGCCGAGGTTTGTCACCATCTCATATATGTCTACAACAGTATATAGGGCTGCACCGAGAGGCCCTATCGCCACCAAGGAGTATACTTGGCAGACGACACACCGAATGGCTATATACGGAAGTTCCTCGAGTGGTCAACCTGCAGTGCGAGGTTCATGGAAGCGGAGATCGACCCGAGCATGTAACGAGGCATCGCGACCCGTGTCATTAGAGTGCCGTTCTTCCACCTATGACGCTCGGACATCCGACGCGACCGGCACCACCAGCCCACCACCAATGACGGCACCCAATCACGAGAGGACATACATGGAAGATACGCCATCAAGAAGGCTATGTTCCTCTTGCGCGATGTGTATGCCATTGGGGATGAGAGGCTGGACCGTCACGTAGGCGTGCTCGAGAGGAAGCTCGGGAGGAATCGAAGAAGACCCGGAAGAAGAGGAGGACCCAAGAGGATCCAAGCGAGGACGAAACCGCAGGCGCGAACCATGGAGACGTGAATGTAAACATGGACGAAGACGGATATTAGTATACGAGTAGTATGTAGTATGTAGTAGTAATGTTAACAAAGTTATAGAAACATAGTATTTTGATACGCCTTATAACTAGTATGTAGTTGATGAGTATACGTAGTACGGTGTGTACTTATTTTCCTTTGCGCTTAATGACCATGCATGAATAGTCCTTCGAGGCGTAGTTTTCCATATATATATGATGATGACCCAAGATGGGCTTTATGAACATCAAGTTGTGCACTAAGAATGATGGTCGCTAAGTTGTTTTATGATACGATTTTATAAAGATGTTACGATATCCAACCGCAATGAACGTTATTCAATACTAATTACGCTTTATTAATGTAACGCCTTGAGACGTGCACCTCGGTGGGAAGTGAGGCGGGGGAAGAGGAAGAGGCATAGGCAGAGGCAGGATACCACAGGCGAGAAAGTGAGGAGATCCAGTGCCACCACCTCCACCGACCGTAGAGTAGAAGAACTCTTTTAAGGCGTAACCCGCCTCCTTCAATGGTAAAGGAGCCACGAGGATAGGGGTGAGTATTCGGTTATTCGGCCGGTTTCGGACGAAAAATAACCGAACCAATTAACCAATTTTTCGAAAAATAACCAAACCGAATCAATTTATTCAGAATCGAATCAAATAACCAGAAATATATTTGGTTATTTCGATAAACCAATTTTAGCAAAAAATATTTTTTCGAAAAGAATAAATAAATAATATTATATATATATATAAAATGGTTTATTTTTAGGGAAAAAATATTTTTTCAAATGAATATATAAATAATATATATATATTGATATTATATACATAAAATACATTTTATATATTATATATATACAAAATATTTTGTAAAAATAATTGATAGTATTATATAATAAATAAATAATATTATATTTTACAAATATTATATATTGATATAATAGGAGAGAGAGAAATGAATAGGATTAAAGATATTGATATATTAAAATATAATATTAAATAAATAAATAAATAATATTATATATATAATTCGGTTTTCGGTTATTAGGTTAAAAATATTCCAAACCGACCGAAAACCGAATATCAATTTTAATTCGGTTTAACCGATAACAAGTAATCAATTAACCGAACCAAATTTGATTTTTCGGTTTGGTTCGGTTCGTTATTCGGTTTTCGGTATTTTGCTCACCCCTACCCGAGGATGCCGAGCAGGTGGGTCGGGGCTATAGAGCAATTTTCGACTTTCTTGTTTGTACTACGCAAGAGAGGTTATCTTGCGTAACTTTCCAACTCACCGACCGGCCGACTTCGGTGGGAAGCGAGAGAAGACACCGACCCCGTAACAAATGGAATACTTTACAGGACGACTTCAAGACGGAAATGTATGATAAGTACATTCCAAAAAGCTACAGGAACAAAAGGAGATTCAATTTTTCACCCGGGGAAGATGTCGATCACCGAGTACGACCGATCGCTCGCGATATGTCTAGATACGCCCGGATATAGTGAACACCGACATGAAAATGTCGAAAAATTGGCGAGTGATTAAGACATGAGATAAGGATGTCATTTGGCGGTCACGGCGACTTAACTTACGCGGAAGCTCTTAGTAGGGCATCGACATAGGCGGCAATGCCCAAGAGAAATCTGACCGACCCGCCACAAAATGTCGGTGACAAAGGAAAGCGTAAATGGGAAGGAGGTCCCAATAACAACAACCCCAACCAAGGAGGATTCAACAATAACAATAAGAGGCCATGGCGAATAACATGGCTCCACAAGGGCAAGGTTGGAAGAGACCCGATATACTCCACCTACCCAAGAGATGGTAAGGATTGACCATGCCCAAATGCAACAAAAGGCACACGGGGTATGCATGGCTAGGAATCCCATTTGCTTTAAGTGTGGCGTAAGGGCCACTATGCAAATGAATGCCCAGGATCCGCCAGATAACCATGGGAAGGCGAATCAGCAGTGCCCCGCCCAACCGTTAAGGGCGATTCCAAGATTACCCTCACCACAAAGAAGAAGAATAAAGAATAAAGGCGATAAAGAAGAATCAGGCAAAGAATAAAAGAATCAACAGAGGCAAGCACCTCGTCGGCCGCAACCAGCTCAGGCCAGAGCCTATGCGCTACATAGGCGTCAGAACGAGCAGAATCAAGGTAACCTAGCGGGTATGGGATTACTTTGCAATATACCTATTATACTTCTGTTCGATACGGGTGCTTCGCATTCTTTCATTTCAAAAGCATGCGTTGATATGTTAGAACTTAATCCTGAAGAAACAAATCAGGAAATGAGAATCTCATCACCTATAGGAGGTATTATGACCGTTACGTGCTTGCTCGAACTTAGAATTGAACTTGGCTCAATTAAGGTTCTAGCAAATAACTCGAACGTAATACCTATGGGGATGTAGATATAATCCTAGGAATGGAATGGTTGGCGAAAACCATTCCACGATCTTATGCAAGAGAGAAGAATTTCGATGCAACCACCGGAAAAGAAGCTACTAATTTCTATGGGATTAGTATGGGAAAGAAAATCCCAATAATATCCGCACTCCAAGCCGGAGAATGATGAACAAGAAGGAATGTCAAGCATTCCTTGTGTATCTAAATGGAGAGGAAAAGACGAAGTAGTGGTCAAGACGAGAAATTGTTCGGGAATTTCGCACGCCTTTCCCGAGACATTACCGTGACTACCCCAGATAGGCGGCTAGAGTTCACAATTGATCGGAGCTGGATCAGCCCGATCAAAAGCGCTTGACGAATGGCACCCAGGAACTCGACGAGTTGAAAATCCAAATTCAAGAGTTATTGGACTTGGGTTTTATAAGGCCAAGTGTTTCACCATGGGAGCACCAATCTATTTGTCAAGAAAAGGATGGTTCGTTAAGGATGTGCATCGACACGAGAATTAAACAAATTGACGCTTAAGAACAAATATCCGCTACCAGGATGACGATTTGTTCGACCAATTGAGAGGGCAAGCGTATTCTCGAAAATCGATCTTAAATCGGGCTACCATCGCTAAAGGTACGACCGGAAGATATATCAAAGACGGCATTCAACAAGGTATGGCCACTACGAGTTTGTAGTAGTGCCGCTCGACTAACAAACGCACCGCCGTATTTATGGACCTTATGAACAGTGTTCCATCCATACTTGGACAAGTTTGTCTTAGTCTTTATAGATGATATTCTCATCTATTCAAAGAACGAGGACGAACATAGGGAACACTTGAGAACAAAGTGTTACGAGACCCACGAGCCGAACAACTTTATGCTAAATTCAAAGAAGTGTGAATTTTGGCTTAAAGAAGTGATATTCCTGGACACATTGTGTCCGGAAGGAATAAAAGTTGATCCGAAGCAAAGGTCGGCGGTGCGAGGATGGAAGCAACACCACTCAAAACGAAACTGAGTTTCTAGATTAGTCGGCTACTATAGGAGATTCATTGAAGGATTCTCCAAGATAGCAAGGCCAATGACACACTATTCGAAAGGGATCAAATTCACATGGATCGATGAAATGAGGCAAGTTTCCAAACGTTAAAAGAGAAACCGACTAGTGCACCGATATTAGCTGTCCCGATTCGAACAAGGAGTATGTTATCTATACCGATGCTTCCAAAATGGACTTGGTTGTGTATTGATGCAAGAAGGAAAGGTAATAGCCACGATCACGACAACTTAGACCACATGAGTTAAACTACCCGACTCATGACTTGGAATTGGCAATGTGGTTCACGATTAAAGATTTGGAGACATCATCTTTATGGAGTAAGATGTGAAATCTTATCGACCACAAAAGTTTAAAATACTTTTTCGAGCAAAGGATCGAACATGAGACAAAGAAGATGGCTCAATTAGTAAAAGACTACGATCGTGGCATAAACTATCATCCAGGAAAAGCTAATGTAGTAGCAGATGCCTTGAGTCGTAAAGGTCAATCAAAACTTGGATGTCTCTTGACAACGGAAGGAAAACTCATTGAAGAGTTTGAGAAAATGTCAATAGAGATAGTCGAACCACCAAAAACGATCATGGATAATGTCGCTACACTTACTATGATGTCCGATTTAAGGAATAAAATCATAGAAGAACAAAGAAATGATGAGGAACTAGAAAAGATAAGGCTAAAGTGAGAAAGGGAGAATGTAGAAGGTTTCAAGAAGCAATGATAACGCTATATTGTTTGAGGTAAGGCTATGTATTCCAAACAATGACGAGCTTAGAAATGAAATCATGGGTGAAGCTCATGATACTCCTTATACCGCCCATCCGAGCAAGTGCAAGACGTACCAAGACCCACGAGGAAAATTACGGTGGGAAGGAATGAAGAGAGATATAGCCTCATTCGTCGAACGTTGTCTTACTTGTCAACAAGTAAAGGCATTACATCAAAGGCCGTATGGAAAACCGCAACCTTTGGAGATACCCGAATGGAAATGGGACGACATAGCTATGGATTTTGTAACGGGTTTACCCAAGTCACAAAAGTGGTAACATCGCTTATATGGGTAGTAGTGGATCGCCTACAAAGTGTGCTCATTTCCTACCAATCTGAATCACCTATGGGTCCGACAAGCTAGCTCATCTATATGTGAAGGAAATTGTCCGATCGCATGGAATACCAAAATCTATCACTCGATAGAGATTCAAGTTTACCTCGAGATTTTGGGTAAGCTTACAAAAGGAATTGGGACGAAGTCAATTTCAAGACGCCTTTTCATCCACGCATGATGGCCAATCGAACGAACGATCCAAACGCTAGAGGATATGTTAAGAACGGTAGTATTGGATCGAGGCGCAACTTGGGAACAAGTTTTACCACTTATTGAGTTCGCCACAATAATAGTTATCAGCGACAATAAACATGGCCCCATATGAAGCATTATATGGAAGAAAATGTCGATCGCCACTTTCTGGGATGAAGTTGGTGAAAGAAAATCTTAGGGCCCGATACGATCAAGGAAATGATTGAAATTGTCGTCCGATAAGACAAAGAATAAAAGAAGCTCGGGATAGGCGTAAATCATATGCCGATACTGTAGATCCGAGCTAGAATTTGAATGTGAGACAAGGTTTTCCTTAAAACCTTCCGTCCAAAGGCATTGTAAGATTTGGGGTAAAGGAAAATTGAAACCACGATTTATAGGACCTTACGAGATCTTGAGAAAATAGGCCTGTAGCCTATAGATTAGCGTTACCACCAAGCTTGGGTAATGTTCATAATGTGTTTCACGTGTCTCAACCGAGAAATACGTGTATGATCCGAACACGTAATACATCATGATGACGTGGTCTTAAATCCCGATATGAGCTACGAAGAGGAACTGTGGCCATTTTAGACCATAAAGTTCAACAATTGAGAAATAAATCAATCCGATAGTGAAAGTCCCATGGGCACCACGGACGGGAAGTTTACGTGGGAACTCGGGGGACGCCATGAAAGAACGATACCCGAACTCTTTTGAGGTATGCAAATTTCGAGGACTAAATTTTTTAAGGGGTAGAATGTAATATCCGTAATTTTAATACAGATTACGATAATTAATTACGTAATTAGCATTATTAATTCAATAATTAAAATCTTAATTAGTCAACTCTTGACTTTGACCAAGCATAATTGGATAATTTCTATATGAGATTCACGGAGCCTTAGTGAATTAAGGAATATAATTTTCAATATTCCTTCGAACGTAACTGTCTAACGTTGAATGAATTCGGACGCCACGTCTTCTGATTATTAAGCGATTAAGCTTAATTTCGAAATTCTATTATTATAGGAATAAATAAAGTTGTAACAAACTTTATTTTGAACATTTTGGAGATAATTAAGCTATGAGAATTTAAAGACGTTTCAAACGCTCACGTTTAGAGATAATGCGATAACTTTAGCATATGATCTCGAATTATAAAATTCAAATTCCTATGATTATATTATTATATAAGAGCATTATTTATCATTAAATAATGCTAGAAAATTCAAAGAATGCAATGTACCTTATTTATGGGTTTCGAAAACCCTAAGTATTTAAATTAGGGTTTTTAAGACCTAAATTATTTTAATTACTTTCCTATGATTAAAATTATTATCTAAGGCATATAATATGTCATATAAATGTGTAGTAGCTATTTTATACAAGAAAATAAAATATTTGAATTACCATAGTAATTTTGAAAATGTGAAGTTCTTAAGTATGAATTAATATTTTATTCTTATCTAATTAATAATATATGATAAATATTATATTATTATGATGTCATTAAGGACCAAATGTGAGGTAATACAAGTTGCACAAGTGTGAGAACACACTTGCACATATGTGTAAAACTTAGCCAATTTTTAGTATGATTTTATGTAATATTATTATCTTATAATTAATAATTAAATATGATTTGGATCCTATCATATTATGAGTTGTAAAGTAGCATTAATTAACAAGTTGATCAACAAGTCCATGCTCATTAATGTGTTGGCCGAAATTGTGGAAAATATAGGTTGAAAAATTCTTAATTTCACACTATATATTAATGCCACTTGTGTAGTTGAAATTTTTGACTTTTCAAAAGCAACTTTATACTATAATAATAATATGATAATAATATAGTATATAATATAAAAATTAAATAAAATTTTAGCCTAACATATATATGTTGGCGAGAATTGCAAAATTGAAGGAAAATGTGATTAGTTCTTTTATTTCTTGATAAATATGAAATAAATTAATAATTAATTATAATATAGTATAATTAAGTATATAATATAGTAATAAAATACAAATCAACTCTAGGCTATTCATTATAGCCGACACACACACATGTTTTAGTATATGTATTTAATTAATTTATGCCAACTAATATCCAATGCAATTAATTAGAGGATAAGATACATCATGAAATGTATGTGATAAGAATTAAAAAATTTTGTCTTTAGCCAAAGGAGGTGGCCGATTTTGTTGACAAATTAAGCAAGTAGTATAAGATTTTTTCTATGTAATTATTAGTGTACAAGTTGCTCAAGGTTATAAATATAACATATGCTCTCCACTAAGCCATTTTAGCACCCCTCATTTTCGAAAATATAGTGAGAAATTCTTGAGAGAGTTCTCCAAATTTCCATCCCAAACTTAGATCAATTAAACCTTGCCGATCAAAATCGAAACCGATTAAAAGGTTAGAAATGTTACGAGCTTCGTATACATGCTTAAATTTTCGAATTTCATCCGTTAGAATTTATGTTATGATCATAGTTCATATATATGATTTTCGAAAATTATGAATCATATGCTAAAATGTTTAGATATCATGATTATATGATGTTATTAAGCATGTATATTAATTATATCATGAAATTAAACATGCTATCAAATTCAAAGTTTGGACCGAAAACTTAGGGTTAGTATATGTTGGTGATTTTGATTTTTAATTGTTGATTTGAGCATGGAATCATAATCTATAGTATTAATTATGCTTATATGAATTTATTTAGAATTTTTGGAAAACTATAGCTTATATATTTATTAATACCGAAAATATATATATATGATAAAGTGTTGTGATATAATTCATGTTTAAGTGTTATAATAGCATATCAAGTGTGTAGATTCATAATATATGGTTGTGGAAATTTATTGAAATTTATAAATATTATTTTGACCTAAGTCGAAAATTTAGAAAGTGACTTAGGTAAATTTTATTCAATAAGTCACAATAAATAACAATTATGTTGTAGTAAGCATAATTGAGGGTGATTAATTGAGATATGATTTTATTCGAATTTTTAAAATCATTTGATAGTTTATTATGAAAACCGAAAACATTAGTATATGATACTAAGGTGTATAAATTCTATTTGACTAAGGTAATTACATATTATTAATCACATGATAAAATAGTGTAACATGTGAATTTATAAAATTTTGCACATGTCAAGCTATTTAATTTGTAATTACCGAAAACTTTATATTATGTGCATTAATGTTATAAATTTATTTTATCAAGAATAATATCATAATATGATCTAAAATAATGTTTTAGACATAGTATGATTTTATAAGAATTTTTGGAACAAGAATTGCACATAAAATGATAAGAATTTCATAAATAGTTGAAAAAGTCAAAATGTTGACTTTTCGTTGACCAAAGTCAAAATTGTTGACTTTTGGTTGACTTGGTCAAAATAGTTGACCAAAATCGTTGACCAAGGTCAATGGGCACGCAATTCGATAATGCGTGATCAATGTGACGTAGTACGTTTAGTAACAATGCTACTTACGTTACGTAAGTACATTAAAACGTACACTATATACTAAAAAGATAGAATAGCTCCTATAAGTTAAGAAATTTCATAATCGACATCAATCGATTAGGAAACGTCAAATTAAGTCCGACGTTAAATTTTATTCGATCGTAGAACGTTATAGACTATGTTCGCCTCATCGAACGCGACCGACGTACTAAAAATAATTTTACGTTAAGGTGATACGTGGACGAGGCGTTGACGTAGGAAAGGACCATAGTATAAAGACTACGTGTACGAGGTGGGCTTTACTCAAAAACCCTTTTATTTACGATGCTTTCTTCGAAAAGTATTTATTTACAAGCTTTCGGTTGAAAATGATTATGAATCGTTATTCAATTACACGCCCAAAATATTTATGTTTTAACGTATGGATCCTATCATGTTGTTGGGCGAGCCAACGATGTATGTGAATCGCTTATTGGGTCGCCCCAATTTATTTTTAAATCGATATCGGATCTTAAGTCGAGGCGAAATTCTCGCTAAGATTAACGTGTACACCGGTTTGATGTTGAGTCGTTAGCAACATCATCGGCGGTTATGGATCCTAGTCGGATCAGTAATCCACGACTATGTGATTGGGAGCCGTTAGCAACATCTTCGGCCGATCACGGCGTCGGTAGGAGGAGGCCTACTTCTACAGACGTGAGATCAGTTTATGAGATGAGTTATGAATTATTATGTGGATGATATGGATCATACGTAACAGAAAATGCTGCTGTGAGCGAATCTTTTGAGAAATGATAAAGTATTTTGGTATTCACGAGTTGTTTCAACTAAAATCCTCGTGTTATACTTATGGGCGATGTAATTAAATGAAATTATTTCGCATGAGTCCACTAAGTGCAATCTTGTACTTACCGCATGTTTGTTTTTAAATGTGCGAGTTGAGTCAATGGATAGGATGACAAGTGTCGAGCGATCGGAGTTTTGTCGTTAATAGTTCACCTTGGATGTATATCGTCATATATGCATTCACATGCTTTCCGCTGTTCAAAACACTTTATTATATTTTTGGATATTACTTATGTTACCTCCAGATCAGTTGAATCCTTTTGTTAATGGTCTGTTGGTCTAGTTTGTATGAAACCGTTGTGTGTTTATCTATAAAAGTTTGACGTCTTGAAAGTTTGTTGGTCATTATGTTCTTAATCCCTGCTTAGTCGATGACAGTCCCGTCTAATCCGTACTTTGGAAAGGCGGTCGTCACATGATGGGCGGGAGTTGGAGTGACCTCGCTGGTAGGGTCGACCTCTGTGAATTTGGCCTCCACCGGGAAGTCGGCGAGCTTGCCCTTTATGGCGGCACGGGAGTATGAAATGTCGTGCTCGCCGAGCTCCGGTGCCCACTGGCTATACGTCCGGATGACTCGGCTTTGACAAGACTTGTCTCGAGGTAAGTCGATCAAGACCAGACGAATGGGCTTGGAAGTAAGGTCGGGCGTCGCTTGGCATTTACTAGTGCAGTCTACTTTTCGAGGCAGTGTACCTCGTCTCCGGCCCTTTGAGAGCCGGCTAATAAAGTAGATGGGAGTTGTCGTCCCACCTCATCTCGCACCAATACAAGATCGATTGCCTCGTCCGAGGCGGCGGATATAAGGAAAGGAGCTCGCTTCTTCGGGACGGACAAGGTCGGCGGTCGGCGAGATACTCTTTCGGTTGTCTGGCGACACGGTGTTCTTCCCGCCGAAGAAGTCCGGAGCTCTCCTCAAGATCTTGAAGAATGGAAGCTCGCTTCTCGGCGGCCGAGATAAGAATCTCTTGAGGCGGTAGGCACCCGTGAGTTTGTGGATCTCACGGATGATCTTTGCACCTGCATGTCGAGCAATTTTCACCTTAGTGGGATTTGCCTTGAGCCTTCTTGAAACCCGCATCCCGTGAATTTACCCGTCTTCACCATGAATGTGCACTACGGGGTTGAGCTTGAGGTTGGCCGACCTGAGGAGCTGGAGGATAGTTTCGAGGTCGTCGGCGCAGCTCTCCGTTTTTTGACTTTTGACCACGATATCGTCGACGTAGACCTCGACTATCTCCCCTATGTGGTCTTTGAATATTGCGTCCACCATCCTCTGGTAGGTAGCTCCGGCGTTCTTCAGACCGAAAGGCATCTTCCTGTACGCGAAGACACCGAAGTCGGTGATGAATGCTGTCTTTGGGGCGTCCTCCGGCTCATCGAGATTTGGTGGTACCTTTGTACAGATCCGAGAAATCAAGACCTCGTGGCTACCGTGTCTCCACCTTCTTGTCGATGTCGGGAGGGTAACAATCTTCGAGGCGGTGTTTGTTGAGGTCGGTGAAGTCGACACACGCGCCGCCCTCCTCGGCTTTCGAACCACGACTGGATTAGCCATCCAGGTCGGGTACTTAACCTCAAACATGATTTTGGCCTTCTGGAGTTGGGTCACCTCGTCTCTTATAACCTGGCTACGTTCTGTCGCAAACCCTCTTTTCTTTGCCGAACTGGTTTAGTAGTCGGGTCGATGTTGAGGCGATGAGTTATGAGCTCGGGTGACACTCCGGTCATGTCGAGTGGGGACCATGCGAACACGTCCCGGTATTCCCTCAGAAGCTGCATGACATGTTGTCGAATATCAATTGGGCCCTGGACGCCGACCTTGACAACTTTGGAGGGTTAAAATTGTGTTAAAACACGCGGGTCGATGTCGATTTGTGGGTCGGGTCGATCTTCGTGGTCGCAAGCTCAAGCATCCAAAAAGATACGGGCGAAGGGCTTTGGCGACCTCGGTGGTCTTCTCGGCGAGCATCGGTGGTCGGGCGTGCGGGTGCTGCGTTCTTCCGTGGATGCCTCGGCACGCCTCGGCGCTTGACTTGTACGGGCAGATGTCGTCGTTGTATAGCTGCAGGCTTTCAGTCAGGTCGTCCCGAGGAGGCGGCTTCTAGGAATTCTGTAATTGCTAGGCCTGAGGTAAGGCCACATCCTGGGTTGAGACTCGTAGGCATTCTTTGGCTGTTGTTTGGTCACCCTGGATGCTTAGTACCCCATCGGGGTGGGTATCTTGATTGTGAGGTGGTACACCGAGCGAGCGACGGCCTGGTGGCGATAGCCGATCTCGCCCGGGATGATGTTGTGCGGAGAGGAGCTCATACCGGAAAAATTGAATGGACTTTGTGACCGACACGGGAGACGTCCTACAAGTAACGGAAGGGTTATTACACCTTCGGGCTGAACCGCCTCCTGATGAAGCTCATGGCGGGATGGTGCGGGATGTATTTGAATTCCTCCGACCTCATGTTTATCCAGACAGCTCTGGAAGATAATGCTGATGGAGGCACCGATGTCGATGTAGACCCGGTGGACGTTCTTGTTGCCCACCACGGCTTGTATCGTGATGGCGTCTTGGTGGGGCATGATTTTGGGCACCGGGTCATCTTTGGAGAACACGATGTTCTCACCATCCCGGAGTCGCTTGTTTTTCGGCTCCTCGGGGGCCGGCCTCCGAGCTTCATTCTTTAACGACGACCTCGTCGTTCCTATGGGCAGTCCGGTAATGGCATAGACCTGCTCCATGGCATTGGGACCTTCGTCCTCGTCGTCCTCAGGTTGGGTCGTCGTCGAGGTCGGCCCGCAGTTGTTGCCACCTCCATTTTTTCCTCTACGCTTATTCCCGGCCCAGGTCGGCCGAGGTATTTCTTGAGCGCTCCTCCTTTGACGAGCTCGTCAATCTGCGAGCCCAAGTTTCTGCAATCTTCGGTATCGTGACCATACCCTTGGTGATAGTCACAATACTTCTCCGTCGACCTCTTCTTAGATCCTCCTTTCATAGGAGGGTTTCGGAAGAGCTCGGCGTGGAGCTCGAATATCTCCGCCCTCGATTTGAGCAGACGAGGCGCGTTACCGCCAGGGTTTGACCGAGGTCCGAGCTTGGACTCCATCGGGCCCTTCTTGATTCTCTCGAAGGCACTTCGGCGATCAGCGCCTCGACCTCGATCATCTGGCTTCTTTCTTTCAGCCTTCTGCTCATCCCAGATCTCTCTCTTCTTCCGATCTGACTCGTCTCTTTTGACGAAGTTGTCAACCGGAGTCCAAAGGCGACTAGCCGTCTTCGGCTTTTCACGGGTGATCTCTTTATTCAGTGCGCCGGATCGGATCCCGTTCTTGAACGCATTGATGATGTAGAGATCGTTACTCTCATCAATTTTGAGAGACTCCTTGATGAATCTCGAGACGAAGTTCGAGATCGTCTCGTCCCGCCCTTGGCGGATAGTGAGCAGGTCGGACGAAGGCTGCTGAGGTGGCATCTTCTGATAGAAGCGCCACTTGAACTGGTCCATGAGATCCTTGAAGCAGTGTATACTGTTTTGGCGGAGCGAGGTGAACCAACGTCGGGCATTGGAGATCAGCACCTCGGGGAAGATTTTACACATGTGAAAATCTTCCATTCCTTGATTCGCCATGTTGGTGGTGTAGGCGAAAAGGAAGTCGGAGGGGTCCCCAAGACCATCGTAGGCAGCGATGTTTGGTGCCCGTATCGGCTGAGGCAAGGTGTGTCGAATTTCTGCGGAGAAAGGGAGATGATTCTCCGCATGGATCGAATCCGGGAGATCGTTGCCGTCTCTCGGAGGGTGGGAGACCGATGATGGCGTCTATCGCTCTCTCAGGGGAGTTCGGCCCGCCTCCTCTCTTCTATCTTGTTCGGCTCTCTGGGCGGCATTCCGAGGTGGCAAGCAACTTCGCGGGCGATGTGGTGGTGAATGGTTGCGTCCATCTCGGCGAGGTGATCGACCTCGGGCGGCAGGTTGGCGTACGCGTTCCCGGCTATTGTGCCGAGGTGAGCGTTGACCACTTCGGTGGGACGAACGACCTCGGGCGCCTGTAATCACTAGTTCGGGCACTCGAGAGGTGCCCGCTCCATTCGTCCTCTGGTGAATGCAATTTTGGAATTGGCCAAGATTGGCATTGAGGAACTCAGACACGGCTCGGCCAAGGACTTCGTGAGACCGGTGAACCGCCTGTTCACTGGCGTTGAGGTCGGCATCTTCTTCCTCGTCAGGGCGGCGATCCTGAGGGTGTATGGGAATGTTCTCCATGTAACCCTCAGGCGTGTTGCCGCTGGTGGCGTCCGCGATCCCCTTCCCGCGACGCTGTGTGACCACCTGATCGTCATCCGCGCGATTGTTGCCAGCATCGGCGACGGTGCTAGCATTTGCACGTGTTCTTGCCATTAGATTGTAGAAAAACGAAGCTTTTTTGTTCAGTCCTTCCCACAGACGGCGTCAATGGTAAATCTAGTGTATGTTAATATACGAGATTTGTGTAAAGCAGTAAAGAACATCAAGGCTTTTACGTGGTTCGATCGAGAATAAGATCTACGTCCACGGAGGAATGGTTCCTCAATACTTTCACTATGATTCGATTACAGTGAGTGTAGCTAAAAGCTCTAGTATTCAATAAGTTGCTAACCCTTTTACCGTCGATCTAACCCCTATTTATACATATCTGGGGACCCCTAAAGACGTGCCACATCCCCTGATTGGCGGGATCTGAACCCCTCCCATGTAGGGACTCTTCCTCTCGCATGTAGGGATCTCTCGCCTTCCGTGTAGGGATCCTCGCCCATGTAGGGTGAAGGCGATTAGGGTTTAGAGGTGGTTTAGGGTTTGGAGGATGGGCCCTTGGCTTAACCTCATGGGGCTGTCCATAATGTCAGGCCCAGCTCGTTTGGACCTGTCATGGGCCTAAGCGATTGGACCATATCCCATCAGGTGGCATCATTCAAGGTCAATCTTAGCGCATTCAAGGTCAATCTTAGCGTCTGCTCCCCTTGGAGGTTAGGGTGGGGTGGCAGGATGTGGGGTGCAAGAGTGCATACTTAGCTATGCAATCACCTAAATATTGCTGCACAGGGCAGTATGCAGATCCCAAAACTTGTAAACCTACAGTTTTTGCAAATTTGTTCAATACTATTTGCCCCAAGGCTTATAGCTATGCCTTTGATGATTCTTCAAGCCTTAAGAAATGCAGGGCAAGGAGATATGTTATCACTTTCCACAATTAAGGGAAGGAAGCTCTACAAATTAGACGAGGCGCCGTCCAATTGTGACGTTTTTCCTTGTAAGGGCCAGAACGGTCTAAGTAGAGCTACTCTAGCATTAGGCAGGGGCTGTTGTAGATGCATAAGATTTCAATGCTAAACTAGTACATCTTTACAACAGTTCTAACATGTCAAGATCCATCACACTATCCAATTCCAAAGGCATATCTAATGGCACATTCCCGTCTAACCGACCAACCCAACACAATAACAACGGAACAACAACATTCAATATAAACAAAACCAGAAACACATTGATGCAAAAAATGAACAGTTGCACAGCGAGATAAAAAAAGCTGTATAGTACAAATACAGCACAAGATCGTGGGCTAACGCATACATAATATGCTGGTGCACAATTGAGCTGAAAAAACTCAACACTGCCTTAAGCCGAGGGTCCGGGACCTAATAACAACGGCGCTTCCATCTTCTCGTTCTCTGCTTTTGGATTGGGGTTTCTATTTGCAGCCCAAGCTCTAAGAGGCGGCTGGAAGTACTGGCTCGCTACATCCGGAGGCGGAGCATCTTCTCCAGGGAGGGATAGGAGACCTCGCTCAAAAAGAGGAGATGGTTCGTTGTTACAAGTTTTCCAAAGAGAGTCCACTAGTTCCTTTCCTCTTTCGCAGCCCCTAGGTCTTCAACAGACATCTCACTAATTCCTTTGACCCTGTCTTGTAGAATTTGCTTCAGTTTGTCATCATCTTCAGTTGAAGTATTGGGTTTCTCTGATCTGTCCCGAGCTAGATCCAGAAGGCTCCTTAGTGCCGCTTCACGTACGTCAGAATCCTCGCTTGATGCAAGGTGCATCATGATGCGTGGAAATCCAAGTTCGGATATAACACCAATGTCTGACCGATTCTCGCCAAGTAGATAATGGATCAAGTTTAGGGCTTTCCTGCATATGATGCTTTGTGTCAATTAATAAAAATAATAATATCAGCCCCAACTTTAGGCTAAACCCTTAATCATGAAATCATTCAATGTTATAAGCATGAATGTTTAGCGAAGTAATAACAAATGTACTGAGCATTCAAATGATCTCCAAGTATTATATACCTTTGAAATCTCACACTCTCAGAACCCAACGCGTCTCTTAGCGCCGCATAACCATTAGCCAAACGGAACGCAGCAATTCCAGACTTGTTATGCCTAATTAGGGCTGCAAACAAAAATCAAACAAAACAAAAGATCAATAAACTGTTTAACCCCTTAATCACATAAATGAACAATGCACAAACACGAGGATGCTTACAAGAGATTGCCCCAAGCGCCTTTGTACGAACTCCAACATCTGGATCAGAAGTAAAATTCGTCAGCAAAGGCTCTAGACCATTCGCTTCCATGACCAATTGCTGACTTCTCGGATTGTTTTGCACAACCGTGCTAACAACGTCAGCTGCTTTCGCTCTGATGTTAGGATGCGAATTCCTGAGGTAGTCGAGGAGAGGAGCAAGACCACCAATGGAGTGAAGATCTGGCAAAGGAAACAACCAATTAACCAGTTAAACAACTGCACCGACAACAAAAAATTGAAAAATTCTTAAGCAGACCATAACTAAGGACTAACCATTAGCATTGTCGATAGATTCTACATGTTCTTGCAGCTCATCCAACATATCTACAAGTAATAATCATAAATCGAAGAACATCAGAATCCGATCAAGTAGCACAGACATATTAGATTCTGAAATTCTCATCAGTAATTATAAATACCTTCAATATCTTGAGGAGTCACCCCCTGAGACTCCAAAACCTGTTCTGGGGTCTTCATAACAAGTGTTATCTCCTTCATTCGCTTAATTACATCGATCGTTTGCCCTTGCATCGCCTCCATAAACCATCTTCTATCCTCATCACTAAACCCAAAATTATAGAGGAAAAAATATAAATAATCAAAACAACGAAGTGAAAGCCCAGAAACAGCTAAAGCACATACTTTCAATCAACCAATTCGAAAAAGTAACATCTACTCTCAACAATATGAGAAACAAACTAAAATGGGAAAAATAACATTTTTGAAAAAAATTGGGGAAATATTGCAATACCTTAAACTGCGAGAGGTATTAGTACCGTCAGCGTGGGAAAGACTCCACTTCAGCAATCCTTCCCAATTAGGGCTTTCTCTTGCCATGTTTTTGCTTCTTCTTATTTCACAATCAAGAAACTTCAAGGATTTACGTTGGAAGAAAGAAACTAAACTAGTGCGCCAATATCTGCTTTCAAGAAATAAAAGTTAAGAGAATTATAGAGGGAGATCGATAAATTTATACTTTTCGTAGGAGAATTTGTGGAGGGTTTCTGCCTTTCTGGAACTCACTTGAAGGATCGAGATTATGCAACGTAGTCTCGAGTTGAAAGCGGAAAGCGAGCTGGACCCCAAACCTACGACATACTCTCATCTGAATTGGGCCCATTTTAAAGTATTGGGCCTTACAAATACACATTTATATTTTTTCAAGCATAATTCTATAGATGGCTTCCATTTTATTCCTTATAGCCCCTTAATTAAAATAGTAATAAAATATTAATAAATATATTATATTACTCTTATAGTCGCTAAATAAATTTATAATACATCGTTATTTTAATTCCCTCAACATAAAGTGATAATTGCTTTTAACTTTTTTTTTTAAGAATAGAAACAATGCATTACCCAAATTACAAAAATATGTATAACACCAACCTATTATGAAGGTAAAACTCTCAAAAAAATCATAACCCCAACTCAAATTTGATACAACTGATTTTCTCTTCCAACGGTCAACAATTCTCCGTCGTCGGACTGCTTCAGCTTTCAATCTAACGGTGGGCGAAAAGAACCATATTCCTTCTTGCCACGGCGGTCAAGGTGTCATACCCTCAGAAGGTGGCTCTCCATCCGATCTCCTCTTCCTCACCGACAACAACCCTTTCTATCCGCCTAACTTTGTCTATCTATTTCTTTTTTGTTTGTTTTTTCTTACTTAACTACGGCCTTTGATTTAGTGAGGGTAGGCCGTAGATACTAATTTTTGTTAAAATTAAATTGTCTTGTTGAGCTTCACGTAAAATTCTATCTTCGATATTATTTTTTCATTTTGGAGATTTGGTTATTACTCTTTTTTTTCAACAAGCTAATGCAAATTTGTCAATCAACCGCATTGATGAAATAATTCTACACAGTCATCTAAAAACAGAAGCTCAAAAGAAGAAGATCTGTTAACTAATAGCTTTCTTTTCTGAGTATGTTTAAAGTGAATGTTTGGAGGCTATATATTTCTATTGAATTTGAGTTGGTTATACAATATTCATTATTTATTAAAATTTAAATTGGAGGATAGAGGTTAAGAAAAAAAAATTATTAATATTTGGTCAAAAATAATAAGATTATACTTGTAAATGAAAAAAGGGCTATGTTTAAAATCACTATTTTTTCAATAGAACTAATTTAGAATTCGTCAAATTTCAACGAAAAATTATTTTAATGTATTTTATAAGTAGAAAAAATAGATATTTTATTTTGAAACGATAACATTTAAATTCTTCATTAAAATAAATGTTAAAGAACATATAAAATTATAATAGAACAATAGGTCATGAATGTTGTTTCTTTGATTTCTTTCCACTTTTGTTATCAGCAAAAAACTAATAGAAATTCAACTATACATATGTTTAAAAAGATTATAATAAAAAATTCATCTAAATATAGAAAATGAAGACTAATTGAAATAAAAAAAATTCTAAAATATAAAGAAGATTAAAAATTGAATTCAATGCATAAATTTGAAATTATACAATCTACAATATATCATATGTATTTATCCCAAAAGCGATTAAAATGATTTTTATTATCCTTTTATATACCAGTTTCGCATAGTAACATACTATATCATTACCCTAATTAACTAGGTCATATATTTATATATAAAAATATTTTAGCCATTTGGACCCATCAACATCAACAATATATATATATATATATATATATATATGTACCCATCTCAAATTCGATTAAAAAATAAATATAAAAAGTATTAACAATTCAATTTAAAGTATAATTTTAAAACTATACGATCTATGAAATTCATTTAAAATGTACATATATGTATCTATCTTATTTTGTTTACAAAGTAATTTTACTACTCGTTTACGTACCAATCTCGTATAGCGAATCACTAATTATATGAATTAAAGAGGTAATATATTTGATATAAATACTTTTAGTTATATGAACCTGTCTAGAATATATACATATATATATATGTATATATGAATGGGTTATTATAAAAATATTTATTATCCTACAAACGTGAGAACAATGTATTTTACATGAAAGTTACTACACAAAAAAATAATAATAATTAAATTTCGTTCCTCATGGAATTCGAACCAAGATGGTGCGCAATGTACTCATCCAGCAAAGTGATGCATTACTGTAAATCTTCACGATCTAATGACTGAAAATGGTTCTCACGCTCTCAATTTAAATAAGATTTTATTTGAACCTTCTATATATATATATATATATATATATATATATATATATATATATATATAGAGAGAGAGAGAGAGAGAGAGGTTTAAATAATAACCATTTTTAACGTGAGAACTAAGAACCACAAAATTTCACTATGAACAAATAAGAACCTTTATGATTTTACAAATAATTGAATGAAAATTGGTTAAGTAAGAAAAATCAATTAATATATGTAATTGTGTAATAAATAAATCTCTAATAGTAATTATATTAGGTATAAAATGGTAGATTTCTAAATTCGAGAAAAAAATCGGATTATTGTGGTGATAGGAATCTCTAATGATATATTAAAATGATATTTATGATATAATCATAGGAAATTGAAAGATAATTGTAGAATAATTTATTAACTAATTTATAATTAAATTTCAGTAAACTATAATTAACATTTGTCCTAGTGAAAGTTTTAGGATACATAAACAAATATGTTCATATTCATGTTAGTGTTTGTATATAATATAGCTATATGATATATTAAATACTAATCCTATATATATATATATATATATATATATATATATATTATTGTACTGTAGATATTAAGTTAATTAGGTGCAACTTAATTTGAGTAATGTTTTTCTTTTTTGCAGTTGTAACAAATAATTTTTTAAGAATATTATATGCAGCATTAATTCATCATATAATCCAATATATATTTTACCTTAACTATAGGCATTAATTATGTGATCCAACATATTTGTACCTTAATCATTGGGGCATATAACATATAATATAGAGAACAACTAATGGTTATTAATTAGTAGATTACATATCTTATTTATACAATCAATTATATATATTAAGAAGGCACATATTGGAACATTTAAAAAAATAAGAATAAAATTTTATGGAGATGCCACTTATAATGGAAATTGAATGTGATGCCTTCAATATGTAATTGAATATATTAAATATATGATTAATAGATAGCATAGATAGATATTATAATTTAGGAGATAATTTGAATAAATTGTGGTACCTCCAGATCCAATTGTAGTGGGGCCTCATTATCCAGTTTATACTACTCGCTAGTCGCTACAAACTCCAATTCGCTGATGCGTTCCTCTCTTATCCACTTTCCCTCCCCATCGCATAAAATCTGTCACTATTATAAAATCTCAGTTAAATATGCAATCTCTGCAAAATTAAACAAATTATAAACTCAGAAATGGTGTCGATCGCTCAATTCCACGCTCTCTTCCACGCCAACTCGATCAAAAAATCCACTCCAGCATCCTTCTGCAGCTCGAATGGCGGAACCGCATTCTTCGGCTCAACAGCCATTTCTTCGCGCCGTGGAATTCAGAGAACCAGAGAGAGAAAGAAGCTGATGGTGGTGGCTGCCGTCGGAGATGTCTCAGCCGACGGGACGGTCTATCTGATAGCCGGCGCTGCCGCGGTGGCGTTGCTCGGAACTGCTTTCCCCATCTTCTTCTCTCGCAAAGACACGTTAGAATAAAATAATAGTAGAACTTAGTTTTCATTGATACTTTAATTTCTGGATCTTATATTATTATTATTTGATTGTTACTTTATTTAATTTTCAGGTGCCCGGAATGTGACGGAGCAGGATTTGTGAGGAAAGCAGGGGCGACGTTGAGGGCAAATGCGGCAAGGAAAGACCAGGCTCAAATCGTGTGCGCTCGCTGCAATGGTCTTGGCAAGCTTAACCAGATTGATAAATAGAACTATTATTTTGTGAGATTTTTTTCTGCCTGCTTTCTAAAGTTTTTCCAAGTCTGTAACGTATTAAGCCTAACACTCAATTTCAATAATCGTTAATATCTGTATGCTAAGGGCTTGTTTGGTAGCCCTTATAAGGCCTAGATTGCTAACATATCTTGTTTTAACTAGTTGTATGGTATCCTATATTACTATACTCGTGGCCTGTTTTTAGAGCTCAGCCTTAGGTTAAAACACTATTCCCCTTTGGTAACCATAACTTAACCCACCCATCAGATATACACCCCCACAACTCCACACTATATCACATTTTTGAAGCTCAGACAAATCTACCCCATGCTTCTTCGATTTCCTCCTCCATCATCGCATTCGGACCTCTCAATTCACCTATCATCGAAAACTGCACGTTAGGGCTGAAAGAATCATACTGCGATTGAAAAGAGGGACCAATATTGACGATGGACAAGCTCTTGGGCTCGAAGGAGCTGCCTCTTTATTGAAACGCCTTGTATTCGTGTGTGTGGATTAGCTAATCCTGAAGCGGAGTGGTGATGAGGAGGAAGAGAGATTGGGGGAGAGATAGGGTGGAGTTTTGGGGAGTGATAGCGAGAGAGGCGGAGGAGGAGAGAGAGAGAGTTGCGGCAGTGTCTTTCAAGGAGGCGGAGGGGTTTTTTATGGGGCGAACCAGTAGGAGGAGTGGTGGAGGCGGCGGTGGCTGGCGCCAGGAGGGAAGGTGGGAGGGGAGGGAGATGAAGGAGGTGATGGTGGCGATGAGAAGTGAAGTGGGGACGACGACGGTGGGGTGGTCGGAGAGGGGGTTTGAGGTGGAGACGGCAGCGTGGTCGAAGAGATAGCCGTGGGTGTCGACGACAGCGAACGAGGCGCGGTGGAGGAGGGAGGCTAAGGAGGCGCCGGAGATTTTTCATAAGGTTAAAATTGTCATTTCTATTCTTAATCTATATTTTTAACTAATGTACCAAATAAACAAGTTTGCTATCTATATTTTTATATCTTATCTACCAAACCACAAGATAAAATATCAATCTAACATTATCTACAATACACATCCTATTCTTATCTATCTAAATATATCTAAACAAATCTACAAAACGAGCTCTAAGTTTATTATTGATGCGACTCTTTTTTCATTTTCTTTATTGAGTTGTATGTCCAAGGGTGTTTTGCTAAGTATATTTAAAGAGCTTATAAGTTCCTACTTATAAGATATTTCAAGAGTTTATAAAATATAATATCCCAATAATTTATATGTCAAAGTGTTTTGATAATTAAGCTTATAAGGTAGTGTGAGAATCATGAGTTAGAGATAGAAAATCGTAGTTAGAGAACAAAATGAAAAAATGTAAAGTTGATAGCATATATATTGGGAATAACGAATCATAGTAAAGAAATATGAAGTTGATAGTATATATATTGGGAATAACGAATCATAATAAAGTTATTTGGATAAATTCATTATTGCTTATAAGCTTATTAAAAAAGAAGCTAGAGTTGAGGAATGTATTTTTTGGTGAACTTACAAACTGATGAATCTTATTTTCACAAGTAACGAATCATAATAACGTTATTTTGATAAATCATTATGTTTATAAGCATATGAAAAAATAAATTAGAACTGAGAAAAATATTTTTTAAGGAGCTTATAAATCGATTAAACTTATTTTCATTGCTTATAAGTTGTTTAATTATTTATTTTGCAAAATACTTCTCAATAGTTTATAAGCTCAACAAAACACCCTCTTAATATGATATTGATCGGTACTCCTCCCATTTCATTGAACATGGTTCATTTCTATTCGATATGGCTATTTAGTAAAATGACAGAGCCTACACTTTTTAAAGAAATAATCATTTCTAAAAAAAATGGGCTAAGTTGGGTAGAACAATCCAAAAAAATAGAGATCAAATTTGATGGGGGTGAAGAGAGAATCTGAGTTAGTGTAGAATGCTAATTTTACTTGGGTGCAGCGTATTTACATGTTACATCCGCGACTTATTTCAGTTTGAACTTTGAAACGAATGTCAATTGCAAATAATTTATAGATTTTATATTTTACTTAAATAAGATGAAGGAATAACAAGATACATTGGGTAGAGAGGATGTGATGAGTGGTTTAAGTAAGTTATAAGGTTTGTTGTAGTTTGAAGTCTTAAGAAGAAAACTCAAGATAATTAGTTACGTCTTCTTATTCATGCGTATAAAGGTGATATTGGGTGCTTGAAACTTGCATAAAATAAAACCACTTAGAATCAATCAATTTAAACAAAAATGGAGGATAAAATGGTATTTAGCTCATTTTGTTAAATTTGATTCTTTTAAAATATGAGCAATTGTTAGCAAATTCCATTTATTATTGTAATCTTTCTCAAAAAATAAAATACAGAATATAGTATCAAGAGTACACGAGATTGTTATATCTCGATATTCAATTGTATTATATACGTATCCACTTATTCGCTTTGTATCAATTTAACAAATCATGTATGAGAGTAATTTATGTATCTTCACAATTTCTATGTATGTATGTATGTATATTCGATCGATCCATTTAACTTTTTCACAAAATTTACAACATGAGCAATTTATTATATTTTCCATACGAGTTGTTTACGGGTCTACGGAATAATTAGTGACGGATATATATAAATCATGATAACATGGATATAGGCATAGTATTCATTTTTAATGGGATAAAGAATAACCGGCTATTGCTCTTTATCTCATCCCTACGTACTGATCTTGACGTAATATGAAATATTTTTCAGTTTTGTATTATAATTTAACCATGTGCAATTGTCTTCATAAGCATTGCACATATACATATATTAATTTAATTTTATAAAACTCAAACAAAATAAAATAAGCAAAAAATAGAGAACAATCCGACGGTTAAGCTTCAAGATAGCAACGCTAATTGCCAGTACATCTACTCGGATCCAGTTAGTCTGAATTTTTTCGCGTGAAAATAGTTTTTTATTAGTTCAAAATAATTCTTTCTCATAATTCTCCTACAACTCAGGCGTCGTCTCCTTGTAGAAAAAGACAATGAATATCAATCCTATATTAGTTTAAAATTTCCAAGAAATCCTCAAACCTTCCTTCAAAACCTCAGAGGTAATTTAAGGTTGTCTCTGGTTCGGTTTACGTGTTAGAAACAGACAGAATCCTCCGAAAGATAGAGAGAAAAACAAATCGTTGATCGCCTCTTTTTTATTTCTAGAAATATTTCGGGAGTTGATACAGTCATGAAGCAGCTTGAAGAAGAATTCGGAATGGATCGCGCGATTGAGATTGAAACAGACGATGAAGATGACGAGGCCGAGAGGGATTGCCACGACAATGAGGATGATAATGAATCTGACATCACTGGCCTATCACGAGCCCCTTCGCATGACTTCATGGATCCTGATCTTGCTCCTTCTTGGCCCCAAAGTTACAGGTACATAATTGCATTGCCCAAGTTTGGAATTTTGCATCATTATATATAATTATATCTATATATTTTTCTCGATTGATCGAATTTGAATAGCCAAAAACTCGAATAGAGCAGCCTGATATTGTTTCCCGAACTGTTTTAGTCTTGTGGAGTTGGAGCTGAAGTTGGGAGGATTTATGGTTTAGGTTAACAAAAACAGAGATAAATTAGGCAAATTATAATGCTCTATGTCTGAATTTAGACAATCAGAAGTAGTTTCGTGGCAGCATTGTCTGGAAACTAATCAAACATCTAATAATAACTCCTATATTGTATATCATAAAGGCAGTCAATGGACATGTATACGAGTGTGACGCCGTCAGTCAGCTTCATCAGAGGCAGCTCTTTCTTGATTCAAACAGAGAAGCGATCACAGGCACCGGATATTGAATCCCCTTTGTCGAAGCCCTTAATTTCTGTGTCTAATTCAGACAGAGAAATAGTAATTCCTACGTCGATTCCTCCTATAAAGCTGTCTTCTGCCTCTGTGTTTGGGGCTTCTACCAGTGAACTGCCTCCGCCCCAGCAATGCTCGTATGCCCAGTCACTTCTCAATGGTAATAATTCATATACTATATCATGAATCTTGATGATGTTTTCTGTGTTTGGTGTTAATTAGTCTTCTATATGCAGCCACAAATGCTTTGTGTGGCATTGGGATTCTCTCAACCCCTTATGCACTGAAAGAGGGAGGGTGGGTGGGTCTCTTGCTTCTCTTTATCTTTGGGATCATTGCCTGTTATACCGGGATCTTGTTGAAGCGATGTTTAGAAAGCTCGTTTCAACTACAAACTTATCCGGATATAGGGCAGGCTGCTTTCGGGTTAGGTGGTAGAATATGCATTGCTGTAAGTACAAACAAAATTTGATAGTTTTGAAAATGTAGATATATGTTATATAACTAACTCTTTTAATTTGGATCACTGCAGGTAATCCTCTACATAGAGCTCTATGTAAGTATTCTTCCCTATATAGCTTACCGTAAATACCCTTTCCCTCTTATCTAATTCATGAGTTTTGATCACAGTCTTCATGTGTGGAATTCTTGATCATGATGAGTGATAATCTCTCTGCCACCTTCCCAAATGCTCAAGTGGATATTGCTGGAATCCATCTCGACTCGTATCAAATCTGTGCCATCATTGCAACCCTTGTGATTCTCCCAACAGTCTGGCTCAGAAACCTCAGCTTGCTGTCATATGTTTCAAGTCTGTAATCATGACTTCTCACTTAGCCCTTTCATGACCTCTCATTTTGATCACTAATGTGTTTCTGTTTTCTCATTCTTGTATAGTTGGTGGAGTAGTGACTCTGGCCCTCGTAGTCCTCTGCTTGGTGTGGGTTGGTGTGGTTTCTGATATTGGGTTCAATCCAAGCGGGAAGGCTTTTAACTTCACACACTTGCCTATCACCATTGGCATATACAGCTTCTGCTATGGTGGCCATTCTGTCTTCCCCAACATCTATTCCTCCATGGAAGACCCCTCCCGATTCCCTTCTGTTCTCGCGATTAGGTAACGTTTTTTAGAGGTTGCCATCATCAATACTTGTTGAAAGATCCAACTCTTGTGTTAAAATAGTCTTGAAAATGGACTTTTCTCTTGACCAGGTTGTGTATATGTTGATGCAGCTTTGCGGTTTCTGGCTTGCTCTACGCTGGCGTCGCAGTTTTGGGATTTCTCATGTTTGGTGAAGATACCAATCCGCAGTTCACACTAAACCTTCCCACCAAACTTGTTGCTTCCAATATTGCTGGATGGGCTGTGGTGAGCAGAGAGAAAACACAGACACACACTATTTTTTAGTCTCTCTATTATTAAGTGTGTGCATGATCGATGTTTTTAGGTCGTAGCCCCTCTCACAAAGTTCGGGTTGTCAATGACACCCGTGGCATTAGCCCTCGAGGAACTGCTGCCTGGGGATCAGGTCGCTTCCAGTACTGCGCCTATACTAATCAGAACGAGTTTGGTAGTCTCGACCTTGATAGTGGCATTGACAGTCCCATACTTCGGTAAGCAAATACACATGTTCTTTTCGACTCTAAGGGGGGATCTACTTTTTGGGTGATAGAATAGACAGACAATACATACGATTGAGTATTTGAATGATTAGACCATCAAACAAGCTCAATTTTTTATACTATTCAACTATTTTCATCTATCCACCGCTGACCACATAAGCATTAAATTACAGGATCCATGATGGCCCTTATAGGATCATTCCTTATTATGTTAATGGTAAGTGATCTAATCCTTTTTTACTGCATTTTCGCCTTAATTTACCACATTTTAATTGCATTAAATTTAACTACTATTTTATGCTTAACAGTCTCTAGTCTTACCTTGTGCTTGCTACATGAGAATAGAGAGTGGGAGATTAACTAAATTTCAGGTAAAAAGTTTGTTAAAATATCCTTGTCTTAAATGTCAATCAAAATCTTGGATTTTAAGCTGATTTAGCTCTTGGTTGTGGGCAGATTACAATATGCTCCATCGTAATGGGCGTGGGAATTTGCTGTGCAATAATCGGTACGTATTCAGCAGTGGCAAGTATGGGTACATAACAATGCGATTTCCGATAGTCTTGTACTAATCAGTGGAAGAATACGAGTGTAAGAAGAAGAAGAAATAGAGAAATAGTAATTATTTTTCTTTTTTATTTCTGGCTGGCTACCAATTTTTCTTGAAACGTTAAAATGTTCAAAGGTCGAGCAGGTGAAGGGACATACATTGCTTGATGTAATGGCATTGTCTACAGCGCAAACTTATTCAATTTTAATATCAATCAACTTTACCCACATTCATTGGATACTAGTTTTCAAAGTTTCGATTATGATTTCTAATCAATTTCCAGCAATATTTTACCTCTCAAGTTATAACATGAAAACTCTACAATTACAAAGCCACTTTTTTTGGCAACTAGATCATTACTATTTTTTTTCATTCGATATGTAGTCTAAAATAATAAGTATTAATTAACCTACGAAATAATGATGTTTTATTATTGAAAACATCAACAACTTGAAATTGCGTATAATCTAAATAAGGTTATATGATCGTACCATTACAGAAATTATTATAAAATTGAGAACAATACTGTGTTGGTGCTGACCATTAATCCATACAAATATAGATAAATGGGATACAAACGAGTCCAAGATTTTGCTAAATTATTATTAAATCTAGATGTCAACATAAGATTGTTGGCCATGGAATTTGATTCTCTTTGTCATTCTTTTTACAAGTGAGGCTGTCGGAGCGCGATTCCCATAACCTCATCCAGTCCCACACCAATTCTTTGCCCATTCCATATACAACAAAACATGTGCTCACACGTGCATTTATTTTTTAACCAGTTAATCATCAAATAAAGCATTCTGTAACAGGTTCATTTCCTATCAATTATCATTAAATCTATTCTCCACAGCAAAAATACAATTAAGTCTTATTTATTATCCACAAATATTAAGGAAAAAACTCCCGGTTGCATTTTCTCCAGAAAACTAATTAAATTTTTTAATGGATCAAGGCAAACACGCATCATTTCCTCGACTTTTATTCTACTTTAATTGGTCAGTAAAAATTAATTCCCTTTCCTTTTTTTTCCGACCGTTGATTGTGTAAACAGACAGTGAGACAGTGATTTGGAGCAAGGGATATGATCAACTACCGGATAATGAATCTGATGAATTTTACCAATATTTCACTATATTTACATATTCAAGTATGACTATATGTACCTAATTCTAAGGTGATTTCATGATCTCTAGAAGCAGTTAATGCTGCCACTGATGGTACTATATCATGCAGTGGATTTCAACCTAACTAATAAAAGCCATTGTAGGGTACAACGCTAGTTTTTCTACGCACGAAATAAACAGACCTCACAAATAACGTAAAATTTTACCAACATTTTATACACTCGTCGGATACTTTTTATTTTCTTTCTAAAATGAGTTGTCCTCTCTCAAAAATAATTACCAATACTTTTAGAATTGCGCTTGCGAGTTTCATATCTTCACACTCTACTCATCTACTGTCTCATATCTCACTGACAATCCCATTTAGATCTCAACTCAGTTTCTTTTCAAACTCCCTCAAATTTAGGCAGATTCTACATTCATAGATGAAGAAGATCCACATTCTCTTCTCTCTCTCTACTCTTCTCGTCGCTGTCGTCATCCAAACTCCGATGTTCTTTGTTTCAGCTACACCATTCTCCGTTCCTAAATCAAACGGCGTTAAAGTCCCGGTCTTGCCCTTAAAAACCCAAGAATTCCCGTCAGGTCCAAGCAAGCTCCCCTTCACCCACAACGTGACGCTCACCGTCTCATTGGCTGTGGGCACGCCCCCACAGAACGTTACCATGGTCCTCGATACAGGCAGCGAGCTCTCCTGGCTGCTGTGCAACACGACCCAAAAGGACCGACCCGCTTTCGACCCGACCCGATCGATCTCCTACACTGCAGTAGCCTGCTCCTCCCCCACGTGCACCACCCAAACCCAAGATTTCTCCATACCCGCCTCGTGCGACGCCAAGAATCTCTGCCACGCCGTCCTCTCCTACGCCGACGCCTCGTCGTCGGAGGGGAATCTAGCTCTTGACAACTTCACCGTTGCCGGGTCGAAGTTCCCGGGTACGATATTCGGGTGCATGGATTCGGGTTTCAGCAGCAACGCGGAAGAGGATTCGAAGACGACCGGGTTGATGGGCATGAACCGCGGGTCACTCTCGTTTATCTCGCAAATGGGTTTCAAGAAGTTCTCGTATTGCATTTCGGGTTCGGACTTTTCGGGTATTTTGCTATTTGGCGAATCCAATTTCACGTGGCTTTTGCCATTGATTACACCCCTTTGATACAGATTTCTACCCCTCTGCCCTACTTCAACAGAGTGGCTTACACGGTCCAGCTCGAGGGCATTAAGGTCTCGGAAAATATGTTGCAACTGCCAAAGTCCGTATTCGAACCCGACCACACGGGGGCGGGTCAGACCATGGTCGACTCGGGGACCCAATTCAGCTTCCTTCTCGGCCCAGCCTACGATGCGTTGAAGAACGAGTTCACAAACCAAACTGGGGGCGTTTTGCGGGTTTTGGAGGATCCGGATTTCGTGTTCCAAGGCGCATTTGATTTGTGTTTCCGGGTGCCCTTGAACTCGACAGGCGTGCCGGAATTGCCGCCCGTGAGTTTGGTATTCCGGGGCGCCCAGATTACCGTGTCGGGCGCTCGTTTGCTTTACCGGGTCCCGGGTGAGGTCCGGGGGAGCGATTCGGTGCATTGCTTCACATTCGGGAACTCGGAGCTATTGGGGATCGAGGCGTACATCATAGGTCATCATCATCAGCAAAATGTGTGGATGGAGTTCGATCTCGAGAAATCAAGGATCGGAGTGGCTCAAGTGCGGTGCGATTTGGCCGGGCAAAGATTTGGGGTTCGTCCTTAGTTTTTATGTGCGTTGCACGTGCTTGTTTTCTCGGATTCGAGAAATATAAAGCTAATTTGCAGCGAAGAACACAAGTCTTGGTCTTTGGTGGGGTACTGGGGTCAGGGGTGTGAAGGGCGAAGCATAATGAAGAGATTGGCGGTTCATTGATTGAACAATTGAATGCGAAAGTAAATGGTGGAAGGAAGATGATTGTCCTTCCCATTTTCTTTCCATATTATTGACGATTCATTGCATTTATTCTCGTGCTGAATGGAGTAATACGGAAAGAAATTGATGGTCCCCTGTTTTTTTGTTTCCCTCTTTTATCTTTCATCTCTTTTTTGTTTCTCTTCTATCTATGTTACTGATGGTGTTTTAGAAATTTATTATTCTCTCCATTCTTTTTTTTAAATATCCATTATAGTAAAATCTAACAAATCAAGGAAGTATGTGAATTTACATTTATAATATAATTAATTATCATGATAAATATATTCATACAACTAATTATCAAATTTCAGGAGTATTCTATGAGTATTTAATAAGAGTAAATAAAAAATACATCATAATTTTATTTTAAAATTACGAACTATAACATTTGTTAAAAAACAAAAAAAATACTAACAAGACACTTAAAAGAAGAACGAAGGAAGTATCTATTTTATGCATGTCTTGTTCTAATTTTATGTTTCATTCTAGTAAATACCAATTACTGTTTGTTGCATGTTCAATAGAAATATCATTGTCCGCTTTCTAGTTACTATACGTCAATAAATTGAAATATGAAATATTGAACACTCAGGAACCTGAAGTACCTTCTTAATTTTCACCAGAATGCACTTTTCCACTTAAGTGTCCATCTCCAAACGCTACTATTTATAGGCATTCAAAATGTTTTTATTTTTTAAAAGAGATTAATATGGATAAAATTGTGTGTCCAGCACATTTATTGGTTTATGGGCAAATGGTTGGAACTGCTTTAATATAAGACGACAGTAAATGAAGTCAACATAATCATTTGCGATCCTCAAAACATTGGATTTTGTTTACCGACGCAGTCAGACCAACTAGATGCATAGGGGCCTGTTTCAGTCAAACAATTATATTGAAATTTAGATATTTTACTGTGGGCCATTTAATTTGTCTGTTGTCTTTCCCAATTTCAAAGTAGTCCGGCCTTTTCTGAAAAAATAGGGCCTAACAAAGAAAGCCCAATTCTTTGAAAAGCCCAATATACTTTGAGATTAGATGAGATGGGAAGTAATTTTCATGTTTGATAAAGATAGTTGTGACGAGTGGGATTAGTTAACATCAATGTAGTTTATGTTTGGGAGAATTGCAACCTCAAGAATCCAGAACCCGACAGCCAACAAATGTAAGCGGTTGTCAATAGGGATTTGAAGGCCACTCCTCAACTATTTTTTCTTTTTTTCATTTTAATATCTTTTCATCCTCATATTGATAACCAATCCCTTTCTATGAATATAGCACAACTAATGTACTTTTTTCAAAATTGATTAACATCTAAATTTGTGGTTTCTCTTTTATTTTCTAGAAATTTGCTGAAGCGTATGCAACACAAGAAGATGAATTGCAGATTTATTTTGGTTGGGTATCTATGTAATTTTATAATTATATTATTCCTTGTGTGAAGATATTAAAAAAAGTAAATGCCAATTCCAAGACACTCCTTTGGTTTCATGAGATAAACAATCTTTTTATGAGTAGATTAAATTTCAACTATAATTTTGTAATTTAGCAACAAAGAAAAACAGTGTCGTGCATTAAAATTGATACCTTCTCTGTTCATTTATGCCTAGTGTTGGAATGTAATATAATAGTCTATTTATTATTACGAAACTGAGTTGCAGAGGCTTTGCATCGTGTATTTTGTGAGCTCAAACGTAAGATTAGTGACATTCTACAAAATAGTGAAATGCGATTACACGTTATGTAAACACCAAAAAAACAGTAGTACTGTGTATTTAGGATATAGAATAAATCAGATAGAATCATGAAAAGGGTATTTAGGACATTACAAGAAAAACCGCTAATGATACTTTTACTCCAAATCTATGATGTTTCACCTGATGATCAATCTCACTTGAAGATCACTCCAAACTTAAGTAAGCCCAACAACAGATTGCTCAAGAGGTCAACATTTAATCTGTTATAGACCTGTTTTTGTCACAACCCCACAAACACACACTCCCACACTATATATTCACTGCCCATTTCTCATCCAATTATCAACTCATCTCATCACCAAGTAAAAACATACTGTTTCTTGCCTATGATCATCACTTTTCCACACACATACACAAATCAAGCAAAATGATTTCTTACACCCTTTTGATATTTGCCATTACCAAAATTTGCCTTCTACTCGAGCTAGCACTATCCAAGAATTCAGGGATAACAAGGCACTACAAATTCGATGTGTGTATATAACTATCTTATTCATCTTTTATTTTTTACATTTTTCTTCGCATATATTTTCAACTTATTTCTTACACGAATGCAGATCAAAATGCAAAACGTAACAAGGTTGTGCCAATCTAAGAGTATAGTGACAGTAAATGGCCAATTCCCAGGGCCTGCTCTCACTGCAAGAGAAGGAGACAGAGTCATAGTTAAAGTAGTGAACCATGTTCAATACAATGTCTCTATTCATTGGTAAGATTATCAATCTCCCCTTCAAAAACAGGAGTACTAAATTCTGCCACAAATTCTCTTTTAAGAAAATGTATGTCGACAGGCACGGCGTGAGGCAGCTGAGGAGTGGATGGGCCGACGGGCCGGCATACATCACACAGTGTCCGATTCAGACGGGGCAGAGCTATGTCTACAACTTCACCATTACCGGCCAACGAGGAACCTTATTCTGGCACGCCCACATTTCTTGGCTTCGTGTAACAATCTACGGACCGATCATCATCCTCCCAAAACGAGGAATCGCATATCCATTCCCCCAGCCATACAGAGAAATCCCAATCATGTTTGGTAAAAAGGGCTTTGATTTTCGAAACAAATAAATCATGTTTTCTTGATTGTCTTCTTTTCTTGATCCGTGCTCCGACTTGTAGGCGAGTGGTGGAAGGCTGACACGGAGACGGTCATCAATCAGGCATTGCAGTCGGGAGGCGCCCCGAATATCTCCGACGCCTTCACCATCAACGGCCTGCCAGGACCGTTATACAACTGCTCAGCTGGAGGTACATCATTCTGATAAAAAAATTTATGTCATGGAATCCCACTTCTTGATGATGCTGATGTTGCAGATACATTTAGACTGAATGTGGAGGCAGGGAAGACATACATGCTAAGGCTGATCAACGCCGCCCTAAACGACGAGCTCTTCTTCAGCATCGCCGGCCACAACCTGACCGTTGTGGAGGCGGACGCCGTCTACGTGAAACCGTTCAAGACCGACGTCGTCCTCATCACGCCCGGCCAGACCACGAACGTCCTCCTCGAGACCAAGCACCACCACCCCAACTCCACCTTCCTGATGGCCGCCAGACCCTACGCCACGGGCCCTGGCGCCTTCGATAACACCACGACTTCCGGAATCTTCCAGTACATTCCGCCCTCAAACACCACCGGAAGCTTTCAGAAGCTTCTTCCAATACTGAAACCGTCTCTTCCCCAATTCAACGACACGGCGCTCGCCACGCGGTTCGCCAGGAAACTGCGGAGCCTTGCGAGCCCGGCCCAAGTCCCGCGGAAGGTGGACAGGCGGTTCCTGTTCACGATCGGGCTGGGTCTGACCCCGTGTACGGGCCCGAAGAACACGTGCCAGGGCCCGAACAACGCGATGTTGGCGGCGTCCGTCAACAACGTGTCGTTCGTTATGCCTACCACAGCCCTCCTTCAGGCCCACTTCTTCAACCGGTCACGGGGGATCTACACCACCGACTTTCCCGCCAATCCGCCGGTGAAGTTCAACTACACGGGCGTCCCGCCGGGGAACATGACGGCCGGCGGGACCAAGGTGGTTGTGCTGCCGTTCAACGCCTCCGTGGAGGTGGTGTTGCAGGACACCAGCATCATCGGCGCCGAGAGCCACCCGCTGCATCTCCACGGCTTCAACTTCTTCGTGCTGGGGCAGGGTTTCGGGAACTTCGATCCGAGTAAGGATCCGGCCCGGTTCAACCTGGTCGACCCGGCCGAGAGGAACACCGTCGGAGTGCCTGCCGGTGGTTGGGTCGCGATCCGATTCCTAGCAGATAATCCAGGTGGGTTTCAAATAATTTCGACACGTTTTATTTCATAGATGTGAAATACACATATACGTAACATATGAAAATGTTACATTTAAAGATTAATTTTTGTTGAATTAAATAGGGGTGTGGTTCATGCACTGCCATTTGGAGGTGCATACGAGTTGGGGGCTGAAAATGGCGTGGATTGTGAAAGACGGAAGTCGCCGGAATCAGAAGCTACCGCCGCCACCGGCGGATCTGCCCAAATGTTGATTCGACTGCGATAAACTTCATGTTTTAATTTGTTGAGAGTTGAAAAGTTAATTCCTAGAAAATTAGGGGGACAATTTTTGGCCTTGGATTTTCAAAAAAAATTGTATACTTACGCATCACTAAAATGCTGGATTTTGGCAAATTCATTTTAATTTGCTTCGATGAATAAATTAATAATATTACGACATGGAATGCTGATCGAAATTCCTAGTAAGTATGTACTGCAAGGGATATACAGAAATGGACAAAAAAATACCATACTATCCGAAACTAAGAGTGTTTGGTGAGCTTACATAAAACACAAAAGCGAACATAAGTTGTTTATAAAACTCATCAAACACCCTTTAAGTTTTTCTTTTTCTCAACTAGATATTTTCAACATTTGAACTCTTTACAGGCCAATTTAAACATATATCAAAAATATTATAGGAAAATTTATTTCAAATGACCGAATCATAAGTATATGACAGTTCAATAAAACGAGTCTGAAAATAACAACTATCGACTTACGGTTATAGATTTATTTAATCTAGACAAGCTGAGTGTAATTTATTATTATACGAATTTGATGTAAAGACAAATATATCACAAAGGAAGAAATTGAAAGGCCTCAAACAACGGGAGCCTGTTTTGGACTTCTAAACAAACACGCAATGTCTTTTACTTTAGAATTTTATTTCGGAGTATTTGTAAATATATTTATGAATTTTGGTCATTTTATAACTAATTCAACAAAAGAAAAAAAAGGAACTAATTCAAAACTTCAAATTGAGTGCAGAAATGCATATTCATATTATTCATGAATCACCTAAAATCTGTAAATTTGGACCCTATACAAAGAAGTAGATTCGTAGTGTTTCATAAATAACTATTTTATTTATGTAACAAAATCATGCTACGAAAAGGTTAAAAATATATAACAATTCAAACCATTTTCGTGACATGAGAAAAATGTCATCCAAAAAAAATAAAATAGGAGATGATTAACGTAAAAACTATTTTTTTGTGAGAACATGAGAACCAAAAAATAATAAATTCGTTAGTTGATGAATCCGTCGAAAATATTACTGAATCTAAAAAAATGATTTTTTTCGTTTCTTATAGTTTTTAGTATAAAATGAATCTCATTTCAACCTAACTCTCTCTCTATATATATATAAGTAAAATCATGTACTGAACCTTTGACCATATAATTATAACGATAATCACTAAATTATTAAAGTACTTGTATAAGTTTGTAAGAAGACAGTACAAAATATAACTTTAATAACATTAATAAGATTTACTAAATTTATCAGAATTTAGAAAGAAACAAAAATATATTGATTGAACTAAATAATTTGCTATAAATATTTAGATTTAGGAGAAATAATGGACTAATTTGCTCTGAATAATATGCTAGCACGTGAATGTTTGTGCATTTTTAGAAGACAGGAAATACTTTACATTTTGACCCAATTATATTTGTATATAATTATATCAGGTACCAAAGTAAAACGAGAAATAAATACAATTTTATAATAGATGACAGTGACAGCCTGCAGCACCCAAAGAGGAAAATTTCATGATTTGGAAAAGAAAGAAACTGTTCCAACAAAAACAATTAGATTATATAAACTACAAAAGCTGCTAAGCATACTGAAAATAAAATAAGGTAAGCAAAAGCTAAATATCGACGTAAGAGTAAAGTGTTTATTTGCATCTATCTCCCTTGAAGTTTCGTATTTCACCTCACACCCCATAAACTTCTAATCTTTATTGACCTCCTCTTTAATGTGGTTAATAAAATGAGAGAAGAATTATACTTTCTCCGTCCTAGTAGTATTGATTCAAAACCTTTGAACACATAATTAAAAAATATTGAATTTTATGAATAAAGTAGTATGATCTACATAATTTGGAACACTTTTGTGTATAAAATAATCCATTTTTAGAATAAGACAATAATAATTGGATGATCCAAAGAGAAAAACGAGCCAATATTTTTGGAACGGAAGGAGTATTATTGTATAGAGATTTTTTATATGAGAAATATGAGCCATGACAAGTTGCTTAGTTGATATAGTACATCTATGTAGTATTTTTTACATGAATATGTATTTCACTTTATATCTCAATTATGTGTTACTTTGATAGTTTGAATTATATTTGTAATTAATTAGTACACACATATTTGCGATATAGATATAAGATTTGTCAAATTCATCAGTTTTTAAATAAGCAGAGAGTATGCGTTGCACAATTATATATAGTAATTTAATCGTAGATAAATATTTAATATTGTCATGGAAGATTAATGAGATAGATTTTTAATGTACATGTAATGAATTAATATATTATTGTAGTATTTTTGAAATATAATTCCTCTTCTTTTAGCAAATTTAATTAGAGATGAAAGATGAAATCAGATAGGATTTTAATGAATTAATATATTCTATAGTATTTTAATATATATGTAATAAATTAATATATTCTTCTAAATATATATTATATTATTTACACAATTATCCTTCAAAATAGTAGGAATATAATAGACAATTTACATTTTATAAACAAACAATTTTTATATTAGCATACATCATTGACTAAATAAGTAAGAAAATTCAAACATTTGAGTGAACTTGTTAATCTTAGTAAATTACTTTATCAACTTATTAAATTTTTAAAATATTACCAATTTAGTCATGGTATAAAAGTAAGTTGTCATTTTAACATAATAGTGAAATTGATCAAAAACCTTGTTTTTACATTGGAAATTGTTCAATTTCAATATAAATAGGTACTCATTTCCAAAATTGAATAATCTCACTATTTCCCACAAGAAACTACTATACGAAAAGATTCCGGTCAAGTATCCAAATTTGACAAGCTTAGGGGCCAAAGTGAAAAAAGAAAAACTCAAATTGTCCAATGTCAGAACTATCTCAAACCCATTCAAGAAAAGTAAATTGACACCCCTGGCCAACCGCACCAAATTAAAAAACCCCAACCAGATTTCACCGCCACCGCCGGAGACGCCGCCGTAATCCGCCATTACGACGGCGCCTCCGTCACCTACCCTTAACAGTTCGAAGCACTCGGGCGGAATATCAACAAATGGGGCGCGCCTGCAAGTTCTCATTCCACGTCGCCGTCGTCGTCGCCGCCATCGCCTACATCTATTTATCGACTGTGTTCGTCTTCATCGACCGGTGGTTCGGTCTAGGATCTTCTCCCGGCATGCTAAACGCCGCCATTTTCACTTTCATAGCTGTCATGAGCGTGTCCAGCTACCGCCGCGCCATCTACACGGATCCGGGTCCGGTCCCGAGCTCATTCGTGCCTGATGTTGAGGACGCGGACAGCCCGATCCACGAGATCAAGCGCAAGGTATGTCATTCTTTTATTTTTGTTCAGTTACGGCGATATTCGTGCATGTGATATTCGTGCATTTTGCTCGTGATTTTATAGCTTTGAAGGAAGTTGGGTGTTTTAGGTTAGTGTAGAATTGTTGCCGTATTGATAATGCTCTCGCCGTTTTCAAAATTGCTGTTTTATTTTGAAATGTCTACAAATGCATGTGCTGATTTCGTTATTTAGGAGCTGTTTGTGAAGTAATTTATAGCTTTTAAATACTTGATTAATTTTAGTTGGAACAGGAGTTGTCCAGTGCTGATTCTATCCATGTCCTCTTGATTTATACTTTTTCTGTTTAATTATCTTTTTTCTTTCTTTTTGATACTGTTAATTTCCATTCTATTGTGGTGTTGTCTCTTTAACTTATCCTCTGGCTTTGAAAATTTGGTTGTTATTGTGGAGTTTGCGATGTAGTTGAATATTAGAAAGCTGGATCAAAGGTTTTATGCGGGTTGATCCGCAAGATTGGAATTGATAGGACACTTATAGATACCTAAAGATTGGAATTTTATTACGATGTTCATTGGTGGTGTTAGCTCATTCGGCATTTGGTTTAAATTTGTTGTCTTGACTCTTGAATGTTTTCTTAGATTATATGATGTCATTCAACGGTTACAGTGCGTTATGAAGTTTAAGGTTTTGATTTTCTTCCCCCTCTAAAATACAAATTGAATTTAAAGTTGTATAGTATCAAATCTGCTTACTGTACAGTAGTAACACCGCTTTGGAGTTTTTGCTATTGTCGTTGTTGTATCGGTCATGTTGGTCTATCAGATGACATCTCTCGCTTCCCCCAGTTAACGCGAGCCAAATGTCAGTGTCTAAAGTTATGTTGTTTCTGTCCCATGTGGTGCTAATGTATAATACTTTTTTTTTATTAGCTGGGGCTTTTGGCAGCTAACATTAGTTCATAACTTAAGTTTGTTGTTACTAGGTCCTCATCATAATAGTGATGATGTCATTTCCATCTCATTCATTGTGTCTGCAGATCATGTTCTATTTGACTCGTGCACAAAATTTAAATTGAATTTAGTAAGTCACATAATATCAAATCTAGTTGCTAAAAAGTAGTAAGGCCCCGTGGGAGTTGTCATTATTGTTGTGTTTTGGTTTTGGATTCTGTTAGTCCATCAAATGACGTCTCTCGCTTCGCAATATATGTGAGCAAGATGTCAGTGGCTGAAGTCCATCCCTCCATATGAAGCGTTGATAGTCTTTTTCTTTAGCTGGAATTTCTGATTGCTGGCAGTCAATAACTTAAGATTGTTTTTACCAGGTCCTCATCATAATAGGGATGACGTCATCTTCAGCTCATTTGTTGTGTTCTGGGATCAAATTCTATTTGATGTGGTCATTCCTTTAGTATAACAGTTTTATGTTATTTCACGGCAAATTCTAACTTCGGAAAATTAATTACGGTTATATTTGTCTCCTTAATATTATCAACCTACTAGCTAAGTCTTACTTAAATTGCTCTTAAGTTAGACTGTCTTATATGGTAGAAAGCTCAAACTATTGGAAACGTGAACATAACTGATCAAACAGCCAGACTTACTTAGGTGATTCTTTTTCTTCTTTTCTGTACTATTTGGTAAGGGATGTGGATGGACAAGGTGCTTAAATATGTGTTCCTGAAGTTTTTAGAATTTTTCTGCAGGGTGGTGATTTGAGATACTGCCAGAAGTGTTCGCACTATAAGCCTCCTCGGGCCCATCATTGCCGCATATGTAACAGATGTGTTTTACGAATGGTATGTCTGATCCATGCTATTATTGTTTATGCATTTTCTTGACTTCTCTAAGTAATGTTGTTAAACAGCTGCCCCTTAATGCTAGGATCACCATTGTGTTTGGATGAATAACTGTGTGGGGCACGCAAACTACAAGATATTCTTTGTGTTCGTGTTTTATGCTGTTCTTGCTTGCATATACTCCCTGGTACACTTTACTTCATGCTCGTGATGCATCATTGTTACCTTTGTCTCGTCCACTTTCACGTTTTGATATGAATCACTTAATCGACCTTGTGCTATTTTAGGTGTTACTTGTTGGAAGTGCGACAGTTGATTCTCATCAAGATGCTGAAGACTCTTCCAGGATAATACATGTGATTGCTTCTAATATGATTTTTTGTTTTATTATATTCTCTGGCTTTGCATTCTTCTATTGTTGGACTCACTAAGGATTCATATACAGGTCATTTCAGGTCTACTGTTGGTACCTTTATGTTTAGCGCTAGGATTTTTCCTCGGATGGCACTTCTATCTTATTGTACAAAACAAGACTACAATCGAGGTTCTTAAGTAGTTCCCCTCTACTTATTTCCAGCCAAAAAGAATTGTCCTAAATTTATTTTTTCGTCTTGCCAGTACCATGAAGGTGTAAGAGCGATGTGGCTTGCCGAGAAAGGAGGCCATCTCTATTCTCATCCATATGATATTGGCACTTACGAGAACTTGACAGCAGTAAGTGCTCTTTCTCTCTTGTTTGCTGTAAGGGAAGACAAGACCTTAGGTTTTAAACTTGTAAAATCTCATTGATCGACTTAGTTATTTTTTCCAATCCGGTACAGATTCTGGGCCCAAGAGTTCTTTGCTGGCTTTGCCCCAGTTCAGGGCATATTGGTGCCGGCCTTCGTTTCAAAACTAAGTATGATGCCCTCATGGGATTGTCGACTCCAGATTGAAGATAGGTTTGTTGATCCGGATAACAGACATACAGCTCTATCTTCATTCTATACTCTGCTGATGATGGTAAAGGATATTTTCAAACATCTATTAACCAACGATAGTCTTGTAGCGAGGTTGTTAATGTTTCTCATGTTCGAGTTCTAGAGTGTTGTATCATGTAGGTTTTGTTTCGTGCCTGTTTCTCCACCGTCTGGAGTCGGAAGTTTGAGCTTCCCTCCGCTGCCACCCGGGAGCATCCTTGAAATAGGTGTCTGGGAAATCTGTATAGAAGCTTATAGCATTGTGATGTACAAAAATGAATTAGAACCCACCCTGGTTGACCTATACAAGTAGATGGAGAAGCAGCAAAATGTAATCTTGTGATTACTAAACATTTTTCTGGCAATAGATGGTTATCATTTTGTGTAATCCCAGGCATGTCGAATGGTTTGCATTTTACCCATATTTGGGTAGAAATTGACCCAAATTTGGATATTTGGTTAACCAAAGTGTTTCACCAAAATAATATTATATAAAAAATAGGAGTATATTTTTTTTCTCATTTATTCAAAAATTATATGACTGTCAATATTTGACAATCAGCATTTAATTTAAAACTGAAAATGCGGTAGATCCCTCAACATTTAATTAAATGAAATATGTGTGACTGTGTTGGTATGATGATATAGTGATTAATGTTTGAGATTAAATATTTGGATTCGAGTCTATTTTCTTGAATCTTAATATTTTATTTATTAAAAAAATATAAATATAAAATAAAATAATGTAGAACAAAATGAGCAATTATGCGCATGAGAATCACTGTCTGGGTGATATTGATGACTGACTAGGAAAGACCATTTGAATTTCATGATAAAATGAACTTTGTATCGATGGACATGTGTGTCATGTGGGCCCTAGTGACATGATCTCAACCACCGATTCAATTAATATTAAATTATAATCCAAGATGGAATTTACCCAGCATATCTCACCCTTGCAATTGTATTTCATGCGGAAATATATTTCGAAAATATCTCGAATTGTTTATTAGTTATTTGAAATATGTCGTACTATTGAAAAATTCCAACACTATATGAATTATCAAGTATTTAATCAAATTCAGTATTCTTCAAAAAAATTATGTAACTGAGTTGTTGATTTATGTTTCTTCGACCGACGTACTAATACATGATAAGATGGAATACAAGAGAAAATTCAACCAAATATCGAAACTATTCGCCACTTATAGGAGATTTCAAATACTCTCTCCTTTATATTATTTTTAGTGACATTAGTTTTAATAAATCATAATAAGTGTAAGTGAATGAATATAATAAATGAATACATTAATGGATAATGAGAGTAAAAAGATGGGAAATGTATGATTTTTTTATAAATAAATAATAGATTGAGAATAGACTGGTAGTTGATGTTTCCAAAAATGAAAAAATACTAGGTTTTGGCGGACGTTTCCAAAAGGAATTAAATGTAAACTTTTGATGTACGGAGAGAATACAATAAAATAAAGGTATGAAATGCCCTTTGCTTCCCTTTACGTTTTGTTAGTCCACAACTTGAATGTTCGTCACATGTTCAAATTACATACACACGCTCACATGAACTAAGAAGAACACTTGAAAATACAATATCAAAATAGTGGTATCACTGTAAAACTTATCGCTACAATCCAATCTAATGTGGCCAGTGTGAATGTCATTGTTATATCGATTATGAATTCATAAAATTGCAAAATATACTTGCTAATTTTGACATTGTATTCAAACATTCTAATTGATTTTTTTGAGCCTGCATTAATTTGGACATGTGACGATAACAATTGGCGTTGGGATGAGAAAATGAGAAAGAGAAACTAAATAATTATTTGAGATATTTTTGATAGTATAAAATATTTAAAATATCGGATATTTAAAAATAATTCACAATATTTTTCCCGTTTCATAATAATTGATATCGTACAAACTTTCCCATATACCTAGATACAAGATTTTGATATAGCATTGAGATTATTGAAGTTTCATTTTGAATACTTCATTCATTATCAACAACAGAAAAAGAATACCCTGCAATTTTACTAGGCGCGTGTGTTATGAGTAGTCGACGAACATAACTGTTTTCCTTTCGAGTTAGAACAACAAACACTTCGCAAGAACTGAAGTTGAGTGATTCTAGGATAAACCAAATATGGGGACCAATATCAGAGAGATAGTGAAGCAAAATGATAGAATTTCCTTTCTCACAATCAGATATTGACAGATTGATTCATCCATCAAACTGCGTTCTCTTTTAGCTTCAAGTGGAAGAAAAAGGGAAAAAAAATTGCAACTTTTCTTGAAGATTTATAGATCAGAAAATGGAGGCAAATATGATCAACCCGGATGAAATTAACAGGTTTATTTTATGGTTTCTCCATATTTTCCGTGCTTCTTGATGAGTGCTCGTATTTTAGTTTGCGATTTGAGGTGCTTGGTTAATGTTCTCCCCCTCCCCCATAGCGTTCTGTGATGGCTGTGTAAGATTAGCTCTGTAATTCTGTATTTTAGAATATTATAGACGATAGATACTTAGGTTTTACTGGAAGAGAAAATGACACCTGAACTCAGGAATTAGTAAGTTGGCTATGTAACTCTGTGGAAGAGTGAAGGATTGGATCTTTGTCACAATTTGTTGAGTGGAAAGTGAAGGTGATTGTGCTTGTGTTTTGCTTAAGAAAGTTATGGTAATCTATATAAAGATTGTTACAACTTTATAGACAATTTATGCAGACTGATCAATTATGGCGCATCAATCACCACATAAAAAGAGTTCTTAATATGTGGTAACATATGCTTAATAATTGTGGGCTGTAAATGATTCTCTGCTATTTATAATTGAATTACTCGATCTTGATATCCTTTTGTTCGGTGCAGCATCTATATTAACTGTGTGAATATATGTTGTTTCTTCACTTTTGGCTGTGAAGAAGATTTTAGTGTCATTGGTTGTGAAGTAAGTTTCAGTGTGAATTTAATTTGTTATGGATATCAGCGTTGATTACTTGAACAGGAAACGGAAAGTTCAAGACGAACTACTAGTTAGGGATGTCAAATGGTGGATTTTTAGGATCAGAACCAATAAATAAGTAATGGTTCTGATTCTGGATCCGACTCATTGACACTGGATCCGGACCGGACTCGGACCATTAACTATGGGTCTTAAGCGGTCCGGGTCGAGCGGTGCGGAACCGAACCGGACCGAACCGAATAAGAACCCAAGGCTAGAACCAAAACCGTTGCTTTATAATTTAATGTGTTATGAGTGATTTTGAATCGATATGGATAAAACTAGTTCATTAACAAGCCTATTTAAACTTAGACTTGTCAATAGACGGGTTTTACTCGGACCAGAATCAATAAATACGTATTGGTTCTGGTTCCAGAATCAGACCGGATCGGACCATCAAACTATGGGTCTAAACGGTCCAGGTCTAAAGCGGATCTGGAACCAGAACAGGAACCAAAACCGCTACTTTAAAATTTAATAGGTTTTGAACGTTTTCGGATTGATCCGGGTAAAATCCACCAATTGACATCCCTACTACTAGTCATGCATTCGTTGAAGCAGGTCTGCTGGGGCCATACACTTGTATGTAACTTTCCTTCTGATTCAACCGTCGATCCAAAGATGGTGAGAAGGAACATTTCTGCACGAGGAGTTGAATCAGGACGGTATACTTGAAGCAATAGCTACCGCTTTCCTAGTGACACCGACTTGTCCATGTCTTCACATGATGATGCTAAAACTTATCTCTCATACCCAAAGCGCATGCATCTGTCAAAATGGTGCTTCATCTACTTTTCACATCACAAGTCTTCTCAGATTGGTACCTCTTCTCCAGAGAGCAGATCGCTGACAAAACAGAACTCCAGTAAATTTGAGTCACCGTCTCTATCGCGAATATGGTCTGGATATCCCAAAATGTGGAAGTCCCTACCACTAAAATTTCAAAAATAATTATCATTTCATTTTATATGGTGTTTTGTACATATACAATTGTATTACAATTAAATAAAGAGTGTCACATACATGTTATATATGCTACAAAATTATATTAAAAGTACTATAAAAGAAGTCACTATAATAATATATATGTGAGAATGAAAAAATATCATAATAATTGACATATAATTGTGCTAAGTATGTAAATAAAAAGTGTTACAAAAATAAAATTTATACAAATCAACATAAACAAATTTATATGCAAAACGACATAGCGTTTTTGTGCAATATTATTAATCTATATGTGCTACAAAACATATATATATGTGCAAAAAAAAAACAAAAAAAAACTCAAACATAACAAATAAATACAACATATATACAGAACAAAAAATCAAATTAACTGATAACAATTTACGAAATTTTAGTATATGGGCAAAATGAATAAACTAAATATACTACGAAAATATTCCACTAGTGCAGTAAGTACTGAAAAACACGTATGAATGAATACATAACTTTTTTATCTGCGTATGTGCAAAATGAATACGCTAAAAATGCTACAAAAATATTCCACCAGTGTAATAACTGAAAAACACGTATGAATCAATAATTTTTTTTAACATGCGCTTTCCATGGCTTTTGTAGCTTTGATCACAAATAAATTTTACAAATATTAGAAACTGAAATAATCTATATAAAATGATAAGTTAAATGATAGATAACAAGAAATCCCTTAAAAATAGGTTAAAATCGTGTGTTAACTATATTTAAGGGAAAAAAATTATTTTTAATAATAGTAAATTACTGATCTAACCTTGAAAAATATCATGCAAATTTTTTAAGCACATATAGCTACAATTTTTAGCACATAGAAAATAAATTTTGTCCATTGATTTACTAAAATCAATGGTTTAGATTATTCTTATTTCTTAAAAAATTATTCCTACATGATCCATCATAATATATATATATATATATATATATATATATATATATATATATATATATATATATATATAGGGAAGGGTTAACGTGAGAACCATTTTTATAGTGAGCGTGAGAACAAAAATGATGAATTCACGGTAAAGTTGATGAATCATTTGGAAAAGTTCTTGAATCCAAAAAATAGAATTTTCGCCTCATAGGATTCTAACCCGGTGAAAATTTTGAATTTTGAATTTATTAATTTTCAACGGATTCATCAACTTCATAATGAATTCATTTGGTTCTTAGTTTTTAGGATAAGAATGATATTTATTTGAACCAAACTATATATATATATATATATAGGGATTGGTTATGGTGAAAAGCTCCTTAATGTACGAAAATAAGAATAGTAGCACATCTTTCATATTTGTGTAGCATAATCGAATTACTATATTGCACACGTTAGTTTAGCACATATTTCATTCATTCGTAGCACATATGCTAAATATATTAGTTTAGCACATCTTTCATCTGACGTGTGTACAAGAAGTGTTATAGTATTGCACAATAATCCGTGTAGCACAAAACACAAAATTGTAGCACACAGAAAATTAAATCTCAACCATTGATATAGCAAATCAAAGGCTCGATTCATTCTTATTTCCTATCAAATTATTCATTCCTACCTGATCCATCTCCTATATATATATATATATATATATATATATATATTAACAATCTTGGATCAATTAGCTATAAATTTTGGATTCAATGAATATGTATTACAAAGAGGATTGGAAGTTTGTAAGGCCATGAATTAATAATTTAGAATTAAAAAGGTATAAAATTGAGAATTTAGAAAATTAGAAATCCAAAAATCATATGGTACCACGTAGGATTGTAGATAAATGATATGATAGGAATTCGTATCTGACTATATTATTAATAATTAATAGATTACCTAATTGAGTCAATATACCTCGTACATAATTATGTGATACAAAAATAATATAATTTAGAAAATCGATCATAATAATAAATAAATAAGAAGAAATCCTTGAAAACGGAGATTAGTTGTTGTGGGGAGGAAGATTAAGAAGCCTAACTATATTTTATCATTGTGCTGAAACCTCATTTACCTAATTCGAATCATTTCACGGTTAGAGATGGCAATGGATCTCGGACCGGTTGATCTATAGATCCGGATCTATTTTTAGGATCTGGATCCTCAAAAATGGATCCGATGGATCGGACGGATCTGGATCCTCTCCCATATTTTGGATCCGGATGCGGATTTAATTTTTGAGATCCGGATCCGATCCGATCCGCCCAGATCCATTTATATATATATATATATATATATATATATATATATATATATATATATATATATATATATATATTATTTTATTATAATTAAATATCTAACCCCAACTTAAAACTCTTCAATTTCCTTTTCAAATTCTCACAAAACAAATATGTTCCCAATTTCATTTCAAATTCTCTCAATTATGTATCAATCGGCATTCACGTGATCGCGCCACTTACACCACCATCGATCGAATTGTTTGTTGTTTCCTACTTTATAGTAAATTTGTAACTAATGTCTTCCAATATAGTGATAATTATAGAAATTCTAAATAATTATTATAGTATTATTATGTATTTAAATTATTATGGTGTTAATGTGAATTATAGTTGATTTAGAATTTATTTTAAAAGCGAAAACATATGGATCTGGGTCTAGACCCTGGACCCTGTGGATCTTATGGATCTGGACCTGGATCTAATTTTTTTAAATCCAATGGATCTGGACCGGATCCGGATCAAAGCAAAAAAAATCGGATCTGGATCTGGATCTAGCCAGATCCGGTCCAAATCCGGCCCATTGTCATCCCTATTCACGGTATTCTCGTCAACTCCCCCGCCTCCACTTTTATTTCTTTCTATTTAAAATGTTAACCCCTTACATATTTCTACTTCATAACATCAAATAGTAATTACAAACAAAGGAAACTATCTTTCATCTACATGCGAATTAATAATATATTTGATATGGAATAAATATCAATTTTGCCAACTCATCAAAAGGAGTATACATGAACTCACAATATATACAAATTTTAATACAAAGGTGCATAGTCAGCAAGGTGACTCAAGACTATGGGCCCGTGAAACTGGACCCATAAGGCCCAGATCCATAGACTCAGAACTGTGCTTCTGAGTAGTAAAACAACATCGCGTGTAAATTATAATTGTAAGGACTTTTATCTCTGCATAGAAGCTGACTCTTTTACGGACAAATCTATCATAATCTTGCGCCTTGAGATCTCGAGGGTCTCAGTATACATCTTATTCCTATAAGGATTCATATCATCTTATCTCATGTCATATCTACACCTATTAATACTCTCATCATATAGGGGTCATGTAAGCAATCTTAAGTTACCGATAAGCCTTAAGCATAAAACATTACTGACTTGAGTATCAGAGTATCTACTTGGAGATCCCCACCAGCTCTGTTTTGTAGTTGGTCTGATTTTCATGTATTCCGACGATTTAACAAGGCATTTCGACTGCACACTCATAACCATTATCCGATCATTACCACAGGTACGCATATTTTATAATTATTTATTGGAATTACGAGTCGAATCTATCAATATTAATAGAGATAAATACACTTTGTGTCTTCAATTTTGATGAGATTTTAAAAATATTATCAACTTGTTAATATATTAAAATGTCTTAAACTTTGATGATATTTTGAAAAATGACTACAATTTTAGTTAATACATTAATATGTCCAAAATCTTAAAAATATTTTAAAAAATATTCTGATTTAGAGTTTTTGACTACCATATGCTGAGTAATTTGAGCTTTAATGCACACGAAAATCGAACAAATTGGTTTATTATTTCATCGCTGGAAACAATGAATAGGAACATTTTTAAAAATCTCGTCAACATATACACATATATTATTATCTAACATCTTTTCCTTCTGTGCAGAAAAGATTCTGTCGATTTAGTAATTTATTTGGGGACAAGGTGATGGGTTCCGTCACCTACGAAACAAGTAGTTCCATCCCTTTTCGCCGACTTTTGTTTGTTTGTTTTACAATTGATTTCGACGCTTCTTTCGCTTATAAATCAAGATAAAACATAGGCAGGGGACATTGGCTACTGCAAAAGTGTGCTTTAGTGGGTCAATCTTGCGATTATACCATAGTCGGCCATCAAAATACATATCTCGTTACAAAAATATGTCATGAATCGATGCGATGTAAAAGGCTTTGGTAAGTTGTGGAGAAAAGCAATAATAAAAATTATACCGGATATAGGTTTCGATTTGTTTATTAATTATTGGATTAAAATGTTTTGTGTTACTAACTTCCAATCATTTTCAAAATATGTTTTTAAAAAAAGAATTATATCTTTCGGTGTTTGTCAGAATATGTCCTACGGCGTAGAATTCGGCGATGGGATGATAATGCAGCATGTCAGATTCTAAGATGGACTATATGTGGATATTTTTTTACCTAAATAAGAGTTAATCATGTTTTGTCCCCAACTTTTACTATTTTTCCAAAAATATCTCCAACTATTGTTTACACTTAAAACCTCAAACTTTGAAAAGTTTGACTTATATCATGTCTTTAAAATTAAAACAATGTCGTTATAATGTTTAGGTGAGAATTTTTTTAAAAACTGAAATATCTATTTGTGTGTGTTGCTAGGTGCTGGGCCAAGAAGAAGGACATAAATCATTAATATTTTCCCAAATGTTTTTGAAGTGAAAAAATTAGTTGATGATATTTTCTGAAAAATACTTAAAGTTTGGGAAACAAAATATGATTAACTCTTGTTTACCCACATATAATCTACCTAATAATCCGATGAAGTGATTTATCAACCCATTGTCAAATTCCATGACGTGAGACATATTTTAGAAACTACTGAAAGATGGAGTTCTATTTTTAGAAAATGTAACCTACAGTCATATTTTAAAAAGAATAAAAGTTGGAGACACAAGACATGATTAAGCTTAATTTTGTATGAATACCTTAAAATGTCCATTATTTTAATTACCATGAAGGAATCACTTACAAAGTTAATCAAACGACCGGCAAAACTATTTTGCATTTTTGATGATACAATGGCATCGAACTTCAATCTGTTAACCTTAGTTATTGTCTTCATTTTACAATAATGAGAAAACGTTTCAAATACATAAAATAAAAGTTTTAAATTTGTTATTTTATGATTGTAACAGTGCAACAATGTGAGAACCTAGTATATGTGGAGGAGCTGCTCCATCCAATTGCATAGCTAAAATAATATTTGCTTCTTGAAACAACTCGGATCAATATCATAAAATGAAAATTCAATTTTCTTTCTAATATTTTCGCTCTCATGATTTGTCCGAGTACTATGTGCTGCACACAAGCTTGTATAAAACTTAAAAGAGATATGATTAATATACTGATTCAAATGATTGTTAAAATTGTTGATAACCGTGTCTAAAACTTTGCAACCATGACAGGGTTTGGAAAAAATAAAATTTATTACTACTATAAAAGTGTGTATTTTATAAATTTTAATATATGTATATATAATGTTTTATTTATTTAAAATTCTGAGAGTAATTTAATAAATAAATACATATATATGTTAAGTTTTATTTATTTTTATATAAAATATGAATATTATTGTTCTAAAATTACTCTAAATTATGACAAAAATTATCGATTTTCCAGAAATATATATAATTAAATTTGTAGCATGACGAAAAGATATTCCATAACTACTGATCGGAATGAATTAAAAATGTATTGAAATAAAGAGGACGACCAACCATCGCCGGTGAAGAGGAAAACTGTCGATAAAAAGTTTTGTCGGTGAAGGTTGTTGTAGTTCACTTTCGGCCAACCGACAAATGAAAATGATTTTGCAACTCATATGTTCCGTTAGTAGATAACCTTAATTAGATTTGTCTTCCATGCATGGTACGAGTATCATATTTTTGAACTTGTAATTTTAAAATATAAAAATAGTTTCTTCAACTCGAGAGGAGTCTTCCTCAACTGAAAAAATAAAATAAAAAGAACGAGTTAGTATTCTTAGAAAGAAGACACAACTCAAATTATGTCTCCAACTTCTGCGAGACTTGAATAGAACTCATTCTTTCATATCTTATAGTCATGCTTCTTTGTAAAATTTGTAATAGAGCTTAGAGTGAATGCAACACATCCTTAGCTTTGTGCTTCAATGTAAAGGCTCACTAAAATAGTTGAAAATGTAATTTTAATCAATCCAAGTAAAGTACGGAAGTTATGATGAAGTTGTAACTAAACAATATGGTGTAGTTGACTGAAAACAAAGATTAGAAATAGTCATAAGATGAATGGGTGAAAGCAAACGGCCATGTTCTAATAACACAGGGATGGATGATGTCTAGTAATTGGAATCTGAAGTCACTTAACCAGTAAGCATAAAATAAGAAATTACCGAAGTTAATTGGAATAGCCTATTTACAAGTTCATGGACGTAGGATGCATGGGTTTCTATGAACCATGTTAAATTTTTATGTCGTTTACTGCTGTTGTTGTTTGTTATTTTAATTTGCATATCCGAACACAACATTGCAAAGTAAACTCAGACTCGATATGATAACTCACTTTTCGATCAGACATCAGCATGCATTTGAACTTATGCTTTGTGTTGTTTATGTTACATGCATCTATTGAATGATCAGTCTTTTTGTTCTACCATATTTTGCACACACACTAAGCTCGCTAACTGATGGTTCTTGTCTTCAGCGAGATTGTCACTTTTTCGTTAAGGTTGAAGAAGACTGAAAAAGTTTTCAATCTGGTGTATTCGCCCCATACGCTTGACACCTCATTCATTAGGAGCCATCACTCGCTAATATAACAACTACGAACTATTTATCCCAACAACTCAAACTACTCAAGTTTACTATTGCACTTATCCAAGTAAAAGGATGTTAGAAGCGAATGATTGACAGCTTGTAAGCTACTCCAACATTGTATTTACCTTTTCAAGAAGAACTATTAGACATAACCCCTCATACTATAATGTATGATGATCCAAACCAATTCACCCAGACGGTGGTTTGGTATAAATTGTAGATGAGGATGATGAAGATGGTGTTGACAACAACGATGATGTTTTAAAAAGCTACAGAGTCTACAGATAATGCTTCGGATGAAGAGTAGTTATCGTGTTTATGTATGTTAGATTTTAATATAATTTAACTGTCTTAGATGTTTTCTATGAATCGTATTTAATCGTGTAATCACATGCATTTTATTTTCACGGAATGATTGTTATGAATAATCTGACATATATTATACAAATTGTAACATGTTTGATTTGGAAATTATCATAGGAATGAATCAATTGAATTAATATAGAAATACTAAAAAATAATCAAATAATGACGGAATACTGACGGAAATATCATCACTAAATTTAACGATAATAACAGATATTGACGACAGATTACCATGCGTCGTCAATTAAAGAAGGATATTTCCATCGTTAAACCGACGCTAAATGTGACACTAAACTTTTGGATTTGTATACTGGAAGCAGTCACTACAACAAAAACGGGCTTAAGAGGCATGTAAATATGCCCCAATAAATAATTTATTGCAACACTTTACCTTTCTCCACGTTGATTCTTAGTGTCGCGTATGCAAGTGTAGCGAAGGGTTAATTAGCTATCACGACATATGAGAATGTCAAAATAGCTTAATTATTTATCGGGTTTAATAAATGTGTCGACACTCACTAATGTCGGAAAAGACAACTAATACAACATCTCTTATTGTCTAGAAAGCTACTTTGTTACAACACTTGATTGTAATTTATTATGACCTTGTAAAGCGTCATTTAATATAATTGCGACATTGTAGGATGTAGTTATATATTTTACGTAGTGTGTTTAACAACATTTCTCAACGTCGTTAATAACTTAAGCGTAATAATTTAGAAATTCATAGTTCCATAAATTTACATTATTTGATTTATTAGCTTACAATGTATTTAGTGCTACAAATTAGAAAAATAAAATTGATTTAAACCTATGGAACAATTTAATAAAAATACCATTTTATAAATGAAATATTCTAAAATTAAAAGCGAAAATGGCTAATAATAGTAATTGATAACTAAGAAAGTGTTGAAACCACTCTATTGTCTTGAGTACATACTCCTAAATCAAAACCTAATAATTACAATATATAGCTAAAATATAAATTTTCTTGAAATCTCTAGCTTTTCTAGTGGAAACATCCTCAATGGAAGAACTTCACGCTTCAAGTATCATTCAATGGTTGTCACCTATATGAAAAAAATACATGTTATTTCAAATTTGAAAACTTATTTTTATATAAAATGGAAAAAGTTTATGGAATACCACTAAATTACTTACCAAATCGCATGGCAAGCAACCATTTCTCCAAGTGCATCTCCAAGTGTTTGACAATAACCATAAGGGCGAATTAATCGCTCTTGATTCAAGTACTACTTTCACTTGGACTTGACACTAATTCTCCCAATACTTGTCTCCCAACTTCTACTTTTGGATCAATGCTATGAACACATCCTTTAGCCACGATTTTTCCTTGATGAGATACACTTTTAAGAACAACATGAACACCAACCTGCAAATCATATTTCTGTATCTTTATTTCTTTGCAAAATATTAATAATAATATTAAGTGCTGCAAACTGTCAATATGCTAGATATAAATAAAGCAACTGCATAACAATGTTCAGTTCAATATACTTTAATTTAAATTACTATCATAACCATTTTTGTGAGATAAATATTCAACCTATGTAGAAAATTCTCATGGAAAAATTAGGCAATTTTGTTGTATAACAAGAAGTAGAGAAATCATTTGCAGAGAAAACAAAGTAGGCAATAAATTCCAAAAATAAATTAATCTATGATATAATCTAGAAAAATAAAAAACATTACTATATCTATCAAACGTATTATTGTGTAAGTCGCAGATCCATCCTACCACCATGAACTTACATTGACAATTGTCCTTCACACCCACTCCGACTAAAAGATAGGCCAAGAGTTAACAATATTTTTAAACTGATTAACTAAACATGATTGATTAATTAAGATTAAATTGGGGTAGGTATTAACTAGAATCCAACAAGAAAATTATTTCCACTTCATTTAAACATATCAAAATGAAAGAAGATCGCATATTAAAAGTAGAGGTAAATTAAGAAGAAATGTACCTGAAGATGTTGGTTTGATGAAGTCGTCTGGGAAATTATTTGACACCAATGTCATGCGTTGAGAGCTTTGAGACAAAGAACTTTGTTGCGTCAAAAGTTTTTCCTGCAACTCGACAATCTCATTTTTCATCTTCAACATCTCTGATCGTTGTTCCAACATTACACGTTTACACATGTTCCTATTGGGAACTTCTCCCAAACATCGATGGAAACTCCTTCCCAAACATCCTCACTCGACCAGGTTTGTCTTGACCAATAACTTGGGCAAATAGATCATTAGGTCCAACTGGATCTTCTGAGCCTTCTGGGAGTTGGCTTCTCAGTTCTTCAATTTCATCCTATGAGTTGTAAGTAAAATATAAATTTAAGATTTTATTTATATAACAAAAATCTATATGATATGATAAAAGGCAAATAAAATAAAATACACCATTCACAATTAACAATAATATGGATAAAGATGAATAGTAATGATGAAAAATATAAGATCAAGACAATGTGTCAAGGTGTTATTAACTATGTAATTGCTACTTTTGCATTTTTCACATATTTATTCACATGCACGATTTTATTATTGAAAATAACCAAACTTACCAAATACTTGGACACAATAGCTGAAGTATTTCCACTTTTGCTTGTATAGCACGAGTCGAGCAATTCAGCGCGAGATGGAGCAGAACCTTTTTCTTTCTCCGATCAATTTGTTGTTTTATTAGCAAATCAATGGAAAAATAAATTATGGAACACTTAAAGTAGCAATGGCAAAGTAATCAGTTCCTACCAAGGTAAAACCAAAGATGATGCCACATTCAACATGTGCATTGATCTTACAACACTTGGAGCACTTTTCAGAAAACGCACGACACTTAGGTGCACTGAGATTTGCTCAACTAATGTCCATGTATACAATCTCTTTGCATAATCTAAAGACCCTATGTAACCAATAGTGAATCCCTCCAAACATAAATAATGTTTTGTTGCCAGAGGATATATTTTACAATTGATTCCACAAGAAAAACACTAGCATCATAAAATAACTTATGCGCAATCAAGTGATGCAAAAAATACAAAAATGAACTATAACACCTCAAATTTACTTTCAGATTTCTTCAACACTCAATGCATAAAAATACTTGCAAGAAGAGATTATAAGAAAAACAAGCAAATGGCTACAAGAAAAAATTGGTACACCTTCTTTAACACATCTAAACAGAATGAACGTATTCTATTTAACAATGACAATGCAGATGCATATCTGCATTCTCTAGGAAACTACATAGTGGAGAAAGAAGCTTCTACACCACCAAGGAATAGAGAAAATCTACATGGCTTTACAAGAAACTGTTACCCAATAATCAAGTTTCTACTTAACTAAAAGATATACCACAAAATCCCCATGTCACCTGAAGGGCAAGTTGCACCAAAAGTGAGCAATTCAGGAAGCCAGTGCACCATTCTCAAAGGTTTCCTATAGATTCTATTGTATTATAGTGCAATAAATCAAAATCTGGATGATGGAAGAGCAGTAAGTTGTAATAGCCATCAAAGATCTGGAATTTAGCAAAAAACCTTCCACTGTAAGTCTGTAAGAGGTATTAAATCTAAAAGTTAAAGGACGAACACAACTCACCAGTTTGCATTGTACTTGTGCGAATGGCGTTTTTCCAGTAAGATGATTCATGGTTCTCTTTGATCTAGCAACTTTATTTTTTTTACTTCTCACCTAAATATGGAAAAGGCGAGTTAACATATAATTTTGAAAAATACATTATTTACTAAATAAATGTATATCTAATAAAATACACAATACACCTTTACTTCTTCTTTGTTCCAATACATAAGCATATTAATCCATTGATCTCGCAATACTCTCCCATCTATATCATCTACTAAATCTCTCACATCTTTATTTGGGAGGAAATACCGTGCTTTTAGAATACTTTTCCAGTTTCTCCATTTTTTATTGATGGATGTGAGAATCCAACCTTCATCTCCAAGCGTGATATCATATCATGACTGCATAATAAGAAATTAGAATTATCAATCAAATACACATTTTAAGAAATATGCCATAAGCACTATACTTTAATTACCTTGACAACTTGTAACATCTTATTTTTGTATTCTTTTGGCATTTTGTGCCAATCTTCCACATCAAGTGGGCAGTACATACCATTCCTCGCTATCGTGCCTAGAAACTCACTAAATTTGCTCTGATTAGCTCCTATAGCTCTCCCAAAACTATCAAAATCAAGTTGAATAAGAGGTAGAGTTGATGATCTACCCCAAATTTTCAACATGTGTGTTGGACCTCTACATTTCTTGTCTGCATTTCATAAATGACAACATCTTAATAGTACAAGCTAATTGTAAATGAATAGTAAAAGCTAAAATAATAAATGAAGCACAAGAAGTCACCATTTTCTTGATTATTATCATGTCCGCTTTGTACTCCGGTTGTTCCTCTAGTAAGATCACATATATTTTGTTGTGTTGGCTCTTCAACCAGTGAACTAGGAGCTTGGCAGCCCACCAAATGGTTATCTTCTGAACCTATAAGTTATTTGACAATTAGTTAAATATTGGTGTATTGACAAGTTCAAATCAATAAAAATGTAATATAATTTAGATAACATAAGTATTTGGTAAGGAATAAAACGAAAAGATTGAATGACGAAATTTTATAAGTTAGAGTAACTTAAGTTTTATGGAAAAACTCATGAGAATAACATGCTTTATGTAATGATACCTATTTCACTGGAGAGTGCTAAGTTAGCTTGGACATGTGAATGTGGTTTAGGCAATATTTGGACATGATTTTGCCTTTCTTATACAACCGTTAGATACTCGTCTACCCACTTGAGTTCTAGTTGTCGTACCTAAAAGATAAAACATAAATAATTATTTAGTAAAAGAAACTGCATAGCATATAATATATATCATGGTGATGTATAATCTTACATGCATATTGCCATGTCTTTTCGTAGTTGTTTTAGTAAACCATCTTTATGTGGTGTAATTTATTTTATGGTTCAAAAGTGGCTAAAATATTTTGGGAGATACCTACAATTTTTTCTTGCTAAGTGTTTAGATCCTAAATGGAAATATGATGGTACTTGTCAAATGCTTAATGTTTATTATGATGCTTTTAGGCAAATGGATTTTCAAGGTGCTAGTATAGAAGGAGAATTAATTTATTTTGATCTCCGGATGTACATCAAATCAAATATAATCTTGAAAAGAATTTAAGAAACATTTTCAAGAATATAGGTTGAAATATGGTAGTGATGATGATATTCAAACTCCACCTCCTTCTTCTATGATGTCTACGATTAATTTTCCTTTTGATATGAATGAGTTTGATCCTTTGGTGCAACAAATGACTTCGTGTACCAAAATAGAACATTCGAAGGCCGAGGACAAGGTAATAGTGAATTAGATATATATTTGCAAACTCCTTTTGTCTTTGGTGTTGAAGATAGCGGTCCTTCGATCGATGTCTTGAAGTGGAGGTCGAAGAAAGAGAGTACCCAATCCTCTCAATCATGGAAAATGAGTTATTTGCCGTCCGGCATCCACCGTATCCGTTGAAAAGCATTTAGCATTGGAGGACTAATGCTTGATCAAAGAAGAAGCAACATGAAGCCGTGAACATTGAAGCTACAATGTTGCTCGATGATTGGTGTGGGCCGACCTTAGAGCTCAAGAACCACAATGGGAAGATGGTAACGAGAGCGAAGACGAGGCCTTCACGAAACGGATCGATCGGAATCGGGTGCGGAGACGGAGTAGAGCATTTAGAAATAAAAAGAATCTACATGGACTTTGATTCCTCTATGATTATGAGGATATGTAGGCAACTCAATTTTATAAATTAAATTGAGCTCAAGTCCTTTATTATTATTATTATTTTTTCATCCCTATGTAAAAGTCCTAAACGAATTTATGTAATTTTACTCATCATTTATTAAAAAATGCAAAGTGTTGACACATATTTATACGTATTTTAACAAATACAAAAATGCAAAGTATTTACAAGTTCAAACATAAAAAAAATCATTTACAACTTACATATATTTACAACTTACAAGTTTAGTAGTTTACAAATATTTAGAAGTGATAAACATGTAGTTTCTTTAGTTTGTTAAATTCTTAGACTTTGATACTTGTTGCATATTTGATTGAATTTTCAAAAAATTTAGTTAGAATTGGAGATTTTACCCTTCATAAGAGTTGAAGTATATCGTGATACGAGTTCGTGAGCACAAACGGATCGAAAATCGGAACTGGACGAGAGAAGCGGACCTATGCAAAATCACTGCGATCCTCGCGGTTTAGGTCGGTTCGGTTCGAGAACCGCCGGTTTACGGCCAGCCGATTTTTGAACCCCGAACCGCGGTCTCGGCCCTAAACGGCGGTTCCGGATCGGTGGCCTTAGCCCGCCTCTAAACCTATTCTTATCTTTAGTACGGCCTCTACTTTTGAACCATGAACCGGCGGTCCGGCCCGCCCTAGAACATGTCTACATACACTTGTATGTAACTTTCCTTCTGATTCAACCGTCGATCCAAAGATGGTGAGAAGGAACATTTCTGCACGAGGAGTTGAATCAGGACGGTATACTTGAAGCAATAACTACCGCTTTCCTAGTGACACCGACTTGTCCATGTCTTCACATGATGATGCTAAAACTTATCTCTCATACCCAAAAGCGCATGCATCTGTCAAAAATGGTGCTTCATCTACTTTTTCACATCACAAGTCTTCTCAGATTGGTACCTCTTCTCCAGAGAGCAGATCGCTGACAAAACAGAACTCCAGTAAATTTGAGTCATCGTCTCTATCGCGAATATGGTCTGGATATCCCAAAATGTGGAAGTCCCTACCACTAAAATTTAAAAAATAATTATCATTTCATTTTATATGGTGTTTTGTACATATACAATTGTATTACAATTAAATAAAGAGTGTCACATACATGTTATATATGCTACAAAATTATATTAAAAGTACTATAAAAGAAGTCACTATAATAAAATATATGTGAGAATGAAAAAATATCATAATAATTGACATATAATTGTGCTAAGTATGTAAATAAAAGTGTTACAAAAATAAAATTTATACAAATCAACATAAACAAATTTATATGCAAAACGACATAGCGTTTTTGTGCAAAATTATTAATCTATATGTGCTACAAAACATATATATATGTGCAAAAAAAAAACAAAAAAAAACTCAAACATAACAAATAAATACAACATATATACAGAACAAAGAATCAAATTAACTGATAACAATTTACGAAATTTTAGTATATGGGCAAAATGAATAAACTAAATATACTACGAAAATATTCCACTAGTGCGATGAAGTCTTGAAAAACACGTATGAATGAATACATAACTTTTTATCTCACAGATGTGCAAAATGAATACGCTTAAAATGCTACAAAATGTTCCACCAATGTAATAACCTGAAAACACGTATGAATCAATAATTTTTTTTAACATGCTTTCCATGGCTTTTGTAGCTTTGATCACAAATAAATTTTACAAATATTAGAAAGCGAAATAATCTATATAAAATGATAAGTTAAATGTTAGATATCAAGAAATCCCTTAAAATAGGTTAAAATCGTGTGTTAACTATATTTAAGGGAAAAAAATTATTTTTAATAATAGTAAATTACTGATCTAACCTTGAAAAATATCATGCAATTTTTTTTAGCACATATAGCTACAATTTTAGCACATAGAAAATAAATTTTGTCCATTGATTTACTAAAATCAATGGTTTAGATTTATTCTTATTTCTTTAAAAAAATTATTCCTACATGATCCATCATAATATATATATATATATATATATATATATATATATATATATATAGGGAGAGTTAACGTGTGAACCATTTTATAGTGAGAACGTGAGAACCAAAAAATGATGAATTCACAAGTAAAGTTGATGAAATCCATTTGGAAAAGTTCTTGAATCCAAAAAATAGAATTTTCGCCTCATAGGATTCTAACTAGACATGTTCTAGGGCCGGGCCCGTCGGTTTAGGGCTTGACCACGGTTCAGCGGTTCAAGTAGAGGGCCCGAGCCTACTGAGATAGTAGCCGGTTTAGGGTCGGCCTAAGGCCCGCCGGTCCGGGAACTGCCGGTTTAGGGCCGGGACCGCCGGTTCGGGGGTTCAAAAAATTGAGGCCCGAGCCCGGCCCTAAACTGGCGGTTCCTGAACCGAACCGGACCTAAACCGGCGAGGATCGCGCAGTGATTTTGCATCTGTCCGTTCTCTCTCGTCCGAGCTCCGATTTTCGATCCGTTTGTGCTCACGAACTCGTATCACGATATACTTCAACTCTTATGAAGGATAAAATCTCCAATTCTATCTAAATTTTCTGAAAATTCAATCAAATATGCAACAAGTATCAAAGTCTAAGATTTTAATAAACTAAAGAAACTACATGTTTATCACTTCTAAATATTTGTAAACTACTAAACTTGTAAGTTGTAAATATATGTAAGTTGTAAATGATTTTTTTTATGTTTGAACTTGTAAATACTTTGCATTTTTGTATTTGTTAAAATACGTATAAATATGTGTCAACACTTTGCATTTTTTAATAAATGATGAGTAAAATTACATAAATCCGTTTAGGACTTTTACATAGGGATGAAAAAAAATAAAATAATAAAATAATAATAATAATAATAATAATAATAATAATAATAATAATAATAATAATAATAATAATAATAATAATAATAATAAAGGACTTGAGCTCAATTTAATTTATAAAATTGAGTTGCCTACATATCCTCATAATCATAGAGGAATCAAAGTCCATGTAGTTCTTTTTTATTTCTAAATGCTCTACTCCGTCTCCGACCGATTCCGATCGATCCGTTTCGGTGAAGGCCTCGTCTTCGCTCTCGTTACCATCTTCCCATTGTGGTTCTTGAGCTCTAAGGTCGGCCCTACACAATCATCGAGCAACATTGTAGCTTCAATGTTCCTGGCTTCATGTTCTTCTTCTTTGATCAAGCATTAGTCCTCCAATGCTAAATGCTTTTTCAACGGATACGGTGGATGCGGGGACGGCAAATAACTCATTTTCCATGATTGAGAGGATTGGGTACTCTCTTTCTTCGACCTCCACTTCAAGACATTGATCGAAGGACCGTATCTTCAACACCAAAGACAAAAAGGAGTTTGCAAATATATATCTAATTCACTATTACCTTGTCCTCTCGGCCTTCGAATGTTCTATTTTGGTACAACGAAGTCATTTGTTGCACCAAATGATCAAACTCATTCATATCAAAAGGAAAATTAATCGTAGACATCATAGAAGAAGGAGGTGGAGTTTGAATATCATCATCACTACCATATTTCGACCTATATTCTTGAAAAGATTTCTTAAATTCTTTTCAAGATTATATTTGATTTGATCTACATCCGGAGATCAAAATAAACTAATTCTCCTTCTATACTAGCACCTTGAAAATCCATTTGCCTAAAAGCATCATAATAAGCATTAAGCATTTGACAAGTACCATCATATTTCCATTTAGGATCTAAACACTTAGCAAGCAAAAAAAATTGTAGGTATCTCCCAAAATATTTTAGCCACTTTTGAACCATAAAATAAATTACACCACATAAAGATGGTTTACTAAAACAACTACGAAAAGACATGGCAATATGCATGCAATGTTCTAAAACCATAACGGAAGTGCAATAATAAACTCCGATAATTGTTTGTTGCACCATGAAATACCTTTAATAATCGATATAAATCCATGCAAGCATCCCAATGAGACTCATTAAGATGTAATTGAATAGTTGTAAACTCTTTTCTAAAAAATCACATAAATGACCCTTATATGTAATAGTATTATGAATCATTTCATATGTAGAATTCCAACGATGAGAAACATCCAATTTGAAACATGTATAAGAAATATTTTTTAACGACAATATTTTTGCCATCTCTTCCACAAGTTTTGAAGCATGCAAACATTTGATAGCATTTCTAATAGGACTAACGGAATCTTGAAAATACTAAGTGCATCTTGAACACATAAATTTAAAATATGACAAATGCATCTAGAATGAAAGTATTTTCCTTCAAAAGAAGGTACACATGCTTCAATAAGTTGAGGAATACTAGCGGTGTTTGCCGAAGCATTATCAAAACCAACGGAAAAAATTTTATTAATCAAAGAATACTCATTTAACACACCAATTATAATATTAGCAATACCTAAAGCATTATGAGGCTCTTCAAACTCTCTAAAAGCAATTAAACGTTTTGCATAACCCATTTCGAATCAATCCAATGACAAGTAATACCCATATAAGAATTCTTATTATAAGCATCCGTCAAACATCGGCACAAATAGAAACTTTATGACCTAAACGAACCAAATATTTCTTTAAATCATGTTTTTCTTCCATGCATTGTCTCATAATCTTCTTAAGCATAGTGCTTCTACTAACTTTGTATGCATTAGGACCAAGTCCTCTTTATAACATTCTTCATACATAACTCTATCGGCATAATTAAAAGGAGTTTTCCATAGCACAATATCTAGCCATCGCATCTTCATATTTTCCTTATCAAATTTAAATAAAATGGACGTACCGTTGTAGAATATTGAGAAGGGTTTTAATTTGAGCTTGATTCGTTGATATTCCATACTCATGAGGATGAAAACCCTCCATGTGCCTATTGAGCGCCCGTAACCTCCTTTCTCGATCCATTTGTAGGTTTTCGTGCAATAGTTGCAATAAGCAATGTATCTCTTTCGACCGTCGGGAAGAGGGCTTCACTTAAGACTTCCACTTTTCTAAAGAAAATATAACAAGATATTGTAAGAACTATGAACATGAAATTAAAATTGTGAAACTAATTTGTAAGAAACGTAAAATTTACGTACTCTAAAGTGCTTCACAAAACGTTGGACTTAAGTTCCTTTGATTTTGGTGGTTGTGGCGATATCTTGGTCAAAGTCGTCATATTCTTCGCCGCCTTCTTCATCGTCGTCTTGGTCGTTCGAACTCACGTCACGAAATTGGGACATCTTTCCATTCGATGCACCATTTCATAAAATCGAGCATCTTCTTGGCTTGTAACCTTTCGCAACTTGCCTTGAGATTTCCTCCGCCGCCACGGCCCCGTGAACGTTGAGTTGGAATGTCTCCTCACTGGAGCTCTTTCATCGATGGCCTTTCCCTTGTTTGATCGTTTAAAGAAAGACATGATGATTGATGAAGTGAGAAAGTTTGAGAGTTTAGAATAAGAATGAGAGATTGAGAGAGCTTGAGAACTTGAGAGATTGAGTTTGAGAGTGAGAATGAGAGCTTGAAAGCTTGAAAATTGGATGTAAATGAGTGAATTAAGGTTGAGAAATGAGAGATTGAAGTGAGGATGGAGTGAGGATGATGGATATATTTATAGGAGTGATTTTGGTCCAAAAATCGAAATATAGCCGTTTTATAGCCGTTGGACCGCCGGTTCGGCCCTAGGACCGCCGGTTCCAACGACTCTAAGGGCCCGCCGCTTGCCCTAAAGTTCGCGGACCGCCGGTTCAACGGCTATAATCGAGGACGGCGGTTCCATCCCAAGCCCGCGGTTCGGACCGGCGGTTAACCACCGTTCGGCTCTTTCGCATGAACCGAGCCCGCCCAGGCCCCAGCTCACGGTTCGGTTCAGGCTGTTGATTGCCGGTCCGGCCCGAACCGTTGACTTTAGGGCTTCGGGCTGAGGTCGGCCCATGTTCGGAGCTTCGGACATGTCTAATTCTAACCCGGTGAAAAATTTTGAATTTTGAATTTATTAATTTTCTCAACGGATTCATCAACTTTCATAATGAATTCGTTTGGTTCTTAGTTTTTAGGATAAGAATGATATTTATTTGAACCAAACTATATATATATATATATATATATATATATATATATATGAACAATCTTGGATCAATTAGCTATAAATTTTGGATTCAATGAATATGTATTACAAAGAGGATTGTAAGTTCGTAAGGCCGTGAATTAATAATTTAGAATTAAAAGGTATAAAATTGAGAATTTAGAAAATTAGAAATCCAAAATCATATGGTACCACGTAGGATTGTAGATAAATGACATGATAGGAATTAGATTCGACTATATTATTAATAATTAATAGATTACCTAATTGAGTCAATATACCGTACATAATTATGTGATACAAAAATAATATAATTTAGAAAATCGATCATAATAATAAATAAATAAGAAGAAATCTTGAAAACGGAGATTTGTTGTTGTGGGGAGGAAGATTAAGAAGCCTAACTATATTTTATCATTGTACTGAAACCTCATTTACCTAATTCGAATCATTTCACGGTATTCTCGTCAACTCCCCCGCCTCCACTTTTATTTCTTTCTATTTAAAATGTTAACCCCTTACATATTTCTACTTCATAACATCAAATAGTAATTACAAACAAAGGAAACTATCTTTCATCTACATTCGAATTAATAATATATTTGATATGGAATAAATACCAATTTTGCCAACTCATCAAAAGGAGTATACATGAACTCACACTATATACAAATTTTAATACAAAGGTGCATAGTCAGCAAGGTGACTCAAGACTATGGGCCCGTGAAACTGGACCCATAAGGCCCATATCCATAGACTCGAATCGTAGCCGAGTAGTAAAACAACATCGCGTGTAAATTATAATTGTAAGGACTTTTATCTCTGCATAGAAGCTGACTCTTTTACGGACAAATCTATCGCGAATACTGCGACACAGATCTCTGAGGGTCTGTGTACATCTTATTCCTATAAGGATTCATATCATCTTATCTCATGTCATATCTACACCTATTAATACTCTCATCATATAGGGGTCATGTAAGCAATCTTAATCTACCGATAAGCCTTAAGCATAAAACATTACTGACTTAAGTATCAGAGTGTCTACTTGGAGATCCCCACCAGCTCTGTTTTGTAGTTGGTCTGATTTTCACGTATTCCGACGATTTAACAAGGCATTTCGACTGCACACTCATAACCATTATCCGATCATTACCACAGGTACGCATATTTTATAATTATTTATTGGAATTACGAGTCGAATCTATCAATATTAATAGAGATAAATACATTTTGTGTCTTCAATTTTGATGAGATTTTAAAAATATTATCAACTTCGTTAATATATTAAAATGTCTTAAACTTTGATGATATTTTGAAAATTGACTACAATTTTAGTTAATACATTAATATGTCCAAAATCTTAAAAATATTTTAAAAAATATTCTTATTTAGAGTTTTTGACTACCATATGCTGAGTAATTTGAGCTTTAATGCACACGAAAATCGAACAAACTGGTTTATTATTTCATCGCTGGAAACAATGAATAGGAACATTTTTAAAAATCTCGTCAACATATACACATATATTATTATCTAACATCTTTTCCTTACGTGCGAGAAAGATTCATCGATTTAGTAATTTATTTGGGGACAAGGTGATGGGTTCCGTCACCTACGGAACAAGTAGTTCCATCCCTTTTCGCCGACTTTTGTTTGTTTGTTTTACAATTGATTTCGACGCTTCTTTCGCTTATAAATCAAGATAAAACATAGGCAGGGACATTACATCGCAAAAGTGTGCTTTAGTGGGTCAATCTTGCGATTATACCATAGTCGCCATCAAAATACATATCTCGTTACAAAAATATGTCATGAATCGATGCGATGTAAAAGGCTTTGGTAAGTTGGAGAAAAGCAATAATAAAAATTATACCGGTGATAAACTGGTTTAGTGAGTGTGCGAGATTTATGAAAAGCAATAAAGAACACGAAGGCTTTTACGTGGTTCGATCGTTAATGAGATCTACGTCCACGGAGGAGTGTTTCTCAATACTTTCACTATAATTCGATGTGGTTACAAGCTCTTAGTATTCGATAAGTTGCCAACCCTTCTAATGTCGGTTTTCCTTCTATTTATCTGACTCCGAATCTACAATCGGCGCCGACCACCTCCATCGGGTCGTGGCGTGACCCTTCCTCCTGCATGCCTCCATTGGCGGGCCGGACCTTCGCTTATATGCGCCACGTGGAGGTGGCGCGACCTTGTTCCGGGGCGCTTCTCCATTGGCCGAGGGTAGCGCGGACTTTGGTTCAGGGCGCTTCTCCATTGGTGCCGGGGTGGAGGTTGGAGGCTGGGTTTTGGGCAATGATTAGGGCTCGCCTTGGGCTCAACCGCGTGGGCACGATATCAACGTTAGGCCCACTCATTTGGGCTGTTAGTGGGCCTAGTCGGTTGGGCCATATCCCATCATAGCCCCGATTAGCCGAGGGACGGCGAGACCGAGGTGGAGAAGAAAGCGCTTCGCCGAGGTGAGGTGTGGCTTGGTGAAGTTGTTTGTTGAAGTTCTTGTCTTTTTAATGTGAGGGTTTATTTAGCGATCGGTGCCGAATCGGGTTGGGTGGTCGTTGTCCGTCGCTGGAAAGATGTGGCACCAAGGAAGTCAAGTCCGACACGGATATCGCGCCTGCGTTGGTTACGCCGGTGCGATCCGCGGTGGTGTTACTCTCGTGGTGGGCGCCGATGTCCGACCCGAGATCGCCTTCGGGGATGTCGGTGCGACCTGCCGCACCGAATCTGCGCCCTATCGCCGAGGTCCGATCCGATGTAGGCTTTCCGTAAAGGCGGCTTGGATTGATAGAACGCCGAGGTCCGATGTGGATCTCCTTGGTATTTGTGGGACGGACGGGCGCGACCGGCGCGCCGCCATCCGGAGGTGCCGGGTGCGTGTGATGATTGCGGTCGATGGCGGTCCATCTTATCTGGCGTCGTCATACGCGCCGGCGGTAGTTGGGCACTCGAGCGGCGTGCGCGTGTACCTACATCCAATCACGTGTTGGCTGCGTGTCGAATTTGAAACGGCAACTTGCGGCCCCTAGTCTTATAAATAGGCGCAAAGAGAAAGCTGCTCACTTTCTCTTCGACGCTTAAAATCACGAGAGAGTAAAATTTAGAAATTCTTTGAGTTGATCGATCTTCATTGAAGGAGCCATATACTACTTTGAAAAGTAAGTATGTTTTCTTCATCTTCTTCGCGCCTGAAAGTTCCCTTCCGCCTCGGGTTCTGGCCGTGAGTCCCCCGAAGAGATTACATGTGCTACAATGGTTTGGGTAGGTCCATAAGGCTGAGCTCTAGGGTTCCGCCGGTATCGTCGGTATGGGATGGTATGAGGGTGGGCGTGGCGAGGTCGGGTTTGACCTTGCAGGAACTTTTTGAAGTTGTGAGGGAATACCGGATCCCGGAGGAGGCGTGGTGGTGTCTGCCGCATCCGGATGATAGGGCGATGGCCCCTCCGGAGGGGTTTGTTACCGTTTATGTAGATAGTTTGAGGGCAGATCTTAGGTACCCTCTGTCCCCCATTTATCTCAGCCTTCAAGAGTATTTCCAGATCCCTATTTGTCAATTGACCCCGAATTTCGTTAGGTCGTTGGTGGGTGGGGCTCTCTTGTTATGGCATTGCCGAGGAGTTGTCATTCGAGGTCTTGATCGCGCTTTTTAGCGTGAAGACCATAGGAGGGTGTACTATTTGTCACCCCGCTGAAATTTAAGGTAGCCGCCCCTCCAGGTGTCCCATGGCGGAATAGGTATTTCTTTCTGCGGTGAGGGCACCGAGGTATGAGTGGGGTATCGCACGATGGCGGACGAAAATCAAGCCCTGGGCCATATGGAGGAGATCTTTGAGCGACCTTGGTGAGATCTTATCCATAAGTTACACCGAGGACGACTGAAGAAGAAGGCCGAGTGTTTCTGGTCGAAAGCGTCGGGACCGGGTGCGGACGGGGTGAGGGCATCCCCATCTTCTTAGTCCTTATTCGCTCGATTTCTTTGTGCTAATGTGTCTTTCTCTTGTGATGCGGTGAAGTTGAGGGATGGCGGGCTCACCATCGCCCGAGCCGTGAAGAAGCAGGTTGGTGGACCTAGTAGGGCCGAAGAAGGTGGATGCGACATGGGCCGGTGATGAGTGGGCTCGAGGCGGGTCGACCCGACATCGGAGTCTCGGCCCGGGGCCGCCTTGAGTACGGGTACCGCCCCAAGTTTGGCCGCATCCTCCCCGAGGTACGTAGGTTTCTTCATATTTAGATTTGTTTGCTTGCAATCATTATCGACTTGTGCCTCCTTTTTGGTGGGAGCTCGATGATGGGGGCCTGCAGCCTTCTTGGGGAGCTACTGGTCATTGCCGGGCTTGCAACAGAGCTCGGCCCGCAAGAGGGCTGAACGGAGCTTAGCCTTGCTGGTGAGCTCGAGGCCGCCGCGTCACCGCGAGGCGGGCCGAGGCCGCCAGGCTTCGAGGCCGGGAGGGCTGCCGCTGGCCGCCGAAGAAGAGGCACTGGCGCCGGAGGCCGGGGAGGTCGAGAGCAAGGAGGGCGGCGGGCGAAGAAGGACCTCGCGGACGAGAGAGAGGCTGGTGGCCGATCGGGGACCACTGTTGAGGGCCTTCACAACAGCTCATCAGTCGAGAGCTTCTCGGCTTTTATTGCCGATCTCGCCGCCCGTCTTGGGCCGAAGGTGGTGTCGAGATCACTGGGAAGGTGGCGGCCGCCATGCCCTGACTTTGATAAGGTCAAGCATGGGTGGACCGAGGTCGACCCCAGAGGTGGACAAAGTTTACGCCGGGTGATCTGGGGCCGACCTTCCGGTCTTGGAGGCTCGCATCCAGCTCTACCCTCCGACCGAGGTCGTCGCCCAAAGGCAAGGAGGACGTAAGATCGCGAGCCAGGAGCTCGCTGGCGAGTGCGGGCCGAGGAGGAGAGGAGGAGGCGGAGGAGAGCTCCCGGTGGAGGTGGCCACGGCAGCGGGAGCATCGAGGTCGTCGAGACCGGCCCCAGGCCGAGGTCGGTGGACTGATGTAATAGGTTGAGCTGCCGGGTCGATAGGACCACAGGTCCTGTAATAATTCCTCTTTTTGAGTAATAAACGCAACATTTTTAAGATTTGTGTTGTCTTGTTTATTCTGAAGACTCACACCGAATGGCTCGGACTTGATCATGAATTGTTGACAAGTTAAAAGAGGTCCGAGGCGCCTGGTCGAGAAGGACGAAGAGGTGCTTTCTGGAGGAGCCGGTGTCGGTGACCCAAGTTTTGGCCACTATGGAAGTCGGCTCGGCCGTCTCACGACCGAAGAGGAAGTTGGACGAGGTCGATCGAAGTGGCCCGCCTCGGCCGAGAACGAGACCCGAAGTTGAGGGTCACGCAGGCGAGTCCGGGGCGGACGATCCGCCGACGCTATCCAAGGACGTTTGATGCGGTGTGAGGAGCAACTTGAATCGATCGCGAGAGGCTCGCTCGGGTGTCGGAGGAGCATGCGAGTCTGAGAGGCGTCTCACGAGCTGGTGGGACTACCATATCCGAAGTCGACGACCGAGTTCGAGCTTCTTTGGCGGAGGGCATGGTCTTTGAGGGATGAGGAGGGCCCACAGCAAGAAGTTCAAAGCTGCGTCAACTCCGTCGTGAAGTTTATGGAGATGTATGATATCGTCATAAACGTCGATGCCCCGTGGCGGCCGAGGCTACAACGGGCTCCACGACCCGATCATAGAAGAACCCGCAGAGGCGGCTACTCGATCATGCGAAGTGCTCGGGTTGATGGGTCCGGCGGGAGGCGGATCATTCGGGGCCGATCCTCCGGGAGGGGCGGGCGATCGAGGACCTCGGTCGGCGGGGGCGGCGGGTGGGGCGAGGTCGTGCTCCGGCTCGATGTCCGGTCGGGGGTCGGTGCGACCTCGGGTGCATCCCACTCCCGGAATGCCCGTCTTGGCGCTGCGCCACTCAAGTATCCTGAGGCGGGTGAAGATGACCACGAGTCGCCGCTTCGTTGGCCGCCTCCGAGCCCGCCGCAAGCGCTTCGGGAGCGAGCCGTGGTGATTCCGACCTTATCGACCGGGTTGAAGGCACCGAGTTCGTTCCTGCATACATCGTCGGCACGGAGATTTTGTAGAAAATTGGTGCTTCAAGAGGTCCCGGCGGAGCCGGAAGCCCGAATGAGGCTATGTATAGTGTAGAACTTTGTATGTAGATATAAATGTATTTAGACTCGTTTGAAGTGTATATTTCCTCCTCGAGAGGTATAAACATAACAGGACTTCGTTTTGGTCGTAAATGCATTTACATCGTATACGTAAATGTATTTTCCCAAATAAAGGGTATAAACGAGCTCGGGCCTGGTTGATTTGTATATGGCTTGGTACTTGGTTTATAGTCGTTAATGCATTTAGACTTTGTACCGAGTGCGATCTTCCCAAATAAAGGGGTATGAGATGGCGAGATCGGTCCGGATGTCGCGTGCATGTAGACGCCCAACTTAATGGGTAATCAGATGCTTCGCATGTAGGCGCCCAACTTAATGGGTAATCTGTATGCTGCGTGTAGGCGTCAACTTAATGGGTAATCATGCACGCTCTGCGTGTACGCGTCAACTTAATGGGTAATCAGACGCTTTACATGTAGACGCCCAACTTAATGGGTAATCAGTATGCGTACCTACTTGGTGGGATTTTCATCTTCGTAAGGGCGTCCCCTGTGAAGGTTTAAATGTGGTGTATCCAAACAGATGTTCACATATGTATGAGACGAAGTGAAATATTCATTATAAAAACAGGCGTTTTATCGAACATGTAATCAACATCGTACTTTGGCAAAACAATTAAGGAACTAACATGATGCCGACCTTAAATCAAGCTATGTAAAATACCTCCTTAAATGCATAATGTGCCAAGTTCTGGGATAAGCGCACCGGACAAGTGAGCGACTTGTAAGCCCTTTGCCGAGGTCCTCGTGAACGCGGTATGGGCCTTCCATGTTGGATCCAGCTTGTTAAGACTCCGCTCTTCGGCTTCATTATTTCTTAGGACGAGGTCGCCCATGGAGCATGGAGGCTTTGACCCTTTGTTGTGGTACCGTGCGCACTGGGCCTCAGATTGGCTTCATTTATGAAGGCGAGCTCATGCTTCTCCTCGAGGCGTCAGGTTGGCCCGCAGTCTTCCTCGCCCCGGCACGGTCGAAGTGAAGAGTGCGGCGGGCTTGCGCCGATCTCGGCCCATATGACGGCCTCGGCACCGTGAGACCAAGCTAAAAGGGTCTCCCGATGCGCCGTCTCGAGGTGTGGTCTGTGGGACCGAGGACTTGAGGAGATTTTCACCATCGCCTTTAGCTCGGTCCGGCCTCTTCTTCAATCCTTATGCGATCGTGCGGTTCGTCACCTCGGTCCGACTATTAAACATGCGGGTGTGCGATCGAGGTGAAGCGTTGATCGATCCAAGCTCTTCGCACCACTCCTGAAGTTTTGTCGACGAATTGGGTGCCGTTGTCGAGACCAGATGTGCGGTATGCGGCGGCGGACTATATTTTTCCACACGAAGTCCGAATCATACGCCGCGAGGCTCGAAAGTGGCTCGGCTCGACCCATTTTGTGAAGTAGTCTATGGCTACGACTAAGTATCGAAGTGACACGGTGCTCGGTCGAGCGGGCCAACGATGTCGATCCCCACCGCATGAAAGGCCATGGACTCGCGGTCGCTCAACGATCCGGAGGCTTTTGACCGTGGAGTGAATCGGCACTTTGGGCACTTCTTGACGAGCTCGGCCGAATCTTGCGGTGGGCAAGAATATCCCGACCTCGTAGCCTTCTTTGAAAGAGCTCGCGACCGATGTGGCTTCCAAGACCTCGGTGAATTTCGTTGAGCACGTGGTCGGCTTCTTCCGCCCGAGGCATCTCGGGAGGGTTTAAGGTAAGACTTCGGTGAGAGCGCCCTCATGCATGAGATATACGGGATTTCGCCATCATCTTTTGGCTTCGAGCCGATCTTGAGGTAGTCGCGCCGTGTTCCGTAGGCCTTCGGGAGACATCGATTCGGCTCTATCTCGGTGATGATGCCGACGTGGGACTCCGCGATGCTACGGAATGAACCTCCTCCATTGGTGGACTTGTTGACGACGCAGCTAACTTGCTGAGGATGTCAGCTCGGCTGTTTTCCCCTCGGGGGATTCGGTGGATGCTGAAGTACCTGAACGAGGTCAGCATCTCCTTTGCCTTCTCGAGGTATTATTTCATTCGGTCTCCTTGGCCTCGTGTTGCCTAACACGGTTCACGACGACACAGGAATCGTCGAAGATTTGGATCTTGTCCACCCCGGCTCGTGGCGGCGAGTCCGGAGATTAGGGCCTCGTACTCCACCTCGTTGTTGGTGGTCGGGAAGGTAAACCGGAGGGCGTAGGTGACTTCTCGCTTATCTGGGCCGAGGAGGAGGATGCTCGCCCGCCTGCCTCTTGCACGATGCCCCGCCCACGCACATCCGCCCCAACCATCCGGTGGTGCTAGACGGCTTCCTCCGCCGTGGGCGGGGCTGGAGTTACCTCGGCGAGCCTACCCGGTGAATTGGCCTCAACCGGAAGTCGGCGAGCTTGCCTTTATGGCCGGCCGGGTGAGTCACGAGATGTCGTGCTCGCCGAGCTCAGTGCCACTTAGCTATACGCCCGGACGACTCGAGGTTTCAACAAGACTTGTCTCAAGGGTAAGTCGATTAGCACACAGGACTGAGTGAGCTTGGAAGTAGGGTCGGGCGTCGCTCAGCGTTCACAGGGGCAGTCTACTTTTTCGAGGCGGTGTACCTTGTCTCCGGTCCTTTGAGCTCGGTGATAAAATAGATGGGAGTTATCGTCCCACCTCATCTCGTACCAAGATCACTGTGATGGCCTCGTCCGAGGCGGCCAAATATAGAGAGGATTCACCTTGCCGGGCGGACGGGGTCGGCAGGTCGGCAAGGTACTCCTTGTTGTCTGGCGGCTGGTGTTCTTCCCGCCGGTAGTCCGGAGCTCTCCTCGGGATCTTGAAGAATGGGGCTGTTTCTCGGCTCGAGGCAATCTGCTTGAGGCGGCTAGGCACCCGGTGAGTTTGTGGATCTCACGGATGGTCCTTGCACTGCATGTCGAGCACCGCCCACCTTGGTGGGATTGGCCTTGAGCCTCCCGAAAACCCAGATCCCAAGAACTTGCCGGTCTTCACCATAATACATTTACGGGGTTGAGTTTGAGGTTGGCCGACACGAGGAGTTGGAGGATGGTGCCGAGGTCATCGGCGCAGACTCCGCGTTTCGACTTTTGACTACTATGTCGCCGACGTGACCTCGACGATCTCCCGATGTGGTCTTTGAATGTTGCATCCACCATCCTCTAGCAAGTAGCCCCGGCGTTCTTGAGGCCGAAGGGCATCTTTCGGTACGCAAAGACGCCGAAGTCGGTGATGAATGCGGTCTTTGGTGCGTCCTCCGGGCTCATCAGGATTTGGTGGTACCCTTTGTATAGATCCAGGAAGCTGAACATCTCGTGGCCCACCAATGCGTCCACCTTCTTGTCGATATCAGGGAGGGGGTAGCAAACTTTTGGGCAGTGCTTGTTGAGGTCGGTATAATCGACGCACATGCGCCACCCTCCTCCTGGCTTTCGGACCACGACTGGATTAGCCATCCAGGTCGGGTATTTGACCTCGAACAAGATCTTGGCCTTCAGAAGTTGAGTCACCTCGTCCCTTATGACCTGGCTGCGCTCCGCCGCGAATATCCTTTTCTTCTGCCGGACCGGCTTGGTAGCCGGTTCGATGTTGAGGCGGTGTGTTATGAGCTCGGGTGACACTCGGTCATATCGGCGGGGACCAGCAAACACGTCCTGTCTTTCTCTCGAGTTGTATGACATGCCGCCGGACGTCAAGCTGGGCCACAGGTGCCGACTGGATGACCTCGAGGATCGTCGTCGTATAGTTGGAGGCCCCGGTCAGGTCGTCCGGGCGTCGATCTCAGGGCTCGGTAATTGCTATGCACAGGCGAGGCCGCATCTTGGGTTGAAAGTCGAGGCATTCTTTTGCCGCCGTTTGGTCCCCGGATGCTAAGCACTCCCACCGGGTGGGAATCTTCGACGGTGAGGTGGTAGACCGAACAGGCGGCCTGGTGGCGTCTGACCAATCTCTCCTGGGATGATGTTTATGCGGAGAGGAGCTCGGACCGGGAAGAATCGGATAGCCTTTGTGACCGACACAGGGCTCGTCTACCGTGACCGGAAGGTAATGACCCTCGGGCTGGACCGCCTCTTGAGTGAAGCTCCGTGGCGGGAGGCGCTGGCAGTACAATGCCTCCGACCTCAAGCTTATCGACGCACTACGGAAGATGATCTTGACGGAGGCTCCGTGTCGATATAGACCGGTGGGCGTTTTGTTGCCACCGCGGCTTTGTATGGTGATGGCGTCCGTGCGGCATGATCTTGGGCACGGGTCCTCCTCGAGAACGTTATGTTCTCACCATCCCGAGTCGCTTGTTCTTGGCTCTTGAGGCGGCCTCGGCGTCGTTCTTGAGGACGACCTCGTCGTCCCGGCAGTCCGCAACAACATAGACACTGCTCCATAGCGTTGGGACCTTCGTCCTCGTCGTCTTCAGTTGGGTCGCCCGGGGTCGGCCCGCAGCTTGTTGCCGCCCATTCCTTCTGCTTCTGTTTCTCGGACCGGCTCGTCGAGGTATTTCTGAGGGCTCCACCTTTAACGAGCTCGTCGATCTGTGAGCCTGGTTTACGCAATCTAGGTATCATGACCATACCTTGGTGATAGTCACAATACTCGTCGTGGACCTCTTCTCGATCCCCTTTCATAGGGGCGGGCTTCGGAAGAGCTCGGCGTGGAGTTCGAATATTTCCGCCTTGATTTGGCGGGGGGCTGCCGCCGCTGTGGTTGGGCCGAGGTCCGAGCCAGACCCGTGGCCTCTTTTGATTACAGCCGAAGGCGCCGCGATCGGCGCCTCGACTTGATCATCCGGCTTTTTCTCGGACTGCCGTCCCATTTCCCGCTTCTTCCTATCCGACTCGTCTCCTTGACGAAGTTGTCCACCAGTTCCAAAGCTTACTCGCCGTCTTTGGTTTCTCCACAGTGATTTCTTTGTTCAACACGGTCGGATCCGTTTTGAGCAGCGTTGATGATGTAGAGGTCGTTCTTGTCGTCAATTTTGAGCGACTCTTTGATGAACCTCGAGGCGAAGTTTGACATCGTCTCGCCCCGCCCTATGGCGGATTGTGGCAGTCGGAGGAAGGCTGGCGGGCGGCATCTTCGATAGAAGCGTCATTTGAAGCGATCCATGAGGTCCACAGGCGGTGTATCTTTGTTACGGCGGGCGAGGTGAACCAACGCCGTGCGTTGGAGATCAGCACCTCGGGGAAGATTTTGCACATGTGAAAATCTTTCATTCCTTGATTCGCCATGTTGGTGGTGTAGGCGAAAAGGAAGTCGGAGGGTCTCGAGGCCATCGTAGCGCTATATTGGGTGCCCGTACCTGCGGGGGGGCGTGTCTAGAATCTCCACGGAGAAAGGAGATGATCCTCCGTGCATCGGTCGAAACCGGAGATCGTTGCCATCTCTTTCGGAGGGTGGGGATCGATAGCGACGCCTCATCGTTCCTCCAGGGGTTCGACTCGCCTTTCTTCCTCCCTGCTTTGCTCGGCTCTCGGGTCGGCATGACGAGGCGAGAGGCGGCTCCACGAACGGCGAGGCGATCGGTGGTGGCGGCTCGCCCGTGGTGGCGGCTCCGCGAATGAGGCGGCGGCGGCTGCTGTGGCGGCGCTCGCAGCGTCGGGCGTGATCGCGTTCTCGGCTATCACGCCGAGGTGGCCGGCCGCTTCGGATGGGGAGCGGCAGGCGGCCATGGTGTTCAGTCAGGGGACCTCGAGGGCCGGCTCTTTGGTCCTCGGTTGAGAAGCTTTGGAATTGCCAAGATTGGCGTGGAGGAACTCGGTCACGGCTCGGCCGAGGACCTCGTGGGACGAATGAGTTGTTGCTCGTCCTCGTTGAGGTCGACATCTTCCCTACGTTGGGGAGGCGGTCACGAGGTGTATGGAGACATTTTCCATGTGGCCTCGAGAGTGTGGCGCTCGTGGCGTCTGCGATCTCCTTCCATGACGAGTGACCACCAGGTCGTCCTCAAGACGGTTGTTGCCAGCGTGGGCGGCGGTTGTGCGTGTTCTTGCCATTTAGTTGTAGGAAGCGAAGCTTTCTTGTTCGACCTTCCCACGGCGGCATGATGATAAACGGTTTAATGAGTGTGCGAGATTTATGAAAAGCAATAAAGAACACCAAGGCTTTTACGTGGTTCGATCGTTAATGAGATCTACGTCCGGAGAGTGTTTCCTCAATACTTTCACTATAATTCGATTGTGGTTACAAGTTCTTAGTATTCGATAAGTTGTCAACCCTTCTAATGTCGAGTTTTCCTTCTATTTATACAGACTCGAATCTGAATCGAAGCGCCCGACCTCTCCATTGGTCGTGGTGTGACCCTTCCTCCGCATGCCCTCCATTGGCCGGGCCGGAACCTTCGCCTTATGTGCGCCCACGTGGAGGTGGCGCCCGACCTGGTTGCAGGCGTCTTCTCCATTGGCCGAGGTGGCGTCGGACTTTGGTTACAGGCGTCTTCTCCGTTGGTGAGGTGGAGGTTGGAGGTAGGGTTTTGAAGAATGACAGGGGCTGGCTTGGGCCAACCGCGTGGGCACTGCTAACGTTAGGCCGGCTCGTTTGGGCTGATTAGTGGCTGGTCGGTTGGGCCATATCCCATCAACCGGATATAGGTTTCGATTTGTTTATTAATTATTGGATTAAAATGTTTTGTGTTACTAACTTCCAATCATTTTCAAAATATGTTTTTAAAAAAAGAATTATATCTTTCGGTGTTTGTCAGAATATGTCCTACGGCGTAGAATTCGGCGATGGGATGATAATGCAGCATGTCAGATTCTAAGATGGACTATATGTGGATATTTTTTTACCTAAATAAGAGTTAATCATGTTTTGTCCCCAACTTTTACTATTTTTCCAAAAAAATATCTCCAACTATTGTTTACACTTAAAAACCTCAAACTTTGAAAAAGTTTGACTTATGTCATGTCTTTAAGAATTAAAACACATGTCGTTATAATGTTTAGGTGAGAATTTTTTAAAAAACTGAAATATCTATTTGTGTGTGTTGCTAGGTGCTGGGCCAAGAAGAAGGGACATAAATCATTAATATTTTCCCAAATGTTTTTGAAGTGAAAAAATTAGTTGATGATATTTTCTGAAAAATACTTAAAGTTTGGGAAACAAAATATGATTAACTCTTGTTTACCCACATATAATCTACCTAATAATCCGATGAAGTGATTTATCAACCCATTGTCAAATTCCATGACGTGAGACATATTTTAGAAACTACTGAAAGATGGAGTTCTATTTTTAGAAAAATGTAACCTACAGTCATATTTTAAAAAAGAATAAAAGTTGGAGACACAAGACATGATTAAGCTTAATTTTGTATGAATACCTTAAAAATGTCCATTATTTTAATTACCATGAAGGAATCACTTACAAAGTTAATCAAACGACCGGCAAAACTATTTTGCATTTTTTGATGATACAATGGCATCGAACTTCAATCTGTTAACCTTAGTTATTGTCTTCATTTTACAATAATGAGAAAACGTTTCAAATACATAAAATAAAAGTTTTAAATTTGTTATTTTATGATTGTAACAGTGCAACTTAATGTGAGAACCTAGTATATGTGGAGGGAGCTGCTCCATCCAATTGGATGGCTAAAATAATATTTACTTCTTGAAACAACTCGGATCAATATCATAAAATGAAAATTCAATTTTCTTTCTAATATTTTTCGCTCTCATGATTTGTCCGAGTACTATGTGCTGCACACAAGCTTGTATAAAACTTAAAAGAGATATGATTAATATACTGATTCAAATGATTGTTAAAATTGTTGATACCCGTGTCTAAAACTTTGCAACCATGACAGGGTTTGGAAAAAAATAAAAATTTATTACTACTATAAAAGTGTGTATTTTATAAATTTTAATATATGTATATATAATGTTTTTATTTATTTAAAATTCTGAGAGTAATTTAATAAATAAATACATATATATGTTAAGTTTTATTTATTTTTATATAAAATATGAATATTATTGTTCTAAAATTACTCTAAATTATGACAAAAAATTATCGATTTTCCAGAAATATATATAATTAAATTTGTAGCATGACGAAAAGATATTCCATAACTACTGATCGGAATGAATTAAAAATGTATTGAAATAAAAGAGGACGACCAACCATCGCCGGTGAAGAGGAAAACTGTCGATAAAAAAGTTTTGTCGGTGAAGGTTGTTGTAGTTCACTTTCGGCCAACCGACAAATGAAAATGATTTTGCAACTCATATGTTCCGTTAGTAGATAACCTTAATTAGATTTGTCTTCCATGCATGGTACGAGTATCATATTTTGAACTTGTAATTTTAAAATATAAAATAGTTTCTTCAACTCGAGAGGAGTCTTCCTCAACTGAAAAATAAAATAAAAGAACGAGTTAGTATTCTTAGAAAGAAGACACAATTCAAATTATGTCTCCAACCTGCGAGACTTGAATAGAACTCATTCTTTCATATCTTATAGTCATGCTTCTTTGTAAAATTTGTAATAGAGCTTAGAGTGAATGCAACACATCCTTAGCTTTGTGCTTCAATGTAAAGGCTCACTAAAATAGTTGAAAATGTAATTTTAATCAATCCAAGTAAAGTACGGAAGTTATGATGAAGTTGTAACTAAACAATATGGTGTAGTTGACTGAAAACAAAGATTAGAAATAGTCATAAGATGAATGGGTGAAAGCAAACGGCCATGTTCTAATAACACGTGGATGGACGATGTCTAGTAATTGGAATCAAGTCACTTAACCAAGAAGCATAAAATAAGAAATTACGAAGTTAATTGGAATAGCCTATTTACAAGTTCATGGACGTAGGATGCATGGGTTTCTATGAACCATGTTAAATTTTTATGTCGTTTACTGCTGTTGTTGTTTGTTATTTTAATTTGCATATCCGAACACAACATTGCAAAGTAAACTCAGACTCGATATGATAACTCACTTTTCGATCAGACATCAGCATGCATTTGAACTTATGCTTTGTGTTGTTTATGTTACATGCATCTATTGAATGATCAGTCTTTTTGTTCTACCATATTTTGCACACACACTAAGCTCGCTAACTGATGGTTCTTGTCTTCAGCGAGATTGTCACTTTTTCGTTAAGGTTGAAGAAGACTGAAAAAGTTTTCAATCTGGTGTATTCGCCCCATACGCTTGACACCTCATTCATTAGGAGCCATCACTCGCTAATATAACAACTACGAACTATTTATCCCAACAACTCAAACTACTCAAGTTTACTATTGCACTTATCCAAGTAAAAGGATGTTAGAAGCGAATGATTGACGACTTGTAAGCTACTCCAACATTGTATTTACCTTTTCAAGAAGAACTATTAGACATAACCCTCATACTATAATGTATGATGATCCAAACCAATTCACCCGACGGTGGTTTGGTATAAATTGTAGATGAGGATGATGAAGATGGTGTTGACAACAACGATGATGTTTTAAAAAGCTACAGAGTCTACAGATAATGCTTCGGATGAAGAGTAGTTATCGTGTTTATGTATGTTAGATTTTAATATAATTTAACTGTCTTAGATGTTTTCTATGAATCGATTTAATCGTGTAATCACATGCATTTTATTTTCACGGAATGATTGTTATGAATAATCGACATATATTATACAAATTGTAACATGTTTGATTTGGAAATTATCATAGGAATGAATCAATTGAATTAATATAGAAATACTAAAAAATAATCAAATAATGACGGAATACTGACGGAAATATCATCACTAAATTTAACGATAATAACAGATATTGACGACAGATTACCATGCGTCGTCAATTAAAGAAGGATATTTCCATCGTTAAACCGACGCTAAATGTGACACTAAACTTTTGGATTTGTATACTGGAAGCAGTTTTGGTTGAGCTTGTATACAATGTTTCTTGTTACTACTATTACAATCTCCCATCTGAATTGTTTACTTGATCATACAGTGTGTTGTAGATCACAGAAGTCTGTATGATTGGTTAAGCTTAATGAGATATAAAAAGAATCACAGCTGAGACAACTCGAGGACGAATTGTCGGTATAGGCTGTGGTATAGATAAGAAGTTATTTGACTTAGTTGCTTGTCTATAATGGTACGTCTCTGACGTATTGATGGATCACAGTGGGATGAGTTCTTCTATCTGACCGTCGTGAAGAACCTAGATCTCGGTGACTTTACGTTGATCTAAACCTCGATAAGGTATTAGGTGAGTATGAGTTGCTGACCATCACTTTGAGTTGTTATGGGTGAGGGTTACATGAGATAACCCAATATTCTCTGTATCTTGGGTGGTGACAATGCTTGTATGTCATGCTAGTTGCCTGTATAGAGTCATCGTATCCGTTTAGGATGATGACGTCCCCTTAATGAGCTCAAAAGATTTATTGTACTAAACCCTGCAGGTTGAGATATCTCAAGTACAATAATAAGGTTGAGTGGTACTACTTAAGGAATTAAAATAATTAATTATTTTAGCGATCGAGCAATGTAAATAATTAATGGACGTACGATATCTTAAATACGAGGATTCGTTAAGTCTAAGTGCGAGCCCGACTCAACTTCAGAAATAAAGGAGTAAGTCAGCATTTATTCTCTAGTGGCATGAATTAATGTTTATGAATTAATTTATGTTCTGGTCTGAACATAAAATAATTAATTTATTTGAGGCCCATCTTTATTCCTTACATTTGATCCCTAGGCTGGCCCATCAAGGCCTGGAGCTTAGAGAAATTCAACCATCTCCTAGTAGAGTCCCTATGGGACTCTGTTTTGATCCTCTCTATCTTAAGAGATATTATTATATTTATTAGATATGCAGAAATCATATCATGAAAGGATTTAGGGTTGCATTATAAATATAAGGTGAGATAAAATGAAACAAGAATCCTAAGTGTGAAATTTTCGAAAACTATACTTCTCAAAGTTGGGATTTTCGAAAACTTCTAAAGAATGAAGAAGGCGAATTTCTGCAGCACTCTCCATAGATTGTCATCACTCGATATTGGAGATTAGACAATCGGGATACAGTTCAGAAGATCAAAGCACGATTCTTGATCCAATTCTTTTCCGACAAATTCGCAGGTAAACACGAGAAAACACCAACGTGTTGCAATTAATTATATAGGTGCATGCTAGGTATATAATCAATGTATGGTGAATTAAACATCCAAGATAGATCCTCGGGAGAGGGTTAAAATCAGATTTCCTACATAAACAACCATTTTAGGTTACCGACAACAGATATTTCGTCATAAATCCATCATTAAATTAACGATAAAGCTCAATCCGTTGTTATACATTTTCTGACAATGAATTTGGCGGTAATATTTATCATCATTCCGTCGTTAATCTATATATATATCTATATAGGAGATAGATCAGGTAGGAATGGATAATTTGGTAGGAAATAGGAATGAATCTGGCTTTTGATTTGCTATATCAATGGTTGAGATTTAATTTTCGTGTGTCTACTGGTTTTGTGTTTTGTGTGCTACACGGATTATTGTGCAACACTATAACTCTTCTTGTCTTACTATGATGAAAGATGTGCTAAACTAATATATTTAGATATGTGCTACGAATGGATGAAATATGTGCTAAACTTTCATATGCAATACATTAATTCGATTGTCTTACACAATATGAAAGATATCTACTATTCCTACTTTCGTACATTAAGGAACTTTCACCATAACTAACCCCTATATATATATATATATATATATATATATATATATATTAAAGGGGAACCATTCTCCATGCCATTTTCCCACCACAATCCATTATGATGGAAAGAGAATTTTTAACTCTTTATCTTTTTCTCTATTCTTATTTATTTATTTATTTTGCTTCTTTCTCATTTTCATCAAATTTTATTCATCATAAAGTATGCAATGTGTTCATGATAAAAAAATCTTTACTTGACATAAAAATTGTATTTAAAATGAATTAATCAAATTCATTTGAAATTTCAAAATTATAATTTTCTTGCTCCTCTAATTACTTTTTCTATAAAAATAAATTCTCTTTTTTTTTCTCTTTTTGCTAGTGTTTCATTTTTTTTCCTATAGCTTCTTTTTGTGTTTACACTTTTTTTTTTATAATTTTCATGATTTCTTTTCTTAACTATCAATTAATATTGTAATAATTTAATTATGGAAGAAATTTTTATTTTTCTGGTAACTTATAAATACTTTTGAAATTAAAAATACTTTAATAATCAAATTAATTAAATTTTAAAATATTATCTATATATATATATATATATAGTGATGTATACATTATTGAGATGGATAACAAATGTACTCATGAACTATCTATCTTCACAAATGATGGATATAAAGTGATTTGTTTTGCACTAAAATTCATAGTGAAACTTATACCTTTTTTTTTGTCAACTTTGTGTTATTATTTATGCAAGCTTTTAAATTCTAAAATTATATTTGTTAAATACATGTAACTTCTATCAATAATATACATATATAGGCTATATCTATATCTATATATATTAAAGTGGAATCATTCTCCATACAATTTTCCCGTCAAAACATGTTCAATATATCTATTTACTCAATCTAATAAAAATTTTAGTGTGCCTTATAACAAATACAACAAACATAGATGATTTACTTCCAAAAAAAAAACAATATATAGATGATTAATATTATATATTTTTCGTTTATCTACATATAGATAAGTATATATGTACCTATATACTATCTACTATGGTCAAGACTAACAAAAATTTGTATCCTATCCATCTCTCATCTATATATACAAAAAATATATTTATTTATAATAATTAAAATAAATAGGTATATATATAAGTCTAATATTTTATTATCTCAAAATATTTAATTTATTATGTTTGATGTATCAACTCACTACAACAAAATGTTCCAATAGTGACATGATTTTTGAAGAATTGTGACACCTATGGATGTCACTAAATAAATTTGTGACATCTTGTGGATGAGTAACTATTATACATGTCACAAAAAAAATATGTCACAAAAAAATATGTCACAAAATTTAGTGAAATTCATAAGTGTAGCTATTTTTGTTACATATGAACGTGTAACTATTTTTTTTGACATGTAAAAGTGTAACTATTTTTCGTAGTTCCTAGTTTCTCATATTTGAACTTTTTCTCTCTCTCTTTTCTTTACCTTTCAACATTTTTTGTTTTGCCTTGATGTCTGTTATATTTAACAAATTAATTGTCTATTATATTGGAATAAATTATCTCTATTATTTTGAAAATGTTAAGTCTAAAAAAGGTCTCAATTTGGAACATCAAAATCGGACAACTAATTGAATATATATATATATATATATATATATATATATATGTATATATATGTATAGTAAAATTTGAAACTCTTGAATTATTATATTAATTCCTATACGTAACAAAAAAAATTATTGTGACATGTTTAATTAAATGTAGTAAGGTTTAATTACATGAATAGATGTGACAAATTTTACTATATTTTCAAGTGTAACAAAATTTACATATATTTTTATGTGTAACAAAAATATATTGATGCATGTATTGGTGTAATTAAATTTTGCCACATCTAAAGATGTCATAAATTTTGTAACACTTCTTTTGGTGTCACTAAAAATATGTAACTACTAGACATTTTTTTTTAGTGACTCTACTGAACATCTAGATAGAATTATAGATATTTACACACATTGAATAAATATTTTAGTTATTTTTTCAGAAATTGCCAATTCTTCTGCTCACTTTTAAATCTATATATTTAAACCCAAGTTGTAATATTGTATTCATGGTATTCAAAAAAAACCTTATTCAATGTATTTCTATTTATCCGTGGTACAGTTAGATATTTTATAAGCTTTCTTATAATATATAGTATATAATATTTTACAATTTTATCGACATAATTGTGGATATAATTTAATTTAATTCTCTATTATTAACTTAAATCAATAATTATTGCAGGGAGGGTAAATCTAGGTATTACTAACGACGAATATTTGACAAAATTAACGATAACACAATTCGTTGTTAAGGGCGCATTTTTTTAAGTAGTGGCAGTCAAAACTAAAGTAACGATAAATGCAGTAGATACTAATTGTGTATTGTGTTTAATCATGAGGTGGATAGGCTGTTTAGAGCCCGGTACTAGCTTAATTATTTATCTATTTAGACTACCCACATTTGGACTCTGTCACCAATGTCATATAAGCCAAACAACATTTATTAAAAAAGAAAAAAGAAAAATTCGTGACTTTGTAATTTGGGGGAACTTCTGTCAATCCAATGGCAATTGGATGTCATGGCTTATGTGGCAACCTTTTATTGGGCCCCATTTAATTATTTATTTAATTTATATTGTTAAAATTTAATAATTAATAATATTTAATAATTATCATTAATTAAAAAATATTACATTGAGCATATATGGGAAAAATTTGGCCCAAGCTAATTGAATATGTATTGTATTTGTTGTACTTGTTATTTAAATTTTCTATATCTATATGTAATTTGGTTGATGTATTTTAAATTTTATATTAACTCTTGTTATAATTTCCGTTTTATAATCAAGTACAATATGAGTTTTTAAATGTATTGTAAATTAATTTTATCTTGAATACGAATTTTATAAATAATTTATATTTTTTCTATTTTTCAAAATGTATTAATATATTTTAAATTATTATAGATAATATAATAATAAAAATAAAATAAAATAAAATAAAATAATATAAAAAATTGTAGGTCATGTGAGTGTCACTGATGGGAGTAAAAATAAGATGAAGGTTGGGTTGCATAGGTGGAAGAGAGATAAATAAATATTTTAATTGAGGGTTAGGTCAAGAGAATGTCACTGATGTGGGTAGTCTTAGAAGACATTAACAAACTTCTCAATAGTAAATGAAGGTTTTCGTTTCGTGTTCACTACAAAAAAAATGTCTAGTAGTTACATATTATTAGTGACACCAAGAGAAGTGTTACAAAATTTATGACATCTTTAGATGTGGCAAAATTTAATTACACCAATACATGCATCAATATATTTTTGTTACACATAAAAATGTATGTAAATTTTGTTACATTTGAAAATGTAGTAAAATTTGTCACACATATCCATATAATTAAACCTTACTACATTTAAACATGTCACAATATTTTTCTTTTGTTACATATAGGAATATAACTAAATTTTACTATAACTCAAGAGTTTAAAAATAGTGACATGTTACCGAATATTACCGAATAGAACGTAAATGAAGTGGTCATAAAGAATTAAATAAAAAAAGGTTAAAAGTTAATATAAGTAAAGGAAATATTATCGAATAGAATATAGTGGGAATGAAATTGAAATTCAGTCCAAATGAAAATCGTGTCCAAATGAAATTGAAATCCATGTCAAATTCAACGCGTCTCGTGAGTAGACTTTGTCTTGTTATTTGTTTTTTAGATAAAAGAAATCGAGACTTGGAGAGGGAGAAGAGAGCTGCAGCTGCCGAGAGGCGAATCGCAGCGTTAAAAGCTCAAGAATCTAAACCATTTGCTGCTCCCAGTAATTTGCAATCAAATAATTCCCCAATTCAGCCCCACTTCCGCAATTTTAACCCCGCAACTTCCGCCAATTCAGCCCCACTTCCGCCAAGCTCCTCCACCTCTGCAGTACTCGTGAAGACAATCGCGTCCATACCACACTCCTCTCCACCAGTTTCCTCTATCCGCTCTCTACCCTTCTCTTCTTCTCTCAAATTCGATCACAATAGTAAAGATTTAGTTTCAGAAAAAAGTATTTTCTAGCACTGAATCTCCGATATTTGAGCTCCTCTGATTGAATCTCCGTCAGATCTCCACCTTCGGTTGAATTTACGGTATAGTTTCTCTCTTTAAATTCATTAAAATAGATAATTTGTAAATTGCATTACAAATTAATTTGAAATTAGGTTTTACATCAATTCTACTGTTGAGTTTAGCAAAGATGCATACAAGATCTAATAGCAAGCCTAACTTATGAAAATAACTGCATGTATTAGATTATATGTGAATTGTTCACAGCAGCAAGCCTAACTTGTGAAAATTCCTGGTGCAGTAGACAGTAGTTGCTTTTGCAAGTGAAAACTATTTACCTATGAAACATTCGGTTATGGAATCTTATGTAATATGATATCTCATCAGTACAGTGTCCAAAATGACACATCACAATATTAACAAATTATGTAATATAGTGACTTAAATATTGAATTATATTGAATCTTTGTCTTGGATGTCTTTCCAGATTATTAATTCAGTTACCGTTTCCAGTTTTAGTGTTATCTATTCGTGAATATTTTTTGTTCTTCTATTGCATCCATCTTATGTCCGCCTCTTATTGCTTTATCATGCTCATTCAGGCAGTGTTTTGGACCAGATTCGGATTTTATCTACCAGTTTCTGTTCTTCTTTAACCTGAGATATGTAGCTGATTTTTCCTCTCTTGTGGAGATATGCCGATTGGTTCTAGAATTTGTTCGCGGTAGTGGTGCGTTTCTTCATTATCCTCATATGTCTGTCTTGACTGTTCTCTGTTATGCTTATACAGTTCCATGGTATTCTTCTAGTTTTCTTATTTTTGGAGGGTCAACAGATAAAAGAAAATGATGATTGGTGAAGGTTGTCTATTAAGGTTTCTCTATGTTTTGCTGGTTTTTGATCTCATGGTTAAGCATCATATGTGCTACATGTTTCACTGTCTCAAGAAAAAAGATAAGAGATAAGAAACTTTGGTGCTGCATTATTTTGCAATATTCAGAAATGAGGATTTGAGTAGACATTGTTAAATTATATTATAGGATGGTCTTCGGATATTGGTAAAACTATGAAACAAGGATGTAAGTTTTGGAGACCGTCCAATCTTCCATTTCAAGAAAAGTCCCATGTTAAATGTTGCATATTCTCAGGAGAAGTTATTTTGCTGAAACTTGGTAGAGACCAAGACTATGTTTTGATGAATGACAATTTAGTCACTGTGTTGCAAGCAATGAGCTTTCTTAGTGCTGTTGGTTTGAATTGATATTGTTCTTGGGAATTTGGTTTTGAAATGTCTTGTTCTCTATTTTAGTTCAACTGTTGCCAAATTATACTTATCTGCTTTTGTGTCGATGAGAAGAATGTGGCTGGCATCCTTTTAAGTGCCAGTAGCTCAAAGCTATGTGATAAAGGAGTTTATGAAGATGATTGGATCACATATGCTTGTGGGCTTGTAGGTTCCTGGATATTTTGTTCTAACTCCAGCTTGAGAGTACCTTCTGGTCCTTCTCCACTTTCTGGTGAACAGGTTTATGATGATTGGCGCAAGTTGATGGCCATAATACTTAGTTCATTTGCTAGAAGATACCATAATTAGAAATTGCATTTCTTCTTAGCCTTTTGCCTCTCAATTCCTTCTGTTATATCCCATTTCTGCTTGGCCTCCACTAAAGGTATGTATTTCTAACTTTTCTTGTTTTTATGCGTGTTTTCCATTTCCTTTTGTTACTGTTTTGTTTTTCTTTGAAATTATGGTTGTCTTTGTCTTTTCTTTGTGAATTGTCAATATATGAATGTGATTTTGTTGGGGACGAGTGGGGAAATATTGATGGGTTTTTTGTTTTTGAGATAGAATTTCTCATGTTCTTGAAATCTTGATTTGGACCCTGTTCATGTTGCTATGATTTGGCATCTAGTTTATTGTCTAATGCCTCTGCATGTGTACGAATGATTAGCTAATGACTAGAGAAATAGAAGTTAAATAGTGCTGGTTGAAAGCATTGAATAAAAGAAAGAAATTTGTCTCCTGCAAGATTGAAGTTAGTTTTTTCATTTATTGATCTTTGGTAAATCAACTGTATTGATTTTTTGACCATTTGCCTCTTGCCCCTTACAGAAAGGTGAAGTAATAGTTATGTTCCTTATGATACTGCAGTATTTTATGGGGTTTCCTTGTAATTTGTCGGATACTGTGCCAACTATCTTAGTAGATAGATATATAGCAGAGGGTTTATGTTTCTGCACCTCTTAGGTGAAAACAGAACATATTATACATTCTATGTTAAGTCAGTTTCTTGTTTTCATGGCCTTTTAGTGGACAACTAATGAGTATTTCGTATTTGTATATCTTCTTAGTGGGTGTTTGTGGGTATTAGTCGAACCTCTAAAGGTTAATAAGTCATGCTATTGATTTAAAAGTTTGATTATTTAAAAAAACAATTCTCCAACAAGGAAAAAAGAGTTCAAAATAATTGATATATTTACACCTTTTAGTTTGAAAGATTGGTAATTTGAGAGGTTGCTATTCCATATTGTGTGCAGAAAACGTTTCTCAACAAGGTTTTAGCTGAAAACCGAAATTACCCTACGCTTCGAACATTCTACTGGTGGAGCAATAGTTTTGAAGGTAATAATAATATCGATTCGATCAGTAACTTAGCTAATTAAACTCGATTAGTTATGATGCTTCTTTTGTTCATCAATATTGAATATTTATGTTGTTTTTATAGGAGACGAAGGTACAAATACAAAGCTTCCCGACTTGAAGAATAGAATCATGGATTGAAATAGAGTATAGAATGATGCAAAAAGTATAATTCTGACAGACACCATTCCATTGTATGTTGGGCCTAGAGAAGATTTTCTTTATTATGAGTTTTTCTTTTGTTATGTTTTTTTTGGCAATACTTAAATAACTTGCATTAACTTCTATTCCTTTCTTGTTGGAACAACAAATATTAAATATAAGTATTACTGTAATGGATTTAATAAAATTGATAATTTAGTTTTTCTGTGAATTGTTTATAGTAGAGTTTTGGTTGAAATCGATTACCCTCTTGAAAAATTGGCCGAACAAATTTATACTTTAAAAAGATAGTTACTGTTTTACATGTCAAAAATTTAGTTACATTTTGATATGTTACAAAATATAGTTACACTTTCAAATGTCACAAAAAATAGTTACACCTTCACATTTCACAAAAATAGTTACACATTCATATGCCACAAAAATAGTTACACTTATAAATATCACTAAATTTTGTGACATATTTTTTTTGTGACATGCATAATAGTTACCCATTCACAAGATGTCACAAATTTATTTAGTGACATCTATATATGTCACAATTCTTAAAAAATCATGTAACTATTGGAACATTTTGTTGTAGTGGTTTAATATTATTATTATGAAACAATATGTATTTACTTCTTCTATACAAACAATCTGCATTGCAAGTATGTAATACCAAAATATAGAAAGGAATTTTATTTAAATAAAAGAATTTTACACGCTTATATTATCATCTTACACCAAATTATTGATAGATGGTAATTTGCAACATTAAAAATTAGGATCATAAGTGCAGGGCGAAACTACATTGGAGACTAGCTAAACTACGTACTGTCCTATCTCTTTTCTTTTAATTTAATTGTTTTTCCACTGAATATAGCTAAATTACGTACTGTCCTATTTTTTTTCTTCTAATGTAATTGTTTTTCTACTGAATCTTGATATGAAATGTCAAATTTACGACATAAAAGAAATATAATGAGAATAATAATAGCTTCGAGTATCCTATGCGCGTGTAGGATCTACAATTTCACTATCGCAAAAACAAATTAGAAATGATACTGGTCCGCGTTTCGGCCCTACTAAATCTTGTCGTAGTTATATATATTTATACAAAAATATATATGCACACATACTAAATTAAATAGATAGTGTTCTCAAAAAAATAAAAAGAAAAGAAAGATAGCCACACTTTGCTAAGTGGATTCTCCCTTCAGTTATATTCCTTTCGCTAACAAACGTCCAACATGTTATCATCAAAAACTTCCTATTTCGATTATCGGAGTAGAATTAATTAATTACAAATATTACACTCGATCGATGAACTATACGTAAAAAAGAAGAAAACATGAACTATACTTTCTAGTTGGTCGTTGTCCCACGTGCCACAAATCGCAAAATTGTAGTATGGTACAAAAAGTGCAAGATATATTCTAAACCAAAGATGTAAGAAGATTAAAGTATTCGGTCTGCACTTCTGCAGAAGAAGAAGAAGTAGAAAAGGCAACAAAAACATGAAAATACACATTTATACTACATACAAATTAACTAACATAACCTAATAATCTAAGGAAAATTTGAGTTGAAATAAAAGAAAACTTGAATGGAAAAGCTAATTAAGTGCCCATGCATATATATAGCAAAAATGCAGCAATTAATTCAAACATGAAACATGCCCAACAACCGCATTCCCCAACAGCATATCGAGCTCCGGCGACTGAAAATACCCATTCTTGGGCGGCACATTCTTTGTCCGTCGCCGCATGCTCTTCTTCCTCGGCGGCGGCGGTGGGCACGCCAGCACCGCCGGTATCTGATACTCCTGGTTCTTTGGAGTTGTACACTCGTTATCCGCTTCCATTTTTTAAAATTCTCTCACTTCCACGAATCTCTCTCTCTCTCTCCTTACATAGTTTTTCTGCTTATAGCCTGTTTATATAGAATTTCGGCGAGGCAATTAATACGAGTTTGTTTTGAATTGTGGGAGTGGCAATGGAGGGCTTATTTCTTTTCTAAAGGAAAATTTGAAATTATATAATAAATTAATGGGATTATTTTTCTGGCTGACGTACAATGGCGGAGGAATAGTAAAGGTGACAGTTAAGAATGGGGTGGCACCGACTTGTTGCTGTCGACGTGGCGGTAGCCCACACCGTCGGTTCAAATAATGCGGCGCCGGATTTTGGGAGGGAAATTTGTTTTCAGGGAATCTTCGCCGATAATTTTTATTTTTGTATTTGGAGATGGTTAATTAATTTGTGTTTTGTGACAAAAGTGGATTAGGAGACATAATTAGGGAATACGGAGAATGTTTATCTTCAATTATTGTTTGGTTAGTTGGGAATTATTTGTGAATTGTAATGTTGTACCTTGGCCTTTTCACTAAACTAAGGCCTTGACCCACATCTACACCCTAGGAGGAAATGGTTATTTTGTTATGTTTTGATTAACATTTACTATGTTTTATTTTGTAAGCATTATTAATTTATTAGTACAGTCTAAATACATATAGAGGATCAAACATATATATATTGATCGTTAATATATCGATTGTTGTTCTAATTTTTAGAAGAAAGTTACTTCCTCAATCTACCAAAAATTTGCATTTAATTCATTTTCGGTTCGTCCATTGAAAGATGTTTTTTCTTTTTTGAATATATTTTCATATTTACAATGTGAGACTCCTTCCCCTATAATTTACAAATATGATCAGACTAACAATATTTTATATTACATTATTTAAAACAAAATAAAGTTAGATGTACAACAAATAAGCATCTATATAAGTTGGTATATAAATTCACTCTCTATATACCTCTAGAAAATCGAAAATTAGTTGAAAGATATTCCATGCAGACTGATGCTCGATCTCCTTCATTTATTTATACTTCTTAAAACGACATGTTCCTATAGGCTATAGTATTTGTTATTATTTCTTAATGATTAAAATTATAAGTTAATCATCTAGTTTGGACAACTAAGTAGCCTTTTAAATTTTAGTAGGCAGTGAAATTAACTCCATATTCGCCCCTATTCACGTGAAATCTAGGTGGAAATTGATCAGCGGATGCATAATCTTCTCCTAATTATTATTTTTAACTTGCTCTATACTTCTCTCTATTATTGCCAATAAATTATTTCGTAAAATATATTATTACTTCAACCACATAGTGTGATCCAAAATAGAGTTAAACTGTACTTATTAATTAGCCCGTCACCCACTAATGCCATATTGGAGATAATTAAGGTTTAACATAGACATGCTTATTAGTGACATGAGAACGAAATTAGCAGTTTTCAGACACGTTACTATAAAATTAAAATTTCTGATTACAACATAAACTAGTGTATCTGGTCAAAATAGAACCTAAATATGAAATGGACATGTAGTCATTTCAAATCTATTTGTACTGTGTTGTTCTCTGAGGTCTGCTGGTTTCATTTCTATAATTGAAGACTAACTGCTTTATAACGTATTAATTAATTAACAGAAGTCAGTAGACGCGACTTCAAAAACTGTTCAAGATTCAAAATTGAATATATCGATTTTCTTAAAATACTTTTTTTGGTCAATTTAATACAAAAATTTTAAGGTTACATCACGGTGGACTCGAACCCAAGACCTTTGGCCACGAACATTAATCACTCTACCGCTAGACCAACACACGCACATGATATTCTTAAATTTCATTCAAACATGATGCCATTAAATTGTGCGTAATGCGTAAGTTGTGACATCATCCCAATTTACTCACAGATTTTCTTCTTCATGATTATAAAATTAAGTTAAACAATAAAAGTGGAGTAAAATAGAGGGTAGAAAGTGACAATACTATTATTGTTGATCGACATGTTATGTTTCAATTTCACGAATAAAGATAACATAAATTTTGATGATCCAACATTAGTAAGATTAAAAAAACACTAATTATAATAGAAAATCTTGATGAAAGCTACTGCAACATTTAAAGACCCACATTTTTGGGTCCTGGGTATACCTGTTGTAGTAGTAATTGTAACTTGTAACAGAATGTGCTGCCGCCGCCTATTATGGTGTAGGATCAACACAAAATGATGGACCTAAAACTCTATTTACATTATTTTTGCTTTCTTTAAGGCTTTATTTGTTCATAATTTAGAGTTACCGTTAAACCTAACAACCTTGTTACTGTAAATTTGTAATGAATTTCAATAAATTCAAATCTTTCCACTAAAAATGCTGCCGCATAATTTTTTTTCTTCCGACTTCACCGATTTCCTTTTTTCTATTGAAAAGTCGTGGTTTTTTCTAAATAAAAAAACAACTAAATTCACGCACGCACGCACGCTCATATCTATATATTAGGCAGTATGTTTTAGATTTTAATAAGTGATAGTATTAAATATCAATTAAAACAAATCTTCCGTGTGTGTGTTGGCCTAGTGGTAGAGTGGTTAATGCCCGAGGCCAAAGGTCTCGGGTTCGAGTCCACCGTGACGCAGCCTTTAAAATTTCTGCATAAATTGACCAAAAAAAATTTAAAACAAATCTTCCGCTAAAGCTCTATTTGCAGTTCAAGATCCGAGTCCAAATCATAAGCCCGTCAGAACCTACCCCGACAAAGATGGAGATAGCAGACGAGCTTGCAGTAGTCAGAGGTGAGACAAACACCGTTTTGAGCCTGAAATCACCTATATCCAAACACTCGCCAGCCTTCTAGCTCTAGTCGCACGACTAACAGAAAGTACCCACGTATCCTCTTAATTCGCCGGACTACTACTCATAACCCGTAACTATAAGAATGAACTCAACACGCCCCTACGGGCGTAACACAGTTGGTTAAGAGCTAGCAGATTTGGAACAAAAATGAACTCAACACAATTTATTCCACTATTGAGCACTTGCATATTTTTCAAGTACTACTAATTTAATCATCTATAAATACCTTACTCTCCCATGCAACTTATCAGGTAAAAATCTCACACACACGAACATTCGAGTATACATTCGCTCTTATACACATTTCTCACGCACAAAACCACTCTCATACACGTTCTAACTTGAACGTCATAGTCTCTCTCCGGAAACCTCATCCGGTCTTGTTTTCCAGGTCATTTACACGGTTATTTGTTCATTACTTACAAAGAGCTTCTTTGACGACATTCACTACAAAAAAACGCGCGAACAGCGACGGATTAGCGGCTAAAATTGGGGTCGCCATTCGAGACGGAATAACGGCGGAATAACGACGTACTAAATTAACGACGGATTTGAGGCGTTATTAAGACGAATTTGGCGGGCCTATTTCGCTGAATATATAACCACGTCGGGTTAAATCGTTAATCCGTCGTTAATTTAACGGCGGACATAATCCGTCGTTATATTAAGGATTTTTATTTTTTAATGTACAATTTAAAAAGCGTCACGATCCGTCGTAAATTAACGGATGTTTTAATATTTATTTTTAATTAATATTACGACGGATACTTTCCGTCGTTAATTTTATTTTTAGTTTTATTTATTCTAAATAATATTTACGACGTAATTTATTCCGTCGTTAATATTAATTTTTAATTTTTAATGCAAGAAATTCAACGACGGATTATATAGTCGTTAGTCCGTAAATAAATTTAACGACGGATTTATTACGTCGTTATAAAAAACGGATTTTTCATTTTCAATTTTCACATATTTCAACGACGGATTTTGTCCGTCGTTAAAGTTTTTCGTCGTTAGTACGTCGCTATAGGGTTTTAAATTTAACGACGGGTATTTTCCGTCGCTAATCCGCCGCTAAGAATTAATATTACGACGCGTATTCTTCCCCAATTTCATTTCGCTCGCACCCAATCCCCCAAGCCCTAATTACCACGCCCCGCCCGCCCTCGCCTGCCGCCTGCCTCAAATCTCCCGCAAACCCCAACCCCGCCCACCGCCCCCCCACCGCCCTGCCCTGCCCCGCCTCGCCGCCGCCGCAAGCCGCCGCCGCCTACACCTCCGACCTCAAGCAGTCAGGCGCCGCACATGCCTGCCACCGCACCTGCCGCCGCCTCGCCTCCGTATATATATATATATATATCTATTTAAAATTTATATTTATGTATGTATTTGTATATATGTATATATTGGTACATTATGTTTATGTATGTATTGGTACATTATTGTTACATTATGTATGTATTGGTACATTATTATTATGTATGTTTATGTATGTATTGGTATATATATATGTATATATTGGTATATATGTAAGAATTAGTTATTATATTGGTATGTATTGATATATTGGTATATATGTAAGTATTAGTATATTGGTATGTATTGATATATTGGTATATATGTATTGGTATATATTGGTATGTATCGATATATTGGTATATATATTGGATTTACTTGGTTATTTAATGAGTATGTTGGATTTTAGGTGCCCTTAAGAATTGGACATGAATTTTCAAATTGCTACTCTATCAATAATCAATCCTCACCATAGATTATGAATTTTCAAATTGCAATAATTGTCCATCGAATGGGCTAGACGATTCAGATGGTGAGTTGTCTTGAGTTAGAATCTTGTCGATTCTTTCTATGTCGAGCTATCTTAAAGGCTGTCACGACCTAGGTTAAAAAAACTACTTTTCTGATTCAAAATAATGTAATATTATCTGGGCGACGAGATGCAATATCAGAAATTCTCCAACCACTGCTTTTGTGTCCATTCCAATTGAAAGAATAAATTACATTGACAAAAAAATACATGAGTATTTTATAAGCCATAGATATTCAAATATCCGTTTCCATTAACAGAGTAAATTATAAGCCATATATATTCAGATATCCATTCCATTAATGAATAAACAATAAGCCATAGATATGCCAATATCCATTTCATTAACAGAGTAAATTATTAGCCGTTCATATTCAAATAAATACAATTACTAACTAACGACAAAGGCTAGACATCAAGCCCTTTAGCAAAGCTAGTTGGGTGGTCAGCCATTCAAAACTCAAAAAGTTTTAATGCAGCACATAGGATGAAAGAAATTTCCAATGAGAGATTAAACAATATGATCAAACCCAACAAAAGCTTAGTGCAAATAGCTTTATTTTATAGACAATTATTTTTTTTTATTTTTTTTAATTCTTCTAACTAAAGCTCAATCTACAAACCTAAAGAGGAATAGTGTGGAGCATTTCAGGTAAATGAAGAATGTAAACAGGCAACAATAGAAGATACAGCTCTAGTGTGTCTGAAAGAATACAAAAATATGTCTTTCAAAGCATGAAACTTATGATCTTGAGCTTGTCTGATGCAACAAGTTTATATCTAAAGCCACATGAATGAATCGGAAAAAAACCAATCAAGGTCAATAGAAAACGACAATAAGCCAGTGATCTACGATCGTTAAATACGACACACCCTAAGCCACAAGGATTTTAACAGGTTAATGAACAAACTACACAACTCAACTAATCTTATGTCACATAACAACCACCTAAGAGAAGAACCGAGCTATCGGGAAAACGGATTTAAAAGCTGTCTAAGTATAGAGTTATGAATTTTCAAATTGGAGATGAAGTTGAAAGGCAAATTTTTATTAAATCACCACCCCTTGTGATTTAATAATTTCAAATTTTTAATGTAAATTCTTTAAGTATTAGATTTAATACAATAATTATAGATAAAAGATAAATGTATCTACTTTCTTAGTATGTAATTTTAATATCAAATCACTCGATTTAGTTAAAGAACCTACAACTTTTTCTTTTTCACCAAGAGCATTAATCAAGAGAATTGTATAATCAAGAGAATGGAAGTTCGGTATGGAGTCGAATTTTAGCGCAAAGAGAACGTAATCAAGAGAATTGTATAATTTATATATAAACATTAATTGAAAATATTCATGAAAAATTGATAGCTTGTTCACTTTTTTGCACACGCCAAACTTGCGTCAGGATGCAATAAGAAATCTTGCATGATTGTGTAATCGAGAGCTTTTTTCTTCCTTCGCTAATAGAATTACTTTTGCATATTCCCAAATAAGAAATGTTGCATGATTTGATGTCAACAACAAATGAATTACTTTTGCATATTTCAATAGAAAAGTTCACACATGATTAGTCTTATTTCTCTTTGATAAAGAGTAATCACAAAAATTCATCTCTAACCCTTTCACATGTGATCTAAGTGGTCACACCATTAATATTTATATGTATTGCTATATATATTAATGTTGTGATCATTTACATCACATGTCCCACGTGAAGGGTTGGGAGGCTAATTTTTGTGATTGCTCTCTTTATCAAAGAGAAATAAGACTAATCATGTGTGAACTTTTTCTATTTGTGATTTATATTTATGCATCGATTTTATACCTCTACAAATTAGTTTCATGTTGACATGCATCCGTGTTACTTTTTATATAGTATATGTCTCGTGCATTTCTATTTCTATAACGTGAGAACCTTTTGTTATGAAACGTGAAATAGACTTGGATCCGAATATGAGTATCTTGTCTTTTGCATCTAAATATTATCCTAACATAACCAAACATTAGAAAATTATGCAGATACCTCTATTTACCAATAAATAGAGTTATGCGCATCTCTCTTCACCTAAATTATCTCTCTCTTACAAATGTACTTCCAAATCATTAACCAAATGTACTTCCAAATCATTAACCAAATTAAAGTCGGGCTTAGTAGTTGGTACTCGAATATTTGCCTCTCACTTCATCTCCCAACATTTGCGAACATTCATCTCCCAAGATTTGCTTCTCACTTCCGAATCCCATTTCCCATGGCGGAACATTTGCCTCTCACTTCTCGAATCCCATTTCCACTTCCTCGTGATGAGTCGAATCGTGAATGGATGTATAAGCGTCGCGAGACTAAGTGGTGGATTAAATCATGATTTTCTTGGACTTGAAAACTTCATTGAGTTTGCTAGTAATCAACTATCGTTCATGGATGGGGAAAGATCAAGTGTCCTGTAAGAAGTGCAATAATATACCTTATCAAGTACAAGATACCGTGCGATATCACGTTTCAAAATTTGGATTTGTTCCAAATTATAACACTTGGATCTTTCGAGGGAGACAAATGTGAGTATAGATCCGACAATGCGGTATCACCCGAACCTCAATCAAGTACGTATCGACGATGGTAATGGATCTTCTGGTCCTCGCTTAACTTTGCCGAGCACGAAGAGGAACCAAATGTTGAGGCACGAAAATTTTACGACATGTTGGGCCGCCGATAAACCGTTGTGGCTGGTTGCTCAAACCATTCACAATTATCTTGTGGCTCGACTTACGAGTTGGAAAGTTGAGAATAATATATCCGAGAAAGGTTTTGATCAAATAATGAACTCATGAAAGAGACAAATCCGGATGGTAATCTTGTACGATGACTTCTACAAGACGAAGAAATTGTTGCGTGGCATGGGATTGCTGTGCACAAGATAGATTGTTGTCCACATAATTGCATGATTTATGGCGACAAGATTCGAATTGACGAGATGTAAAGTTTGTGAGCATCCACGTTTCAAGAGCAATAATCGAGCATCGAAACTCGAAAGAAATCACAAATTCCATGTAAGAAGATGTATTATTTTCCTCTTACTCCTCGACTACGAGGTTGTATGCATCCGAGGCTCTGACGGAGAATATGCGTTGGCATGCATCGTCGATCGATGATGGGGTCATGCGCCATCCGCGACACACACCGCATGGAAGCATTTGAACATGAAGTTTCCTTTGTTTGAATCGAGATTCGTAATGTTAGATTGGGTCTTTCGATTGATGGTTTCCAACCTTTTGGTCAATCAGACAACAATATTCTTCATGGCTCGTTATAGTTACTCCTTATAATCTTCCTCCATGGATGTGTATGAAGGAACAATATATGTTTCTCACAATTCTAGTGCTGGCCACGTAATCCAAAAGAAAAGATTGATGTGTTCTTGCAACCATTAATTTCGAGTTAGTAGATTTGTGGGAAGCGGTGTCCTTACCTATGATGTCTCATTGAAACAAAATTTTCAGATCGTCTTTGCATTGCTTTGGACAATTAGTGACTTTCCTGCGTACTCTATGTTGTGCGGATGGAGTACTGGTGGAAGGTTAGCTTGTCCACATTGCATGGAGGATCTTGGCGCTTACTTTACCAAAAGTGGTAAATCATGGTTTGATAATCATCGAAAGTTTTAAACCCGATCACCAATTCGGAAGGGATAGAAGAGGATTGAGAAAGAATACGGTGATTACTAGTAGTCCACCAAGCGCTATCGGAGAAGAACTATTATCTAGGATTGAAGGAATGGGACTAGTGAAGGTGGTGAAATGGGTAGTGATGCAATAAATAGTAGTGTTTCCAAATATTTTGGTAGTGGTTGGAGGAAGCGGAGTATATTCTGGGATTTACCGTACTGGAGTTCTCTTTTGATTCGACATAATTTGGATGTCATGCACATAGAGAAGAATGTATTTGATAATGTGTTCAACACTGTGATGAATATTCCAGGTAAGACGAAAGATACGAGCAAATCAAGAGAAGAACTTAATTTGTCCGCAATAGACGAGTTGAAGATGAATGAGTCGATGTGCAAGTATCCAAAGCTTCTTACACACTTGACAAACATGAAAAAAAGTCTTGTGCGAATGGGTGAAAGGTCTTAGATTTCCGAGACGGGTATGTCTCAAATATGGGCGAGATGTGTAGACATGACCAAATTGAAGATGTTTGGGATGAAGAGTCACGATCGCCATGTTTTTATGCGTGTATACTCCGATCGCATTTGAGAACTTCTCCCACCTAATGTTTGGAAAGCGATAGCGAATTAAGTTTATTTTCAAAGATTTGACCTCTCGAAACATCAAACTTGAGGACATGTGCAAACTTCAAGAAAATATTCGATCATTTTATGCAAGCTCGAGCGTATATTCCTCCTAGTTTCTTGATTCAATGGAACATCTACCAGTCCATCTAGCAGATGAAGCTCGTATTGCGGACCTGTTCAATACCGATGGATGTATCCATTCGAAAGGTAAAACGTTCACTTTAACAATTGTTGTCCATATGTATAAATATACATATAACTATTAATCTTTTTATATACATTGATAGATACTTACGTAAGTTGAAAACAACGTGAGAAATAAAGCTCGAGTGGAGGGTTCTATTTGCAATGCGTACTTAGTGAAGAAGCATCAACATTCATTCTTATTATTTTGAGGTCACGTAAGAACGAAACATAAGAATGTGCCTCGCAATTATAATGTTGGGGAGATATTAGGCATGAAGACTTCCCGGATATGCTTTCAATATTCAAGCAAGGTGGGCGCCTTTTGGAAAAATGTCGAAGAGATATCTAGATTCGAGTGAGTGATCTTTGCTTTCGATTATATGTGCTATTGAATTGCGTTGAAGTTTAGGAGAACTATTTAAAGTAAGTATTTATAATTTCACGTTGTATAACTTTCAATTAGTATAACTATTTAAATACTAATTATAACTATTTGTTTTGAAGTTTGTTTATCGATTTCTTGAAAAGATTACATCCACGCATCTCCTCCTGCGAGATTCAAAAAATCGTGAAACTTCTCACATTGGTTTGATACATATGTGAGTATATAATCCCATTAACCGAACCTCCTTTTGTAATATTTAATCGATCAGTTGATAGATGTTTATTGATTTGTTGGATTTAGGTCAAAGACCATACCAACAATGTCGTCAATCCATTCATATTGGATTTAGCAAAGGGCCTTCTCCGTTGATTAAGACGTATCCGGTACTACATAAATGGGTATAAATTTCACACGTTAGAGCATGGGACACAAAGAGCCACCATGAGCATGGTGTGTGCATTAAAGGTGAAACTTATGGTGCGATAAGAATGAACTCGATTTTATGGGCGATTCTTGGAGGTTTGTGAGTTGGAATATCATGGGCTACCTATGAAGACCGTAACAATGTTTAGATGCGAGTGGTTTGATCCATCACGATTGGGGACATCGGTGCATCCCGAATACAAATTGGTTTACGTGAATTATAGGCGAAGGTATAATAAGTATGAACCGTTTGTCCTTGCCACAAGCCGTTCAAGTATACTATTGTCCTTATCCGAGTTTAAAACAATCTACAAAGGATTGGTGGGATGTATGCAAAATTAAGCGAGAGCTAATGTGGAAGTCTCGGATGAATCATCTAGTTCGATAGTACCTCCGCCATTTCAAGAGGATGAAATGCCTTTAATTACAAGTGTAGTGGTTGATGATGACATGACACGAGTTCATCCTGACGGCACTTTGATAGACATAGAAGAAGCAGATGACGAATCAGTCGAAGATGATGAATTGTCGAATCGATTCATATGAATTATCGGAATCGAAAATGATAATACATTGAATGATGATGATTATGATGGAGATGAATAGGTCGAATTATCTCTGCTGCGGTGATGAACTTCTCCCGCATTTGACTTTTCAAGGTATAATCAATACCTCGGACCTCTCTCTCTCTCTTTCTTTTTTGTTGCCATCCGAACAGATCATCTTTTTGCTACAACCATTGCTTCTCTCTATTCTGGTTATCGAGTATAACAAGATAGCACAACAATTCACGAACCATTACCTCTTCTCCCACTTTACTAATGCATTACAAGTCAAAACATAACAATTCTCTACTCAAGATTTAAGATTTGGATGCCTCGAACCATGGTCAAGGACTGGATACTCGACCTAGATATAACAATTAGATAATGAATGTGTACACATCAGTGATAAGCAAAAATATTCAAATATTATCATGCAATAGGACACATCAACGAATACAACATCAAACCGGCAAATTTAGAAGTATAAGCCTAAAATACAATTGAACAACCATTCGAAGCATAAGAAAGTAAGTTTTCTCAAAGACAACACATTTCAATGAATCATATTGTCAAAAGCTTTATAGGAAAAGAAACAAGAATTACCTTGAAAGATATTGTAGATGTAACTTTTCCAATGACAATGTTTAAACAAATAGCTAACAGAAACCAAATTCAGCACAATTGATAACTTTTGAAGAATAAAAAATTATTAAAGTAACGTACCAAATCTATTTTCAGATGGCAAGTCGAGGACGAGGTAGAGGAGTCCAGTCTAGTGATCGTAGGAATATTTCTGCATCTACCTCCTCAGATGAAGGAGTTGGCGCCTCGGTAGGAGGACTTACTATCGGTGGAGGAGAGGGGTCGAGCAGTGGGTGCAGACCAGACGATGGGGAAGAAGACCTTGACTATTGTGAATGGGTACCTATAGTTAATTAGATTATTTTAACTCAATTGTACTTATTTGAATATAATGTATATTATTTTAACTCAATTGTAGGATTTTATGTCCATCACATGATGTTGCACATGCGATCACCGAGTCGTTCAAGAAGGTCATGAACCATCGGGGTTTCAGTTGGAAATTGGTCCCTGAGGATCAGAGGCGGGTGTATTTTCAAGACTTCCAGGTATTATTGATTTACATTCAAGTATATTGGTTTATTTCAGACTAAGTGATAGTTAATTTGATAATATTTATATCCTTTTGTTGAAAATGATGTTTAAGGTTCAAATAATATTTATCAAATGTGATCCCTAAGGAAACAATTGTGACACAACACTATATAAGATATATGGATATGTATTTTACCTTTAGAAGACTTGTAAAAATTGAAAAAGCTTTTAACATGGAGGTAAAGAGGATCTTGGGGGGTTTAGCCATGAAGTGAGGTGCTTTCTAAGTCAAGTTCATTAAATGAAATTTTTAGTGCAACTTGTCTTTCATGTATTAGTTATCGTATATATGTGATGTTTTGTAATTCAAAATATATATGAATGTGCATTTCAAATGTATCATTTTCAAATTTATGCTTTAATTATTTCTTTGGGACGCGGCCGCTTTGTCTCTTGAAGTAGTCTATCGTGCATGGTGCCAAAAGGCGGTGAGATATAAGGATCTTATTCATAAGATCGAGAGCCTGAGTCGACGACGCGCCACCTCCATTCATTCCCGGATCGGATTGGCTGCGTGGCGGGATTATTGGAATCGACTTGAGGTGCGGACTAAGGCGAAAAAGCTAGGAGGAGTAGGATGACGAGCCGGATGGTGAGGGGCGGGGATCGTTAAGCACATGGGTGGCTCGGATGTGCTTTAGATTATGCTACCAAGCATTGTAAGTATTTAGTTTTCGAATTCAATTTAGGTTTTAATGTTGTTCGCTTTCACCACATATATCATAATCTGTTAATTGCTAAGTTATTAGACGCCACAAACTAATTGGATTAAAACATCATTAATGAAGCTTGTTTAATTTTCTTATTTTTAAGTAGCAACTGCACCTCTATTATATGCATACAAATACTTATTATCATTTACCCACGTGTGCATTAATAATGTTTGAATGAATGAATAGGCCGAGAACGTGGAGTCCATATTTCGAGGTCCAGCGGGATGTTTTTCGAAATATCATGTCGCCCCGATGGAAGTTATCTGAGATGGGAAGGCTCGTAGCATCGCGGTAAGTAGATTAAATATTAAATATGGTAATGATGTAAAAATAACTTCTATTTGGAAAGTTAAACGATTTTACTGCAAATACGGGAGCGGTGGAGGACCAAGTTGATTTTGACTCAAGCCGTAGCAGATGAGAGCCAGTAGATAGGACTCGGATCCTCAAGGGTATCCTCTGAGCGCCGCATCGAAGAAAAAGAGATAGTTTGGTCTTGGTTCTCTCACGTACATTCATGGAGAGCGACTCAGTTCGGCTCTGCGGCGACTTCTCGTATGGAGTCTCACGGATATCGAGCAGTGAGCGGAGATGGAGGAGAGATGAAGTGAGAGAGAGAGGATGGGCTGAGCAACTACTGTTTGGAGAAAGAGGCGTGAGCGATCGAGGCGAGGATTCAAGCACAACAGAGTGAGCATGCACGGATGCTTCAACGTCTTCAAGCTCGGATGGAAGCTCAAGGGAGGCATTCAACGATTCCTATCGGGCTCGAGTAGCGATGATCTGGACCTCGACCACCCCTCCACCATATTGATTCCTATCTATCGTTTTACTTCATTTATGGATATTTTGAATTGTTGTTGTTGGATTTGAATTGTTGAATTGTTGAATTGGATTTAGATTTGGATTTATAACTCCGTATCGAATAGTTGTTGTGAATTATTAGATTCTGGATGTATTGAATAATTGTGGATGGATTGTGGATGATTGTGGATTTGTGATTTGGATTGTGGATTTGTGATGATTTGGATTGTGGATTTGTGATGATTTGGATTGTGATTTGGATGGATTGTGGATGGATTTGTGATGATTGTGGATGTTGTTGGATTTGGATTTGGATTTGTGATGATTGTGGATGAATTTGTGATGATTGTGGATGTATTGAACAGGTAAAAAACACGGGTAAAACATAATCTAAAACTGGCTGTGGAAATGTTTTAAGTATAGCGACGGAATAGAGACGGAATTAAGTCGGAAGCTGCGGCGGTTCGAGGCGGAACGAATCTAATTTGTCGTGGTGTAACAGCGACGGATCTACGACGGACTCTTTTAGCGACGGAAAATATCCGTCGAATCTGCGACATTTACTGACGTAATAGCGAATAGATGTTGCGACGGATCTGAGACTCAATTACGACGGAATTATATAGCGGCGTAAAAAGTCCGTCGTTATTTGCGACGGATCTACGACGGAATTGCCCAAATAATTTAGCGACGGAATTGTTTCCGTCGCTAGTTACGACGGACTTTTCCGTCGTTAATTCAACGTAACAAACGACGAGGCAAACGACTAATCTATCAGCGACGGATATTTCCGTCGCTAGTCCGTTTCAAAATTTTGCGACGGAATTTTTACCGTCGTTGTCTGCGTAACAACGAGGCTTTTAGAGACGGTCCAAATCCGTCTCTGATCCGTCGCGGATCTGTTTTTACGACGGATTTTTGATGTTTTGCGACGGATTTTTCCTTCGCTGTTCGCGTGTTTTTTTGTAGTGATTCTCGTTGACCCGATCACCTTCTATCCACTTATGAAAAAATAATATTTGTTATAGATCTTAATCCGAGAATATCTATTTTAATTTAAAATAAAAAATTGTTCGTAAATGATTTTATGGTTGAACTTCATAGAGTAGAATCTGGGCCTTAGCTAGGTACAATTCTGACCCATTTAAGCCTATCTGCAATGTTGATGTTGGTGCGCATGCAGGCCTCTAGGGTGGGCTTTCGTCCTGATCTGTTTGTGTTTTCAGCCCACTATACAAACCTACTCTCAACTTTATGAGTTCGATCCATAATATTAATAATAATAACCGATGGCTTTTATAATAATAATAATAATAATAATAATAATAATAATAATAATAATATTAACTGATAGCGGAATTTCTAAAAAAAATTAAAAAATCTAAGTTTGGTTTTGAGTTGGGTGTTGGCCAGAGAGTAGAGATATCAATTTATAGCTCGAAATTTATGAGTTGGCTCAAATAGACCAACAATTTGAAGGATTGAAAATTTTTAATCAAAAAAAATTTCAGCCGAATAATCCATAACTGATTAGCCCGATAGGGTTGGTTCAAAAATAGTCTTAACCTGAATGGACTGGCCCAAAAAGAGTGGCTTGACACGATTAACTGGATATTTCCTCGTTACATAACTTTCAGTATAATAAGATTTTTTTTCAGATACTTGTAGGATGTGTTTTAATTTAATTATTCGAAAGTTATACTCATCATTTCACTTCTTTTTCTTTTTACTCCAACATTTATTATAAAATATTTATTATAAATTTATGCTATTATCAAGAATATATATATATATACATATACACGTTATTTTTAAGCTTTTTGGCTCGATTGTCTCAACGAATTGCCCCGAAACCTGATAGTTTATGGTTAGATTAAAAAATTATAACCTTAAAAATATCAATCCAAATGATTTGAACCGAATTGCCCGATAGTTCCAATAAATTGATACGACCAACATTCCTACCAAGGAGTATCATCCTATAATTTTCTATTCCACAAAATTATACTTTTGTTACTGCACAAACCAACTATATCAATCAAAATTAGTTCGTACAAAAAAAATACAGCTCATCTATCAACATCTTGAAGGATATGTTTGTCCACAAAGTAGAAAGAAATGAGTATAAGAGAATACCTTCAAAAAAAAGAAACGGTATAAAAGAATAGCACTCCCTTCTGGATTTGAGTAAATGTGTGGTCACGACAAATTCATACTCTATTCTTCTAGAAGAAATACTCTAGATATTGTGATGATAACCTTAGAATTTATACTTTCACACAAATATTTAGTTATATATTTGAAATCTAAATGTAAAACAATATTTAAAATATTATGACAAGCACCAGCAAGACCTATTTCAAATTTGAGAGCATGAAAAAGTTGGTCATATTGAGATCGTGTCTATTACATGAGATCGTGATGCTATAACAATTTATACGAGGAAAGAGTATTGCTCGTGAAAACTTAAAAAGAACAACTTCAAGTACGATAAATAAAATACACTCGATTCGTTACCATATCAATGCATGAACATATGACTTTCCACCTCCAACCCCATCTCTTTTACTTGTTGTCTGAAATTTTGTTTGGGACAAGAACAGCTTGAACGGTTCCATTCTCATCTTCCACACGTGATAGTAGGCCACCCCCTTACCCACACGTATCAACCACTGCCGGGGGTGTGGGGTGGGGGGTTGACTTTTGCAGAAAGCTCCACCATTATTTGGTTCTTGTTCTCCTCCATCGCAAGCAGACAGAAAATTTCATTAACTGCAGCTAAACCTAAGCCTTTTTGTCCTAACCGGCCCACGCCCGCCTTTATTATTTCTCGGACTTTTCTCCAAAGTCAACCCCTTTGGAAAATGATGACCAAACTCATATTTCCCTTTCTCTCAAGCAATTCAAAAATTCAACCCTCTTATGATCTACGCCACACATGATATATAATGTTTCACTTCCAACAAATTAATCATTTTATAAATTGTCGATCTCAAGTAATCAATTAGAACAAAAGTAAGAAAAAATTAATCGAGGGTAAGTATGAACTCCTGAGTTTTACAACAATACGACTCATAATGATGGTCCATTTTACATTTTTTATCGCTTAATAAATTACAATTTTAATTAAGCTCAACTGCTCTAAGAATTTAACTGATATGAAACGAATTATACGCCAAGTGAGACTCTAGTTAAGATAAACTAATATATAAATTAGATACCTACATGCTCCTGGTTTAGCAGTTGACTCTTCATCTTACCTGAAACATGTATGGTTTAGGTAGCTTTAATTTGGTCCACCTTCCAAAAACAAAAACTACTTGCCAAAAAATGTGGTAACATTATGAATAAATAACTAAAAAATTGGCCCACCTATACATACATATATATATATATGTTTATATATTATCACAGTATATAACAAGACAAATTAAGTCATGGAAAAATATATGACAGGAAAAACAGAGGATATATCTAAAGATGGGTATCAAAAGTCTAACTATTTTTAAATCAACCATTTTCATAATATTGTATTCTGTTTCACATGTTCTTCTATCATAGACATCAAACTTCTTTAGTGACAATATGCTATAAGCACACACCTTACATGCATCATAAATTAATAAAATGACATATTAGATGAGAAATTATTTTAAGATTGAGAATTTAAATTGGTACGAGATGCATTATTTTGTTAGATATAGTTCTTTAAGTTATTTGGTTTTGACACCTTCACATGGGGGGAATGATCAGAACTCAACCTAGTAATACAGAAAATTCCACCCCCTATGACCACAAATAACAACAAAAAGTGAGAAAAGCTAATTAATTCTATCAAAAAAATTGAAACACACTCACAAACACCACACACACATACTACAGCATATAAACAACACCTTATCTCCAAAATTATTCAGTATAACTAGCGACCACCAACTAAAGTTTCTGCTACAATCTGAATGCAGACACAAAAAACATCAAACCTTCATCTTCATCTGCTCCACTCTCTAACCTAACCTTAATCACTTTCCCCCATCACTCACACAGCTTTTAAGTTAATTATAACCTTCGAACACTATATTAAATATAAACTATTAATTCTTGAAGCAAACAATAATGATGGATGAATTAATTAGGATGACAGCAGGCAGTGAAGATGAGCTAGTGAGAGAACTTCTCGATGAGCTGTCGCCTCTTTTCATGCAGCCTTACAACATGGAGTCAAATTCCATCTTCTCAGAAGCTTATTCGGCTCCAACGGTTGGTGAAATCGAGACGACTTCATTGTATAGCAGCTATGGAACCCATGGCCTTGGACAAGGAGATTTTAAGTCAGAAGCTGACAGGTTGGTAATATTTGATTAACTTGAGGTTATGTATAGTTATGTCACTAGGGTTTGATTGTGAATTCATGAAATGTGCAGAATTTCAATGCTGGGAAGAAGTTATCTGAGCAAGGCTAATCATGACAACATTAATAAATATACTCTGAGAATCAAGAACTGTGGAACTGTCATGGCGGATGATGGCTATAAATGGAGGAAATATGGTCAAAAATCCATCAAGAATAGCCCACATCCCAGGTTAGATTCTTCAGTTATAATTCTAAATTTTTAGTTGCATGAGATTTTTTTATAATTCCTACAATTATATACAGAGAGAGGATCAAGTAGGAATGAAAATATTTGTAAGAAATATGAATAAATCGTAGCCCTTGATGTTGCTAGATCGATGAACCAAATTAATTATGTACGTGTTGTCATTCATAACTAGTTGTGCTATGATTTATTGCCGTAGGAGAAATTATTAAGGATATTTTTATAATTTTATTGTTATATGAATCTATTAATTCCTATTTTTATGAGATTTGATATCTTCTAATATGTAATTGTTTTGTGTAGATGATATGTTAAATATTGCTATAGATTTATAAGTATGTTGAACAAATTAATATCCACAAGTGACGATTAAATACTGAAATGCAACAACGATGGAATAAACACTTTAAAGATTGTGCAATGAATATGTTTAATATGTGCTACATATTAGTAAATGTGTGCTAAAAATTAAGTAATGCCGAAAAGATAATATCAGATCCCATAAAATTAGAAAATAACCGATACATATAAAAATTAAATTACTAATATGTCCTCTTTATTCTCCTACATTTTAAAATCATTGCATATTAATCACAACACGTATAGATCTAATATGATCTATTGATCTAGCATTATCAAAGGCTACGAATTTATTCCTATTTTTTACCAATATTTTCATTCCTACATGATCTACTCCATATATATATATATATATATATATATATATATATATATAATGTTATCATTCTTATGTTCTATTTATTGGCATCATGTACGAAATATGATGTGCACTTATTAAATGATATACAGAAAAAGGGGATATTCCAAAATATATTTAATTTATTTGGTGTTTCCTAAAATATGTTTTTACTAATTATAATATATAGCTAAAAAAATCATTTTGGGTCAAACATACATGTTAGTAGAATATTAGATTTTATTAAAAAGTAAGTCTCGGGGCGCTTTATCACATAACCTATTCTTTTAAGTGAGTAGCATATCGAAAAACGTTGGCCCATCAGAAAATTATATAGAATGGACTAATGTTCAAATTTTATATGTGGATATAGAGTTTTTTTTTTTAAATAATGGATGGAGGGGTTTGAGTCTACGCCAACCACGAACCACCCTTGGGCCTTGGCTACGCCCCGTAGAGAAAGTGCCATTCAAAATCCCATACTATGCATATTGTGTTTGATTACGCATTTACATATTTTCAATAGATATCTGATATGATTTCAATAAATATCTAAATAGACAGGATATTTATCTGAATATATACAGCATGAAAAAAAAAAATTGTGTTGTATGTGTACAGAAGCTACTATAGGTGCAGAAATCCAAGATGCAATGCAAAGAAACAAGTTGAGAGATCCATTGAAGATCCAGAGACTCTAATAATCACCTATGAAGGGCTGCACCTCCACTATACCTACCCATTCTTGCACCCACATCCACCTATCAAGAAACACAAAGGGCCCATAACAGAATCAAAAGCCCAACACAAAGCACATGACTTTGCAGCCCAAACAGGAAACAGGCTCGAAAAAGTCCTTGATTCGAACCCGTTAACTGATTCGATGGGCCAAGAAGGCCTGCTCGAAGATGTGGTGCCGTTGACGATCAGAAAGCCATTGATGGATGCTGCTACATCTTCTCACTCATCATTTTCAACTTCACATGATCGATCATCGCAGCCTTCTTCGCCGGCCTCATCCAACTCATTTTCTACTTACTCATATTTAGGCTTAATATGAAATGAAACTTCATGTTATAGAATACTTTTATATATATATCAGATAAATTTGTGTCTAGTTAATGTTGCAATGTAATAAGCTAGAGTGATGTTGCATAAACTTCCAGGAAACATTTATGTATCATAACGTTATTATGTATGTTGTAATAGTGAGTTAGGACACGTGTTTGTTCTAAATCAATAATATTGTTATTGCTATATAGTTTATTTATCAAGATGTAGCAAAATATAAAATAAGTTAAATATTATGATGCTGATATATTTACATCATGCTAGCTAGAATACCCCCATAACTTACACGAAAGTGGTCACCGTGTTGAGATGAATGAAATTATATATGCTAATTGTTGCTGAAACAGGCATAAATTGCATGTCTTGCCAAAACCAACAAATCTTCTATCAAAGGAATCCTCTTCTTCTGTCTCCACTATGAACCTGCTTACCAAGATAGCCTCAATTTTGGAATATATTCTTCGTACCACCAATTTTTTAGGCTATAAACATCGATCATTCTCTTGTATTTCATCTATCCTCCAAAAAGTTTGCATTTATTTTTTTTCGATCTGTCCCTCAAAAACTTGTATTTTCTATTTTTTAAATATTAACTCTACAATTTTTACCCTCAATCTAGCTACTTATTTACAAAATAACCGTACATAGCTCACCTTTTATATATTCATTTATTATCTTCATTGCCCACTTTTTAATCTCACTACTCATATATATATTCATTTATTATTTCTACTCACTTTACACTAATTATAATTTATTAGAATCAGTGCCACCAAAAGCAATGCAAATTTTTAGTGGACGGGGAGTATAATTTGTTCGATAACTGAAAAAAAAAAGAGTTTCACAAATACTTGGGTTTGGGCCTTGTGGTGGCCCTAAACCCAATAATTAACATCAAAACACAAAGGGTCCATAACAGAATCAAAAGCCCATGAATTTATAGCCCAATGAAAGAATGGGCTGAAAAAAGCCCTCGATGTGAGCCAGTTAACAGATACGATGGTCCGGTCCAACTAGGCCTGCTTGAAGATGTAGAAAGTCATTCCTCATCCAACTCCCTTTTCTTGGTCTCCTACCTACTCAAATTTGAGCTTAATATGAAATGAAATTTTAAATAATACAGTATCGTTATAGGTTATATATATGTCACCAATAAGTTTGTCTCTGATTAGTTGTTGCAATGTAATATGCTAGACTTGAAAAAATGGTTGTGTATCATGATGTTATATATATGTTGTAACAATGAGGTAGGCATGTGTTTCTTGTATGCTCTGATATAGTTTATCAAGATGTAGCAAAATAAGATAGATATTAGGATGTGGATATATTTACACCACATAATTTATTGGAAGTTCGTATATTGGCTGGTATATTTTTGAACGATTACTTGTATTAAAAATTATTACAATACGACGCCGTAATATCATTCCATTAGACAACTGAAAAGGAAGGATCGTTTAATTAGGAAGTCCGATTGTTCTTGCTCGAACTTAATTTGATGTTTAATCAAATTTTGGTGAGTTGTGAAAAACATAGAAGCGAGCTCTGTGAGAACTTAATTACAGAACATTGTTGTGCCATGATCGAATCTAGTTTTTGTGCACTTGCCAGTAAATATATATCCGTTGCGAAACAACTTAGTCGTGGATTGAGAAACAGTTTATAGTTATCATCACTGCCACGGGATCTAATACAATGTTGTAATAAGAGGACACAACATTCTTGACAAAATAATAATAATAATAATAATAATAATAATAATAATAATAATAATAATAATAATAATAATAATAATAATATGAAATATTAAATTCAAAATCTCGATAAATTTATCAAAGTAACTGCAAATATGACATTGAGCCCGAGTTGCTGGAGGTGCCATGTCGGGTCAGTGGAATCACATGAGATCCAATTGGTTATGAAATTTTAGATTTTCTAACATCCATGGCCAACTAAAAAAATAAAAATAAAAAGTAATAATATACTTGATCCACATCACACTCTCTACATGCCAGGTCAGCACTTGAGCCGTGGTGCAAAATCTGTGGGCTGTGCTTTCTTTGAGATGGATAAGGTCATGAGAGTTGCATCGGCAATTAATAGACTATTCAAAAGTTTAAAACTTTTGAAGCATACTTGTATGCTGCAACTACCATATTTTAATGGGACTTTTGTTTTAATAATCTCTGCACTCATAAAAGCATGTTTATATAATTCAATGTTTGTAGTACTTGTAAGGATACACCAACAAAGCTCAAGTTTTGTTTGCACCACACTCGTGTAGGTGATGGTTTTGTGGTCACGAGATTTACACTAGTTTTTGAGGTTATTTAAAAGATTCACGTTTGAAAACAAAAACGTAGTGCTGGATTTGCTTGCTTATGCTAGTTAGATACTTAGATTTAGTGCAAATTATGATGTTTCAACACTAATAAAATGAGTCATAAAAAAAATGGTCGTGTAATAGATTGTGGTAGTGGTGGAATCTCATCAACTATAAAAGAACACACGATATGAGCATATGATAGCCACAAAATATGCTTAAATTTCATAAGGAAACGTGGTAACAGAAAAGGGTAATTTCTGCGTAGGAGATGACACTATTTTGACAAAAACTTGGGTGAGTTTCGCCTCACCATGAGCTCATCATTTTTTTTGTTAAAATAATTATATATTAATTATGATGAGTAAGGATAATTAGATTTTATTAATTTATAATTAAATTTATTAATTTTTAATTATAATTTATTAATTCAAAATTAGAATTTATTAATTCATAATTATGATTTATTAATTCAAAATAAAGTTTATTAATTCATATTAGAGTTTATTAAATCAAAATTGGGATTTATGATTCAAATTAGGGTTTATTAATTCACAATTAGAGGGTTTATTATTCAAAATTATGGTTTATTAATTCACAATTAGGGTTTATTAATTCAAAATTAGAGTTTATTATTCAAAATTAGGGTTAATTAATTCATAATTATGATTTATTAATTCTAATTAGGGTTTATTAATTCAAAATTAGGATTTATTAATTCATGGTTAAGGTTTATTAATTCATAATTACAATTTATTAATTTACAATTATGATTTATTAAATTAATTAATTTAATAATAATTAATTAGGGGGTCTCATGAGTGCCGCGCATGCACAGGACCACCCCCACTATTTTTGCTCATTTTTTATGTGGAGGAACTGTGTTACGGATTAATGGGTGACAAAATGGGATTCTGAAATAATAATAAATAGGAACTTATGGCTTTTGAGCAATAAAAATGAATCCTATGAAAAGTGACACACACATATATTTTATGGGTTCCAATTAGGAAACACACTGAAAACTTATCTGCTTTGTGGCATGCAAATTAAAATCTTTGTTTATTTCCCAACAATATCCTCGAAATTTAGATTCAGTTATAATTTGCGTAGACTTTGCCATCAATTGGATTAGACATGGCTCAAGGGGTCCATACGACGCTAGCTACACCTTAATTACTTCATATACAAAGTAAAGATATCAATATTGTAAGAGAGAGATTTCAAAAAGTATTATTGTGCGATTCATATAGTTAACTTAACATTGGATTGCTTTTGTTGAATGGCCACCGCATCTATAGTTAGATTCAATCATAAGACACGTGTGTATCTGTAAGTTTGTTTGTGATATATATCATCTAACAATCATAATTTTAGAAAATGTATTGGGCACATATATTGGCTCAGCTTGATGTATAATTTAGATAGTTTTAGCCTATTGAAATCATCAAGTTATATGATAACTTTAGTTTGTAAGTGATTTTCGATGTACGAAAATATAGTTGGTTATGATAACACGCGGCTGCCCACACGAACAAAATGACGTAGTTATACATTTGAAGTAATTTCACATGTTCGGTCTCATAATATGATTTTATGATAGTTTTCGTCCATTAAAAGAGATTTTTTATAGAAACTATATGAATTATTGGGCTAAAATTATCACAAAGTTATACTAAACTCATGTATTCTTCATTCACCTCACGTACGAAATTGCGTCGATTTGTCCACGTTGGTGCCAACGTATGACATCTCTCGATTGCCAACTGTACTTTGAGACGTCAAATATATATTAATGATTTGTTATACTAAAATTGTCACAAAATCATATTACCATGATAAAATAATATATTTTCTCAAATACTGATGATAAAGATGGGTATCGTTTTACTGCTTAATTTAATATTTTTTATCATTTTTTATGTACATTTTCTCTTTTCTCATGATAAACCCTTAAAAACGTGAAACATGTGAAAGATAAATTAAACAAAATACCTTAAATTGAAGGAATTAAATACTGGTACAGTGCGTTGAGCAACATATGGCTTCAAATTTCCCAAAGACTTTTCGAGGAATAAAAATCTATTTTTTCCACTATTCCCCAGATTGAAAAAGTAGTAAAAGCGAAATCCTTTTAATTTCTCTAAATTTCAGATAAGGACGATAGTAGCATACACAAACAAATTCTGATCAAAACTGATCTCAATCTGTTCTTGAATTAATTAAAAATAGATAAATTTCCCATAATCAACATCCTTGCATGTGACATGTGGATTATGGATAAGCTAATATTAAGTTATTAATAGGGCTAGGCCTTTCATAGCAATAATTGTAGCAAGACATCATCCAAATTATGTAGAAAAAGTTGAAAAATAATTTATTATATGTGTGTGTATTGCTACATTAATATTTATATATATATACATCTAAACTATTGAGCGCATTATTGGTGACCTTGGGCTTCAAAAGGCAACTCTTACATTATCAATTATGACAAGATCTACAATCCTCAAAAATTAGGCACTTGCCTTCAATAAAAAGGTTGTTCTTAAAAAAAATTGTGGACCATCTATGAAACTAGAGTAGCAGCCGTATTAATACGTGTTAAATATCTATCTCATTTACCAACTTCATTGCTAGTTATACCGAGTACACTAATTCAGATAATATGGAGATTAATGTGATTTTTTGGCGAGAAAAAAAAGTCGAAATTGCTGTTTAAGGTGTATTTTGGATAAGCTTTAGTTCCATTTAGCAACTTTTGTATTATACACAAGAAATAAATCACCTAAAATATTCTGATGTGACGAGTTCAATCTAAATAAAATGGTTACGTCCAAATTCATGACCATTTATTGTAAGTCATTTATCTCACCACTTAATTACCTCAAATTTGAAAGATTTGAACCTTGAAGCTACGAATAATGAAATATATTGAGATCAACGGCGCAGATTAATTATTAGTTAATATAATGATAAAAAGTTTATTTGATCATCTCTCTCTTTCTCCATAAAAAATTTGGCGGAACTATTTGTCCGATGCTATTAAATTGCATATAGATAAAAGAGGAGTGTTATTTTTCAAGTACCATAAGAAGTTTATTGCAGTAGAAGCTAGATTTGTCCAGTACATACTTCAAATAGTAGCTATAATTTTCCTTGGTAGAAAAAATAAAAAAATTAACGAGGTGGCATTAATAGTTATAAATTCCCAAGTTATAGCTGTAATAAAACGATATTTAGGATCTCCGTTGCTGTAGCTTTCACGTACAACAAACCCACCAACTGGATGGCAGGATTCAAGTATTTATAACACAAATTTTCAGCTTCAATTATTTGAAAAATATGTTTATATTTATGTGTCACAATCACGGCCAGCCAGGGAGGTGCAAATTATTGCAAAGGTCAGAAAGTATTGAGTCATGTTTGGTTTTTCTCGATTATCGAGATGATATTTTTGGCAAATAGAATTGAAAAGTCCCATGAAAAGGAAAAAATACATATATAATATAAGTATGATTTGTCGGGAGAAAATGATTTTACTATATTTAGGCGCATTTGTTACTATAAATAGTAAGTTATTGATTCTTAGTTTGGAAGAAAATAGCGATCTCGAAAAAATCGAACAAAATGTTCCCTGAACTATATTTCTATTATTTCTTAATTAATATGATATTTTATTTATTTACTTAGGGTGTGTTTACATTTCATGATTAATATTTTGAAGGATTGATTATTTGATGGATAAAATATGTGATAAGATAATTTTTATCTATCAATCATTTGTTTATTTCAAATAATTAGTGAATGATTAAACTTGGGATAAATAATTCTCCCTTTATTTGGAGGAATGTTTCAATCCTACTACCTATATTGGTTGGATTAAAATTAATGAAGAACAATTCAAATGATTAAAATAATCCGAACTTTGGGATATCCTCAAATATTAATCCTTAAAAGTAAACACTTGATTAAGTTGGATTAATTTTATCTATCCAATCTAATCATGCAAAGTAAACATCACCTTAGGGAGTGTCTGTTTGTACATAGTTATTTAAGAATAATGAAGATATTTCATTATTTTGAAACAAACATGGCCTAAGTTTTCTTCATTGCGTAGCAATCTTTCCTTGTATAATAGTTATATATTTATATATTAGAATAGAATGGTAGAGACCAAACAAGAGTCCTCTCTTTTCCCTTGAAAGAATATTTTGGGATACTCTTTTTGTACTTACTCCAATTTTATTAAAAGCCTATGAATCCAATTATTGTTCTCGTTGATTAAAAAAATTACTATAGAGCTATGACATAAGACTGGTCATTTTCGGTTTGAAAATTACATGATTTTATATAAGTTAATTTTTCAGAATTTGTACAGGAATTTGCTTGTTTTTCTAAAACTCACACAAAACACAATTATTAATCAATAAAGCTATGCGGCCATATTATGGTTGGCCACACGGGGATATTTTAATAATCACCAATATAATTAATTAATAAAATAATAATGTTAAATTAATATGTTAATCATTTTTATATAAATACTCTTTTCCCACATATTTTGAAAAGTATTAAATTTATTAATTTTAAATTTAAATTTAAATTTTTCATTCGATAGGGGTAAAAATATAATTTATAAGATAGTTTTAATATAAAATCAATTTTTACATAGATCAAATATTAAGTAAATGATTTTTTCATTCAATAAAACTAATTATGACTAACCACGTAATGATCGAATAACATCAATCATTGTTAATATGTCGAGTTAGATGGAGTCAAGTACCATATAACAATTATAAATTGCTGGATGAGCACATATTCCAACATGTGTAAATTAAACGCAAATTGCTATATATGAATAGATTAATTGATGGGATTTAGTATAATAAAAGTGGACGAGTAACATTGCATTTTGAACTCTTCAATATGGCGAATTCCAGGAATTTTATTTACACTTTTGGTTTGGTTCAATGCATTCTAATCGATTTGCTGGCAACATAAAGTAACATGAGCTACCTTATTTTTTATCAACTAAGGAACTCCACAAACTTTCATAGCTGGCAAGTTCAATCATAAAATTTCAAACCTAATTTAGCTAAAAATCCATTTTATTGACTCTGACAGATCAAAAAAATAATATTCAACAGGTAGCTAACTAAGTATATGTCAACTTTTTGGTCAGTGTTGTTTTGGTGGGAGTTCCAATTGAGCTGTCTGGACTCTGGACTGTTCATGTTCAGGTTTTAATAATAATAATAATAATAATAATAATAATAATAATAATAATAATAATAATAATAATAAAACGGAGTGTTATTAAACTATAAAGGGGATAGATAGATTTAATTGGTTATAAACTCTAATTAACCTCAAATAATAATCATTAACTGCGGCCGTCTGCACGACCGCATGCAAGTCTTTGTGAATTCGAATTCCCTGCCTTTTGTTGCATGTGAAGATATTTTGGACCTCGAATTTTCCTCTTGGCTTCTTGCCTGTGACGAGGTGATGTTTTGCATTAATAATGTTTGATATATAGGATTTCTCCTAAATAACAATTAGAACTTCCTAATTGTTCGATAATCATATGTCCTGGTCCATCTAAACAATCATATAGTGGTGAAGATATTGAATTAAATGTTAAAGTAGTCTTCCTTTTTTATTAATTTGAATTTTTAATTAGATGAGATAATCATTCGATATAAGTGCACCAGTTGGATTCTTGAAAAGGTCAGTCGACCTAACTCAAATCAAGAACAACGGCAGTAATTCGTAATATTAGTTAATTTGTTAGTTTGCTTGTCGTAATTTGATTGAAATTATTTTAAGGGCGAGGAGAAGTCTACATGTGCTATTTTTAGGGTAACTTTCACACAATTTCACTCCAAGTATGAATGTGAATAATATTGCACCAAATTTGGTACATCACCATTCAATTTGCTATTTGCAGCAATTAGCTAGTGTGAGTAGGTTCTATTGCATTTTATAATTGTTTATTATTGTTAATGATTATTAAGTAATATAAATTACTTTTTATTTTTATTAAATGTATAAATTTAATCTTATTAGATATATTATGCATAGAGTTGTGGTGAGCAAATTTGTTATGCTAAAACTGCACCAGTTAGGTGTAGATTTTACTTCAAAATAATGCAAACCGTTCGAACTAGTCTGAGTGTACGTCATGTAAATAGTTCTGTACAATATTCTATGAACATGCTCGACCAATTGAATTGGTATACTTTATCAATAATTAAAGCAAAAACATATGGGAGCAATGTTTATATTCCCTCTAGCAATAAGTTGTTAACAATTTGACCATATATATAGACTCGTTGTTTTGTACCATGATAATGCTGGTCGAGGTTTAGACATTAGCTACACTATTGTACCAAATTCTGATATTTGTCCAATGGAAGTTATATAAATAGCTTGTTGTTGAATGAAAACAAGGGGGAATAATGCATCCTTTGAGGCAGAAGTCTCCAGATATTAATATAATATACACTCCAGATCCAGGTTTCTCTTAAGTATTTAAAATTAAAAAAAAAATGTTTGATCGAAATTTTGTCCCACTAAGCAGCACATTTCTTCTTATTTTTCCATTTGTTTATTTTCACATCATGCTAGCATTTCTTCTTATTTTTCCATTTGTTTATTCACATCATGCTATAAATTATAAAATATTAATTATATGTGCTTAACTGAAATTTCTTTATTCCGACTAAATTATTCCGGAAAGACAGTCCAGTTGCTCAATTTCTTTTCTTTAATTAAGACTATTATGTAAATGACACCCTCAACTAGTTATATGATTAATACATATTGATATCATGGGTCCAATCACTAATGTTTGCTCACTCTGACTATTATTATTTATTGCGTCCATTTCTCCTTATTATTGGCATATTTATCCGAGTGCTGACTCAATCCCAAGAGTGCACGTAATGCATTTGTTCATATATATATATATATGATTTGGATTAGATGAGAATGTAAATTTTGGTGAGAAATAAGAATAAATCATAGCAATCATCATAATAAATTAATGGTTCATATTAGATATTTATGTACTGTATTAATAACTGGATATGTTATGCTTTTAATACACAGAAAAAATTAAGAGGTCAGATTAATAATATTATTTTTATGGGATTTGAATTTTTTTTTGTGGGATTTCATATCTTAGATAGTTATTATTCTTTCAAATATTTATCTTTTTTCATATTTATTTCGTGGCATTGGTAATGTAATTTCTTTGCGTTGCCAATTGATTTCGTTGCACTGTTAGTGTAATGTTAATTCATCATATAATTTCCTTAGTATCTGCAACAATAAAGTTATGCAAAGTAAATATTAAGAGTCTGCTACATACTGTTTTTATATGTGCTACAAATATATTTTGTGAAATAATAATAATTTTTTTGCAACACATTGATGCAATGTTAGTTACGATATGTGCCACATATTACACAACTTATGCAACACAAATAACTATCATATTACGATAGTTGAAAGATTTTGAAAGATAATATTTTTTTGTGACATATTTACCCTCACTCGATTTTAGGTGAATAGAATGATGACGATGTCATTAATCTTGTTTAAAATTAAGTATGAAATCTGAAACTTTAATTACATGTTAATTAATGATTATGATTAATTCTTATTTTTTATACATAATAACATTCTTACCATAATCATCCATATATATATATATATATATATATATATATATATATATATATATATAGTTGGGTTTTCATAGTATCTGATCATCTGATAGTATGTAATACTCAATTTAAATCATATATTGTGGCCATGTAGATAGCCACGTGGTATAACATTTTTTTTTCTCTCGGGGCAACATAGTAATTTTCTTCTTCTCTGCAACTACTACTGTTCATCGGAGAAGAATAGGAAGTCAACAATAGCGATGGCATAGTGGAGGCGATCGCGGTGGTGGCGGTCACGAAGGCAGCGATCACGGTGGCTGATCGCTGCCTGAAATTGCAGAAAAATAATTTATTAGTTGCTTGAAATTGAAGAAAAATAAAGAGAATTTTGAAAGAATATTGATGTATCAAGAGAGATGGTGTTTATGGTGAAGTTCGTCGAAAATCGGAATAGGAGACGATGGTTTACGGTGGAGTTTTTTAGAAATCAAAGAATGAGGTGAATCGGATGAGGTGACGAGATGATGCCATCTGCGAAGAATATGTATCTTAATACACTTACATCTGCATAACAATACACAAAACCAACAAATACATACAGGTAAGCAAAAAATTCAAAAATCGAATATCCGATCCAAATCAAACCGAAATTTAAAATTCGGTTCGAATTTTTCCGATCGGATCAGATTGAAATTTTTTCAAAAATTGGATTTTTGGATCTGATCGGATTGGATTTTTTAAATCCGAAAATCCGAATTATATACTCCCTCCGTCCACCAAAATCGTTCATTGATTTTGGTGGCACGAGTTTTAATAAATTGTAATGAGTGTAAAGTAAGTGAGTATAAAAATATGTGCCATGAGAATAATAAATGAATATATTAATAGATTGTGAGTGTAAAAAGGTGGGCAATATATGTTTTTTTGTAAATAAGTAGATAGGTTTAGGGTAAAAATGTAAAGTTGATCTTTCCAAAAAAGGAAAATGAATATTTTTTGTGGACGGACCAAAATAGAATTAAATGCACGAATTTAGTGAACGGATGGAGTATAATTTATATATATAAATAATATTTTATTTATATATTTTAAAATTTAATATAAATATATATAAGAATTAACAAAATTTGTTTTCGGATTTTTGATTTTTTCATAATTTTGATTTTTTCGGTTCAATTCAATTTTTTATAAAAAATCGATTTTCGGATATTTGGTTCGGATCGAATTTTCTCTCTCTTAAAGTTAGGATTTTTGGATCGATTCGGATTAGGCAAAAATCCGATCCGAAATCCGAATGCTTACCCTTACATATACATAATAATATATAGATATGCATAGTAAAAAACAAAACATGCATACGACTAAACATAAATATACATAGAACGAAATACGATCATGCATGCTTTAAAACAAAAATTATTATTCTCGATATCTCTTTTTCTCTCTTCTCTAATATGTACAAACACGTTTCTTGTTGATAATTTATTTTCTTTCTTAATGATGATTTGTTTTTTTCGAATTATGAACCTAGAAGTAATTGATCTAAACTAGAGAATAAATTATGAATAAATCAATCTCACATGTATTTTCGTGTTCAACATTATGCAATTTTTGTTCAAGCATATGCAGTTTTTTATTTTAAAACATACGTGATTCGTTTTTCTGTATCACATAACAAATCAAATTTTGTAGTTTTGTGTTCAACAATATACATTTTTATGTATGATAATATACATTTTTATGTTCAATTGTATGCAGTTTTCTATTTAATTACATGCATGGTTTGATTTTTTGTATTACATAACAAATCAAATCACTAATATACCCTTACTGTAGCAAAATCAGAGAAAAATAAGCTTAAAAATAAATAAAAATCTACATCATATGATCTATGAGATGAATAGATGAGATTTAGTATTACATAGTACTTTAGGCTCGAACACTAAATATATATACAAGTATTTTAGTCACCCATTCCTATAAGTAAGTGATTGGTATGGTGGAATGTATACTAATAAAATAATTGTTCTCATATTTATTTTTATTTCTATGATCGGTATATACTTTCTCCGTCCACCAAATACGTTCATTTAATTCTATTTTGGTCCGTGCACAAAAAATGTTCACTTTCCTTTTTTTGAAATATCAACTTCACATTTTTACCCTTAACTTATCCACTTATTTAAAAAAAAATCACTCATGACCCACCTTTTTACACCCACTTACTTTACACTCATTACAATTTATTAAAATCCGTGCCATCAAAATTAATGAACGATTTTGATGGACGAATGGAATATCTTTTTATTGGAAATCGTCATTATGGATGAAATCCATATTCAATAAGATGTGAATATTCATTCCATCCACAATTCATGTGTTTACCATTTCCGTTGGACAAAAATAACTAATTATAATATTTTTATATACAATTATGAGTAATAATATTCTTTTTTATTTAAAGTTTTATTTTAAAAAACATTTGAATAATTATTATTAGAGGTAATAAAACGGGTCTGATCCAATTTTGGGTTGGTTAGGCTCAATAAATATAGGTTCGATCGAATTTCAGATTAGGTCGGGACCGCCTTTAACTATCAAATTTGTACTAAAAGAGGTGTTCTGGGCTTGGCTGTGCCATGATTAATTCGACCCGAAAGAATTTCGAGGCGGCTGACCAGACTCATTTTTTTAAGAAATTTCGGTTGGCCAGACTGAGCCAGGCCTAACCGGCCCATTTTGCACCTCTAATTATGATTATTATTGATAATTAATTCTGAAAAAATATTTATTAAAATTAACCTTTTTATTTTGTTAAAAAAATTAAATACCAAAAACAACATAAATTTAATTATGTGAGTATCAAGGGAAAATTATAAAAAACGGTTATTTATTTGATAATTTAAATTTATATATTATTTTTCTATGAATTTTTAAAAATATTGTTAAATACAACAAAATAAAATTTTATAAAAATTATTTAATTTATATAAAAAATATAAAAATTGATATTTCATTCTTATTTTTATTGAACACATCAATAGGAAATTAATATCATTTCATTCCTACCATCATTATATTCCTAAATTCATTCAATTCCGATTTAATCAATTTGTTTATATCACTCACTAGGGGTGAGCAAAATATATGAAAAACGAATATCTGATTCGAACTCAATCGAAATTTAAAATTAGGTTCATATTTTTGAATTTTCGGTTCGAATTGGATTGATATTTTTCAAAATTTTGGATTTTCTGATTGGAATTTTTTTAATCCAAAATTTGAAATTATATATAATTTATATATAATAATATTTCTAAATCTAATATAAATATATATAAGAATTAACCAAAATTGGTTTCGAATTTTGGATTTTTCAGTTAGGTTCGAATTTTTTTAAATCAGATTTTCGGATTTCGAATATTCGGTTCGAATCGGATTTTCTCTCTCTCAAAATTCAAAATTTCGGATCGGTTTGGATTAGATAAAAATTCGAACCGAAATCCGAACGCCCCCTCACAATCACCTCCTAAAAGATATGTATATTACGAAATTACAAGACTTACATTATGTTTATGTTTAAAATTATTTCAGAAAAGAAAAAAGACGTGTGTAATGAAATAAGAAATTTGTGTATGCTTTTGAATTTGCGTAATTTCTGGATTGGACATGTGTAATTTCCGTGTTTCATTTTAGCAAGTGTTGTAATAATTCTTTTTTCCTCGTTCCGGCCTCAGCCCCCAGGGAAGAATCTAGGCAAGGTTATGAACTATATACTTTTTCTCCTTTTCCATTTTGACTTCAGGATTAGGAATTAAAATGACATAAAAACTCTTGTATATCCATCTATACCGTATAAATGGATAAAAGTTTATTTGTTGTTAAGAAAAATATCATTTATAATAAATAAGAATATAAAATTATTTTTGATCCTGTAATTAGAAAGTATCATTTATATTAAAGAAAAATATTATTTATATGAAAAAAGTATTAAAATTCGAGACAAATGTATAGCAAACCAACTCTTAAAATCATTATTCACGGCACAAAAACAATACTATTAAATTAGAAAGTTCGTAGCATGAGATTACTTTCGGTTTCCGTAAACGCATTTTCAAGACTCAAAAACACAAAGCATATTACTTTATTAATTATTGTTAAATATTTTATCCTGCATTTAGGTTTCATTCCCTATGTTCGTCCGCCATTTTATTTTTTAAGAGAGGGAACTTTGAACTTTCTCTTTCTCCGTATCTTTTGAAAGCTAACATTTTATCAAGTGAAAACTCTTTTTCTTTCTAAAATAATATTTTAATATCTAAATAATGATATATCATATTATGACCCCCGCGACCCATTATAATATTTAATAAATTACTTACATTTTAAATTAATCCACTACTAGTAACAATAACTCCTCACCAAATAGGTAACAGATGTATAGTCGATAATATCACATGATATTCTCACAAATCACTTGAATAATAAGCTTCTAATATCCACATTATCCTCCATAGGAATTGGATCTAATATAAATCAACCTTAACATATAAAATAGGAACTATTATCAATTATTTGGTTGTGAAGATCCATGATGAATTCATCATTTTATGAATTCCTACACTTGGTTCAAATCATATGAGGAACGAAATTCCGTTTTTTTGAATTTAGATACTTTCACAGCCAATTCAGACAATTTCTTTAGTTCGTAGTAATTATACTATAACTGAGGTTTTTGCTATAACCACTCTTATTCTCCACATATATGTATATATAAGAGGAATCATTTAATACCCAAACCTTAGGTAGTATAGTATTTAATCTCATCTTTAAGTTGTTTTTTCGTTGATTTCGCTACAGTAAGGGTGAATAGTAATTAGATTTGTTATGTGATAGAAGAAAAAAAAAGCATATTGTTAAACCGAAATATACATACGGTTGAACACAAACGTGTAATTGAACACAAATATGCATATTAGTTTCTACTTTAAAGTTGCTTTCGTGCCCATCGAGCGCTCACGCATCTCCCCAACGTTTGTTGACCAACATACAGACATCTGTTTTGTTATATGCATGACTTTGTTTTGGTATAAGCATGATATTGTTTCATGGCACATTGATGCACAATGTGCACTCGTGAATCTCTCCAGCATTCATTGACCAACATACAGGTTTCTATTTCATTATATGCATGAGTATGTTTTGTTATACACATATTATGTTTTCTGACAACAAAACCCTTGCCCATCTTGCTCTGTCGCCTCATTCTCCGATTGCCGGTGAACTTTGTCGTAAATCACTGTCATAGCCCCCCCTCTATATCCTTCAATCTTCTCTCAAAATCATCTTATCTTTTTTTCCTCAAATTTAGGCAAAAAATCGTTGTTTCGCCATCGTCCAAAATCAGTAGCTATCATGCTCACCGCCATCGTCGTTGCTACTTTGCTACATGACGGTATCTCATCGGAGAAATTGTTTTTTTATTTATGTGTACGAAGAAGAAGAAGAAGAAGAAGAAGAAGAAGAAGAAGAAGAAGAAGATGGGTTGTTCCATCGTTGCCCCTCACAAAAATTAAAAAATATGAAAAAGAAGTTGTCACTTGTCAATGTTTAGTGTGTCCATGTGGCTGACAAACATTGATTTTAAATAATTATTAGTGCATATTTATTTCTTATTTAGATGTGGAAATCATGTTTATGAAGAGCATTTTATTAGTTGTGTTTAAATGTGAAGAAATAATACTCGTTGGTAGAGGTGTTCACGTTCGTTCCGGTTCCAAAATTTTAGAATTGAAATTGGACGTATTCGGTTCTAAATCGTGAACCGTTGTGTGTGTGTATTTTTTAAATTGTAATTTTTTATATATTTATTTATATAAATCAAATTGTAATTGTATAATGTAAAAAAAATTAATTACATAAGTCAATTACAATGTAGTAAATCTAATAAATTACAACTTATAAAAAAAAATTTCAATAACTTCAACAAATGAATCAAATTACAATTATATTGCAATTTACAATTTGGTAAGGAAAAAAATCTACTTAAATAGATGAAATAAATTACAAATTGAGGGGACGGGGAAAAAAGAAAAGGGCTTGGACTTAATTATAACATTCAAGAATATTATAATTAAGTTTCATATGTATCCCTATTAAGGGATCAAAGTCCACGTAGTTCTCTTAGGAATCAAAACCCTAAACCTTAGAAAAAAAGAAAATCGCCCGTTCGGAATCGGAACCGGAATTGCGAGCGGTTCCAAATTCAAAATTTTGATTTTTTTAATTTTTCCCTAATTTCTTGTGTTTTATTTATAATATATACATTTAATTAGTTATTTTTAACACTTACAACAAATAGGCATGATAAAAAAAATGGAAAAAACACAAAAACTGGTGGAACCGCTGGTTCCACGGTTCCGAAGGTTGGGAACCGGAACCTGACCGTGTAACATACTGTTCGGACTGAAACCGTTGACCACGATTTTGGTTCCGGTTCCAATGAGCACCACTACTCATTGGCGATTTTTGTCCTTTTTGAGAAATGGAGAATATTTTGAAAGATGTAAAAGTGGATGTAAATTAATTACGTCTCGTTAGGAATCCATAGCCGCAAAACGAGAAACTCGCCACGCAACCGATGGGAAGCTTCGTGACCGTGGCATGCAAGGCAAAAACAGCCGTTTCCAGCGACCGAATGAGGCTATAGAAGCGACAATTGCCACAACCATGGCCGTATCTAGGGGCATATTTTCAATTCATGCGCCGCAGTTAACTCTGCTCCAAGACCACGACCTGATACGTCCAGATCCGTTTTTTCTTATTTTTCTGATTTTTTTCACTTTTCCTTGTATTTTTTAGCCATATTAGGATTTAAATTCTTTTTAGAATACAATGGACCTTCTCCACTTATGAATACTTACTTTTAAAACTATACAAGGGTTCTCATTCTTGTTCTTGTTCTCCATTCATATTTTTTAGGTATTACTTTTATTTTAGCTTTCTCCAAACAAGCTTGAGATTCAAGTACAAGATTCAGATTTCAATTTCTTTACTAGGGGATTTCTACACGAGTTTTATTTATTTTATTTAAATCATGATTTTCTTTTCTTTTTCTTCCTTTTAATTTCTATTATGAGTAGCTATGTTTTTCATTGATTCTAGAGTTTGTATGATTAGTAGGAATTTATTTGATTGATTTGTGAGCTTATCTACATGTCGATTCATAATTTATGATTCATAGTGTTATTTTTCTGTGTAGATAATTAACCATTATTGATGCATGCAAATTGCTTGATTAAATATATAGTGGATTTAATTGAGTAATCAAACTCAGAAATTCATAATACGAGTAATCTAAATACTTAGCATGTTTAGAATTAATTTTAGGAGAATAATCTTTGCGAGTTATTAGGAGTTGATGCATATTTTTTGTGACCAAGCAGGGAGATAAAAATTATATTAATCTACTGTCATTAACTGCTCGAGAGAAAGATTGTGATTAATTATGTGTTTCTCCATCTGAACTCAATTATAATTGGTTAGACAATAGATTGATTTTGTGATTTTTCTGTTAAATTATTATATCCCCTACGTTCAGTCTTTTATTTTGATACTTTTCTAGAAGTTGTTATTTTTGTCTTTATCATTTATTATCTTACTTATAATAAAATTTCTCTACACCATTGTCTTAGCCTAGATAAATGTGACACATTGGTATTTATTACTTGTTGTGTTTTCACGTCAGCAGTCCATGTTGATACAATATTTTGCTTACTAACTAATTACAATAGACATTGTTAGCTGTGGTATTTTATTGCTAGGAGTTTAATGATCAATGACCATAATGTATAGTCTAGATTTGATACTAAATATTATCTAAGGAGACCCGCAATGCTACCTTAGGTGCGCCTTGGGTAAACCCCACGATATCTGCAAACCCAACTCTACAGGGTGTGTGGCGCCAAACCCATGTAGGCGTGCACATGTATATATATATCTAGGGAGTAGTTATCATGTGGACGTTCCTTATAGTTTAAATATGATGATAAATATCAATCTTTGATAAATCAATGTAGACGCTTCAGATTCAATGTATAAATTATGATGCAAATGCATAAATGTACAACTATATACAGAAACATGCATATACCAATCTAAAAACACACTTAAAAATAATCATTAGATTTCCAAATCTAATAGACATGATATGTTCTCATATATATATATGAGAAGATTCAAATAAAAATCTTATTTAAAGTGAGAACGTAAAAATAATTTCAAGTCATTAAATTATGAATATTTATGATAATGCATCACTTTACTGAATGAATGCATTGTGTACCATTTGAATTAAAAATCTATTCTCAAATATTTTTATTTAAAAAAAATAATCAGCATTTCAAAAACGAATATGCTGCCAATGCATGCGACATAAGTCACATAACCCCAATTAAACGAAGCAACTCTTTATTTTTTTCAATAATATTATATATTTATTTTGTGAAAGATCTGGATTATATGCAAGGGCAAGATGGAAAATTTCGGACAAGCAGCATCTAGAAAGTACAATAATCATATACTGAAACCGTAGATTAGGCCGATTAAGCTTTCAAAAGAAATTATTAATTAACGATTAATTAACTTCATCTTGGGAAAAGAAAATTTATAGAGAGAGAGAGGCTTGCACGGGTTGTCTATTTAAGCCAGCGTACGGCACCATTTCTCTTCCCTCTCCTCTCCTTTCATATCAACAATCCCTTTTCTACATTGCAAATTTTGATATTGAGCTCTTTTTTATTCTATTTGCAGCTCCGCTTCATCCTCCATTATCATTCTGGTAAATTTCCTTTCTTGGGATTTTGCCATTTTTAACCATTTTCATGCATATTTGAACATCAACCCGTTTCACGTATTCAGAAGCTCTGGCAATTTATGGGTTTCAAATTATTATGACCAATATAAAAGTGTTCATATGAGGGCTAATGTGGAACACTGGTTCAGGCTAATCTGAAATTCGGGTCGTGCTTTTTGTTATCGACTTTGTTTATATTTTTGGTGCTCTTCCATAATTTGAATGATGAAAAGTATATTTTTCCTTTTTTGCCTATGTCTTTTTATCGTGGGGTTGTTATGTTTTGTGAATAATTGAACTGGTGTTGCTTGTACTCAACTTTCCACCTTGATTTTTTTTTTCCATTCTGGTTCATATTGTTTCTTGGTTGGAGGTGCGTTATTACAACTTCCAAGATTCATGTAAAGCCTCTAAAAGATTGTCATAATTAGACCAAAAAACATCCTATTATTGTTGGGCCACAATCTTGGACTGGCTTCGAGCAGAGTTTGCAGGCTGACAACTCACAATATGGACAAACCATCTCATAGAAAAGAGTGGTTTAAATTCATTCCAATAAAGTCTTGCTTCATGTGCTGTTTTGTGAGAACTTTCCTTTTCTCAAGAACTAGTATTCAATAGAACATTTTGAAGTCAATTTTGGTTGAGTAACGTTATCCTTGCACGCAATGCTCACGTGTTTTGGTTTTCTACTCAACTTGTAGATAAAGATGGAATACAGTCAAGTTCAGGTGCCAAAATATGATTGCCTTCTATTTGGTAAGTTTCTAAGCTGTAAAAAACATTTTTTACAAGTCATTTTGAAAAGAATATGATCAAAGTTTATATATATATACACATGTGACTTGTTTCAGATCTTGATGACACCCTTTACCCTCTAAGTACTGGTCTTGCAGCATCAGTTCTCAAGAACATCCAAGGTAAAACTTGTTTGTTGTGGTTGCATATTATTGTTAATGTTGTTAAATTTTCTTCATTGGTATCTGATGTTTCTTTAATATGTAACTTCATTCAGCTTATATGGTTGAAAATTTGGGCATAGACGAGAGCGAAATCCCTGACTTGTGTAATTTACTCTACAAAAACTATGGCACCACAATGGCAGGTCTTAGGGTAAGCCACTCTGCTCCATTTGATTGTGGATTTGGACTTGGTTCCTTTTGAAACTTATCTGCTCACGAGATTTTCTTTGCAGGCAATCGGCTATGATTTTGACTCTGACGAGTATCATAGGTACATCTTGATTCAATTGATAAAAATATGCTGTTTTTTTATTTTGGTTTTATGTTATTAAATGTTGTAACTTTCATTCTTCCAGCTTTGTCCATGGTAGATTGCCTTATGAAAATTTGAAACCGGACCCTGTATTGAAAAGCCTTTTGTCTAGCTTGCCCATCCGCAAAGTGGTAAGTGCTGTAGTTTCGACTTATCTAGCTCACGAGCAATTTGATGGTTCGCTAAAAAACCTTCATTGCACAAACAGATCTTCACGAACGCTGATAAGATGCACGCTATCAAAGCTCTGAACCGGCTTGGTTTGGAGGAGTGTTTCGAAGGGATCATCTGTTTCGAGACTATGAACCCTACTCACAAGAGCACTGCATCCGATGATGAGGATGATGCCCAGTTCATAGGATCAACGCAGTCCTCTACTGCTATCAATGGAAGAAGCTGTGAGGTTTTCGATATTATTCAATATTTTGCCAAGCCTGATGCAGAGCCATCTGGCTTGCCCAAAACACCAATTGTCTGCAAACCATCAGAATCTGCCATCGAAAAGGCCCTCAAAATCGCCAACATTGATCCTCACAGAACAGTGAGTCGCCACTCACTCACTCCAAAACATTAGGCAGCTCAATACTCATATGACAAAGTCTCCTGTGAGGATATCCTCACATGAGAACGCATAGGCACCACACCTGATTAGGATTTATTAATCCCAATTGTGCAGGAGACTATCTCTACTCATATATACTGATACTCGCTCTTTATTTTGTCTGTGTAGTTATTCTTCGAGGACAGTGTCCGAAACATCCAATCTGGAAAACGCGTAGGGCTCGACACTGTACTGGTAAATAATTTCTTGCAAACCCAAAAAAACTTTGTCCCTTGAAAAACCAAATATTCATACTCAAAATCTTGAATACAGGTTGGCAAATCACAGAGGGTGAAAGGAGCCGATTACGCGCTCGAAAGCATTCATAATCTTAGGGAAGCCATACCTGAGCTGTGGGAAGCTGATAAGATTGCCAATGTGAACTACACTGGCTCAGGGGTTGTTACAGTGGAAACATCTGTGACTGCTTAGGTTTTCTATTGTCATTTTCATTGCAAGGGAGAAACCATGTTTCATGGGATCTTCTTTTCTTGCAACTGTCCACTTCAATCAACCCTTGTAAATGTTTTGCTGCTGTCGTTAGTTAATATAACGTATCATTATTTGCAATAATTGGCACTATGAACAACCCTTCACGGAACTCGTACATTGAGTCCTCTCTGTATTATCGTGTTTCACTCTCGTATTGTATTTCTATTAGCGATGTATGTGCCACGTGGTATAATATGCAAGGGGTGGTTGTTACTTGTTAGTCCCATCTAGCAAGCTGGATGGATTTAAGTGTGTTACGAAATGGGAGTGATGATTGAAATCATTTGTTGAGATTGTGAAAGTGATGTAATTGACAGATTGATTAACAAACTAGGTAGGGTTGTCTGATAGTCAAAGCAGCGGCCAAGTTGTGACTGTATTATTATTTGATTAATGATTGTGTTAGGATGGTAACTCTGCGCAATAGCGTTTCACATCGTTGTCATTTTTTTAATTTAAAACGTTGTCTTGTTTGCCACAATCTTGCAAAAATTAATTTATGTAACGTGTGTGTGTTGATCGTGTTGCCATGATTAGCGAAAATCCGTGTAATCTAGTCTTTTAAATAGTTGTCGATGTCATGTCATAAAACTGCTCAGGGAATTAAGGGTTTTTGTTTTCTTAATAAATAAATAAAAAGTAAAGGGGTTTATATTTTTCTTTTAACTTGACTTTCTGTCTTCTTTAAAAAATATATAGGGGTGGCTGGTTGGGTACTCTATACAAAGTGTAGTGATTAATGACATTTTTGAAGTATACCATGTGTAATATGTGATTAGAATTTAATAAATGAAATAATATTGTGTATAAAATTTGATTTGTCTAATATATTCATATATGTATTTAATTAAAGAACAACTATGTCATATGATATTCTATGTTTATATATTTATCTACAACTATTATAAAAGATGCTTATTTTTCTTTTTACATATTTTGGTTACACCCATAATACTCTCACTTATTTCAATTTCGAAGAATAGTGTAGTATTTCAAAGAATATGTGATATATGATAAATATAAGTTTGTATCTAAAAAATTAAACCATTTTTTATGTGTATATATATATAGAAAGAGAGAATTAGATTCAAATGAGAACCAATTTTATTCTAAAAACTAAGAACCAAATGAATTTGTTATAAAAGTTGTGAATCCGTTGAGAAAGTTACTGAATTCCACAATTCAAAAATTTTCACCCGGGTTCGAATCCCATGAGGGACGAAATTTCTATATTTTTGGATTCATTAACTTTCACATCGGATTCATCAATTTTCATAATGAATTCATCATTTTTTGGTTCTCATGATAAAAACAGTTCTCTCATTAACCCTCCCCTATATATGTATATATATAAAGTGAGTGGTTATTGTAAAAATCATCTTTAATGTATAAATTACGAACTCCTGGAATCGTCTGAATTCGTCGTGAAAGAGTCTGAATTCGCCGTGTAAGTGTCTGAATTCAAAAAAATAAAAATTCGCCTCTCATGTGATTCGAATCCAAGTGTTTGAATCCATCAATTGAAGTGATGAATTCACCGTAGATTTTCATGAATCAATGGTGAAATGCTTCATATTTTGTAAATAATCTCATATATATATATATATATATATATATATATATATATATATATATATATATATATATATTACAGAAATCCATTATTTCCACATACATGCTACGTACCATACCCTCCTACTGGTGTATAAAAAAATGCACGCACTAAAAAAAATATTTCTCCAGAGGAATTATTCTCCCAAAATTATCACTAGAAATTTTGTGGATCATGAAATGGAAAAAGAGATACATGAAGAGCAGTGATGGAGCCAGAAATATTTCACTGGGAGACCCAAATAATTATTATTTTAAAAAATAATAGGTGTATTTTTAAAAATAAAATTAGACACTAATTATAGCAATTTCAATAATAGTTTAATATTATTTGAATTACATGATAATGTTAAAAAAAAAATTAAAAACACGATCATCTCATAACGTGGATCATAAGACCAAATCCAATGCATAGCGTTATTTTGATATGGATTTTGCATCGAAATTATGCATTTTCGTACTCGTAAGAAATTTAGTATAAGTGAATAGTTTTACGTAAAATGTGTATGATTGAAATAAAATATGATGAAAACTACATAACATTTAGAATTTTAGTGTAGTTTAAAATTGGACTAAAACGATACATATTCGATATAAAGTTGGATACAGAATGGTAAATTTTATTCTTAGACTTTCCGAAAAAAAGAACTTATGATAATAAAGATGTGATCAATACTTATATCTCTAAAATAATTCTCATATATTCGATTTATATTTTGATTGCTCTGTCATCAACAACATCTTTAGGGTTTAAAATGAGAATTCAAATGATTTGTATGTCTTCGGTTGTTGTTGTTAGAATAAGTTTATCATAAAAAAAATTTAAAAAAAATTGATTGATCATATTAATCCAGATATAAAGTTTTATTATTTGCATACATATTTTATTTTATCTATATAATACAAATTAAAGGAAAAAAGAAGAACACAAAGTAAGGAGAGATTTTGAAATTTGGACAAATTAAAAAAAAAATATTTAATTTTATCTATACAATACAAACTAAAGAAAAAAAGAAAAGCACAAATTAAGGAGAATTAAAGAACAAAAGAAGAAGAGTTGAAGTAACTATATAAAAAATAATTGTTGTTGAAGTAACCAAGAAGAATCGAACTCTTGCCTCTCACTTAAGAGAGAAACTCTCAACCATCTAGTCTAAGTCATATGTATTGTTATAAATGGATTACCTATATACTAGTACTTATTTTTGAAAAAGTTGGAGGGCCATGGACCCCAGACCCCCATGTGGCTCCGCCGATGAAGAGGGTGATTAATGGTTATACCATCATTGCCCTTCAATATGACTTTTCCTTTCATCAACTACCCAAAGCTTCGTAGGAGCAACTCTTCATTTTGTTAATACCATAGTGTTGGATATCAAGTAATGATACGAGGAATCGTGCTTCTATGCTTGCTTCAATACACACGCATTACAAACCATACAAAACCTCGAAAATTACTGATTTCAAAGTGAGCTGCAGAAATGGACATGACCAATGATAATTCAAGAATGTAAATTCATAGAATACAATCCATCACTGCCTCATATATTATTGAAGAAAAAACTCAGAGAACATTCAACAAATCGAACCAACAACGATGCTCAAGTAACAAAAAAACAAGTCTAATTTCGAGCAAGAGAAGTGAGAAGTCATCAAGCAAGAAAATGTGAGTGGTGCAGTACTCGAGGAGCTCTATCGAACGGAGCTTTATCAACGATGATGCTTAAATAGCAAAAAGCGAAGTCTAATTTCCGAGCAAGAGAATTGAGAAATCATCAAACAAGAATGTGAGAGGTAGAGTAGCAGTTTTCTCAACTCAAGGAACTCTACCAAAGGGCACTTTATCATTATAAACAGCAGACCTTGTTTCAGCTGGTGAATGGCTCGCAGCGAAGGATTACATTGATCTTCGCTTCACACATTCCTATGGCATCAACTCAAGCACACAATACACACATATTTGAGGAGTCAATAAAAGGAGGGCGTATTTAGACAAGAAACAGGATTAAGACATTATGTAAGGAAGGAGGTGAGTAACGATGTATACATAATACATTCCAATGACATGCCGTTGATCCACTCCCTTGATATCAAGCAAACTACTTCACTCTATTTCAATTTATGGTTAGGAACTGACTTTCTGTGGCTGTCTCTGATGAATGTTGTTTGACATAATAGAAGCCATGCAGATTATGAAGGAAAAGCATTTCTGTATTTCATCTTCGGTTCCTTTATATACACATGTACAAAGAGTGGTAACTTATCTAACCACGTCATCTAACAATCTAACTAATCATCTAACAGACTTGTAACCACTTCAACTAACAAATAACAGAAGCGGTTCTAATACAACCCCCGCAAACAAAGAATTACAAAAAAAAAAAATCTAAGAATATACAGAAGGAAGCTTATCAACCAGAAACGTAAAACGTGAAATAGCAACTGGCTTAGTTAAAATATCAGCAATCTGATCCGTCGAAGGAATATGTCGAACGTCAAGTTCTTTCTTGATAACTTTGTCACGGACGAAATGCACATCGATTTCTATGTGTTTTGTACGAGCATGAAGAACAGGATTAGATGCCATGGCTGCCGCGCTTTGATTGTCACACCAGAGAACAGGAGGATGAGGAAGCGTGTAGCCAATTTCATGAAGAAGAGAGGATATCCAGATAACCTCCATAGAAGTATCAGCAAGAGACCGGTACTCAGCTTCCGTCGAACTACGAGACACGACGCTTTGTTTCTTCGAACTCCATGAGAGAAGATTGTTTCCCAAGAACACAAAATAGCCCCCGGTAGATTTTCTATCATCAATGGACCCGGCCCAGTCAGCATCAGAATAAGCAGTGGATGATTAGTTAGATTGTTAGATGACGTGGAAAGCTGTTAGATAAGTTACCACTCTTTGTACATGTGTATATAAAGGAACCGAAGATGAAATACATAAATGCTTTTCCTTCATAATCTGCAGGCTTCTATTATGTCAAACATGGTATCAGAGCCATGAATTTTCTTTCCTAAAATATATCCATGGAGTCTTCACTGTCGTCACCACATCTTCCTTCCATGCATCCAATAAGCCTAAAGCTCGACCGCACCAACTACAATTTCTGGAAAATCCAAGTTCTAGCTACAGCTCGTGCATATGGATTTGAAGACATCCTTCTACAACAACCTCCAAATTCTCAAATTATGGAGGCTGCATCATCGTCTGCAACTCAGGATTCTACATATCTCGCATGGTTGAAGCGAGACCAGTTCATGTTTAGCTGGCTTCTGGCTTCAATAACTCCTCCTATGATGAGCTATATTGGCAGATGTTCAACTGCAGCTCAAGTATGGGATACTTTTCAAACTCTATTTCACTCTCAGTCAAAAGCTCGATCCATGCAACTTCGACATCAACTCCAAGTTTTGAAGAAAGGCGATTCGTGTATTGATGAATATATCTTCAAATTCCGTGAAATATCAGACCAACTGTACAATATTGGTCAATCAATATCTGAAGCTGATCTTATTTCCTACGTTCTTCAAGGATTAGGATCTGAATTTGAGAGCATCAATGTGTTACTCTCATCAAAATGTGAAGATATGTCTTTGCATGAAGTTCAGTTTGCACTGCAAACTCATGAACTTCGCTTACAAAACCAGGCGGCTACTGTTGCTAATTTGGCCTTTCAACCACAGGCTAATGCTGTTTATCAGCCATCTCATGGATATCATCGTAGTCGTGGAAGTTTTCGAGGCCGAGGATCAGGCCGTGGACGATTTGGAGGTCGCTATCAAAATGGAAACAAGCCTATTTGTCAGCTATGTGGTAAAGCTAATCATGTAGCTTACAAATGTTTTAAGAGGTTTGATGTGCATTTCATTGGTCCATAAAATATGTCTTCCATGTCCATATCCAGCCTCAAGCAAACGTGATCACAAATAACTCCGCTGAAACTCATCCTCCAAATCAGTCTCATACTCCTTATTCTCCACATCCAAACTCTTCTCTACAGGAAAATCAGAACAGCTCATGCAGGTACACTGCATCCTCAGCAATCCAATCTCAAGCTAATCCTAAAGTCTACACTGCCACTGCTGCTACTCCTTCTCAAGCCACCTCGGAATGGTACTTAGACTCCGGGGCATCCGCACATGTAACCGCTGATTTAGGAAACCTTCAAATTCATTCTCCATATCATGGAAACGACACTCTTACTGTAGGTAATGGTTCGCAACTTTCTTTCTCTCATATTGGTTCATCATCCTTCTTATGTCAAAATTCTGTCAAACCTATTCTGCTCCAAAATATTCTGTTTGTTCCTAACATTACAAAAAGTTTGCTAAGTATTTCAAAATTCACATGCGATAACAATGTGTATCTTTCACTCAAACATTTGTTTTGTCAAGGACAAACTTACGCACCAAGTTCTGCTGGAGGGTACTCTTAGAGAAGGACTCTATCATCTGGATCTTACGAGAGTGAAGCCATCTGTTTCAGTTGATAAAATAGCTCAACCACTCCATTCCTCAACTTGCCTCAATGTCCAATCTCATACAGATTTTAACATTTGGCATTCTAGATTAGGGCACCCATGTAATAGGGTTCTTAGTACTACTCTTAAGGCTATGGACTGCCTTCGAATTTGTCTACTTTACAATTAGGGGTGAGCATTCGGATTTCGGTTCGGATTTTTGCCTAATCCGAACCGATCCGAAAATCCGAATTTTATGAAAGATAAAATCCAATCCGAACCGAATATCCGAAAATCCGAAATCCGAAAATCCGAATTTTTTATACAAAAATCCGAACCGAATCGAAAAATCCGAAATTATGAAAAAACCAAAAATCCGAAACCAATTTTTGTTAATTCTTATATATATTTATATTAAATTTAAACATATTTAAATAAAATATTATTTTTATATATAAATTTTATATATTTCGGATTTTTGGATTTTTTCGGATTTAAAAAATCCAATCCGATCCGAAAATCCGAAATTTTGAAAAATTTAAATCCGATCCGAAAATCCGAACCGAATTTTAAATTTCGGTTTGGTTCGGATCGGATATTCGATTTTCGGATTTTTTGCTCACCCTATTTACAATTCTGTAATGCATGTGCTGTAGGCAAGATTCACTCAATAAACTTTCCTTCACAAAACATCAAAACCACAGCTCCTTTTCAGCTTATTCATACAGATGTTTGGGGTCCGAGCTCTACACTCTCTATTGATGGTTTCAAGTACTATGTTCATTTTGTAGATGACTACACTAGGTTTACTTGGATTTTTCCTCTATCTGCAAAATCTGAAGTCACTAGCGTTTTCAAAAATTTCTCTCATTCATTGAACGGCAGTTTGATACAAAAATAAAGGTGCTACAATCAGATTGGGGAGGTGAATATAGGCCTTTACAACCTATTCTTGCATCTCTAGGCATTGATTTTAGGCATCCATGCCCCCATACCCATCAACAAAACGGAAAGTCTGAAAGAAAGCATAGGCATATTAGTGAACTTGGCTTAACTCTTCCAGCAGCAGCCTCTCTTCCTAAAAAATTTTGGTGGGACGCGTTTGTCACGGCAGTCTATCTAATAAATAGATTGCCAACACCTTCACTTCAAAACATCTCTCCTTTTCAGGCTCTATTCCACACCTTACCTGACTACAAGTTTCTCAAGACTTTTGGGTGCAGCTGCTTCCCATACCTACGCCCGTATAATTCATCGAAGATGCAGTTTAGGTCCTCAAAATGTCTTTTTATTGGGTATAGTCCTAAGCACAAGGGGTATCGCTAAGGGGTATCGCTGTTTACATCCATCTGGTAGGCTATATATAGCTATAACAGTTGTTTTTAATGAAAAAGAATTTCCCTATTCTCAGCTATTCAATACAGCCTATACTCAGGACACTACTCCCATATCCCCTCCACTGTTCACTCCACCTTTATTACCTAATCCAACACCCTTGATTTGACATAATAGAAGCCATGCAGATTATGAAGGAAAAGCATTTATGTATTTCATCTTCGGTTCCTTTATATACACATGTACAAAGAGTGGTAACTTATCTAACAGCTTTCCACGTCATCTAACAATCTAACTAATCATCTAACAGACTTGTAACCACTTCAACTAACAAATAACAGAAGCGGTTCCAATAAATGTAAGTAAACTATTGAAAAATTCACAGAAATGAAAGTAATTTTCACAAAATGACACATAATGCTTGTTAAGGAAGTGCAAAACTTGCATATCTATTGGAGAGAGAGGAAACACACTGGCTCATGACCCTTTATCTGTAGTTCATGCATATTTAGATGACCACGAAGAATTTCTTACAAGATGGCAAACGCCACTGAGATTATTAGCTCGAATCTGCTCCAACAAACAGCATAAAAGTAGGCATAGTCAAGGAAACAAAACCATGATGAACCTACCTACACTTCCAGTTACGTTAACATCTTAAATAGTAAAGCTAATCAAGATAAAAGCACTCAACAATGCTTAAATTTGCGTAGATTATAACCTCACTGCAGGCCTGATGAGCGCTGTTACCCCAGCTCAGATTAGCAGCACGACAGTCATCATACGCGTGAATGAGCTCGTGAATCACACATTGCTCCACCTTTTTCCACCTTGTCTTTAAAATTATGGTGATTAACACTCCTCAATTACTACTTTCATGATGCAGATGTTGAATCATAGTCTTTTTTATCTTCACGTCGGAACACAGAGCTTCCACTCCTCAATTACTACTTTCAATTTTCAATTTCTAACTCCTCCCCAGCAAAATTCACTGACAAATACTATTAGCTAGTTAATTAGGAAAACTAATTTCCTCAATTCAGAAAAGAGAAAAAGAAAAAAAGATAAACTTATGGGTGATTCTAAATATAGCTCCCAATTTTCTCACGATAGCCTCTTATTTAATAATAATAATAATAATAATAATAAATTTACTATAAGGATTATATCCTTATAGCCCCTAATCTTAAATTTTAATAAAATCATAGTAAAATTAAATCTATAGCCTTGAAAACTTAAAATCAGATGAATGTATCGTTCTCTGCAGTTTCGTCACCACTCTTCTCATTTCTATTCATTTACAAAACATATTCCATCCTAATTTAATTTCTGCTCCATGAATCATAAAGAAATCGTCATCGTATCAATGTTTCATTCTTCCATATTGTTTTAGTAATTTTCAAGCAAGTGTTACGTGTTTACATAGCTTCTCTGGGTTTTTTTCATTTAGATTGCTTAGATCCCAACACACATGCAGCAAAAACTGATCCAAAACAAATGATAAAATTTTCCATCATCATCAAGAACAAAGCTTTTCAATTTTTGTTTTCAGTAACCCATCTACTTGTTCTTACAATAACCAGTCTAAATGTAGGAAAACAAATTAGAATGAGGGAAGAGCTATAAAATCAAATTGCTCACCTTTGAGTGTTGGTGTGGTGGCAGTCGATGTCGGCCAAGGAGCAGAGAGCGGTGGCGACGACGGGATCTGGCTGAGCGAGGCGGCGGCGCTGAAGTGAGGCAGGGAGCTGCTCTCGGCGAAAGAAGAGGCACGGAAGGCGCTAAGCCTGCGGCGGCAACTGAGTGGCAGCGTTTCTGCCGGAAAGAGAGAGGAAGAATGAGAGATGAGGAGCAGCGCTGCTATTCAGCGTGTGAGAGAGGAGGAAGAAATTGGTTTAATTTACTGTCATTTTATTAGAAGTTAAAATTGGGGGTTATAACGTATAATGGTAAAATATAGTATACTGTTATTATTTTATTATTTTTAAAAATAAGAGATTATAGTGAAAAAATTGGAGGTTGTATTTGAAATTTGAATCACTCTAAACTTATTTTTATTTTTTGAAAACCACTCTAAACTTATTTAAGCACATAAAAAAGGTGTTTGTAGGCCCATAAGACAAAGCCCAAACCTTATTCTGCCGACATCTGCAATATCGTAACCGTCCATTATGGTTTTTAACTACCAAACATGATCCTCGCGGTTTCGAGATTAATGATAGCTCTCTACTACTATAGCCTATAAATTCATCGCGCGCCGTCATGACACGTGTCCCGTAACGCCATCACTGCTCAACTTTTCAGCCATTAACATTAGCTTAGTTAACACGAAATTACAAAAAAAAGAAAAGAAAGAAATTTTGCTACTGAGCCTCTCAAAAAAAAACTGAGATTTTTTGGCGAGTTTCGGTTGTTGCGATGTCTGATTCGAGCAAACTCACTGTTCTCGTTACTGGTGCTGGTGGTAGAACTGGTAAAAACCCGTTGTTGGACAACATTTGCCTCCATCTAAATTTGTGTGTGCTACTTCGTGTTGTGATTGTGTGCATCTGTGGCTCTGTGTTTTCTATGGGCTTTGGTTGATATTGTAGGTTTGTGGCATTTGGTTCTTGGAATCTCAGTGATTGTTGAATTAAGAGACCATTTGATGATTGATATGTACTTTAAACCCAAATGGGGCTAATTTTCTTTATCTTAATTTTTAAACCTTTTTGTTCTTGATGGATTTTGGTACTAGGTTTTCGAAATTCTTGTCCGGATAGTCATTTTTGGGGAGTTTTTCCGTTCAAGGGTTTATGAGTTTTTTTGTAGGAGAACTCTGAACGTCAATCATCTTCGTAGTCTGATAATCTTCTTCAATTAAGAAATTCGATGCCACCAAATTAGAATAGTGATTTATGTAAATTAATGGTACCAAACTATTAAGAAAAATTAACATTGATGATGAAAATCTTAATCTTTTTGAGCTATCTTATTGTCTTTCTTGAGCTTAGTTAGATGTGCATGTTTCAAATATGTTTTGCCATGTATGATAAGTTCAAGAATTTATCTCAGCCTTTTTTATATATGATATGGTCATCTTAGGCTTCATGAAGATGATTGTAAAAGAACCGCATATAAAAGTAATCCTGATACGCGACTCGTTGCAGGACAAATTGCTTACAAGAAACTGAAGGAGAGGTCAGATCAGTACATTACCAGAGGTCTGGTAAGAAATCCAGAAAGCAAGGAAAAAATTGGTGGAGACGATGATGTTTATATCGGGGATATAAGGAACAGCGAAAGCATTTTTGCAGCAATTCAAGGTATCGATGCTCTTATCATACTCACGAGTGCTGTGCCAAAGATGAAACCTGGTTTTGACCCTGCTAAAGGCGAGAGACCCGAATTCTATTTCGAAGATGAAGCATTTCCTGAACAGGTTGGTATTATCTCCTAGCTGTGAAAACTTAGTGTGAAGGTTCTTCAGATTTGTCCTTCTTGATCTAATCTGTTCATTTCTAGGTTGATTGGATGGGACAGAAAAATCAAGTAGATGCTGGTGAGGACCTATCCAGAAGTTAATTGCTTTGTGTAATGTTACGAGAGTTTTCTTAAAACATATTTAACAGCCAAGGCTGCTGGAGTGAAGCATATTGTGTTGGTGGGATCAATGGGAGGAACTAATCCAAATCACCCTTTAAATAGCTTGGGAAATGGAAATATCTTGGTTTGTATGCATCACCTCTCTATCACTCTCTAATCTCTGTCACATTGCATCAATCCAACACTTACTCATTACAAACAGAAAATGTTACTACTAGACCACTACATCTTGCTTATATAAGATGTTCGATAATAACTGAATTCTTTTCTCTTGGCAGATTTGGAAGAGAAAGGCCGAGCAATACTTGGCTGACTCAAGGATCCCATACACCATAATTAGGTATTTCCCTATTTTCTGTTATATGGTCTCAATAATGTTTAATATGTGACCTACATTCCCCTGCCCCCTTCTAAGTTGGTCATTTGATCTTTCACAATTTGCGAGTTAACAACAGATACTTAACTTTTATTGAGTAGGTTGACGTAATCTAATTTCTTTCCTATGCTATGGACCATCATTCGATGATAACTCTTAGTAAAAAAGCTTGCATGTTAATAGTCTTGCTCTTCATCGCGTTATTTTGGTGAAGAGCTGGAGGCTTGCAAGATAAAGAAGGTGGTCTGAGAGAGCTACTAGTGGGAAAAGACGACGAACTTCTTAACACGGCTATGAGGACTATTTCTAGGGCCGATGTTGCTGAAGTCTGTCTTCAGGTGATCACTTAAATAGGCCATTTTCGTCTTCGCTTGAGCTGCTCCCTCCAAAACTTAGTTTTGCTTGCTTCAGTTTATGACTTTGTTGACAATATAAACGTTCCTGCAGTCATTAAACTTTGAGGAGGCGAAATTCAAGGCGTTCGACCTTGCCTCAAAACCTGAAGGTTCCGGCACGCCAACATCGGACTTCAAGGCTCTGTTTTCTCCAATCACTGCTCGGTTCTGATAACGGAGCAACGAATGAAGCTTGCAGTTTGACCTGATTATTGGAAACTGGACTTGAGCAGTGGAACAAGAGTGTTTGCTCATTTATTATGATGGCTTCAATAAATTATGCCATTCAGATCCGGCTTTTATTGTACTTGCACGGTATCATGTGGTTATTGTAACATTTAGCATAATGCCCGAGAGTTCAAAAAATTTCTGTTGATTACTATCAGCCCATTCTGCTTGTAATTTCTCATCTTTCTGATATAAAGTAAAGCAATATTTATAACCTAAGTGATAAAGGGTCAAATCCAAAAATAAGAAGCGCAGACATGAGACCATGTGAAAATGAGGGTTTTATTTATTGAAGGGAAAAGAAAAAAAATAGAAGAGGGTTAAAATTCACCTTTTGAAATGGGTTAGAACAATTTCGGTTCACTTTTTTGTTTTTCGTTTCTTTTTTTCCTTCTTTTTTTCTTCTTATTTTGAGACCATGAAAAACTTGTTGGTTTTATAAGAAAGTGGAAGAAAATCTGAAGCTGCAAATATCCCAATGGGCAATGGCCAATTCCCAACTTACATAACCTTCCACCCGCCACAAACAATACCTTAAATCCCCGCTGGCTAAAAATGGCGCTGGTTTTCTCTTCCAACTATATAATCTGCCAAAATCCTCGCTCTTTCAAAAGCCCTAATTTCAAATTCAGTCAATTCTCTTTACAGTTTCCGCACAATTCTTCTCCTTTCTCCTCTTCCACCGACGTAATTCCTCTCTCTCTCTCTCTCTCCTTCACACACACATACACATTTTTATCTCGTCAAGTCGTTATTTGATGCTTCTCGATTTCTGTCGTTCTTCTTATTTTAGGAGCTGAAACTACGGCGCTGTATACTCCCTTTCAGCAATTCAGGAGGAGATTCTTCTCGGAGCGGCGTGGAGGGTAAAATTTCGGATGATTCGATTGCTATTGCAGAATCTCTTAGATTTTTTGAACTTCTGTTTCTTAATATTCAGATGATGAAGTGAAAGATGTAGGCGTCAAAGCTGCTCTGTCGATGTTAAAGTTCTACAAGCGTGAGTCCTTTTTCTCGATCCATTGTTGAATTCTCTGCCTGTGATTTTGTTGATCCTAAAATTTTTAATTTCAAAAATTTAGTATGTAGTTGGAAGTTTCGTTTTACAGTGTTGTAATGTTGATTGTAACAGGGGAAATTTCTCCGTTGCTGCCAAATAGCTGCCGTTATGTTCCAACTTGCAGTGAGTACTCGATGATTGCTTACAAGAAGTATGGAGTTGCTAAGGGGACTATATTGACGGCCTGGCGTCTCTGCCGCTGCAATCCTCTTGGTATCTTCTTCTTGTTCCTTCAATGCTTTTTTTCTTTTCTTCTTCCACAATTTGTTCAAATTATGCTAACATGTCTAGCATTCAAATAACTTATCTTTTTTTGTTTTTGAAGGAAAGCATTTAAATAACTTTTAATAAGATGGAATAATGGGGTCTGTTTCTAGTATTGATTACAGTGTCATGGTAAAATAGAATTGAAGATTGTTGCTTTTTAAATGACAGGAGGTTCTGGTTTTGATCCACCGCGATGGTTTGGGGAGACAACTGATCTCCCAGAACAATGACTTCACTTTGATTGGTATTACATAGGTATCATACAATAAATGATCCGTGTATGATTTATATTGGGATATCAGAATTGAAATGAAAAGGCTGCATAAATATGTTTGTTTTTCTTTCTTTTTTTCTGAAGAAGAGAAAAATGGAACTTTCTTGGCGCAAATCCAAAGTTTTGACATCTGATCAATAGCTTCAGTGTTTATTTGAACCTTTCGTATCTATTTGCCTTAGTTCACTCTATTAAACGAGCTTTGGAATAGGAAACTATTTAACTGATTCTTAAGAGAAGTAGATTATCTGTTGTATCTTTCATGGTTCCTGAATCATATTTAATTTTTATGTAAAGGTGTTTCAGACTTTCAGTAGTTCCTTTTCTTAGGTAATAACGATCATGAATCCAGCCGCTATGTAATCAGGAGATCAAACTGTAATACTTCATTCATTGGTAATACTCTGTTTTCTTGTTTCAAATCTAATACTCTGTTTTCTGTTAACATAGTTACTGGAGATTACGGAAACCATAGTCCATAGCGCGGTAATAATAATTCCAGATGCTTTTGGAAAAGCAGATTGTAGTTTACCTTTTATGCACTTCTCATTACAAACTTCTATTCAATTTATTAATGCGGCTAACATGTCGAAGACGAAACCTAATAGCAGCAGTTTTCTTTAAAAAAAATTAAATAATTTTTCGAAATTTTAATTCCATTTTATAGTAAACACACGCACACTAATACTATAAGCCTCACAATTTCATTGGTAAGTATCTCGTGATGAAAAAGTCAGCAAATGCAGCTTATATCACAATTCTTTTTGTTTCGGTGAGGATAATTGTGTTAAATATTTTGTCTTATCAATATGATTTACTCGAAATTTGTAAATCAAATATACATATACTGAATAACCGGGTTGCGAACTCGCTTGGTTGGACCCATTACCCATTTAGACTTCGCATATAAATTTGCCCAAAATTTTGCAGTGTCTTATCTAATAGGTGGCTATCACATAGTTAAAATTAAATACAAATTATATATAGGGTGGATCTAAGCATATAGAACCCGCAATTTTTTCATAACATATTTCTACCATTCAAATTGACCTAAGAGGAGGATACTTAGGTTCCTGTCATATGCTTTGTTCGCTCTTAGAGAGAGAGAGAGAGAGTTCCTGATGTTGATTGTCCGTTTACATTAGCTGGGGAAGGAAGATCTTTGTTAGCAGCTTGCTTGCCGTCTAACAACACTGTTAAAAAAAAATAAAATTAGATACGTTTATAAAATAAATGAAACTAAAATAGATATCTCATTTAAGACATTGAATTATGCGGAGTTGTACTTGTGCATGTCCATGTACGACACTTTCCATAGTTTTTGCTCGTCTATTGTCCTATCGCAAACTTGACGTGCCAAAAGTAGAATATGATAAAACACAAAAAATAGTTATTGTCACGTTGTATATTCATCTGCTCTATCTTCTTTAAAAAAACTCTTATTTAAGCAGTTTTGAGATTCTTTGAGATGGGTAAGCTATCTTAGTGTTTGGTAACCAACATATAAAACCTGGATAAAATAGCTCACTTGTTTGATACCCAAGATAAATGGCAAGATTAATTTGTTGCCGGACAGATTTACCCTTTCATCCACCTTAGTTTTCTCCTCTTTGCAATTTCCAAACAAAGTTGTGACCGATCCGGATGCACTTAATTTAGATGCTTCCATCTCTCGCTCAATTTCGCATTCTCGCCTCAAGCTTCCTAACAAAGAAGATTCGCACGATCTACTCAATTTCCATCTCGCTCAATTCACCGATTTATCTGATGGATCAAACTAAGGATCATTTCATCTTTTTGATCCAATAATACTTGTTCAGTATTTTCTTCGAGATTCAAGTATCGAAACTTACTCATCACTGAGTTAACTACATCTTGATTCTTCAGATATCGGGCTTCGTCAATGTTCCCAACATCGACTTGCGGAGTGATAAATCTAGTATGAGAGATTTATGAAAACAGTAATGAACACAAGAGACTTTTACGTGGTTCGATCCAAAATAAGATCTACGTCCACGGAGGAGATGATCCTCAAGATGTTTACTATAATTTTATTACAGAAAGTATCTCCAAGGGCTCTAGTATTCAGTAATTTGCTAACCCTTTTACCTTCAATCTAACCCCTATTTATACACAAACGTAAATCATGTCCCACGAATCCCCTGATAGGCGGGCCATAACTCTCCCATAACTGACCATGATCTCCACCATTATTACCCATGATTACCGCCACCTCATTACTGTTACCCATAATTGGGGTTTAAGGATTGTCATTTAAGCGAACCGAGTAGGCAACAATGAGGTTAGGTCCAGCTCTGTTGGGCCTTCGAGGTTGGGCACGAGAGGTTCAATGGGCCATATCCTATCATAGCCCCGAAAAGTCGAGAATAGCCTTGCCGGTGAGCGGAGAATGTGCTTTGCCGAGGCGAAATATTCTTGGTGAATTTTTCGTTGAAGGTTTTCATTGTTGTATGACCTAAAACACTTTGTTTTGTCCGAGGTGGTCATATCCAGGACCGAAATATACGATCCGAGGTGGACATGTCCCACGAAAATATTTCACTTTGGTCCGGGGTGGACATATCCGACTGAATATTTTTGCCGATCCGAGGTGGACATGGGGCACACCAATACCAACTCAAATCATTAGTCAAGTCGAGATCCGACGTTAGGAGGAGGTCGAGGTCCGACTGAACTACTGTAATAGGACATGGGCGTAGTCCGATGTCCGAACTCGTAGTAATCATCACGTGATCGATCGGTGGTCTGCTTTCCGAGGTACGTCATACGCGCAAGCGGTGGTTGGCCAGCACTTTAAAAGCGTCGCGCGTCTTTCACACATCCAATCGTAAATTGCACGTGTAATAAACGAAACGGCAGATTTTTAGGCGCCATTTATCCTATAAATAGGTCTAAAAGAGGCAATCGCTCATTTTCTCCTTCGACGTTTGAATCCGAAAATACAACCTTAGAAATCCCCAATTCCTCTTTCACACTTTGTTGAAGAAATCGAAATCCCGCTCGGAAAAAGTAAGTATGTATTCTTCACCTTCTCACCTCTTCTCGCCTCGATAACTCGGTTCGACGGGTTACGGTCGTCAAGACCCCAACGTAAGGATTATATATGCCATAACCGCCAGGTCAATCCATGGGACTTAGTTCTGTGGTTTCACCGATGTCTTCGGTATGGGATGGCCTCGTGGATTGGTGGGGCGAAATCAACCTCGACGATGGAGGAGCTTCGGTGGTCGCCGAGAAATACTACATCCCGGAGGATGCATGGTGGTGCTCGCAAAACCCAACGATAGGGCGATGGCCTCCTGAGAGGATTTATCACCATTTTGTAGATAGCTTAATAATGGGCTTAGATTTCCTTTTGCCCCATTTTCCTTAGCTTTCGTGAGTATTTTGATTCTATATGTCAACCGACCTCCAATTCTATTAGGTCGTGTGGGGTTAGGGTTGGCTGTTATGGCGTGGCGAGAGGTTCTTTTCAAGTCTTGATCGTTTTTAGCATCAAGTCTATAGGGAGTATATTACATCACACCGCCTGAAGTTTAAAATTGCTTCCCCATCGAAAGTATCCCACTGGCAAAATAGATACTTCTTTTTGCGGGCTGAGGGTATCCGAGGTATGAGTGGGGCCTCGGGTCGATAAAGGACGTGAAAATTAATCCCCTGGGCCCTATGGAGAAGGCGTTGAACGATATGGGTGAGATCCTATCGATCAACTATACTGAGGATGACTTGAATGATGCTGGGCTGAGTGTCTATAGGCGTAAGCTCCGATCGTGGTCTCGATTTGGTGAGGCAACCTTCTTATCTTTATTTCCCTCGTTTGATTTTTTGTGCTAATGAAATTCTCATGTTGAATGCGGTGAAGGTTGACCCGTCGGAGAAGTCGATGTGCCGATCTCGCCACGCCCGCTCCTCGATCGAAGGGAACCCGCGAGGAAGAAGGCGAGACGAAGCGAATCCACCCAAAAGCCTGTGGTAGTGGACGCTGAAAGACCTTGTGACCGGTCCTCAGACAGCCTCGGGCCCGACGTTGGAGATCGAGGTCCGTGGTCGACCTCGGTCGAGGTGCCGGCCCAAGACTTCCTATCCTTCCCAAAGGTATATGCCGCTACCCTTCTCCTTGTAAAATGTTGTTACTTGTTGCTAATTGTTTCATATTTAGGACGCGCCTCGATGGCGGTGAGATGCACCGCATGGCGGGCTTATTGTTGAGGTGCCTCGCAACACGAGGCCATGGAGAGGAAGTCGGCACCTGAGACGATCGAGGGCGCGGTGAATCCGCACTAGATCTTGCCAGGCGGACGCCGAACTTGCTAAGGCGAAAGCGGGGAGCCGGTGGCAAAGATGGCGCGGAGAGTGCCTCAAGAAGGGACCGGCCTGCAGTGGCCCGTGAAGTGGACAGCGCCAAGAGGAAGGCTGCCGAGGTGAGAGGAGGTCGTCGCAGAAACAAGCGCTTTGTCGGCGGGCAAGGACCTATCTTGAGGGCCTTCGCCAAACAAGCTTATCAGTCGGAGAGTTTTCCTCTTTCATCTCCGACCTAGCGCTTTGTGATGAGGCCGGAGGTGATCCGTGGCCATCCGGAGAAGTTGGCGGTGAGAGACCAGTTTTGACAAGGCCCAACACGGTTGGGTTGAGGTCGACCACCGAGGTATGCAAGAATTATGCTCGCATAATCGTGGGCGACCTCCTTTCCCGTGGTGGATGCATTGGCGTCTTCGCCTCACTTCGACGGCGGAGGTCGAACTCAAAGGCAAGGAAGATGAAGACTTAGAGCTTCAAGCCTTCCTTGCCGAGTTGAGACCAAAGGCGGCGGCAGTCCAAGCTCGGACGTCTCTTCGCAGATCGGCAACCCGGAAGAAGCGAAGCGGCCCAAAGAGGAGGTCGGAGGGTCGGCAATCGGCTAATGAGCACGAGGTCGGTGGACCCATTGTAATAGGATGATTTGTCGGGATCGATAGGACCCGTGTTGTACAAACTTCCTTTTGAATAATAATAGACATATCCCTTTTTTAAAATGCCCATCATTGTTTTATTTCTAGCGTTCTTCACCTCAATACTTGATTTGGATCATGAATCGCTAACAAAACCGAAAGAAGTCCGAGGTGCTCTGGCCGAGAAGGAAGAAGAGGTGGCACACCTGGAGAGTCGGTCTGCCGAAGGTGACTCGGTATCGCCAAGATGGACGCCACTCGGCATCGTCACCGAACTGAAACAAAAGTTGCATGAATCGACCGCGGGTGGCCCGCCTCCTTGCTGAAAATGAGGTGTTAAAGTCAAGGATTACCCATCTCAAGTCCGGGGGTGATTTATCTGCAGATGTGATCCACGGACGATCGATGCATCGTGAGGAACGGCTGAGGTGACAATGCAGGCGGCTCGGATCTCGGAAGAGCATGAAGAGTACGAAAAGGTCATCCACGGATGGGAACGACTATATCTGAAGCCGACGATCGAGTTCGAGCTTGTTGGCGGAGGCATGGTATTGAGGATGAGGAGGTCCCAATAGCAAGAATTTTAGAGACCGCCTCGACTACATGAAATACATGCGGATGTATGAGATCGTCATAAGAACGACGCATGCCCCCGGCCCGCCGCGCATCTACAGTGGGCAACGCTAATCCCATAATTGAAGAGCCTGAAGAGGAGGGCGGTTACGCTGATCACGCCGAAGTGCTCCGTCAAATGGGTCCATCTGACAGCGGAGCGTATAGAGGACGGCGCTCGGCAGCTCGGAGGAGAGGACACGCGCGGACTGCCAATCGACGTGGAAGAGCTAGAGCTCGAGGACAAGGGCATAATCCTGGTCCGTCGTCGGGCTCACGGGGTCAAGATGTGGCCTCGGGTGCAGGATTGAATTCCCCAATACCGAGTCAAACTGCTCCCGGAATAGGCCGAGGTGGGGCCACCCTCGTAGATTGGGTGGAAGGCACAGAGTTTATCCCGGGTATCCATCGCCGACCTGGGGACTTCGTTCAAAATTATCTCAGCTTCGGTGAGTCTCGGCGAGGCGGAGCTCGGAAACCCGAATAAGCGTATATAGTGTAGGACTTTGTATGTAGGTATAAATGTATTTAGACTCGTTTCGAAGTGTACGTTTTTCCTCTTGAGAGGTATAAACATAGCTTAGGACTTCGTTTGGTCGTAAATGTATTTATACTGTATACTTTGCCATAATTTGGTGAAATCCAATTATGGATGTCTTATACATGTAGATTTTTCAACTTAATGAGTAATCAGATGTATGCATGTAGACTTTCAAACTAGTGAGTAGTGCATGTGCGTTGACCGAGACGCTCAATTCAATGAGTAATCTCACGAGTGCGGGCGCTTAGTGAGTACCCTACTTAGTGGGTTTTTTTTTATATATCTTCGTGAGGCGTCCCTCGTGAAGGTTAAATGCGGTATATCCAAATAGATGTTTGATACGAAGAAAATGAAGCGGAATGAAATATTCATTGGAAAAATAAATATTTTATTCAACAAATATATTCACCTCAAGAAGGCAAGTAAGGAGACTAACATAAAGTCGATCCGAAATCAAAACTATGTAAAGTACCTCCTTAAATGAGAAATATGCGTGTTAGGGATAAGCGCACCGGATAAGTGAGATAGCTTGTAAGCCCCTTGCGAGGTTCTCGTGAACACGGTATGGGCCTTCCATGTGGATCCACTTGTTAAGACGCCGGCTCACTGGCTTCATTATTTCGTAGGACGAGGTCGCCTACTTGAACGCGGAAGTTTGACCCTTTGTTGTAGCACCGCGACACGGGCTTTATACTTGGCTTCGTTTATGAAGGCTAGCTCGCGCTTCTCTTGAGGCGTCAAGGTTTGCTCGAGGTCTTCCTCGTTCCGGCCCGATCGAAGTGAAGAGTGCGCGGGTCATGCCGCCGATCTCGGCGGTATTGACCCGCATACCGTAGACCCGGTGAAAGGGTTTCCGTCGCGACGTCCGAGGTGTGGTCCTGTAGGACCAAAGGACTTGAGGGAGATTTTCAGCCCAGTCGCCTTTAGCCCGGTCCAACCTCTTCTTTAATCCTTGCACGATCGTGCGGTTGGTGACCTCGGTCCGCCATTCGCCATGCGGGTGTGCGACCGAGGTGAAGCGTTGATCGATCCAAGTTCTTCGCACCACTCCTGAAGTTTTTGTCACGAATTGGGTGCCGTTGTCCGAGACCAGAACGTGCGGTATACCGAAGCGGCAGACTATATTTTTCCACACGAAGGTCCGAATTCTCCGCCGTGAGGCTTGATAGTGGTTCGCCTCGACCCACTTTGTGAAGTAGTCTATGGCTACGACTAAGTATCGGTCGACCGGTGCTCGGTCGAGCGGACCAACAATGTCAATCCCCACCGCATGAAAGGCCATGGACTCTGCAGATCGCTTAGATCGATCGAGGCGCTTTTGACCGTGGAATGAATCGCGCCGGGCACTTTTGACGAGTTCGGCCGAATCTTGCGGTGGGCCAAGAGTATCCCGACCTCGGCGCCTTCTTTGAGAGAGCTCGCGACCCGATGTGGCTTCCACAAGACCACCGGTGAATTTCATTGGTGGCGTGGTTGGCTTCTTCCGCCCGAGGCACCTCGGGAGGGTTGAAGGTAAGACTCCAGGTATAGTGCGCCTCATGCATAAGATACTTTTGGGATTTTGCCATCATCTTTTGGCCTCGGTCGATCCCGAGGTAGTGTGCCCCTTCCGGATATGCTTTTAGGGTGTCATCCAGTTCGGTTCGACCTCGAGATAACGCGATATGAGGCGCCTCAATGCTTCGGAATGAACTTCCTCATGGCGGATTTGCCGATGACGAAGCCAATTTACTAAGGATGTCACCGGCTATTTTCCTCGTGGGATTTGATTAATCTTGAAGTATCCGAACGAGGCCAAGATCTCTTTCGCCTTCTCAAGTATCGCTCATTCGATCCTCCTTAGCCTCGTATGTACCTAATACCGGTTTACCACGACACAGGAATCTCCAAATATCTGGACTTTGTCCACTTTCAATTCCTTTGCTAGGCGGAGTCCGAGATCAATGCTTCGTATTCCACTTCGTTGTTGGTGGTGGGAAGGTAAACCGCAGGCGTATGTCACTTCGCTTATCCGGGCCGAGGAGAAGGATACCCGCTCCGCTACCCGTCTTGCATGAAGCTCCATCCACGCACATCCGCCAACATCCGGTGGTGGTGCAAAGTCGTTCTTCGCCGTGAGGGTGGGAGTGACCTCGTTGGCAGAGGCGACCTCGATGAATTGACTTCCACCGAGAAAATGCTGCAGGCTTGCCTTTTATAGCCGACACTGGGAGTATGAAATGTCGTGCTCGCCAAGTTCCAGTGCCCACTTAGCTATTCGCCCAGATGACTCCGGTTTTGATAAGACTTGTCTTAGAGGCAAGTCCGTTAACACCTGGATAGAATGAGCTTGAAAGTAAGGCCGGAGGCGTCGCTTGGCGTTCACCAAGGCCAGAGCTACCTTCTCGAGGTTGGTGTACCTCGTTTCCGGTCCTTTGAGAGCTCGGCTAATGAAGTAGATTGGGAGTTGTCGTCCCACCTCATCTCGCACCATTACAGCACTAATCGCCTCGTCCGAGGTGGCCAGATATAATGATAGAGTTTCACCTTGCTTTGGGGCAGATAGTGTCGGCAGGTCGGTAAGGTATTCCTTCAGCTGTGTGAAAGCGACCTGGTGTTCTTCCTGCCAGGTGAAATCTGGAGCTCTCCTCAGGATCTTGAAGAAGGGAAGCTGCTTCTCGGCAGCCCGAGATAGGAATCTACCGAGGCGGCCAGCATCCAAGTGAGTTTGTGTATTTCACGGATGGTTTTGGGATCCGCATGTCGAGCACCGCTTTCACCTTGTTAGGATTGGCTTTCAGCCTTCGAGAAACCCAAGACCCCGAAATTTACCCGTCCTCACCACAAATGTGCACTGGGATTGAGTTTGAGGTTCACGACCGAGGAGTCGAAGAATAGTTTCGAGGTCAATGGCGCAGCTCTCGACTTTTGCTTTTGACTACTATATCATCGACATAGACCTCAACAATTTCTCCTATGTGATCCTGAAGATCGCGTCCACCATTCTTTGGTAAGTAGCTCAGCGTTTTTAGACCGAAGGCATCTTTCGTAAGCAAAGACACCAAGTCGATAATGAACGCTTTTTGGGCGCCTTCCGGCTCATCAAGACTTGGTGGTATCCTGTATAAATCCAGAAACTGAATACCTCATGCCCGACCAATGCTTCCACCTTCTTGTCAATGTCGGGGAGGGGGTAACAGTCCTTTGGGCAGTGTTTATTGAGGTCGGTATAGTCAACACACATACGCCATCCACCTCCTGGCTTCCGAACTACAACGGGATTAGCCATCCAAGTTGGGTATTTAACCTCGTACAGGATTTTGGCCTCCTGGAGTTGGGTTACTTCATCTCTTATGACCTGGCTTCGCTCCGCGGCAAAACTTCTTTTCTTCACGAACCTGGTTTAGTGGCGGATCGATGTTAAGACGATGAGTTATGAGCTCGGGCGAGACCCAGTCATATCCAATGGAGACCATGCAAATACATCCCTATATTCCTTAGAAGTCGCATGACCTGTTGTTAATATCGGTCGAACTTGGGTACCAACCTTGACAACTTTGGAAGGATCGTCGTCAGATAGTCAAGACTCTCACGATCATCCCGAGGTGGCAACTTGGAGGTTCTCAGAATTGCTAGGCACGTGGTAAGGCCGCATCTTGGGTTGAGACTCGTAGGCATTCTTTAGCTGCCGTTTGGTCACCCTGAATGCTTAACACTCCCACGGGGGTAGGTATCTTAATAGTAAGGTGGTACACGGAGCAGACGGCTCTGGTTGCATACAGCCAATCTCTTCCCAGGATAATGTTGTATGGAGAGGGAGCTCGGACCAGGAAAAATTGAATGGCTTTGGTGACCGACCTGGGAGCGCGCCCTACGGTGACCGGAAGGGTAATGACCTTCCGTTGAACCGCCTCTTGAGTAAAGCTCCAAGCTGGGAAGGCGCGGGTGTACTGAATTCCTCCAACATCAAGTTTATCCAGGCAGCTCTGGAATATGATGCTAACGGAGGCTCCGATGTCGATGTAGACCCGATGTACATTCTTGTTACCCACCACGGCTTGTATTGTAATGGCATCCTGGTGGGGCATGATCTAAGTCTCGGGTCGTCTTTGGAGAACACGATATTTTCTCCATCCCGAGTCGCTTGTTTTTCGGCTCTTGGGTCGGCCTCCGAGCTTCATTTCTAAGCGACGACCTCGTCGCACTAACCGGCAGCCCGGTTATAGCGTAAACTCGCTCCATTGCATTGGGACCTTCGTCCTCGCCATCTTCGTGTCGGGTTGCCGCTGAGGTCGGTCCACAGATTGTTACCACCTCCATTTTCCCTCTCGCTTTTATTACCCGCCCAGTCGGCCGGTGTACTTCTTCGTGGCTCCTTCTTCACGAGCTCGTCAATCTGTGAGCCCAAGGACTTGTAATCTTCAGATCGTGACTGCACTTGGTGGTAGTCACAATACTTTCCGTTGACTTTTTTTCGATCCTCCTTTCATAGGAGGAGGTTTTGAAAGAGCTCGATGTGAAGCTCGAATATTTCATACTGGATTGAATAAAGGCGATCGTTATTACTGGGGTTTGATCGAGGTCCCACCGATTCTCGGGTCCTTCTTTATTCTTTCGAACGCACTTCTGCTGCTCAAAGACTCGGCCCCGATCCTCGGCTTTCTTCTCTCATCCCGCTCATCCCGCATCTCTCTTCTTCCCGTCTCGACTCGTCCCTTCGACAAAGTTATCAACCGTGGTCCAAAGACGACTAGTTGTCTTTGGTCATTCACGGTGATCTCTTTATTCGAGCTCCGTGTCGGATCCCGTTCTTGAATGCGTTGATGATGTGAGATCGTTACTCTCATCTATTTTAAGGGATTCCATGATGAACTGGAGACGAATTCGACATTGTTTCGCCCCGTCCTTAGCGGATTGTGGCGGATCGGACGAAGGTTGTTGAGGCGGCATCTTTCGTAAAACGCCATTTGAACCGATCCATAAGGTCCTTGAAGCAATGGATGCTGTTACGGCGTGAAGTGAACCAACGCCGAGCGTTGGAGATTAGCACCTCGGAAAGACCTTACACATATGGAAATCTTCCATCCTCGTTTGCCATATTGGTGGTATAGCAAATAGGAAGTCGGAAGGATCTCGAGGCCATCGATGCAAGAATATTCGAGCCCGATATCGGCGTGGCGAGGGTGTATCCGAATCTCCTCGAAAAGAGAGATAATTCGTCCGCGCCGGTCGATCCGGGAGTTCGTTACCATCCTCTCCGGGAGTAGGAGATCGATAACGACGTCGTCATCTCTTCGTGGGGAGTTCGACCGCCCTTCCTCCTTCTTTCCCGCTCTATTTTCATGGGTATCATGTCGAGGTGGAGAACGACTCCGCGAAGGTATGAGGATGAATGAACCACGTATCGTGGCGATCATTATGTCATGATGAACGTTGATTGTTTGAGAGGTATGCGACCTCGATCGTCAGAACCACCACTTCGGCACTCTTGAGGGCCCGCTCCGCTTGTCCTCGGTTGAGGAAACTCGAATTGATTGAAATCGACGTTGAGGAATTCGGACCTTCGCCGACCGAGGACCTCGTGGGAGCGGTGAACCTCCCGTTCACCGGTACTGAGGTCGGTGTCTTCCTCTTCGTTAGGGTGGCGACCCTGAGGGTGTATGGAAGCATTTTCCATGTGACCATCAGGTGTGTGACCGCTGGTGGCGTCCGCAATTCCCTTTCCCCGGCGTTGTGTGACCACCTGATCGTCCTCCGCACGGTTGTTACCGACATCACCGATAGTACTAGTGTTTGCACGTGTCCTTGCCATTAGATTGTAGAAAACACAGCTTTTTGTTCAAGAAAGTTTCCCACAGACGGCGCCAATGATAAATCTAGTATGAGAGATTTATGAAAACAGTAATGAACACAAGAGACTTTTACGTGGTTCGATCCAAAATAAGATCTACGTCCACGGAGGAGATGATCCTCAAGATGTTTACTATAATTTTATTACAGCAAGTATCTCCAAGGGCTCTAGTATTCAGTAATTTGCTAACCCTTTTACCTTCAATCTAACCCCTATTTATACACAAACGTAAATCATGTCCCACGAATCCCCTGATAGGCGGGCCATAACTCTCCCATAACTGACCATGATCTCCACCATTATTACCCATGATTACTGCCGTTACCTCATTACCGTTACCCATAATTAGGGTTTAAGGATTGTCATTTAGGCGTAACCGAGTAGGGCAACAGTAGGTTAGGTCCAGCTCTGTTGGGCCTTCGAGGTTGGGCTGGGCCATATCCTATCACGGAGACACCCTCAATCCCACTCCCAATGGCATTATTACTACTATTGTTCCCACTGCCACTAGGGGATGGCAAAACAGGAATTTCCATCACACTCGCACGGCCAACATCGAGCTCACTCATCAGCTAAGTGTTGGATCTGAATATGGCTTGGGTCTGAGGCTCTCTTCTTCGAGTTGAATCGAAGAGGATGCACCTTCTCCACACGCCTTCACAATGGTTTCGGGAAAGGTAGGGATCTTTTGGCGTTGAGGAGTGGGGACGGTGGTGATGGCCTGCAGCTGCTGTTGTTGACGTCGGAAGGGGAGGGACAATGATATTGGGCGATGGCTCACCAAAAATCGAAAAGAGGTAGGTTAGTCCCTATGGTTTTGAGAAAGGAAAAATCCCTAAATCTATTCCTGAGTACACGGATGGAAAGAAGAAGCAAGGGCCATGGCTACGCGACAATGGTCACCGGAGTTGAACGACGGCATGGCGGCGACACACGAGAGAGAGGGAGGCGAGTGCAGATGTGAGCGTGCATAGTGGGTAGCGAGTTTTCAACCCTGAGCCATGAAACTCCTTCGATTTTAGACTATCGGGTATGGAAGATTGAGCACCTGCGCCCAGTTTTTGTTGAAGGTTACGAAATCTGTTTGTGTTCAAAAGGGCATTTTTGAATGTGTGAAAATTATATGTACTCCTGTTCCCAGATAGATAAGGAATCGGAGGGTGGGCTCGGGTTGTGTAACCAGGATGGAATAGTGTTTAAATCTCGGGCCTCGTCTCTAATACGGGCCTCCGAGCTTAGTTAACTAGGATATCAAACAACATATTATGCTGGATATCTTAGCTATCCAGGCCTTATCTAGGCTAACAAACACGGACTAAATAAATAGGCTAACTATATACCCTATTCTTTTAATTTAATAAAACATTTCGTAAGAAGTCTGCAGTCTGCACAGCTTTTGTTGTGCTCAATATTGTGTAGAGACGAGTAATTAGGTTGTAATTTTATGTATAGTTAAGCTCTCAATTCATGACATTTTAGACACAAAATTGTCGATTTATAAGCTGTCCAAGCAGTTTACATTAGCTGTCATATGTCAGTTTACAATACAGACTATGTATCAAACTTTTTATTTTTAGACTCGTACACACACAAAAAAAAACACTAATTCCTCTATGAAACTCAAACCCCCGACATGTTGGTTGGAGGGAAGTGTTTACCCGCGCTTCGTCGTCGACTATGTATCAAACTTCAAATACAACCCAATCTTTATTGAGGTGTCAATATTATCATGGTTCCATACGATTGTAAAACGCTTCGTTGTCGACTGTGTATCAGACGTCAAACACAACACAATATTTAGAGGTGTCAATGTCTGCAGGTCATCGATGGCCTTACCTCCTTGGTGAAGAAGAAGTTCATTCCCATGAGCCGAATTGATGACACGGTGACGAGGATTCTAAGATTGAACTTCACCATGGGTATGTTCGAACACCCTTTGGTTGATTACAGCATGGCCAAAAATACCTGGGGAGTCAGGTCAGTTGAAATTTCGACAGAATCGGTTCTTGCAGAAATCAAGAATGTGTTTTGTGACTAACATTGCAAGATTCCGACAGGAACATAGTGAGCTGGCAAGGGAAACTGTAAGAAAATCTCTTGTCCTTCTCAAGAATGGTGGATCTGGAGATGAGCCATTGATCGCACTCCCTAAAAAGACATCAAAGATCCTTGTGGCTGGGACCCACGCCGACAACATTAGCTATCAGTGTGGTGGCTGGACGATTGAGTGGCAGGGCCTCTCCGGCAACATCACAGCCGGTAAAACCCGCAATCATTTAATCTCGTATTTCATTTCTTCTCTTGTCTCCGACTCTAGTGAGATCCGGTACTACGATCTTGTCTGCGATCAAGAACACAGTGAGCCCCAAAACAAGAGTTTTATTCAAAAAGAATCCGGATTCTGCATATGCGAAGACTAACAAGTTCTCTTACGCCATTGTTGTAGTGGGGGAGTCACCGTATGCAGAAACATTCGGAGACAGCACCAACTTGACACTTCCGGATCCGGGGATTAGTATCATCAAGAACGTGTGTGCCTCAGTGAAATGTGTCGTGGTTCTTATAACGGGGCGCCCCGTCGTGATCCAGCCCTATCTTGCACAGATGGACGCCACAAGCTGCTGCATACGTGGTTCAAGACTGTCGATCAGCTTCCGATGGACGTCAGTGACCGTCATTACGACCCACTGTTCCCTTTCGGGTACGGACTCACCACACAACCTGCAAAGGCTAATGAGAAGATGTAAATTTTGAGCAAATTATTGCTCAAAAATAAAAATAAAGAAAGATTGCCTCGACTCTCTTGCAATTCATGTGGAAACAAGCACAGGATCAAGGGAGATGGAACAAATCAAGACATAAATGCTACTCAAAAGTAGAGGTTTCATATCATGATACCAGAGTTACATCAAAATCACACGTAATGACAACAGATATGTAAAAAAAGTAATGCAGATACAGTATTGCAGTTTACAAAAGCCCACCATTTCTAAGCTACCTCAACTGTAGATAGTTTTTCTTTCTCTTCATCTCCTGCTGCATCTTTGGTGGTTTTAGCATTGACAGTTTTCTTATCCTCAGCCTCCATTATCAGTCTCATGATGTCAGCTTTTTTCTCAAGAAGAGACTCAGTCTTAATGTTAATTTTGTCCAGCTTCTTTTTCAGCTTATCAAGGTCCTTCTCTTCAAAGCTCTGTTTCTTCTCATCCTTTATTTTCTTCTTGTCTTTCTCTCTCTTTTTATCGCCAGATTCGTTGTTGCATATCTCTCCATCTCCTTCTTTGTGAACATCGGCCTCAACCACTGTTTCTTCATCAGATTTTCCTTCCTTTCCTTTGGATTTGTTTTTCTTGCTTTTGCTCTCTTCCTTCCCCTTGCCAAATTTCTTCTTCGCCTCCTCCCCATTTTCATCTGAGATTTCTTCACTCACTTTCCCTTCCGATCCCTCGTCTGCAGCCACCTTATCTTTCTTCTTCTTATCCCCATCTTTGCCCTTTCCTTTCTTCTTCTCTTTCTTGGATTCATCTGCTTCTAACTCTTTTTCCCCATCAAGTTCGGCTTCTTTGTCCCCCTCCTTGTGTTTCTTTTTCTTATCTGTCTTCTTCTTCTTCGTTTTCACCATCCTCATTTTCTTCGGTCAATTCTCCTGCAGAACCTTCTACATCTTTGGATTTGTCTTTCTTCTTCACTGCTTTGTCTTTCTTTTTCCCTTCAACTCCCTCCTCTTTGTCCTTCTTCTTGTCTTTATCTTTCTTCTTCTTCTTCCCCTCCTCACCTTCTTCTACTTCACTTTTTTCTTTCTCCGTTTCCTTATTGGACTCTTCTCGAGGTTTCTTCTCTTTCTTCTCCTTCCTCTCTTTATCCTTCTCATATTTCTTCTCGTTATCATCCTTGTCTTCAATCTTCTCTGTTTCATCTTCATGTATTGGCTTGTCTGTCACCACCGATTTCGATTCAACTTCAACATCCACCTTAGTCTTCTCTTCTGCTTCACCAGGCTTTTCAATTTTAGTCTCAGCCTTAACATGAAGCTTTTTCTTCTCCAGCTTCTCCTCTTCAATATGAAAAGTTTCAGATCCGCCCCCCATTTGAGTATGTTCCCTTCCAATCAATAAATCTCTATTTCTTGTTTATATCAAGTATCTGAGGATAGAGAGAGCACAAAATTCAAAATCAGAAAGGAATCTCACCACAAAGATGACTGTAATTTCAGAACAATTTACTGAGAAATAGTAATTAGGAACGAAATGACAATATTTATGACAACTGAAGCGAAGTTATAAATCAATACCAAAACGAAGAAAGAAAAACCAACTAATCACGGATCCTAGTTCTCTCAAAAATGATTTAATATTCTGTGCTTACACATTGAACAAAGAAAATTATTCAAGGAATGTAAAGAAGAGTATATAATGGCATAAATAACATGATCGCTGCAAACACATAAACAGAAAAATTGAATATATCTTCTGAATAAAAGATGCAGGACTACACCAGTTTCTTTTTACCTAGATCTTGAAAAATATCTTTTTATATCGTTCAAATCCCCAAAAAGTATAACGAAGAAAGAAAAACATTTTCGAACTTATCATGTCCTTAACTATTATCAATCAAAGGTCAATCAGATCCTAAAAATCAATTGCTAACCAACAACTTCAACACCAGCCAATAAAATCCCCAGAAAATGTGCAACAATACCAAATTCAACCACCTTCTTAAACAAGATTGAACCAAAATAAACAGGCAGAAAAACAGCACAATCTAGATATTCAAACAACACACGGACATTCAAACAAAATGAAGAAAACTTATATTCAAACACTCACAAATCGCAATGCATAAAGATTCATGGCAGAAAATTAAGCGCGGATTAGTGGCAGAAGAAAATGTCATGAAAACCATTAACTTTACCTCATAAGATGATTCAAAAAATTCGAGAGATAGATTTCCTTCCCAAAACAAGGCCTAGAGATTGAAAGATTTCGAGCCACATTTTATAGCTGATTTTGTCGAAATGGCTCCGTGTGAGAAACGATAACACGGGATGATGACACGGATTTTCCTTTGAGGCGAAGGAAAGTCAAAATTAAGAGCTTTTACAAATGGGACACTACGGTTACGCCAACACACTTGGCACTTCCACATCTATTAAGATTATCTTTTTCAATTATTTCATTCAATGTGATTCATTTTTCTAATTATTTAAAACAAATTAAATTCTATTTATTTTTATTATTTTATATCATTCTTTTATTTATTTTTTTACATTTAAACACTTTATATCATTCTTCTAAATGATCGTGTTAAAAAGAAATTAGTCATATTTGAAGGACGAGAGTATTATTTTAATTAATATAAAGAATTTATCCGACTAATTTTAAACAAAAGTTAAATTGTTTTTATGTATATAGTTTATTAAATGTTTTTATTGGATATAGTGTTTGGGAAATTATTTTCCAACCTGAACTGAATGGCTTTATATTATCACATTTGACTTTAAAGTATCACCAGTCTGACTGAAATAAAAAAAAATGAAAAGATTTCACTTGACCACACAAATACTTTCCTATTAGTTAGTAAATAAATAAAATAGCTTAACAGAAAGTTATGATTACTTAATTCGAAAGTAAAATACGTAGCTTGACATGTTCGTGCAGTAACATGGGAGCAGATAAAGCTTTTAATATGACAATTGACAAGCTACTATAATTAAATTAAACTACCCTTCTTTTGTCATTTTACTGAAATGACCTCATGTTACTTGCCTATCAATTTTATCAGTATTGGGTAGTGTGGTAAATTTTGCCTCTCATCCAACAACATATAATACAACAGCGCATATATATTGTGATTTAAACATGTTCACAAAATTTTGAAACTTACACCAATTTATTGCATTAGGAGTCTAGTAACATATTTACTTCAGAGCAGTAAGTTATGCATTGACTTTATATAATATTTTACTCTACGTTCCCTTTCTTCTTTTTAGAATCTTTTTAACTAAAAGACATTTTTATTTCCAGTTATATATCCAAATTTCTTTAACTTTTGTCAGGATAACTTCTCATTTCTTATTTTAGACAATATCCAGTTGTATGTTTATGGCCACTGTATGACACTATTAAACAAGTATACAGTATTTGTATGTTTATGTACTTCTTTAAGAGATTTTTTTGGGACTATCCAGTTGTATCTTGTATGATGTCAACTTTATACCCTTTTTTGGGGGAAAGAGAAAAAAAATAGAAAATAAAGTGTGAATGGTAAAAGGAGAAAGAACAACACATTTATTACTACTTGAAGGTGTTTTCTTTGGTTTGGAATCTTCAGATCTTTTTCCAAAAAAAGGGGGAAGTTTTCCTCCAAGAGCCCCACACTCCAACCCTATGAAAATGTAAGAGTGTAAATCACGGTGACTCAACGGTTAATAAATTAGAAATTTTCAGATCTCTATCTCAATGTTTATGTGTCTCACACGCATTCACTAATAAACTTATTAATTTAATAATATTTATTATAAAAATAAATATTATTGTAATATAAAAAACTCTAATAAACATTTATTATTAAGACTTGAAGCTTAAAAATATTATGTATCATAATCATGAAATAATCAACTATAATAATTAATTACTATCATTAAAATTAAAATTAAATGCTAAGAAAAATATATATCCTAATTGGATATAATCAATTTAATTAATGATTAAATAATTAAGCTAAAATATAAGAAACTAAAGTTGAAGAAAATTAAAAAGATTGAAAGTGGGATACCAAAAATGAAATCGATGACCTCAAGTGTAGGGGTGAGCATTCGGATTTTTACCTAATTCGAACCGATCCGAAAATCCGAATTTTGAGAAGAAAACTATCCGATCCGAACCAAATATCCGAAATCCGAAAATTTTATAAAAATATCCGAACCGAACCGAAAAATCCGAAAATTCGAAACCAATTTTTGTTAATTCTTATATATATTTATATTAGATTTAAAAATATTTAAATAAAATATTATTATTATATATAAATTATATATAATTTGGATTTTCGGATTTTTTCGAATTAAAAAAATCCGATCCGATCCGAAAATCCGAAATTTTGAAAAATATCAATCCGATCCGAACCAAAAATCCGAACCAAATTTTAAATTTCGGTTTGGTTTGGGATCGATATATCACCCCTACTCAAGTGTGTTTTCACCGGATATTTTAGTTCATTGACGTCCGTGTAGAATTTGAAAATACATTAGAATGAAATTTTAGAGCTATATGTTTGAAAATGAATGATATATGGTATATTTTATATTTTCATAATATATAATGATGTTAGCTTTAGATTTATAGTTAATACAATGAAGTAGCTATTTATGTTGTGGAACTCAGGATAGGATATAAAGATTGCTTTCTAAATTTGTTATTTAAAAAAACCTCGAAATAAACGTTCTTTGAATGTCGGCACATTGGAAAATTAGAAAAGTATGGAACTAGAAAATAGAAAAAAACAATCCCCAAAGCTTTTAAAAAGTGAGAAACAGCCACGAGTTTATAGATAATTTAACAAAAAAAAAAAACTGTAAACTAAATTTTCTAGATGCAGTTTTTCACCCGTTTAGGTATATCAACTGACATTACTGTAATAAACAAAAGAAAGCATAATCGAAATATTTTAGTGAATATATAGAAAGTGGAGATAGAAACATAATGGAAAGAATTAAAGAAAAGCTCGACTCTAGCTCAATACTCGAGATATTTTAGTGATATTGAGTCTAAATGTTCTGACTTAATAATGTATTAATAATATATTAGGAGGCGAATCAAATGAGAATTATATCTTTTTGAGTTTTTAAGAACAATACACAACATATTAAGTTGATGTACATAACATATAAAATTGTGCAGAACGAAAACATTCTAAAATTATTACAGAACATAATAATTTTGGAATATTTTTATTGTACATAACTTTATAGATTTTATGTATTAACTTTATACAACTTGTCTATGTTTTTCAAGTTATCAAAAATGATGTATTCTCACAATAACTAACCCCTAATATATTATATTAATAATGAAATGGTATTAGATCAAATCAATTTTTATGTATTACATGAAAGTTCTAGTTAATGTATATCATATCATAGATTGTAGATTATAAATCATATTGTAATCATATTAATAATATCCAATAAAGCATAAAACATCATTCGAAATAAATTACATGGACAACAGGACAAGTCACGATTTGAGCATGCAGCAAAATTTTGAGAGTGAAGAGGTAACGAAAATCAACAAGGCGTTGAAATCTCCTGCCTCTGCAATCTCGCTGCTCTCTTCAGATTAACCGCACACGACACTCTCTTTCTCTCTCTCTCTAAAATTAAATGAAGCTGCGTGCAAATATTTTTCCATATAAAGAAGAGGGAGGGAGATAAAGATAGAGGCAGAAGAGGAGAGAGAGAGAGAGAGAGAGGTAATCTTCTCCCCAAGGAAAAAAATCTCTTCCTCAATCTAGTCTCGTCTCGTCTCGTCTCTCGGAAGCTGCCCCGAGCTTCCAAGATGAACGACCTTTGGGTAAATTTCTTCTTCAATTTTGTTTTTATTGTGATCCTTTTAGGAATATGGCGGCATCTTTTGCTTTCATGTTTAGTTTTGAAGATTCTGGCATGCAAATGCAGATTTTTCAGCGGTTGTACCGGAAAAAATAAATTATGAGAGGTTTTTTTGGGCTATCAAGTGCATTGTCTGTTTTATCATATATATGCCTGTTTCAATTTGGCCGGAGCCTTTCTGTTGTTGATGATGAATTTGGATTGATGCACAATAAATCAATGTGTAATGTGAAGCATTGATATGTCGATGGCGGGGGGTTTTGCGCGTTCAAATCTAGATTTTTTTTTGTTCTTTTTCCTGGACTTGAATTCATTCCATATGAACTCCAATGTTTTGGTGAGTTAAGCAGAAACCTTTTATTTAGATATGTAATAAATTATTTAAGAAGGTAATATTATTTCTATTGATGCCTGATCATACGTTTCTCCAGTTTTGTAGGGATGGTCTTAAAAAATTGGGAAATTTTGAAGATGTTGGTTATAAGGATTTTAAAAACGTTTGGCTAATATTGTTAGTGTAGCTAGCAAGAACTCATACCTGCTATCTTTCTCACTTTGTCCAGGATTCTCTTTCGCTCCCTCGGGGTCAGTCAAAGAGACAGGACGACATTGAAAAGGGACCTCAGAGATCAGGGGAGTTAGGGTTAAAATTCTTCTTTGAAAAGGTGAATATAAGCTTAACAAGAATAGTTACTTCCATTGGCTCCTGAAGTTTTCCAAAAGTTATTACAATTCATGGATTGTATACACTATGATTAATGCTTATCTTGTTTTCCTCACGTTAAAAGCTTCATTTGCTTCATATTCTGCATCTTCTAGGTTAAAGAGGTTGACGAACCATATGAAAAACTCTCTGCATTGCTGAAAAAGCTGCAGGTATGAGATTTTGTTTGTTGTATTCCAGTTATCTATTCTTCCTAAAATTTGTGCTTGTCTAATTATTTACATCATTTGCTTCTTAGATGAACGTTTGTCGTTAATCACTTAAGACTGATTTCTGAGAGCTTCTTTCCCTTTCACTGAGTATCTTGTTAATGCTTATGGCATCAGTGACTGTTTTGGAAATATTTGTGTTTATTTGATCAAGAAAGAACTCACACAACAAGACAAGAGCAGGGAAAGCATGTTAACGGATTAGGATCCCTGTTGTTTTGCTCATTAAAAATAATTATTTGTATGTAGTCTCTAACTCTGATGAATGACATGTTGTATTAATACTGCAGGATGCTCATGAAGAATCAAAGGTTGTTACAAGGGCTTCAGATATGAAAGGTATTATACACATGATTCAAAGCTGTATTGTTCATCTTATGGAAGGGAGATGAAACAGAAGATATTATTCATAAAAATAAACAATTGAAACTAGTTGAGCAAGCGATTTTCCTTCTTACTTGAACCATGATTATATATTCTCATTTTTCTCATTCATTTTATGCGATCTGCAGCTATCAAGCATCGAATGGCGAAGGATGTTGATGAAGTTGGAAGAACTGCCCGTCTTGTCAAATCAAAAATCGAGGAGCTTGACAGAGATGTGAGGCGATATATTGCATGCCATATTAAAGTTTGAGCATTCAGATTCCTCTCGGAGTGACATTTTTATTTTATCGTTCTTGAACAGAACTTAGCCACTAGAAAAAAGCCTGGATGTGGACAAGGATCAGGAGTAGACAGAACAAGAACAGTGACAACAGTGTAAAATCGAACTTTCCTGTCTATGACTACCTTATATAATACATTTGGATGTTTTTAAATTAGCATGATATTCATGAGTATATAGCCTTTTGCACTCCGCATCAACCTTTGATAATTTCACTATTTGAAAATTGAACTTTACCTTTGATAAAACACTTAAATTCTCATCTCAATATGACTGCATGCAGGGCTTTGAAGAAGAAGTTCAAAGACAGGATGCTTGAATTTCAGGTATAGGGTAAATGCATGTTGAAAAATGGAGGTGGTATTGATTTCTTCCCATTTACTTTCTTTTTTTTCCTTATATATCTTTTGAAAAGCACTTCTGTAGATTTTAAAAGACAAAATTCATCAAGAGCATCGCGAAGTTGTTGAAAGACGAGTATTCACAGGTGATAATACTTACTTTTGCGACAGTACTTCTCTCTTGCTATTCTGATCATCTTAACGGTTTCTTATTCGTGTGTTTTCCTAGTCATGGGAACAAGACCTAGCGAAGAGGTAGATGCTCTTTACTACTTGTTAAAAATTTGATATTTTCCTTTACATATTCTTCAACTAGGAAAACCATTTTTTCAGATAATTGATAAATTAATAGAGACTGGGGACAGTGAGCAGATCTTCCAAAAAGCAATCTGTGAACAAGGCCGAGGCCAGGTATAGTTCTACTACTTGTCTTATTTTCTTTGGTTCACCATTGCTTGCATTTGTCCTCATCGAATTTAATTTGGACAATGATTTTTGTTCTGATTTCAGATAGTGGACACTCTAGCAGAAATTCAAGAACGGCACGATGCAGTTAGGGATATAGAAAAAAAGCTTATGGATTTGCATCAGGTGTAATAGATCAATCGTTGTTTCTTACTGCTGCTGATTCATCTCTCTCTCTCTCTCTCTCATTCTAAAAAGCTTGTTGTGTACAGATATTCTTGGATATGGCAGTACTTGTGGAGGCTCAAGGGGACATGCTTAACAACATAGAATCACAGGTAGTACCCAATTTAACTTCAATTTACCTATTTATTTGCTAAGGTTTCCTCATGAGACGTAACAGATGACATATTAGTAGTTAACGGAGATAAGATAATGCAATCCTCATCGTTGGGATTTGCCAGGTTCATTGCGCTGTAGACCATGTGCAGTCAGGGAAATACGGCCCTGCAGAGGGCGAAGAGTTCGCAGAAGAGCTCCAGAAAATGGACATGCATCGCGATCTTGATTTTTTTGATGGTGATGGTGATCATCCTCGTTAGTGTGCTGAAGGCCCTTCGTATCAAGAATGGTGAATAGCTCTAGGCTAGAGTGAATACACAGTATAGGAAGGCAAAGCAAATTTTGGTAGTATGCATCTGCTTCTGCCCTACCTTCTTCTTCTAACATCATTTATTCTTTTTCTTCTTGTAATCAACCACATCAGATTACCGTTAGTTGTTAGGTCTGGTATTCTAACCTATTATTTATAAGATTGAGAAAAGATCATGTAAATTTCTTTTTATCAATGTTGAAGGAAATTATGTCGAGGCACATTCAAGTTCATCGAATATACAGTGTATCTATATCCAGATATAATTCTGATTGTAATCAATAAATCATAATTGAAGATTTTCCAAGAAGTTCTTCGGGATAAATTATAGTAACTTATCAAACAAGTCATTGCCTAATATAGAATCCGGCAGTTAACAACTTAACGGTCCAATATACCATCAATGAGCATCCAATACTAAGCACTAAGCACCTCGAATCAAATTATTCGGGACAACTCAAATGAAAAAAAAAAAAAAAAGAGGAAAAAACAAATTATTCGGATTGATCAACTCGTGAAAGCTCAAACATAATTTTTAAAGCAGTTAATTATAGTTTATGACTCAATTTTGAAACTTTTTTCGGTTATGGTTCCAACTTTTAAATTTTTCGTAAATGTCCTTAACTTTGATAAATACTCTAACTTATGGTTCGAATTTTTTCGGATACTGGAATGTTGATTGGGCCATCTTATTTGAGGTGACAATTTTTCCCACCTCAGATGAAACATATCATTAAAAAATAAAATCAAAAAAGAAATGAACTGGTTATTTTTCTCCCCTTCCCCCTTCCAATAAAATTAGTTTATGATTTTGTAAAATCGCACAATTTTGCAGTTCAATCTTATACTGGTGTTTTGATGATTTTTCAGAGGCAAAGCGACATTCTATAGCCAAGAGTGCAGATAAGAGCAGATTGAGATGGACGAGGCGATAGAGAAAATATTGAAACTGTCTTCTTCTTCCTCGTCGAAGAGATCGAGCATTGTGAACAGAGCTCGGACTCCACTAAGGAATCTGAAACTAATAAATATGTATAGATTGGAACGATTGTCTTTGCTTGAGATGAAATTCGTTACAAATAAGTATATATATATATACATATATTGTATTTGAGAAGAAATTATTGATCTATTCCTCGATGAATTTGTCTCTGTGTTCATCGACCCGGAACCGAACGGTGGTCAACGGTTCTGGTTCCGAACCGGCCCGCCTCCTACAGGGTTACGGTTCTGGGTCCGTAAATCGCGAACCGTTGAACCAACGGTTCCGAACCGCCGGTTCATGTAATTATTTGTTTTATTTTTGTTTTTCGATTTTTGTAATGTAATATGTTTAATATCATCAAAATACAATTATTATTACATGAAATAACATTTAAAAAATGGAACCGTTCACGGTTTCGGCCGGAGTTTGCTATGTACAAGAGAGAAATGTTTGCACGAAGAAGTCCGTACATTCAAATTTCTTTTATTAAATCTTACATCCTACCATTTCATCTTAAATAAAATGACACGTGATTTAGTATGCGGTCTCAATTCTTGCTACAAGTTTATGAGAATCCTTTATTTGGATGTCGTTGTAAATATAAATTTTGGTTAATTTTTTTTCTTTTTCATTGTTGATTTCTTATTCAAAAGTTTTATTTTTTTAAGTCATAAATATGTATTTATACAAATATAATTACGTAATACAAAAATCAAGAATAAAAAACAGACGATTCACGGTTTCAATCGTGAACCGACAGCTCGATTCGAATCGCTGGTTCACGGCCCAAAAACCGCTTAAACCCTTCACGGGCCTATTCCGTTTCGGATTTTGAACCGCCGAACCGACAGCTCGAACCGAACCGAACCGCCCGCCCGTGAACACCACTATGAATTTGCAAGAATTGGAGTTTGCTATGTACAAGAGAGAAATGGATGCAGAAGAAGTCCGTACATACTATTTTTTATTAAAATATGATATCCTTCTTTTCTTGGAAAATGATGATAATGCGGTGGTTTTAATTGATATTTTGAAGTTGAGATATAAATTTAGGTTAATCTTCTTTGTTTTTTATTGTTGATTTGTTATTCAAAAAGTTTTATCATTTTTTTTTTTTGCTATGAAATTTTGGGAAGACTTTTGCAGCACCCCGCCTCCACTGCTGTCGTTGCCGCCATTCTTCTTCCCTCGCCCGCCTCTGATGCCCCGGCCTCGTCGCTTATTTTATTTTATTTTATTGAAAGGGAAGGACCGAAGGAGTCACGACTTCGTAAGTGTAATACCATTTGCATTTTTATCAGAAATTTAATATCAGTTCATTTGCATTTTTTTTTTTTTTTAATGACAGTAAGTCAAATAAGTATTTTTAATACCACTCAGCATTCTGGTATCGGAAAAAAAAAATCGATCCATAAGTTAAAGTATTTATCAAAATTCAGGATATTTACAAAAAAAATTGAAAATTAAGATCATAAACTAAAACACACTCAAAGTTGATGTCATAAACTATAATTAACTCTTTTTAAAACTAGAAGAAATTCGAGCAAGCTACAAATATTAATCCGATCTGGCGATGCATAAACACTTATATAAGACTATTCTCATTGATGATTTTTTCACAATCTATTCCACTAAAAGACAAAAGGCAAGTAATATAAAAGAAAAGAATAAATCAAGCTTAAAATTAAGAGATTGACGATCTACTTTGGTCAGGCAAACCAAGATTAAAAAGAATATCACCATGCTGTAGCCATCTGGCAAAGTGTGATTGGTCTATAATGTCTTTATTGATATATAATTTAGATATTATATATTGTATATAGTTGTATATTAAAAAACAAGATATTATATCAAAATTCATCATTTTTTTCCTTTATAAATAAAGCCTAATACTATTAGTTTGACACAATTTAAATTCACATTTTCATATATTTCTCTGTTATATTTTATATCATTTTTTTATTTTTTATGAAGTTTGTATCTCATTTTCAGTGTATGATATGGTTACGAATTTAAAATATAAGATATATATATATATATATATATATATATATAAATTTATTTCAGATAATAAGTATTTCAGATAATAAATAAATAAATAATAATAAACTATTTTAGATTGGATTAGTGTTATTGATGGAATATAAAAATGATGAAATTGGATTGAATTATGGATTGTGTAGGTGGATGAAAAAGAAACTAATATTATATTAAAAGATTGGGTTGTAATGAATCGTGGAGGAAGATAATCTAAGCAAAACCATAATTGCCTCCTCCCAATTATGGATTTTCCTGTAAATAGGATTGAGGCAAAGCTTAAAGCTACTGTTAATGGTAAATTGAAAAACCTATACATGCATAGCATAAAACTTTCTATAAATAACAGTATATTACTTGCAAAAAATTCAAGAGAATTCTATAAGACACATATACACGCCAGTGGAAGTGGAACTCATCTACCCAAACAAAAAGAAAAAACAAAATAAAAAACTAAGATTTAACTCTTAAAGAACTTCGCCGAAGCCATAATTCATACATAACCAAGTAAAAAGCATCATAATCAACAGGAGCAATATTCCACTGAAATTGTTTCCTGACCTTCAACACATTGTTTCGTAAAATCAAATACTCTTCATCGCTTACTGCTTCGAGGATACTCTTCAGAAGAGGGATATCTAACGTTGCAACAATGATTGAGAAGCTTCTCCAGTTCAGTATATCCTGAAAAGGGAGGTCATAATGATTGGCGATTATTACAGGGACGCACCCGTAGTATAGTGCATCACCAATACGCGCTGTGTTGACCTCAAATCCCTTGACGTGAAGGCAAAATTTGCTTCGTAGAAGCTCGACAGAGTAGGATGTGTTGAGGTGACCGAAGTGGACTGATATTTCGGAATCATTCTGCCACACTTGAAGCAGCTTTTCACGCACAGGCGAGTTTATTGATCCAGCAAAAAAGGCCAGTTTCGACCTAAAAATATCCAAAGATAAAGCTGTGAAGATCTCAATTGAAACAAGAAAATAACCAGTATAAAGTTTCTCGTGAAACTATACTAACTGTTGATGAAATTTCATAGCTCCTACAAATGTAAACTTTAGGGGTAATAGTATGTAAATTACGGAAATCTGGCCAAATTCTGGTTTTGCCGAACTTTTAATATATTCTGATTTTGCGACTGAGATCAAATTGATGCTGACATGTCTATCTGAAAATCCGAGGTGGCCAAAATTCATGTGGCCATGTCAGCATCCATTTGGGGGTAAATCAATCTTAGTTGCAAAATCAGAATCGATTAAAAGTATAGTAACTTAACAGAATCTATGTAGTGTGCAAAACTAGAATTTGGTCAAACTTCAGAAGTTTACATGCTATTATCCCTAAAATTTATGTCTGTATTACAATGTCTAGCTCGAAAAGGGCCATGAATCATAGCAGATATATAGAAATGCAAGTATTTCAATGCATTTTGACTAAAGCAATCCACTAAATTCGTAATAGCAAGATCAAACAACTGGGAATCAGTGCAATGAAACGTGAAGTATCTGAAGAGCAGCGCACCTTTCACGTTCAAGATTTGGAGGATAGCCTTGTCTAGGCCAAATTTGTGGCAGCGAAGCATCTTTGTGAGCGACATAGGAAAATACATAATAGCTAGACGAGCACACAATTTGGATAGCATTAAATTTAACCGCTTCAGCTTTCTCCATGGCAGCACGACCAATTGAGTGGCAAGCAACATAAAAATGATCGGCACCTCCACTATCATTCCAATAAGAATACTGACGACTAATGTTGAAAACATAATCTCTAATGAAATCTTGAATACGATTAATACCCACTCGGGGGTCGTGCCTCAATCTTGTGATAGAGAAGGGCAAAAAGAACAAATCTGCCTCAGAGGGGTCCCCCGTAATGAAATGGCTACTCCTGAGAACCTTCTTGAAGTAGCTTTCACTGGCATAGTTGCCACTGGGTTCAGAATCCACAGGTAGGAGCACGTTAGCGAATGGATCGTCTTGTCTATGTGGATAGATATAGACCTTTAAGCTTGTGTTCATCGCCTCGTAGTTTGCAAGGAAGACATCTCTGTCATGGAACAGCTCTTTGTCATTACCTATAACCAATCATTCAAGATTTCAAATATAAATGCAATAAGCTTCGGAGAACAAGAATCGGCACCTTTGAAAGGTTTAAGTTTCCAGGAATTTCGCATTAAATGCATCAGATTTAGAATGTCACCATCCAAAACAGGATTTTTAACAACATACCCTCAATTCTCAAAGAAACCAAAAAAAACATTCCTTTGTTCCATTTTGTGGCCTCATCTCAAGCCATCCTAATATCTAATTAGCAATTCTCCTCTTAAAAACTCTATACGATCTTCCAAATAGTAAAGTTATGAATATAATCACACGCTTAAACACACAATGCAACCTTAAAAAATGAAAATTTGCCAAGGACACAATTAAACACTAGGCATCACTCTTCCACATATTTGCAGATGAAAGTTTGGCTCCATTAAAGTCATAAGCAAATGAAAATTCTTGGAAAAGAATACCAAGTAAATATAATATCAAAAATGGAAACTTTCTTCCATGTGCATACTAGACTGGATTTAGAAATGTTCCCAAAAACTAAGAAACTGCTACACATCTGACATCATCTGTTTCCCATATTGTTACATCTTCTATTCTTTTCGTTTTTCGACATTTACCAATCAAATAATATCACCATCACAGTCACTATATAAAAAGGAATGAATATAGCAATTTGGCTGCACAGCCGAGCACTAAAACTTTAAGTGGGCAAAATTCAGGGAAAAAAAAACAGCTAAAGATTGGAAATTTTCACTAACCATGAAGGCCCAATTGGAGTCTGAAATCACTCCGATCCTCAGCCTCTCGAATACCTCCATCCCTTTTCTGATTTTCCGCAAAATCAGCAAACTTAAGACGAGGAAATTGGGAAGAATTAAGTGAACCCCCAATTTTAGGGTGGGTTAATCTTAAGGGGGTGTGGTAGCCGTGGTGGGGGTGGATGAAGAAAAGATTAGAAGTGGAGGAGATGTAGAGCAGAATGAGGAGAGAGGTGGCCAGAGCTAAGGTTGTGGGCATGTAGAAGAAGAAGGATTTGAGTGCGGGGACTGGATGGGCCGAGTCGCGACGGCGCGTGAGGAGACTGTGGAGCACCCAGAGTGAAGAAGCAGCCGCCATAGATGGAGGAGGTGGTGAAGATGATTACGTTTACAAACTAACAAGATGGACTGTGATAGAATTGGAAGTTGGAGCATTAAATGAGTGAGGACACAAACGCAATACATGATTTCTTTTCTGAATTACTTTATACCTTAATACTAATATTATCTAAAAATAAATAATTGTTTTAGCAAACAAATTACTGAATTTTGAGCAACTCCCTGTGATAGCAAATGAAAGAGAAACAAGATTGTAAAAAGTGTTGATTTTGATAGATAATGAACCAAGTTATGATCTTTTTTCTTCCACAAGAATGACAACTTTGGGTGCAGCTTATTGATATTAACGTTTTACAAACCACTACAGAGTCCAAAATCGACAGCTTTTGACGGATATTTACATGTTTAAGACTTTTAGGTCGCAAAACAGCAAAATTCACGATCTCAATATTTAAATTTGGAAAAGAACAAAGATATACCAAGTAGGATTGAAACGATTGATCCTCTAATTTAGTATATATCTTGTCTTGGCTCGATCGGGCAGATTCACAAATCTTTCGACATATGTTTTACCACATTTACACTGGTCAATGATTTGGGTGACTTGAATATTTTAAATTGCTCAAGTAAAATATATACATATAGAGGGTTTAATTATCCAACAAACCAAATATAAAATAAAAATAAAAAACAAATATGACCTCATCCACATTTTCTATTTACCGCTAACTAATGATTCAGATATAATATATTAATTTTGTGGAATCCACGTGTTGAGTTTTTTTTTACCTCAATCGATCTTTTTTGGTGCACAGCTAAAATTCATGTTTTTTTACAATAATTTGAAACCATAAATGACGAATAAATCATACTATGAAAATCAAATGTGAGTCTCAACATGAATACATGCTAAACTATTAAGTGAATGAAGAAAATAAATAAAAATCTGGTGATCAAGGTAATAAGCCACCATGGATAAGGGAGAATTAACGAGGATAAGGACATCTAAGCTTTCAACGAACGAGTAACGAACAATTAACAAACTAACAAAAGTAACTGAAGAGTATATAAGAAAGAGTTGAATTTGTGCATGTACTATTTTGAATATTTGAAGGAAGGTAGGCTTGAACATTGCCTTGCTAAAATCTTGTTGGAGAAATCTGATAGAATATAACCCGATCGAAGGAAAAATAATCCAAACATTTGTACAAGTATTGAGAGTGTATGTAAAGATGTGTAAGCGTATATAAAAGTATCGTTTACCATGAAATCCTGAACTATTTACCGGGAATTTAACGCCTAAGATAGTTTTTAATCTCACATGGATATATATATATATATATGTATATATATATATAGGGGAGGGTTAACGTGAGAACCATTTTTATTGTGAGAATGAGAATGAATATGCTATGAAAGTTAGATGAACTACTACGAAGTTAATGAATAAAAAAATAGAATTTTCGCCTCACGATTCGAACCCGTGAAAATTCAATTTTGGATTCATTAACTTTCGTAGCAGTATTCATTAACTTTCATAGCATATTCATTTTGTTCGAAAGAATTTTCGTAGTTCTTTGTTCTCACATTAAAATCGATTTTATTAATCTCTCTCTCTCTATATATATATATATATATATATATATATATATAGAGAGAGAGAGGGAAATAGTTCAATAAAATCTATTTTTTCAGTAAAACCTATAAACCAATGCATTTTATTTACGAAGTTAATGCACTTTATGTATAAAGTTATTGCACTACGAAATATTGATTAATAGTGTTATCTTTTATCACAACTGAACGGTGCATTAGTTTTATATATAAAATGCATTAACTTTATACGTAAAGTGCATTGGTTTTTAGATTTTTATGAAAAAATATGTTTTTATGTATATGGTTGAGTTATAATAAAAACCTACTTTTTCGTAAAAACCTAAAAACCAATGCACTTTACGTATAAAGTTAATGCATTTTATGTATAAAACTAATACACCCTTGAGTTCTTATAAAAGATAACACTATTCATCAATATTTCGTAGTGCAATAACTTTATACATAAAGTGCATTAACTTTGTACTTAAAATGCAATGATTTTTAGATTTTTACGAAAAATAGGTTTTATTTGAACTCCTCCCTATAGGGTTGGGTTCTCGTAGTACCCGATCCTCAGATAGTATGTAGTACACAATCTAGACCACACATTTTGAACATGTGGCCACATCACAAGCCGACACGTGACAGTCCATTTTTTATTTATTTATCTTTTAATTTTCGCAGGGGTATATTGGGCAAAAATAAAAGCTTCTTCTTCTTCTTCTTCTTCTTCTTCTTCTTCTTCTTCTTCTTCTTCTTCTTCTTCTCTCCTCTGATTTTCTTCACCTTCTTCGAATTTCTTTATGGCGGTGGTGATTGTTTCAACTAAAAGTATACCTTAATCGACTCACAATCGAACGAGGTGTTGTAATAGGAAAGCTAACCCTAGTCGCCTCTCAAGGAAAACTTAATGTATGCTACTAAGTTGCCACACAAAACAATTAAAATCCTAAACACTCTAATCTCAAAAGGGTTGATAGATTACCTAGGCAAGAAATTATTAAAGAAAGAAAGACTAATTAACTAGGCGTAAATTGATAAAGCGGATAAATTATCTAAGCAAGCATTAAACCCTAAATCAAAGAACATAGAATTGAAATTATAAACCCTAGGCATGAATCTAAAATAATTGAACGAAGACAAGATTACTCTGACAATTATCAAAATTAATCATAATCCAACGAAGAAATCAATAATAATTAAATACGAAACGATTAACGGAATAAAGCAATAGAAGAAACTTACGAACAAATCGAACGATGGAATTGATAATCAAAAGTCAGAGTACGAACAAAGTCTGAATGTAGAACTAGAGAAACAATCGCATGAACTCGAACAAAAAGGAAGACGGAAAAAAAATGTGAAATAGTGTCTAGGGTTTTCAGCGTTTGAAAACGTATATATAGCGGCCAAAATTAACGACACGAACTCGATCCCAATACGGACTGTGCGCGTCATAAACAATGCATCCCCACGGACTCGGCCGAAGGCGTCGGACGCTGGTTACACGGACGAGCTAGCCGCACGGACACAGGAGGCGCCGGACTCGATGACTCTACGGACGAGTCGACATAGGTGTCCAGCCGCCGACGCTGGAAACTCCGGACGCTGGCGCGCGGGTCGAGGACGCCCCCGGACACGGGAACGCCGGACGCGGGCGGAATAAGGCGGCGCGGCGCCGGACGAGGGAACCACCAGACGCGGCCTTGTCGAGCGCTCATGATGCAACGCGACTCCATACGGCTACGCCGAGTCCGCGCTGGTGCGCTTAAGAGCTCAAAAGCTTTCAACATGAACATTCCCCGCGACAAAACCAAGACGATCACGATTCCAATAAAAAGATGTTCAAATATAACCAGAAAGGAATCAAAACGTCGACAACAAAACAAAGAAAAACAAAATAAAAACATGCAAAACAACACCCCCACACTTAACTCTTTGCTTGTCCCCGAGCAAATCTTAGTTTCTTGAAAGGAATGGTACACATAGAATCAATACTTCAACTAGAATCAATCACATATTCACATCCCTTCAATGCATCTCAACAATATAGTTCTCAATACAATGATCCTCATTTATCAATCCAAACATGTGACTTATCATAGAATAGCTGTGCTTCGACTCAACATGATTTCAAACATCAATAAACAACTTAAATGGTTCTCTTTCATGTAAGATATCTCAAATGACAACAACAAATAAGAACTTGTGGAACTTTAAACCGATTATAGGACAAGAATCGTTAGGTGGAACCTTCAAGTTGTACACTCGAGTATCCTAACGAGATATCTATACCCATAGCAAAGAGTCTCCATTCGAGAGACAACAAGCAAGAGGGTAGAGCCCTTATTCAATTTTAAGCCCACTTATTTCACAATAACGACATATTTCCTTTTCTTTTTTTTCTTTTTTCTTTTTTTTTTTCATTTTTTTTATTGTCCACTTTTCTTGAAAGATCATACAAGAGACGGGTTCCATTTACTAAGCATATGACATCCGATCACACACCTTGTCTAAACACGACTTTCTAATTATGTCCCACGCTCAAATCGACACCTAAGTTTCATTAAACTAAAACCATATACCAAGATGCATAGAAATTTGATCAAAACGCAATTAATTCAACTTAAGGCATAATTCTTCATACACCATTGATTTCAAGAAGATAAAATCGCTCTAATCCAAACAAAAGTTAAGAAACGACAAAACACAACAAAGACAAACGGCAAAACAAACAAAACAAACCAAACAGATGTAAACCCCCACACTTAAAAACAGGCAATGACCTCATTGCAGATAAAATAATAGAGAAAGGCGGAGGAGACTTCCCTGAAGGCGATGAACGGAACGGCGGGGAAAGCAACAAAAGACAAGACCTACAAAAACAGAAAACAGAGAGAAGCAAAACAACGAAACAAGGAAAACGAACGAAACACAAACAAAAAGGAAAAACTAACGCTCCAATAGTGAAGAATCACTATTGGTCAGAAGGCGGTGGTGGAGGAGGAGCGCCATGAAAGGTAGTCCATGCGTTCCACTGGGCTTCGAGGGCGGCCATGCGCTGATTCTGCTCAATCATCTGCTGGTTATATGTGTTCCAAATACCGGTTCTCGCTCGTGCTATAATTGATTATGTCTCACAAGACGTTGATTTTGCTGATCAAACCGAGAAGTTATGTCTTGACGAACTCGCCCGATGGCCGCCTAATTCACCCTAAACCGACCAAACTCCTCACGAAAAGAACTATACCGCCCGGCGCGTATTGCCGGAAGGGAACGTGGTGATTAGGATCGATGTCACAAGGGGCTCTGATCCTCTCTGCATCGACCGCTCGCTGTTCACGGTCATCATCCGATGGTACGGTGGTATCATAGATGATCATATCACCCGTAGGTGCATGTGATGGTCCCGCACTCGCCGCTTGGGCCGCCTCGACTTGGTCTGCTGCAGCATCGTGCCAAGATATATCTTTTCACGCATTCCTCCGGCGCCGAGGTACCAGAGTAGTCTCGTTGTAGGCAAAGGGAGCGCCTCGCAGCTCACTAAGATCAATCATCTTAGGTCGTATATGATCTTGGCCTCGAACTGGTCGTCCATCGTTATTTATGATCCTTAAGCTCACTGCCAGACCAGTAGGGATTTGGCACTGGGTTGGCCTACATTTCTTGCGCCACTGGATTAGTTGCAAGTGGTCCCAAATAAAGTATATTGGCGAAATCTTCGTCTTCTTTACAGCACATGTTAACAGGAAGACCTCAGCAGTATTCACCTTATTTGCCTGTTCATTTCCAAAAACATTGAAAGCTATGAACTTGTGGACCATTGCCAAAGCTTCATCCTCGATAAACCCACTCGGCATTCGACGGATGACCGCTTATTAAACTCAAAGCTCTTTCCGTGCCTCTAACATTGAAAGAATTAGGCACACCACGCACCGTGTCGAAAACCAAAAACCCTTCATTATACGAGGCGTTATAACATACTCTTGCCCCAACAGACGACAAGACAAAGAATCAGATTCATCATCAATACACATCGTGCAATAGAATTCAAGCAATAATGGGTTATAACCGTGTAAGTCCATCAAAGCATATTGTAGCAAACCCAAATTTTTCAAATACTTTTTACCCTATCCTCAAGACTTCAGACTTTGCATCAATTGCCAGTTGAATTGACGCGGAGGTGTGATTTCTTGAAATGCAAAGCGACGATAGTGTACCTTCCACGAATTATAATTTGGGAAGGTGGCGAGTACATAACGCTAATATCCTCCCCGTTGTTCCTCCATCGGAACATCGCCGGCTTGAGGATGGTGGGAGGTGGATCCATGTGCATTTTAGTGCGAACCATACCGAATTGTGTGCAAGAGGCACCGACGAAACCTCGATATGAGTGTTAGGAAGAATCGAGTCACGGACGGACAAGCGTCTCCGGACGGACAAGTGTCTCCGGACGGACAAGCGCCTCCGGACGGAGGCGAGTGGGCTGAAAGTGAAAAGCGCGCTGGCCGAGCGGGGCATACGGACGGAGCGAGGCGAGGCGCTAGGCGAGACGCGTCGTCGGACGGGCAGTGAATGAAAGCATGGCTACGCTGCACTGAGGAAACGCCGGACGGCCGTAATATCTGTGGTGGAGGTAAGGCCACGGACGGTGGAAGGTGTGCGGCTACTGTGGGTGTAAGTCACGGACAGAATGCGACGCCGAGAAAAGAGGCGCACGGCCAGTGAAACAAATGCCGACCGGCGTAGAGCGTGGCGCGGGCGCTGTGAGATAACGCCGGACGGAATGCGATGAAGCGTGGCGCTGGGCGCCGTGAGATGAAACGCCGGACGGAATGCGATGAGCGGCGCGCAAGGCTGTGAGAGGAAACGCCGGACGGGAGAGGTGGAGGTGGCGTCGTCGGACGGAATGAAGGAGGATCTCGCACGAGTGAAAAGAGTAAGCGCAAAAAAGGAGAAACCCTAATTCATGTATATATATAAAATTTTATTAATTTAATTTTTTTTTTATTAAAATAATGAACCAGTAGCGGTTTCATCTGCGTCCGCTGGTCGGCCCATCGCCTATTAAAGATAAAAACCGCGTCCCAAGGCTTCGTCGTCCGTATTGGGTGTCACTGGCCGTCCCAAATTGATTCACCCCGCGTCCGCGCTGGGTATCACTCACGTCCAAATTGATTCACCGCGTCCGCGCTGGTCGCGTCCGGTGGGTGCCACTCGCCTCTTCGATAATACGCACCCGGGCCGGTTTCGTCGCGTCCGGCGCCGGGTACCTCCTCGACGGATTTTTCTTTGCTTCCACTTTTACGATGCATGTTTCAATTTCGGATAAAATAACCTCATCCCGCACCACACAAAACACAAAAAGAAATCAAAACACAAACTAGGACAAAACGAAGGAAACACGAATAAAACAAAAAAAGCGTGGGTTGCCTCCCACGGCGCTCGCCATCGTCATTAGCTTGACAAGAATAAGCTCGACGATCAAGGATCAGCGACGGAAATAAATTCCACCGTAAAGGAGGTCGGACCCCCTTCAACATAGGGCTTTACACGTTGACCATTGACCTCGAACGATTCGTCTGATCCTTCTTTACTGAGCACGACCGAACCGTACGGCTTCAGTTCCTTGACAATGAACGGGCCACTCCAACGAGACTTCAATTTTCCGGGAAAAAGCTTCAGTCGGGAATTAAACAATAAAACCTTCATACCGGGCTTCAAATCCTTGTGCACTATATGTTTGTCGTGGATGGCCTTCACTTTTTCTTTGTAAATTCGGGCATTGTCATATGCCTCATTACGTAATTCTTCAAGCTCCGAGAGTTGTAACATCCGGCGTTTGGAAGCATCTTGCATCTCCAAAGAAATGGTTTTTATTGCCCACAAGGCCTTGTGCTCGATCTCCACCGGAAGATGACACGCCTTCCCAAACACCATACGATAAGGACTCATTCCAAGAATGCTTTTGTATGCATGCTGATACGCCCATAGTGCATCGGGTAGTTTGGTGGACCAATCCTTCCGAGAAGGTTGTACCATTTTCTCTAAGATCCCTCGATTTGCCGATTGCTAGTCTCGGCTTGTCCCGATGTCCGTGGGTGGTGGGCGCCGCCACCTTGTGGTTAATCCCACTCTTCTTCATCAACTTCTCGAACAACTTGTTGCAAAATGCTTTCCTCCATCACTAATGATCGCTTTGGGAAAACCAAATCTGCACAAGATATTCTCTCCGCACAAACTTCAAAACGATGTAAGAATCGCATGTCCTAGTGGGGATAGCCTCGACCCACTTGGACACGTAGTCAACAAGCAAGCGTAATATATTCAAAACCTAAAGATTTAGGGAAGGGTCCCATGAAATCGATTCCCCACACATCGAAAATTTCTACCACAAGAATATTATTGAGGGGCATCTCATTCCGGGCACCTATAGATCCCGTGCGTTGGCATCGATCACAAGCACGGTAGAATGCTTGGGCGTCTTTGAACAATGATGGCCAGTAGAATCCCGATTGGAGGACCTTGAACGCAGTCTTTTGTCCGTCGAAATGCCCTCCATAATTACCATTGTGGCATCTTTCCAACACTTGAAATTGCTCTTCCTCGGGCACACATCGACGGATCACATCATCCTTCCCGAATTTGAACAGATATGGCTCATCCCAGAAATATTGCCTGCACAAGGTTAGAAAACGCCTTTCACGAAGGTTAGACCAGTCTCATCTCCCACAAGCAAGATAAGTCACAATGTCGGTGAACCACGGGAAGATGAGACCAAAAGCATTTTCATAAGGAAAATCATTAGCAACAGCCTCATGCAAAAGTTTAACACTGGGATTTAAGACGAGACAAATGATCACCACATAATTCTCACCCTTTCCTATCCTTAATCTCCAAATCAATTCTTGAAGGAGAAGAACCCAACGGATCAACCTAGGCTTGGCTTGAGGTTTGGTTAACAAGTACCTTAAAGCAAAGCATGGTCACTATGAACAATCACTTTAGAACCTATGATATATGAACGAAATTTTCTAAAGCAAAACCACGCCTAACATTTCTTTTTCAATTGTCGTGTAATTTACCCGCATGATTCAAGGTAGAACTAGCATAGTAAATTACACGGAGCATCTTATCAACACGCTGTCTAAAACAGCCTACAAAGATGATTGCTAGCATCACACATAATCTCAAAGTGTTCATTCCAGTTCGGGGCTACAACCACGGGGCACTAGTCAACTTCTTTCAACACGAGAGAAAGCATGCATACAATCATTATTAAACACAAATGGCACGCCTTGGGCAAGCAAACGACATAAGGGTTGAGAGATTTTCAAAAATCCTTAATAAACCTACGTAGAAGCAAAGATGCCCTAAGAAACTCCTAATCCCTTAACGTCAGCGGTGGGGCAATTTCCTATAACATCGATTTTGGCCCTATCCACCTCAATCCCATCATGTGAAACCAAGTGCCCGAGTACTATACCACTTTTAACCATGAAATGACTCTTCTCCCAACTTAAAGTCAAATGACTCTCGACACATCTATTAAGCACATGATCAATCTTAGCTAAACGGTCATCAAATGATGAGCCAAACACAGAAAAGTCATCCATAAATACCTCCATGTAGTCGCCGATCATTTCTGAGAAGATGGACATCATGCACCGTTGGAAGGTTCCAGGTGCATTGCAAAGACCAAACGGCATACGGCGGTAAGCAAATGTCCCATGCGGACTCGTGAACGCCGTCTCGATTGATCTTCCGAGCTATGGCAACTGATAATATCCGGACAAGCCGTCAAGAAAACAATAAAAATCATGTCCGCTAACCTATCAAGCATTTGATCAATGAAGGGTAGAGGAAGTGATCCTTTTGGTGGCATTCAATTTCGGTAGTCAATGCACATGCGCCATCCCGTGGTGGCTCGGGACCGCACCAACTCCCTCGCTATTTTCGCAATGAGAATGCCCCCTTCTTTCGCACTACATGCACGGGCTCACCCATTCACTATCGGCGACGGAAAGATGAGGCCTTCGCCAAGGAGTTTGTAGATCTCCTCTTCACTACTCGGATATCACGTGGTTCAACCTCCTTGTCTGCATCTCGTTGGGCGAGCTCCTTCTTCCAAGGTAATGCGATGCATACATGTGGCGGGGTTAATGCCACGGATATCGCCCAAACTCCACTGAAGGCAAGCTTGTTCTCTTCAAAACTCCAATCAACGATCTTCCTCATACCGGCCAAAGTCGAGGAGATGATCACCGGCAGCTCTCTTCCTCTAACAACACATACTTCAAATGCGTTGGAAGCTCTCGAGTTCAACAGATGGCTCGGGAAGCTTGCCACCACGTGCTACTTCTTGCTCGTCGGCCGATCCCATGAAGACCTCTTCAATTGTGTGTGCCTGCAAAAATACATTCTCGACCAAGGGCTCAATAGCATCGACAAAAGCACAATCATCAATATAATGAGCAGTAGGGGCATTAAGACTATTTTCACGTAAAATGTAACCGTGGTCCCTAAAGCGGTCATCTTAATAAGACCACTCTTAACATCTATCATGGTATTAGTGGTGGCCATAAACGGTCTACCGAGGAGAACAGTGTGAGACCTACCATCCTCCCGTACATCCCCAACTTCCAAGACCACAAAATCCATCAAAATTATCAGACCCCCCACATTAACCATAACATTTTCCACTATCCCCTTGGGGTATCTCATAGATCTATCAGCTAATTGAAGGGTCATGCCTGGGTTTCAATTCCTTAAGACCTAATTCTTGAAAGATAGAATAAGGCATTAAATTAATTCCCGGCCCCAAATCAAGCATACCTAAGGCCTCTTTCCCATTCCCCATAGCAATCTTAATGATAAAGCTACCTGGATCGCGAAGCTTGGGTGGAAGGAAGTTGCATGATTGAATTAGCCGCCTCGAGAGGCGACCACATTGGCAATGTCTCCCCGCCTCTTCTTTGAGGTGAGCTCCTTAAAGAATTTCACATAGGCGGGAACAGCCGGATGACGCCCAAAGAAAGGCAGGTTGACGTGTACTTGAGACAGCAACTTGTAGAAATCGCTGAACTGTTGGTCCTGCTTGGCATTCGTCAACCGATGGGGATAAGGGACCCGGGGCTTGAACAAAGTCTTTGAAGTTTGTCCCGGCGGAACATATGGATCGCGGCTTTGTGCAACTCACTCATCTTTCTTCTCGTGAACCTCTTCTTCAACACGAGGTTCCTCAACAACGACGATGGGTCTTGGGAGAAGGCACAGGGACCCGCATAGTCACCATGTTGTCGATAACCTTTCCACTTCGGAGCACCGTCACGGCATGAGCTTGATGAGCTTGCCCGGGCAACTTGTTCTTTTCACTCTGCTGCCTCATCTCATTAAGAGAAGTGGCAATCTGACCCATAGTTTCCTCAAGACGCCTCATCGTCGCCTCCGCACTTTCATTCCTCTGATTGTTCTTAGCGATGTAGGCACCGAGAGGATCCTCGGTGCAGAATCTGCTGAGATTGCGGGGACCGCGGGAACTGCTGCGGGCGTGAGGTGGTAAGGGTGCTACCGCTGCGGCGGCTGCTGCCGCCGGTAAGGATCTTGTGGGTAAGACGGCCGTCGATATGGTGCTGCGGATACTCGATCTGCGACCATAAGCTTCTTGTCGTCATGGATCTTCTTGAGCGTGTCTTCATGCGGTGTGGTACTTGTGCAGGGGAGGCGCCGAGTTTGTGAGTTTGAACACGAACCTCGACTTGGCCGTGGTTCTTCCACCTCGAGTTGTATTGTTCTTTGGTTTTGCTCATAGGTCGGCCTCGGCTCATAATGTTGTCGAGGTCGAAACCTTACATAGCATAAGTCTCTACTCCGCCTTCATAGGCAAGGCCCCATATTAGGGCAAATATCCGCAGATGTCCCATTTCCATGCAAATTCCACAAGGATGCATAGAAATTCTGTGGAGGTGCCGAACTCCGAGAAGGAGCGGCGAACTCTGGGGTGGTGAAGGGAGCTCACCGCTTCAACTTCATCTCGCTCATCTCTCATGAGTCGTGCCATTTGCCTCGCCAAACCGATCCAGCTCAATGAGTTGACGTAAGATCGACGCTGCTCGATGCCTTCGGAGGAATTGCTCGCCATGACGCCAAAGATTTCGTCAAGAGCCCGGCCGTGATATGAGCTATGTTGCCCCTGCTGCGTCGTCGGCCTTTTCCCGATCGGATTTCGTGATCCCATCGTAGAAGAATTGGCATAACGTAACCAACGGGAAGAAGTGATGTGGGCATTGCCTTTGAAGCTCCTGAATCTTTCTCTCGCTTCATGGAACGGCCATCTAGATCTTGCTTGAATGTCATAATTTTTGATCGAAGATCCTTCGTCTTCATTGCGGATAGAACCTCAACATGAACTGTTCCACCACGTAATTCCAATTTGTCGAGTCGTCATGGAAAACTCATAAGCCAAGACTTGGCTTTATCCTTCAAAGAATAAGAGAAACAAAGCATCTCCAACTCGTTTCTTCGCTCGTGCCCATCGAGGGAATGATTGCACCACTTGATTATATTCTCCGATAAAACTCGTGGCATCTTCATTTGCTATCCGTGAAAAGTGGGAATGAGGTTGAAGTGATTTGGCTTCAACTCATACCCACGTGCCATGGGCATAACACGATCGGTTGTAGTTTCCTATCTTAGGGCTTAAAGTAATCCCCATCAGCGAGGGACAGCTGTTCCGTCATGATTGTTGTTCATTCGATCACCCATGACCCCGGAGGAACTCTTCAAACAAAAATTGTCGACGGTAGTAAACCCCTTCAACTGTGAGAGAGCGTCCTCACGTAAACTATCACAACTGAGTGATCAAAGTTTGCCACACTAGGCGGTCGGTTTGCTCAACTTGCAAGTATACTTCAACGGCGATGCCAATCTAGGATTTAGGCTTCGGCGTCCCTGCATACACAACACTCAACAAACGAGATCAAACGCAACTGCGGTACAAAATAAGAAAGGCAAGGAGAAGAATAAAAACGAAAAACATGCAACATTAATAAACGCCTAAAGTTTTCTCCGGCAACGGCGCCAAAATTTGTTTCAGATAAAAGTATACTCTTAATTGACTCACAATCGAATGAGGTGTTGTAATAGGGAAAGCTAACCCTAGTCGTCTCTCAAGGAAAACTTAACAGGGCGTTACTAAGTTGCCACACAAAAACAATTAAAATCCTAAACACTCTAATCTCAAAAGGGTTGATAGATTACCTAGGCAAGAAATTATTAAAGAAAGAAAGACGAATTAACTAGGCAGAAATTGATAAAGCAGATAAATTATCTAGGCAAGCATTAAACCCTAAATCAAAGAACATAGAATTGAAATTATAAACCCTAGGCATGAATCTAAAATAATTGAACGAAGACAAGATTACTCTGACAATTATCAAAATTAATCATAATCCAACGAAGAAATCAATAATAATTAAATACGAAACGATTAACGGAATAAAGCAATAGAAGAAACTTACGAACAAATCGAACGATGGAATTGATAATCAAAAGTCAGAGTACGAACAAAGTCTGAATGTAGAACTAGAGAAACAATCGCATGAACTCTCGAACAAAAGGGAAGACGGAAAGTAAAATGTGAAATAGTGTCTAGGGTTTTTAGCGTTTGAAAACGTATATATAGCGGCCAAAATTAACGACAGTGCGGACTCGATCCCGTACGGACTCGTGGCTTCAGAACAACGATCCCAGTACGGACTCAGCCGAGCCGGACGCCGGGCCACCGGATGAAGCTAGCGGGTCGGACACAAGGAGCGCCGGACTCGTCGACTCTCTGGACGAGTTCTGACACTTCGCGCAGCGCCGGACGGATATGAGGCGCCGGACTCGATGACTCTCTGGACGAGTCGTACATAGGGTGTCCAGCGCCGGACGCGTGGAAACTCCGGACGCGGGCGCTCGCGGGTTGAGGACGCCCAGCGCCGGACATGGGGAAACGCCGGACGCGGGCGCCTGGCGGAATAAGGCGTCTTGGCCGGACGAGGAACCGCCGGACGCTGCCTTGTCGAGCCGCCGCTCGCGTAACGCCTGCGCCCAACGCCGGCCACGCCGAGTCCGGCGCTGGTGCGCTTAAGAGCTCAAAAGCTTTCAACATGAACATTCCCCGCACAAAACCAAGGCGATCACGATTCCAATAAAAGATGTTCAAATATAACCGAAAGGAATCAAAGCGTCGACAACAAAACAAAGAAAAACAAAACAAAAACATGCAAAACAGTGATGACGGGCAACAACAATTGCGGTGTGACAGCAGCGACGGTGGCGGTGCGACATCAACGGTGTGAAGCATAAGACAACAGATTTTGAAAGATAAAAGAGAAAAAAAATAAGATTTTGGGAAGAAATTTGGGAGATTTTGTGAAAAAATGAGATGTTGATTTTGAAGGATTGAGAGACATGGTGGTTATGGCAGTAGTTACGGTGAAGATCTTCGGTAATCGGAGAAAGAAGCGGCAAAACGACGGAGAATGATAATGAGGAGCTTTGCTGTCTAAAATGAAGTATGCATGCTGCAAAACGTAAAAATACACACCACAAAACATTAACATGCATTCTATAAAACGTAGACATACATACTAAAAAATATAAGCCTGTATATTTTCTAATAAAAATATGCATATTAAAAAACAATAACATGCATACGACTAAACACAAACATGCATGCCATGAAACACAAACATGCATTCTTTAAAAAAGAAAATCATATGTTTCTCATTCACGATATCTCTCTTTATATCTCATCCAATATACACAAACACTTATCTTGTTGATCCTTTGTTTTCTTTATTGTTCATCATATGTTTTCTTTCGAATTATGAAGTTAGAAGTAATAGATCTAAACGTGAGACTAGATTTTAGAGAAATCAATCTCATATGTATTTTGTGTTCAACATTATGCAGTTTTATGTTCAATCGTATGCAGTTTTCTGTATAACAATATGCATGTAGTTTCTGGAGAAATAAATCTCATGCATTTTTTTGTTAACACGTATGCAGTTTTATGTTCAAACATATGCAGTTTTCAGTTTTAAAACATGCATGATTTTTTTTATATCACATAAAAAATCAAATTATTAATCTACCCTTACTTTAGCGAAAATCAGCGAAATTAAGATTAAAAAGTCCGAAAAAATCTCAACCATAGGATCTATGAGATGAGTGGATGAGATTGAGTACTACATACTATCTCTGCCACGAGTACTATTTGATCTCTCATCCCTCCCTATATATATATATATATATATATATATATGATGGTTCATGTGAGAATGAAAATAAGTGTAGAAAATAGAAATAGACATGTAAGTCTAGCATATCTTTCATATTTGTGTAGCACAATCAGAATTATTATGTTGCACATGTTAGTTTAGTACATATTTCATCTTTTCATAGCACATATGCTAAATATATTAGTTTAGACATCTTTAATTCAACGTAGCAAAAGAAGGGTTCTAATCTTTGCATGAATTTGCGTAGACACACAAAACACAAAGCTAGAATACAACCGAAATTAAATCTCAACCATTGATCCAACGAATCAAATGCAGATTCATTCTCATAATCTACCAAATTATCATTTTCACCGATCTATATATATATATATATATATTTTAACTCATGATATATCTTTAGAGGATCTCATCATATCTTTAATCTTTTTCAAATTCGACTTCTATAATCATTACATTGTCAGAGTTGTTGATGCCTTTCAGATCTGGAACCTCTTTTTAGATCTAACATAATCCCATAACGTATCTGGTATATCTGGTTCGTCTTCCTAGGGGTAGCATTAAAATTGGGATGCCATTTAGGATGGCCCTCTAAATCCTCCGCTCACGTCTAGCACGTACCCCAATCCTGTCATGTCAGCAAAGATATTCGAAGTAACAAAATTTAACATATCTCAAATGGATAAATAGTCCTTGGCCCGCTACCCTATCATCTTGATATGTTGGACTAAGCCCAATAAGGTTACACATAAAACCGTCCACATCACCACAAATATCAATAACTTATTATTTCTCTAGTTTCATAAAAGGCAAACTCGTCCATCAAATTTTTTGATATTCAAATTGTTCACAATCTTGAATTATGGCATTTGAAGAATATTTTCTAACTTAACCCACAAGCCTATCTCTTCTCCAACGCAATCCAACCCATTTTAGTTCCATTGGGCCGAGGTAGTTGTGGGAGACGGCTACCCAATTGCAAAATCGAGATTTCAATTTAGGGGGTGTTTGGCTAAGCTTATTTTAGAGAGCTTATAAGCTCCAAGAGCTTATAAGATGTTTCAAGAAATTTTATAAGAATGTCTCAAGTCTTATAAGTTGTTAAAGTGTTTGGATAATTGATCTTATAAGCTAGAGAAATAATCGTGAGTTAGAGAGAAAATTAACGAGAGGTGAAGTTGATAGTGTATGTGTAGGAAATAACGAATTATAATAAGGTTATTTTGGTAAATTCGTGATTGCTTATAAGTTTATGAAAATAAATTATGGTTGACCAACTTATTTTTAGGGGATCTTATGTTCGTTGGAAATTATTTTCACAGTTTATAAACATTTAGGAGCTTATTTTGCCAAACACTGCAAACATACTTATAGTTCCTAAACGAAGTTTGTTTTATAAGCTCAGTCAAACACCCTCTTAGTGTTCAATAAAAGCTTTCGTGTTCTCCATTGCAAACCTCACACTTTGAGTTTCCTTCGGTGGCAATAGTTTCTTCTCCATTGCTTTTCGACAGTGGTTTCTTCTCAATTGTCGTCATTGGCGGTTTCTTCTCCATTTCTTATCGTCAGGGGTTTCTGCACGGTTGTCGGTGGCAGCTTCTTCATTACAACCACTGAGGCTGCTTCTTCATTGCTAAATCGAGGATGTAGTGAATTTTCACTGCGGCAATGACGTTAGTGTTCTAAGAAAATAAAGGATCTAGCAAAATTCGGGCAATTTGAAATGGAATCCGAAAAGATTTGGGACGTCCACAAGCAATGTACCTCATAAGATTTTTTCACTAATATCACAAATTGTTTGTCTTTGGGATTGAGTTAATTATTATGCCAGTATCGATTGTTTGGATGGTGTTGTGCTCTTTGGATTTTGGTTAATTGGTTGCAATATATGAGTGTAATGTCAAATGCAAAATCGTCGTACTATATGTAGCAATATTGGTTAAGTGTGGAATATTTGTCATGTTTTGTTGCATACCATTGGAGCTGTAGTTGGATTTTATTTCCTTAGTAGTTGCAAACAGGGGTAACTACACATCTAAGGCTTGTTTTATTGCAAGCTTGTGAAATCCTCCTGTCTAATGTCAATAGAAAATATTGTAAAATTTGTTGCAAATATTGGTTATGTGTTGAATTTACTATGTTGTGTTGCAAATTTATTTATTTCCAATTGCAACTATGCGACTGCAAAAGGTGCAATTGCTTGTATATATAGTAATGGAATTTGGGGTGAAGAAGACTCTGAGAAGGCTTGGGAAATCCACAAGCAATGTACTTCGTAAAATTTCTTCCATGATATATAATTGTTAAGGTTTAGTCAATAGTTAATCAGTATGGTATTATCAATTTTTTGTATTGTTGTATAAGTTTGATTTTGTTTCATTGATTTTTGGTGTTTTAAGATTTAGAATCGCATGTGTTGCAATTTTGTTTTATTGATTGTGTGATAAAAATGGGTGATTTGGGTGGCAGTGGTATTCTTTTATATAAGTATGCATTTGTAGTCCCGTTTTGATTTGTCGCAAGTTTGACAGGACCGTATATTTGTTTTTTTTTAACAATCTATGTGTATAATGCAAATTGCAAGTCGTGAAACGCTCTGTTGCAAATATTGATTCTGCTTAAATGAATTATAGTGATTTGATGCAAAAATGCGCATTTATTTTGCAATTTCCTAATTTTGTGATTGATAGCGTGTTAATTTCCAACATAGGACATAGCAATTGCAATTTCCTGACTTTGTCATTGCAAACTCGTTTATTTTCATACAACTGTATATACAAACTTATAATCAGACCAATAAATCACTCAAGTATTGATCTTCACATGACTTCTCCGAAGCCACAACTCATACATAACCATGTAAAACGCATCATAATCAATCGGCACACTGTGCCACTGAAAATGCTTCTGCACTCTCACAACATTACCTTGCAACTTCAAATACTCACCAGACCTAATCATTTCTCGAAGCACCTTCTTCATGATCGGAATGTCCGAAGCCGTCAATACAACCGAGAAACTGTCCCAATTCAAGATGTCTGCATATGGAAGATCATAGTGATCCGCTAAAACTACAGGGACACAACCATAGTACAAAGCATCCGCTATTCGAGCTGTGTTCACTTCGAATCCTTTAGCATGAATGCAGAACTTACTCCTCAAGAGGGACTCCGAGTAGGACGTCTCGAGGCGGGCGCGGTGGACTGATATCTCCAAATCATCCCCCCAAGTTCTCACCAGAGACTCCCGGACTCTCGAGTTCATTGCTCCTGCGTAGAAGACCAGATATTGCCTGCAGACATCATATATAGTAAGTCAGAAGTTGATGTCATTAAAAAACATTTAATAAATAAATTAAAGTTGATGTCATTAAAAAACATGAAAAAGTTGAGGTCATAAACTTATTAATCCTTAAGGAAATAGCTATTATACCTTTGTGACGGCTGGCTCGTTGGCGGCCTGCCTTTCCTCGGCCAAATCTGCGGTATCGACGCGTCTTTGTGGGAGACATAGCCGGGCAAGAAGTAGCTCGAGGAGCACACCACTTGGATCGCGTTGAGTTTCACCTGGACGGCCTTGTCCATGGCGGTCCGCCCCACGGAATGGCAGGCGACGTAGAAATGATCTGCACCGCCTGTCCTGTTCCAGAAGGGGTAGGTTCGACTGATGTCTCGAAGGTAGTTCTTAATATAGGTTTGAATTCCACCAACACCAACTCTCTTATCATGCCTCAAGCTCGCGATGGAGAATGGGAGGTAGAAGAGGTCTGCTTCTGAAGGATCGTTTGTGAGGAAGTGGCTTTTGAAGAGAGCTTTCTTGAAATAGCTCTCGCTTGCGTAGTTGCCACCTGGCTCGGAATCCACCGGCAACAGCACGTTTGCGAAGGGATCGTTTTTGCTATGTGGGTATGCGTATATTTTCATGCTCTTGTTCATTTGTATGTAGTCTTCCATGAATAGGGTTCTGTCGTGGAAAGCGTCGTGGCTTTTGTCATCATTGTGTGGTCCTACATAGACCGGGCAAATGGGAGATATCTCATTGTGTTATCAGTATTTGGCTGAGTTTATAAGTTGTTTAGGAGGTTATAAGTTCTTGGAAGTGTTGATAAATTAAATTCTTAGATAGTTTATATGTCAAAATAAACTACAACAATTTATAAGTTCTTCAAAAAAAAAATAGTTTATCAACCCCATCATACTTTTCAACAATATAAGCAACCATCAACTTATAAAATAATCTTATTATAATTTGTTATTTTCAATATACAGTATACCCTTTCAAATTCAACTCTCTTTAATTTTCTTTTTCTAACTCAATTTTTTCTCTAACTTAAAAATCTAAATTATCCAGACACTTTGATTATTTATAAACTTTTGATACATTACATCTTATAAAATCTAGAAACATCTTATAAGCTCTTTTAAGAGCTATCTGAAATATACTTAGCCAAACACCCACTGTATCTCGTATTTCCTGAAGCATTCTTGCACATGCATAATGGAATGGAATCTTACAATTTGTACGTGTACCATATTGTTGTGTGAGATTGTACGTTTAATTTAATTTCTAAATACTAGTGGTTGGTATATACTTGGTAGGGTATGGTATTAATAAATTAATTTCAAGTATGTAAAATTGTAACGTGTATTATTGCATGTCTTGACTAATCGTCAGCAGCAGCAGCCAGTTTAACGTACCACACATGGCGAAAGCTATGTAGCAAAATAAAAGAAGAAAATTCAAAGAGGAATTAGATAATAACATAAATTCAAGCAGCCTATTCCAACTTGTAGCAATGATCAAGACTCATCAAGGTCCACCATAGAAGATTGAAAAACTTTCAAGATTAATTTCCCAGATTCAACCACAGACAGTGACGGAGCTACACTTCAGGCTGCAGGGGCGCAACTTTTTCTGGAAACTATTAGTATTATATATCCGATTATAATTTCAAAAGGTATTTTAGTGCAGTTGGTTAAGCACTTTCGTCTCTCTTCGAGGTCCATGGTTCGAAACCTGTCTGGTGTATACGTTTTTTTCGCTTTCCTTTCTTTTGTTTATCTACTTTTTGCTTTTTCCTTTCTTTTTCATTTTCCCTTTTTCTTTTATTTCTATCCAGCCATTCTTTTTATTCCTTCTCATTTATCTTCATTTCTTTTTCTTTTATTTCTCTATTTTGTGCTCTTTATTTTTTTTTTCTTTTTTATTTCTCTACTTTGTAGTCTTTTTTTCTTCTTTTTTCTATAGTTTGTTTTACATTGATACAAATAATAAAGTTTTATATGTGAATTAAGGAACAATCAATTTTTAAAAAAATATTATGATAAGCTTATTATAATAGTCGTAGGTAATATTTATTTAAATTTATTCTAATATGTTTTATATGTGAATTAATTTTAGATTCAATTGTTGATTTGTAATGGTACAAGAAAATCAAGATTTGAGTTTTGTAAGATAATACCATTTAAAATATTAACACTAATAATTTTTATTATTTTAATTTTTATAGCTATTATTGATTGATTGTTTAGTTATTTATAAGTAAATCTTATTATTTTATTTTGTAAGATATTAAAACATAATGAAGAAAAATATATTTAATATAAATAATTACCTCCATTCAAATAATATTACATTATTATTTAAATTATTATTATTTTAATTTTAATTTTAAAATTTTAATTAATTGGCCTCTAATATTCATTTTCTGGCTCCGTCACTGACCACAGATGATCATCATCATCATAATTGACACATATTAATTTTAACTTCGGAAAAACTAAATTAAGTATATATACATATATAAGCAAGAAAGGTCAACATGAATATTTAATTAATTCTTACCAACTGGTTCACGATACGTCGGCAATGGCGTTTCACGATCGCCGCCGCTGCCGTTCGAAGCCGCAGAAACTTCTTTCTCCGGCGGAACAATGTCTATTTGCAGATTGAGTGATTCTTGTGAGATGAAAGGGTGGTTGTGCACAGCCTGCTGCGGTTGTTGAAGTGGTATGATTGCTTTAGGAGGGTGAATTAGGCCTTCTTGATGATGAATGTCGAGTTTTATGCTAGAAAATGAGTAGAGAAAGAAAAAAATAGAGCTGGTTATGATTAGAAAGACTAGGCCTTTGAATGAATCTTTCTGCAGGCTGCGGAACGGCAGCAGCGGCGTGAAAGCGGCGCTGGCCGCCATGCCCTGCAGCTGAGAGCGAAGTGAGAAGGAATACTGAGATTGTGAGAGAAAAGAATATAGAGTATGGAATATCAATGCAGGTTTGGTGATAGAAGAATATGAATGCCAATTCTGATATTCACCTTTTTGCTATAGTTTAAAGTTTAAAAAACTATAAGTTGGAGTTTGGCTGCTTTAAGTTTTGTTGTAAGATCTATACACGTGTTAAATGTTATAAATATATTTAATACTGATAATTAAAGTTTTTGTATAACTCAATCAAGTCCCACGAATCATGAGGAATAATATGAGATTATTCTAATTAAATCAAATTTGACAATCTTCGAAGTTATATTATAATCAATATTATAATGAATGCGTGGATTTTAGGGGAAACGTACACGTCGGCCTGAAAGCAAGGAATTCAATCGTAAATAGAGGTGTGGAATGATCAAGTTCATAAATTAACACTCCATCCATCCACCAAATAAGTTATTTGAATTTGGTGATATAAATTTTAATAAATTATAATGAATATAATTGGATGAAGATAATAAATGGATAGATTAATGAGCAATGAAATTAAAAAGTGGACTATGAAGATAATAAATGAATATATTAATGAAAAATAATAGTAAAAATGTAGGTTATGAGTGATTTTTGTAAACAAGTAGATAGATTTAAGATAAAATTTATGGAATTAATGTTTCAAAAAAAAGAAAAAGAATATTTTTTATATAGACGGACCAAAATAGAATTAAATAAACGTTTTTTTACAGTAGAATAATATATTTAGGCATGAATTTTGATGTAAAAGATGAACTTAACAGTTAAATATTAGAGGACCTGATTATGTTATTAATTAATATTTATTTATCTGATCAAATAAATAGTCTCGATGATTGATTATAAACCCTAAATTATACATATTTTATCAAAAATATCATGAACTTTCAAAAATATCGATTTAACACCAAACTATCATATTTGTATCAAAATACTCCATATTCGGGATAGTTTGGGGTTTAAATCGATCACAAATATGATAGTTTGAGGTTTAAATTGATATTTTTGAAAGTACACGATATTTTTGATAAAATATGTATAATTTAAGGTTTAAATCGATATTTACCATTTTCATAAAAATAAAAGCATCGGATATATTCGCCTCTAATTTTGCATCCAATAACCTATTTTTTTAATGTGTAATTAATTTTATAACATAAAACGACAAGTTTTTGAACCGTGGAATGGTTTCGAAAGTCGACCTTTTGGCGTCATCACTTGATAAGTCTTCGGCTGGAGCCTGAAAGATGGATTGTCGATTTTATGTGATGTTACCATTTTACCCCTGAAACCCGTTATAGTACATAAATAAGATAAGATTTGCATCTTTATTATTCGACCGCTACGATCATATAAATTGCCATGCGCAAGCACCGATAATGAGCTATAGATAGCTCACATGATATTTGCAACATGTTGCATAAATGGCTCCAACAAAATGTATAATCAGACAATAAGTATGACGTGACATAAGGTAAAGGTTATGGGTATTACTAAATAATAATGAAGATATTAAATTATGAGGGGATTTTGGTCCTTTATTTTGTTGAAACTTCTTTTGTATATTACTACATCCTTCATTTAATTCTATTTTTGGTACGTCTACATAATTCATTCATTTTTCTTTCATAGATATGGATCCATCTAAAAGTCAAAATTTTTACCACACTCAACCCACTTATTTACAAAAAAATCATTCATGACTCATATTTTTTACTCAGATAATATATTTTATTATGTGATTCTCATTCTCCACTCACTTTAAACATATTGTATTTATTAAAACTCGTACCATAAAAATTAAGATTATATATATATCAAGGACGGATGAAGTATATGTTTAGAAGGAGAATGTTGTTAATTCTTAGATTATGGTTGTTACATAGGAATAACATCAAAATAAAATAAAATGAATTTGAGAATGTAAATAAAGAAACATAAGATTCTTATGACTGGTATGTATAGAGAATTAATAAGTAAGAATGAAATATATAGGATAAAACTTTATGTTTCTCATAACCATAAGAGAGTTTTTTTTATCCTTGATTGGTTTATATAGAGAATTAATAAGTAAGAATGAAATGACTTATTTTTTATATTTATAAATATGTACAGATAATTTTCCGTCGAATAAGAGAAACATAATATTCTTATGGCTGGTACATAGGATAATCTAGTTTGTAATCCATTGAAATTCGACGGAAAATTATATTACTTGATATCTATGGTTATAAGAAATAAAATAGTTACGTATAAAATACATATTAATTATCAAAATATGTATAATAATATCCAAATATTATAAAGTAAACATTAATAGTACATATTATTAAAAGAATCGAGCACCACTAATTGTGAAAATATTAAAAATGGTGAAATTGACTAACATTTAAAATATTACGAAAATTAAATGTAGGCTTAAAGAGTAATGGTCGCAATCACTTTAAATTTTTGTAAGCATGTTGATAAATATTTGTACCCGTCTATATATATATATACATGCACTCGTCTTAAATCCGATTAATTATCCAAACACGTTTAAATTTATAAATATAAGTTGTTATAGTGATTGAATTTATATGCTCGTACATATCTAAAATCTGGTTGAAAATGATTTTATTACTCGTTCTTGTCCCAAAAAATCTACTAACTACCGAAATATATTTAAATTTATAAATATAAATTTGTACAGTAATTGTTTATATATCTCAGCAATGACTCGAATATTATAGAATAAATATTAATAATAAATAATATAAATAACAAATGATTTAAAAATAAAGAACATGTCTAGCATATACATAACCACAATCATCCCACATTTGATTAATTACTCGAACTTATTTGATTTTATTAATATAAGTTGTTACAATAATTGGTTATTTGACTCAATAAAAGGTGAACACTACATGGTTAATTAACAATAATAAATTATATAAATGCAAAATAAAAAAATTACGTAGACATATCGATTAATGTATTTACCTATCTATAATGTATATTTTTGTATCAAAATAATATAAATAACAAAAGACCTACAAATAGAAAAAATCATGTTACTTTTCTCATTCTCATATAGTAATATCTTCTAATTATCCGAATTCGTTTAAATTTATGAAATATGTACTCTAACGTGTAAAATGATAGAGTGTGATAGAGTGCATTATTGTACGCATTAGCATTATCAAAAGATAGGTGGATAGGTGTAAAGTTTTAGCTTTGCTTTTTTAGGTTTTAGGTCTTCTTTGCATAGTTGTGCAAATAGTTGTTGCACCATGTAATGTTGGTTATATTTTGCCTATAAATAGGCATTGTAATTCATAATCAGAAATAACCAACGACGAGAGAATTCAATAAAAAATCCTTTGCATTCTCAACCACCATGAGTTTCTAATCTTCTTGTTTTCTTACTCCTATAGCCGATAAACAAATTCTATACACATCCTTGAGAGCTAAATAATATATCTCAACATAAAAAAAATAAAAAAATAAAAAAATCCCTTCACTTCCGTTGAACATATTTTCTGGAAACGAGGGCTCCGTCCCTGTTTTCTTCATAAAAAGAGTTCTGCGTGAGCTCTATAGGTATTATTTCTATTTCTTTTCTTTTTTGTGGTTTAATGTGTAACCCAAAAAAACACACCCTACCCCCCATTTGGTATCAGAGCTACAAAAACTTCTGAGGCCTAAAAGACTAGGACAGGCTTAACTTGTTAGACAGCATGATGTCGTAAGTCCTCTTTGTTAAGAACCCGCCTAGGTGCAGGATTAAGATGTTTATTGTAGTAATGGTATTATATTGGTGTGTAGAGTTGATTTTTGAGAATCTCTTAAATCATATTTATGTATATTATGTTGTGTTATTGGGATATGTTTAATCATAAGACTAAGGATGGTATACAGATTTGTTTGAAGCTTTAGGGTAAGAAATTTTTAATCATTGATCAAAACTCGTTTGTTCAATCTGATTTTTCAAATCTTGAGAATCTTAGAGATAAGCATAAAATATCTTGCGATAATTATAATTTTATTTGTCAATTTGATCGAAAATTTAAACATATATTACATTGGAAAATAGTCATTTAAAGCGTATGATAGATTTAATTATAAATTTAAGTCGTAATTTTGAAAAGAATAAAACGATAGTAATAATCTACTTAGAGAAATAATACAAAGTAATCAAAAAGAATAAATTAATTAAGCAGTCGGTGAAAACTTTGATTATATTAAAGAACAAAATAATCAAATAATCTCGAAATTAAACAATTAAATAAAAATTTACCTAGTAAATCGATATTAATCGATTAAGTTACTTAATAGAAAATTTAAAACCAAAGAAAGTTGAATTAGAAACTAAAAACTATTAGGAGAAATTGAATTACAAATCGGTGAAACTTTTAATAAATTAGAAACAAAATAAATAATAAACCAATAGATCAAGATATAGATAACATTACACAAGCCATAAATAATTTAAGCTTAGGTTCACAAGAAAGACCTAGAAAAATAACTCCTACAATATATAATTATTGGAAGCCTAAAAATGAGTAATTTTAGACCATTTTACGGACATTCACAAACTATCTGAGAAAAATAGAAATTCTACAAGTAATATAAATGAAATTATTACTTGAGATACATTTTACATAGAATTTTAAGTTCTAGAAGAGGATCTGGAAGCAATAATTCTCAACAAACTATACAATTAGAAGAAGAAATAGATGTTGATAGAAATTTAGAAATTTACAATAATCAGAGTTTTGAAATTTTACAACCAATGGTTTTATATCAAGCATGAATAATAAATATAAATACAAGTTTTATTAGAGGAAGTAGAGAAGTAAGTACTATAGTGATTGATGGTACAACAGAATTTATAGATTTACTATCATCAGAAACTATAAAGAAATTAATTAAAAGTAATAAACTATTTTCACATATAGGATTAATAATAATAGGAATAAAAGCATTTGGAAGACAAGAGGTAGGAACAAAAGCTTTAGTGTTAATTCTGGATCAATCATGGCAACAAGATGTTAAAAGAGCTATTATATCGGGAATGGAAGTAGATTTAAACAAAATTGACATTATTTTATTGTGCTCCTAATATTTTAAAGGATACTAGAGATATAAGTAAAATAAAAATTGCAATACAAACTAAAGGATATACAAATTATGAAGGAAATAATTTAGTAATAAGTATTGGAGTATTAGGAAAAATGAGTACATCTTCAAGTATGAAATATAAAGTTAATATTGAAAAAATGATAAAAGTTATTGCTTCAAAAGGAATTAAAATGATAGAACCACAAAAAATTGACCCTACTGAATTGGCATGATTAGAATGGAATTTAGAAGATTTAAAAAAGAAATCTAATGAAGTTTTAGTTCCACAAAAAAATATTATTTATGATAATAATGGACAAGCCAATTTAAGATTTACAAATTTTATAAAAAGAAATAATAAAAATGAGGAAAGTGAAGATGATTATGATATGGAAGTAAACTATAGCTTAATGAATGAATATTATGATACGGAACCAATTTATGATACAGATTTTGAAGAAATAGACACATTAGAATTAACTGAAACAGAAATGATAGGATATTGTCAATTTAATAACGAAGATTATAATAATAATTTAGAAAGTGATATAGAATTTGAAACAGGATTCAAATTTGAAGAAACAAAAACAACGATAGATGAAATAATTAATAAAAAATTTACCGAAATAAATTTGCAAGATCAAGTTGATGATATGTTAATAGAATGTATTACAGAATTAGGAATGGATTCTAATCAAGCTTATAAAGAATTAGAAAAATATTTTAATCTACCATTAGTTTCAGAAATTGAACAAGGAAAAATTATGATTAGCGATTTCTATAAAATAATAATAGAAACTAATTTTATGGACGTTTCTATGACTCCTAGTAATAAAAGACCTAAACCGAATTTATCTGATAAGGAGAGGTAGTACAACGAACAAGGTAGACAAAATTGGATACCACCAAGCCCGATATGAAGGAGAATCTCGAATAATTGGAAAAGGAAAAAGAGCTCCAATAGGAAAATTATATAGTGGAGATATGTTATATATAGAAGAACAAAGCCATAATTATGGGAGATGAAGTTTTAGTTTGGGAACAAGCGGTAGTAAGAAATTGGGAAAAAGAAAAAAGAGGAGATATGAATATGTTTTCTTATTTAGAAACAACCTTAGGTCCAACATTTTAGGATTATGGCAAAGTAAAAATCTCAAGCTCACGATGAAATAAATCAATTAAAAGCATTAGGAGATAATCCTTATAACTTTACAAGTGCAATAAGACTATTAATAATAGGTGTTGATCGAAAAAGATAATACATTTTGCAAGATACAATGATAAGAAATTTAGAACAATTAAGTATTTGATTTTAAATATATAAGAGAATTTACAAATGACTTTTTAGATTATTATCACAAACCTGGTAGAGTAATGGATGATGAATTATGTAATAAATATTTTATAAAACTTCCGGAGATTTAGGAAAACAAATACATGAAGCACGGGAAGTGACTACTCGAATTTAGGAATAGGACCAAGAATAACTTTTACATTTAAATATTTAAAAGATAGATGTAAAGATGCAGTAATAAAAGAACAAATAAAAAGATAAGCATGGGCCTTTTGTAAAACTACTATTTAAACACCTCAAGCTTATGGATATTACAAAAAACCATATAAAAAAAGGTATTAGGAAAAGTACTACTTATAAACATAATAAGAATAAAGATATAAATAGATATGTTAAGAAACCTTATAAAAGAAAGTGTAGATGTTTTATATGTGATTCAGAAAAACACTTAGCTAATAAATGTTCCAATAAAAATAAAAATTATGAAATAACAAATTTAATAGAAGAAATAGGAGAATATAATATAGAAGTTATAAACTCGGAAGATTTCGATAATGAATCAATCTATAGTATTTATCTGAGAATATGAAAATGAAAAGAAATAGATCCTACGGTAGTAACATATACATATATGAATACATTAAATAATTGTTTACATTATTGGATTAAAGAAAAGGAAATAACCATATTCCATGTATTAATTGTAAATTATATCCGAAATTACAAGAAGATATCAATGTAATAAATGTTTTGAAGAAATATGCTTCTTATGTTTAGAAAAATTATTTGGAATAAAAAGCGAATTAAAAGGAAAGGCTAAAATTGAAGAAAATAAAAATCTTGATATTTATAAAGAAAAATTGAAAAACATGAAATAATGTTTGAACTATATAATCATAAATATTTAAAATTAGAAAATAAATACAATGAACTCCAAAAAGAATAGAAGTTATAGAATATACATTGAATGATTATAAAAAAATTAAAAGTATTGAACTAAATCAAATGGCAGAACAAATAGAGGAAGAAGAAAAAATATTAATAAATAATAGTAATATTACAAAAAATCCAGCTACAGCAACTCTAATAAATATTCAATGTAGATTATGGATAGATAATGAAAATCATGTTGATTTAAAAGCTATATTAGATACTGTAAGTACTAAAAGTTTAATAGGATATAGTTTAGTAGATCCTAAGTTTCATAAATTATTAAATTATAAAATGGAAACCAGAACAGTTGAAAATATAATTATGAAAATTACACACTGTTTAGAACCAACTGGAATACAATTTTTAAATTTTGCCGGTAATTATAGTTTAAAATATGATTTACATCAGGTAATAATAAACCCAAAAGAAATTAATTCTAAAGATTTCTTATTAGGTTTAAATTTTATTACTAGTTTAAATGGTAATTTAACAATTGCTAAAAATTTATTACACTAAGTAAACAAGTTTATAGTTTTCCAACACATAGATATACACATACATCGAGTTTTTGCGAAAGCGTGGTGGAGTAGGAGAATTAGATTTTTAAAACAAGTACAAAACAAACAAAATAATTTCATTGAAAATGAAGCTATAAAATTATTCTCACAATTTATTTCACAAGAATTAGAAAAAGGGCACGATATTACAAAAGTAAAATTATCCTATAATATTAAGATTAGAAAAACTAGGATTAATAGGAGATGATATTACAAAAGCAAAAGTAAATTATGTTTGTAAAATAAAAATAAAGTTACACGAAATTATAATTAGAACAAAAATGGAGAGTATAGTCGAGAAGATGTAGAAGAATTTAGAAAGCAGTTAATGAAATGTTAAAAGCAGAATTAATTAGACATTGAAAGTCCTCATAGATCTACGACTTTATAGTAAGAAATCATTCGAAATAAAAGAGGAAAACCTAGAATAGTATACAATTATAAAAGATTAAATGATAATTGTGAAGATGATGGTTATAACATACCAAATAAAGAAACTTTAATAGCACTTATACAAAATAAAAAGATATTTAGTAAATTTGATTTAAAAAGTGGATATAATCAGTTAAGATTAGAAGAATGATTTAAACCATGGACTGCTTTTACTTGTCTAGAAGGACAATTTGAATGGAATGTATTAAGTTTTGGGTTAAAAAATGCGCCTGCTATCTTTCAAAGATTTATGGATAATATATTTTTAAAATATAAAATTTGTCTAGTATATATTGATTATATTCTTGTAGCAAGCAATAATTTAAAATAACATGAAGAACATTTAAACATTATATTTAAGGAAATTGAAAAGAATGATATAGTAATTAGTAAAATGAAAATGGAATTATTTAAAAGAAAATTTTCATTTTTAGGATTAGAAATTGAAAATGGAAAAATAGAATTACAACCTCATATTGCTACTAAAATTTTAGAATTTCCAAATAAATTAACAAATTTAAAACAAATACAATCATTTTACGGATTAGTAAATTATGCTAGTAAATTTGTTCCAAATCTTAGTAAATTAGTGGGTCCATTATATAGTAAAACTACTAAAAATGGTCAACGACATTTTAATATAGAAGATGAAAAACTTATTCAAAAAATTAAAAATGAAATAAAAAATATTAAACCTTTAGAATTACATACAAGTGATAGTTATATAATTATTCAATGTGATGGATGTAAAGAAGGATGGGAAGCGATATTAATTTGCAAACCCCATAAATTGATCCAAAAATGAAGAAAGAATAGCTGCTTATGCTAGTGGAAACTTTAATAAAACAGGTTTAAATTGGACATCTTTAGATTATGAAATACAAGCATTAATAAATTCTTTAGAAAAATTTAAAATATGGTTAAAAAATGAATTCACTGTTAGAACAGATTGTGAAGCTATTGTAAAATTTATTAATAATGCTAATAGTAAAAAAGTTAATAAGACAAGATGGATAAATTTACAATAAATAATTCGAAAATAATTATAGAGTAAAATTTGAACATATAAAAGGCAAAGATAATAATATTCTTGACCTCTTATCTAGAAAGATAAATCGTCTTTTTATGTAGGAAATGGATAGAAAAATTATAAAGCCTTCAAAAGGAAAAGAAAATTATCACCAAAGTCTCTAAGACCGAAGGAAGAAAAATTATACGATTCGAGGTTAGAGAGACATTATCCAATGGATATCTCTTGAGACGAGGAAACTAAAAGTGTTACAGTTCTCGGACTAAGAGAATCCAAAGATTACAAAGATGAAATTCAATTCGAACAAGTAACTTTACAAAATGCTCAAATCACCTTACGCAGATTCGGAGCAATTACAAAGGTTACACAGAGACAACAGATTATCCTTGATAATCTATGGCAAATCAAACATTGCCAAAAGCAACGACTTTTAAAGTCCAGTTTTAAATGCTCGGCATTTTACTTTTCGAACAAAATCAAAACGAGAGCAACTCGAAAAGTTTACACATTATGTTATTTTCGGAGGAACAAAATTGGAGTTTTCATAACTTTAATCTTGTTAGAAAATATATTAATTGTCATAAACCTCTTTGGAAAGGTTATTACAGTTTTTCAGAAGCATTGTCAAATGCTATAGAAGCCTTTGGTATACAAGAATTTTTTATTAAACCAGAGGAAGTCAAAAGTTTTGCTCAGATTACACAAGAAAACCTAAGTAATGTGATTCAACATCAGTCTTCTTTGCTAAAAAATTATGAATCACAACTTGTGGATTTTGAAAAGAAAATTTATGATCTAAACAATCAATTGAAAAGTTTACAAAATGATTGTAATTACAAAGATCAGACGATCTCGGTCATGGAATCAACCATTACAAAGTTAAATCAAAAATTGATTTTTGAAAACAAAAACCAGTATGTTCCACCTCCGAAGTTTTGAAAATTTTAAAACTAGAATTCTTGATATTCCTTGGAGAAACAATGGAACCGATCACGAAATTGTTCGACCTTGAGGAAATTATTTCTACAAAAATTTTACAAGGTTTCCTAGAAATCTTGTTGATCTACAAAGAAAATTGTTGAAATTTATTTCAATGAGTCAAAATTCAAGGCGTAAAAATCATACAAAGGCGATGTTTATAAATTTATCTGAAAGAAGGAATATTAACTAATGAACAAATCGAATTCTGGCCTTACGCTTCTCTGATTGATTTAAACAAGACCGACATGCGGATGAAATGACAATCAATTTTACCACAATGGTATGATTGATTTCATGGAATTGATTATCTGAAAAAACAGAGGACTTAATGAACAAATTGGGAGAAAAGTTTCTATTAACAGCTGGCAATATTTCATTCTTATCTTCCAAATCAAAGGTCTACTGCAAAATTCTAGCTTCTCTTCCAGAAGCTACATCTCACGATTATCGCCTTGACTAGAAAAAGAATTTATTTGACATACATTGAATATTACGGGCGATATCTTCGACGAGATGTAAAAGAGGAACGGATCATTTTACATTTCGATTATTCGAAGAAAAATTAATATATTTGAGTCCGAAAACATCCCTAAACTTGAATTATGGATGAAGTATAAACTTGCAGCTTAAGGACATTATTTACAAATATGGGTTACACCAAATTTGAATATGTTCCTTCCTTTCAGCGGAGAAGGTGATAGTCTTGCAGATGAAGAAATTGCTATCATCAATACAGATAAAGAAGAAGAAGACATTGATGATTCTCAAAGCTGCGACACAATTCCAGAGACTCATCGAGACTTTTGAAAGATTAGACATATTTGTATCAATTATTAGTTTGTAACTGTTTCTCTTTTGTAATTTTCTTCTTTTTTCTGTTTTTCTTTTACACGTATAGGATGGTGTACTCTAACGTGTAAAATGATAGAGTGTGATAGAGTGCATTATTGTACGCATTAGCATTATCAATAGATAGGTGGATAGGTGTGTGACACCGCCTTTCCAAAGTACGGATTAGGCGGATGACACTATTAAGCGAGGATTAAGAACATAATGACCAACCACCTTTGAGACTTGAACTTTTATAGATAAACACACAACGATTTCATACAAACTAGACCATCGGATCATCAACAAAAGGATTCAACTGATGCGGAGGTAACATAAGTAATATCGAAAATATAATAAAGTGTTTTGAGCAGTGAAAGCATGTGAATGCATATATGACGATATCGTCAAGGTGAACTATTAGCGACAAAAACTCCATTGCTCAAAACTTGTCCATCCCATCACATTTCAACACGCGCATTTAAAACAAATATGCGGGGCTAAGTACAAGATTGCACTTAGTGGACTCATGCGAAATAATTTCATTTAATTACACGCCCATTAGTATAACACGAGGATTTTAGTTGAAATAACTCGTGAATACCAAAATCTTTATCATTTCTCAAAGATTCGCTGGCGGGCATTTTCGATTCACGTATGATCCGTATCATTCACATAATTACTCATAAGCGATCTCATAAAGCGATCTCACGTGCAGAAGTAGGCCTCGCCTCACCGAGCGCCGTGATCGGCCGAAGATGTTGCTAACGGCTCCCGATCACATAGCGGAGATTCTGCGTCGACTAGGATCCATGGCCGGCCGATGATGTTGCTAACGGCTCACGATCACTGGCGGTGTACACGTTAATCTTAGCGAGAATTACGCATCGACTAAGATCCGATATCGATTTAAAATTGGGGCGACCCGATAAGCGATTCACATACATCGTTGGCTCGCCCAACAACATGATAGGATCCATACGTTAAAACATAAATATTTTCGCATGTAATTGAATAACAGTTCATAATCATTTCTCAAGTGAAAGCTTGTAAATAAATACTTTTCAAGAAAGCGTCGTAAATAAAGGGTTTTCGAGTAAAGCTACTTTCGTACACGTGGGTCTTTTAACTATGGTCTTTTCTACGTCGATGTCCCGTTCACGTATCACCTACGTAAGAATCATTTTAGTACGTCGGTCGCGTTCGATAGAGACGAACATAGTCTATAACGTTACGTATCAAATAAGGCTAACGTCGGACTTAATTTGGCGTTTCCTAATCGATTGATGTCGATTATGAAATTTCTCGACATATAAAGGGTATTCTACCTTTTTGGTATATAATGTGCGTTTTAATATACTTACGTAGCGTAAGTAGCATTGTTACTAAGCGTCTTCACGTCACATTGATCACGTATTATCGAATTGCGTGCCGTTGACCTTGGTCAACTATTTTGACCAAGTCAACCAAAAGTCAACAATTTTGACTTTGGTCAACAAAAAGTCAACATTTTGACTTTTTCACTATTTATGAAATTCTGATCATTTTATGTGCAATTCTTGTTCCAAAATTTCTATAAAATCATATTATGTCTAAAACATTATTTTAGATCATATTATGTAATTATTCTTGATAAAATAAATTTATAACATTAATGCACATAATATAAAGTTTTGGTCACTATTAATTAAATAGCTTAGATTTGTGCAAAATTCTTATAAATTCACATGTCACACTATTTTATCATGTGATTAATAATATGTAATTACCTTAGTCAAATAAAATTTATACACCACGGTCTTTTAACATATAGTTTTCGGTTTCTATAATAAACCCATCAAATGATTTTTAAAAATTCCAATAAATTCATAAATCAATTAATCACCATCAATTATGCTTACTACAACATAATTGTTATTTATTATGACTTATTGAATAAAATTTTCCTAAGTCACTTTCTAAATTTTCGACTTAGGTCAAATAATTCTTTATAAATTTCAATAAATTCTCACAACCATATATTATGAATCTACACATTTGATATGCTATTATAACACTTAAACATGAATTATATCACAACATTATAACATATACTATAATTTTGGTATTCATCAAATTATAGGCTATAGTTTTCAAAAATTCTACATAAATTCATATAAGCATATTTAATACCCTAGATTATTATCCGATGCTTAAATCAACAATTAAAATCAAAATCAACAACATATAGAACCCCTAAGTTTTCGGTCCATATGAATAATTTAATACTATGCTTAATTTCATGATATAATTAATATACATGCTTCACAACATCATATAAACATCATATCTAAACATATTAACATATGTTCTAAGATTTTCGAAAATTGCATATATATACTAAGCTTATAACATAAATTCTAACGGACGAAAATCGAAAATTCTAGCATGTATACGAAGCTCGTAAAATTTCTAACCTTTTAATCGGTACGGATTTAATTGTTGAAGGCTTATTTGCTAAGTATTTGGGATTGAAATTTGATGAACACTCCTTAATTTTTTTAGCAAGGTTTCGGTACTATGGGTTTGTAAATGGGAGCATGTTTGCTCCCATGCCCTATTTATAGAACTCATTTATTTGTATGTAATAATTATACTAAGATGACAACTAAGATCCTATCCTAATTTTGTCAAAATAGTCGGCCCTCAAGTGGAGCAATTAGACAAAAATTTATCTTATCTCTTAACACATCATCATGTGATCTTATCACTTAATTAATATCTTGTATCCTACTTATCAAAAATAATTCCATTCATGTCTTATACATGTGTTGTGTCGTCGCCTTTATTATAGATTAGGATTGTTTTTATTTTTATTTCTTATATTATATACTTTATTTTGTTATATTATCCCTAAATTAATAAATTGTATCATAATTATCAAGGAATAAAGAATTATCACCTATATATCTCCTTTTGTAATTTACGCCACTTTTAATATATTAGGCTAGGATTTTATTTTATTTCCTATTATATATTATAACATTATCATATTATAATTATAGTATAAAGTTGCTTTAGAAAAGTCGAATATTGCAACTATCAAGTGGCCTTATCATATAGTATGAATTTAATTATTTTCCACCCATTTTTTCAACAATTTGACTCCCTCCATTAATGAGCCTTGGAAGATTTGTTTTATTAGCTAATTAATACTACTTTACACCTAATACAAGATAGGATACAACTCATCACTCTCATTAATTGTTGGATGATATTTAATACATAAAATCATACTAAAAGCTCCAAATTTTAGTCCCTATGTACACAAGTGCACCCACACTTGTGCAAATTGTATTACACCTCATTTAGTCCTTAATGACATCATAATAATATAATAATTATCATATATCATTAATTAGATAAGAATAAAATATTAAATCATACTTAAGAACTCATATTTTCGAAAATTACTAAGGTAATTCAAATATTTTATTTTCTTGTATAAAATAGCTACTACATATTTATATGACATATTATATGCCTTAGATAATAAATTTAATCATAGAAAAGTATTTAAAATAATTTAGGTCTTAAAAACCCTAATTTAAATATTTAGGGTTTTCGAAACCCATAAAATAAGGTACATTGCATTCTTAAATTTTCTAGCATTATTTTATGATAAATAATGCCCTTATATAATAATATAATTATAGGAATTTGAATTTTATAATTCGAGATCATATGCTAAAGTTATCGCATTATCTCTAAGCGTAGAGCGTTTGAAACGTCTCTAAATTCTCATAGCTTAATTATCTCTAAAATGTTCAAAATAAAGTTTGTTACAACTTTATTTATTCCTATATTAATAGGAATTTCGAAATTAAGCTTAACGCTTAATATCTTGTAAGGCGTGGCGTCGAATTCATTCAACGTTGAAAATTACGTTCGAAGGAATATTGAAAATTATATTCCTTAATTCACTAAGCCTCGATGAATCTCATACGAAATTACCCAATTATGCTTGGTCAAAGTCAAGAGTTGACTAATTAAGACTAAGACAAACTTATCCAGTATGGGTGGAATACTCGGTTCATAAGATCCATAAATCTGGCGGTCGTTGGTTAGTCCGACGGCACTACTACAAACTCGTAGTGGCCATACCTTGTTCGAATGCCGTCTTTGATATATCTTACGGTCGTACCTTTAGGCGATGGTAGCTCGATTTAAGATCGATTTTGAGAATACGCTTGCCTCTCGATTGGTCGAACAAATCGTCATCCTTGGTAGCGGATATTTGTTCTTAAGCGTCAATTTGTTTAATTCTCGATAATCGATGCACATTCTTAACGAACCATCCTTTTCTTAACAAATAGATGGCGCTCCCATGGTGAAACACTTGGCCTTATAAAACCCAAGTCGATAACTCTTGAATTTTGATTTTCAACTCTTGAGTTCCTTGGGTGCCATTCGTAAGGCGCTTTTGATCTGGAGCTGATCCGGGCTCCGGATCGATTAATAATTCGGTGCACATGGGGTAGTCTGGTAATGTCTCGGGAAGGCGTGAAATTCCCGAACAATTTCCACGTCTTGACCCTTCTTCCGTCTTTTCCTCTCCGTTTAGATATCTGAGGAATCTTGACATTCTTCTTATTCATCATTCTCCGGGCTTGGAGTGCGGATATTATTGGGATTTTCTTTCCATACTAATCCCGTAGAAATTGTAGCTTCTTTTCCGGTGGTTGCATCGAAATTCTTCTCTCGCATAAGATCGTGGAATGGTTTTCGCCAACCAATCCATCCCTAGGATTATATCTACATCCCCATGGGTATTACGTTGAGTTATTTGCTAGAACCTTAATTGAGCCTAAGTTCAATTGTAAGTTCGAGCAAGCACGTATAACGGTCATAATACCTCCTATAGGTGATGAGATTCTCATTTCTGATTTGTTTCTTGAGGCTAAGTTCTAACATATCAACGCATGCTTTTGAAATGAAAGAATCGAAGCACCGTGTCGAGCAGTATAATAGGTATATTGCAAAGTAATCCCATACCGCTAGGTTACCTTGATTCTGCTCGTTCGACGCCTATGTAGTGCATAGGCTCGGCTGAGCTGGTTGCGCCGACGGTGCTTGCCTCTGTTGATTTCTTTGTTGTTGTGATTCTTCTTTGTCTCTGCTTCTCTTGTCCGCCGCTATTCTTTGTTGTTGTGGTGGGGTTGGTCTTGAATTGCCTTAGCGGTTGGGCGGGGCACGATTGATTTAGCCTTCCCATGGTTATCTGGCGGATCCTGGGCATTCATTTGCATAGTGGCCTAACGCCACACTTATAACAAATAGGATTTCTAGCCATGCACACCCGTGTGCCTTTTGTTGCATTTCGGGCATGGCGGAATCCTTACTATCTCTTGGGTAGGTGGAGTAAATACGGGTCTCCTCCAACCTTGCCCTTGTGGAGCCATGTTATTCTGCCATGGCCTCTTGTTGTTGTTGTTGAATCCTCCTTGGTTGAGGTTGTTGTTATTGGGACCTCCTTCCCATTTACGCTTTCCTTTGTCACCGACATTTTGTGACTGGGTCGGTGCAGATTTCTCTTCGGGCATTGCCGCCTCTATGTCTAATGCCCTACTAAGAGCCTCCGTATAAGTTAAGTCGCCGTGACCCGCTAGCGACATCCTTATCTCATGTCTTAATCCTGCCTTGAATTTTTCTGACATTTTCATGTCAGTGTTCACTATATCCGGGGCGTATCTAGACATATCGCAGAACAGTCGGTCGTACTCAGTGACCGACATCTTACCCTGCTTTAGGGTGAAAAATTCAATCTCCTTTTTGTTCCGATAGCTTTTGGGAATGTACTTATCATACATTTCCGTCTTGAAGTCGTCCCAGGTAAAGTATTCCATTTGTTCTGGGGTCAGTGTCTTCTCTCGCTTCCCACCAGAAGTCAGCCGGTCCGGTGAGTTGGAAAGTTACGCAAGATAACCTCTCTTGCGTAGTACAGCGAAGGAAGTCAAAAATTCGTTCAATAGCCCTGACCCACTGTTCGGCATCCTCAGGGCTTCCTTTACCATTGAAGGAGGGCGGGTTCTGCCTTAAAAAGAGTTCTTCTACTCTACGGTCAGGCGGAGGTGGGGGTGGCTGGGATCTCCTCACTTCTGCCCGTGGTATCTGCGCCGACCCTGCCTCTTCCTCTTCCCCCTCTCACTTCCGCATTTGAGGTGCACGTCAGGCGGCATTACATTAATAAAGCGTAGTTAGTATTGAATAACGTTCATTGCAGTTGAATATACGTAACATCTTTATAAAATCGAATCATAAACAACTTAAGCAGCCATCATTCTTTTCGCACAACTTGATGTTCATAAAAGCCCATTCTTGGGTTATCATCATATATATATATGGAAAACTTTGCCTCGAAGGACTATTCTGTACAAGTCATTAAGCGCAAAAGGAAACTAAGTACACACTGTACTACGTATACTATTGTCAACTATATACTAGTTATAAGGCGTCTCAAAATACTATGCTTCTATAACTTTGTTAACATTACTACTACATACTACCTATTATATACTACTCGTATACTAATATCCGTTTTCGTCCATGTTTCTGCTCACGTTTCCATGGTTCTCCCTTGCAGTTTCGTCCTCGCTTGGATCCTCCTCAGGATCTTCTTCTTACAGGTCCTCTTCGGATTCCTCCTCTGAGCTTTCCTCTCGAGCACGCCTACGTGACGGTCCAGCCCTCTCATCCCCAATGGCATACACATCGCGCATAGGAACATAACCTTCTTGATGGCCGTATGCTTCCATGTATGTCCTCTCGTGATTGGGTGCCGTCATTGGTGGTGGAACTGGTGGTGCCGGTCGCGTCGGATGTCCGAACGTCATAGGTGGAAGAACTGGCACTCCCAATGACCTGGGTCGCGATGCCCTCGTCACATGCTCGGGTCGATCTCCCGCTTCCATGAACCTTGGCACTGCAGGGTTGACCACTCGAGGAACTTCTGTGTACAACCATTCCGGCGTGTCGTCCTGCCAAGTGTACTCCCTCGGTGGCAGATAGGGCCCTCTTGGTGCAGCCCTATATACACTGTAGACATATATGAGATGGCTGACAAACCTCGGCAAATCTCCAATCAGGTCATAGTCAATGCCCGCATGATAGATATAGTCACCCGATATCTCTCTTGCATAGTCCTCCCAATCAACTGGTAATCGAGTGAGCAACCGCTTGATGCCGTCATACCCCGACACACCGTACTCATGGGCGTCCATCCATAATCGTAGATAACTCATCAGAAACTCTCCTAGACTGTCGCCCCAACCCATACTGTAAGTACGATAGGCTTGAAGTACTTCTCCTGGTGTAACCCTCGGCATCATCCTTCGCCTCGGTGAGTAATAACGACTGGCCATCTATCACAGATAATACTAGCGTAAGTCAATCTATATCTGATAAGCAGATAAAAGAATAGAATATATCATTAGCGGATAAAGCAAACACATCGATAAGCAGATAAATGTTTACATCAAAGATCCTATGTTCATTCTATATCATAATTTCACTTATGGATCTCTACCTTTAACTTCTTAAGTTCTTTATTCTTAGAAAATTTTCAGTCTAATTTCAACTGTTCCTCACGGATTCTGGAGAAAGATTCAGGATTTCTGTCCTTCATATGAACTGAAGTCCGTTGAGATAAGAGTATGTGAACGAAAACCGTTTGCAAAACGGAGTTCAAACGAATGAGAATGAGTCAAAACAAAAACACTGCGCAGTGCAGTTTTCTGCCTGCGCGATTGTGCGCCGGGAATCACTTCCTTCCGGACGATTGTGAGCTCGTGCCCCGCTTCGTACGAGGTTTTTTTATCGAAATTTGTTTAGCTTCTCTGGTTCATATCGAATCCATGCGTCTCGCACCTTTGATCCTTTCTTTTTGCTTTCATTAGCCTTTCGTTGAAAACTCGAGTTCGTTTTCAACCGACTTTTGTTCGTTCGTAAATCAATACTTCGCTATTGTTCTCGCAAAAGGGGTTAAGCTTCCCTAATTCGTACTTCTATGTTCAAGAGGTGAGCATGCTTCTTAGAGCATCTATGTTCTCTTTGGGAATAACATACCCATTTTCAGAATAAACTGTAAACTTTGAATAAATATTTCAAAAATCGTAACATAACTTCTGTACTCATGATTTCAGTAACTCAAACATCACTTTTGACATTATCATTTCAACTATTTCTCATTCTTCGTAACTCTGTCTCATATCACTGATAACTCATTATCATAAAACTTTTGACATAAAATTGTCAACTTTTCACATAACTCAGAAAATTCTTTTCGGAATACGTCCCAAAACTTTCATGACCTTCACTGTTTTCAAAATGTGAATTCAATCTCATTTTCCAAAATTTCAAGTTCACTGTTTCAACTTTCAATATCAAACCGAGAAAACAATTTACCTCTTTTCCGGTTGAGCTTGATGTGATGGAGTGTTGAGCACGGTCGGTGATTTAGAAGTCTAGTGACTCGATCTAGACTTAACTTTTGAAAGAAGGTTTAGGGTTCAAAGGACACGGCTCGATACCAGCGTGATGTACCGCCTTTCCAAAGTACGGATTAGGCGGATGACACTATTAAGCGAGGATTAAGATCATAATGACCAACCACCTTTCAAGACTTCAAACTTTTATAGATAAACACACAACGATTTCATACAAACTAGACCATCGGATCATCAACAAAAGGATTCAATGATCCGGAGATAACATAAGTAATATCGAAAATATAATAAAGTGTTTTGAGCAGTGAAAGCATGTGAATGCATATATGACGATATCGTCCAAGGTGAACTATTAGCGACAAAACTCCATTGCTCAAAACTTGTCCATCCATCGTGACTCAACTGCACATTTAAAAACAAATATGCAGGCTAAGTACAAGATTGCACTTAGTGGACTCATGCAAAATAATTTCATTTAATTACAACGCCCATTAGTATAACACGAGGATTTTAGTTGAAATAACTCGTGAATACCAAATCTTTATCATTTCTCAAAAGATTCGCTGGCGGGCATTTTCGATTCACGTATGATCCGTATCATTCACATAATTACTCATAACCGATCTCATAAAGCGATCTCACGTGCAGAAGTAGGCTCCTCTACCGACGCCGTGATCGGCCGAAGATGTTGCTAACGGCTCCCAATCACATAGCGAGGATTCTGCGTCGACTAGGATCCATGGCCGGCCGATGATGTTGCTAACGGCTCACAATCATGGCGGGTGTACACGTTAATCTTAGCGAGTCGCATCGACTAAGATCCGATATCGATTTAAAATTGGAGCGACCCAATAAGCGATTCACATACATCGTTGGCTCGCCCAACAACATGATAGGATCCATACGTTAAAACATAAATATTTTGGGCATGTAATTGAATAACAGTTCATAATCATTTCTCAATGAAAGCTTGTAAATAAATACTTTCAAGAGCGTCGTAAATAAAAGGGTTTTCGAGTAAAGCTCACCTCGCATTAACGTAGGTCTTTTAACTATGGTCTTTTCTACGTCGATGTCCCGTCCACGTATCACCTTTACGTAAGAATCATTTTAGATGCGTCGGTCACGTTCGATGAGAGACGAACATAGTCTATAACGTTCACGTATCAAATAAGGCTAACGTCGGACTTAATTTGGCGTTTCCTAATCGATTGATGTCGATTATGAAATTTCTCAACATATAAAGGGTATTCTACCTTTTTAGTATATAATGTACGTTTTAATATACTTACGTAACGTAAGTAGCATTGTTACTAAACGTACTACGTCACATTGATCACGTATTATCGAATTGCGTGCCCGTTGACCTTGGTCAACTATTTTGACCAAGTCAACCAAAAGTCAACAATTTTGACTTTGGTCAACAAAAAGTCAACATTTTGACTTTTTCACTATTTATGAAATTCTGATCATTTTATGTGCAATTCTTGTTCCAAAAATTTCTATAAAATCATATTATGTCTAAAACATTATTTTAGATCATATTATGTAATTATTCTTGATAAAATAAATTTATAACATTAATGCACATAATATAAAGTTTTCGGTCACTATTAATTAAATAGCTTAGATTTGTGCAAAAATTCTTATAAATTCACATGTCACACTATTTTATCATGTGATTAATAATATGTAATTACCTTAGTCAAATAAAATTTATACACCACGGTCTTTTAACATATAGTTTTCGGTTTCTATAATAAACCCATCAAATGATTTTTAAAAATTCCAATAAATTCATAAATCAATTAATCACCATCAATTATGCTTACTACAACATAATTGTTATTTATTATGACTTATTGAATAAAATTTTCCTAAGTCACTTTCTAAATTTTCGACTTAGGTCAAATAATTCTTTATAAATTTCAATAAATTCTCACAACCATATATTATGAATCTACACATTTGATATGCTATTATAACACTTAAACATGAATTATATCACAACATTATAACATATACTATAATTTTCGGTATTCATCAAATTATAGGCTATAGTTTTCCAAAAATTCTACATAAATTCATATAAGCATATTTAATACCCTAGATTATTATCCAATGCTTAAATCAACAATTAAAAATCAAAATCAACAACATATAGAACCCCTAAGTTTTCGGTCCATATGAATAATTTAATACTATGCTTAATTTCATGATATAATTAATATACATGCTTCACAACATCATATAAACATCATATCTAAACATATTAACATATGTTCTAAGATTTTCGAAAATTGCATATATATACTAAGCTTATAACATAAATTCTAACAGACGAAAATCGAAAATTCTAGCATGTATCTAAGCTCGTAAAATTTCTAACCTTTAATCGTGCAGTTTAATTGTTGAAGCTTATTTGCTAAGTATTTGGGATTGAAATTTGATGAACACTCCTTAATTTTTAGCAAGGTTTCGGTACTATGGGTTTGTAAATGGGAGCATGTTTGCTCCCATGCCCTATTATAGAACTCATTTATTTGTATGTAATAATTATACTAAGATGACAACTAAGATCCTATCCTAATTTTGTCAAAATAGTCGGCCCTCAAGTGGAGCAATTAGACAAAATTTATCTTATCTCTTAACACATCATCATGTGATCTTATCACTTAATTAATATCTTGTATCCTACTTATCAAAAATAATTCCATTCATGTCTTATACATGTGTTGTGCGTCGCCTTTATTATAGATTAGGATTGTTTTATTTTTTATTTCTTATATTATATACTTTATTTTGTTATATTATCCCTAAATTAATAAATTGTATCATAATTATCAAGGAATAAAAGAATTATCACTATATATCTCCTTTTGTAATTTACGCCACTTTTAATATATTAGGCTAGGATTTTATTTTATTTCCTATTATATATTATAACATTATCATATTATAATTATAGTATAAAGTTGCTTTAGAAAAGTCAAATATTGCAACTATACAAGTGGCCTTATCATATAGTATGAATTTAATTATTTTCCACCCATTTTTTTCAACAATTTCGGCTCCCTCCATTAATGAGCCTTGGAAGATTTGTTTTATTAGCTAATTAATACTACTTTACACCTAATACAAGATAGGATACAACTCATCACTCTCATTAATTGTTGGATGATATTTAATACATAAAATCATACTAAAAAGCTCCAAATTTTCGTCCCCTATGTACACAAGTGCACCCACACTTGTGCAAATTGTATTACACCTCATTTAGTCCTTAATGACATCATAATAATATAATAATTATCATATATCATTAATTAGATAAGAATAAAATATTAAATCATACTTAAGAACTCATATTTTCGAAAATTACTAAGGTAATTCAAATATTTTATTTTCTTGTATAAAATAGCTACTACATATTTATATGACATATTATATGCCTTAGATAATAAATTTAATCATAGAAAAGTATTTAAAATAATTTAGGTCTTAAAAACCCTAATTTAAATATTTAGGGTTTTCGAAACCCATAAAATAAGGTACATTGCATTCTTAAATTTTCTAGCATTATTTTATGATAAATAATGCCCTTATATAATAATATAATTATAGGAATTTGAATTTTATAATTCCGAGATCATATGCTAAAGTTATCGCATTATCTCTAAACGTGAGCGTTTGAAACGTCTCTAAATTCTCATAGCTTAATTATCTCTAAAATGTTCAAAATAAAGTTTGTTACAACTTTATTTATTCCTATAATAATAGGAATTTCGAAATTAAGCTTAAGCGCTTAATATATCTTGAAGGCGTGGCGTCGAATTCATTCAACGTTGAAAATTACGTTCGAAGGAATATTGAAAATTATATTCCTTAATTCACTAAGCCTCGTGAATCTCATACAGAAATTACCCAATTATGCTTGGTCAAAGTCAAGAGTTGACTAATTAAGATTTTAATTATTGAATTAATAATACTAATTACGGAATTTATTATCGTAATCTAGTACTAAAATTACGGGATATTACAAGGTGTAAAGTTTTAGCTTTGCTTTTTTAGGTTTTAGGTCTTCTTTGAATAGTTGTGCAAATAGTTGTTGCACCATATAATGTTGGTTATATTTTGCCTATAAATAGGCATTGTAATTTATAATCAGAAATAACCAACGACGAGAGAATTCAATAAAAAATCATTTGCATTCTCAACCACCATGAGTTTCTAATCTTCTTGTTTTCTTACTCCTATAGCCGATAAACAAATTCTATACCCATCCTTGAGAGCTAAATAATATATCTCAACATAAAAAAAAAAAAAATCATTCACTTCCGCTGAACATATTTTCTGGAAACGAAGACTCCGTCCCTGTTTTCTTCATAAAAAGAGTTCTGTGTGAGCTCTATATGTATTATTTCTATTTCTTTTCTTTTTTGTGGTTTAATGTGTAACCCGAAAAAATACACCATACCCCCCATTTGGTATGAGAGCTACAAAAACTTCTGAGGCCTAAAAGATTAGGACAGGCTTAACTTGTTAGGCAGCATGATGTCGTAAGTCCTCTTTGTTAAGAACCCGCCTAGGTGCAGGATTAAGATGTTTATTGTAGTAATGGTATTATATTGGTGTGTAGAGTTGATTTTTCAGAAACTCTTAAACCATATTTATGTATATTATATTGTGTTATTGGGATATGTTTAATCATAAGACTAACGATGATATACGGATTTATATATATATATATATATATTGCTCCAATATATTAACAATTGATAAATATCTACGTAAATATATCAATCAATGTATGAACATATTTAGAACTTATATGCATACAATTATCACAAATAAAAAATTATTTTTACTATTTATATAGGTTTGAGTCTAATTAGAAAGGATAATTTTTTAATTCATTGTTCTAACCTATATGGACTCACATTATTTGACAAACTTAAATGTTATTTTTACTATTTATATAGGTTTGAGTCTAATTAGAAAGAGTAATTTGTTAATTCATTGTCCTAACCTATATGGACTCACATTATTTGACAAACTTAAATGTTATTGACTAAAGTAACCTTAAGCAAATTAAACTTTCAAAACTAAATTTTCAATAAAAATTGTTAGAGAATAGCTTGCTAGTCTTTTCAACGAATAGGTTGCACTACTGAATTCATTCTATTGAAGCGTAAGGTAAACCTTCTCCTCTTGCATTTCTTACCACATTTTCCAGCCAGATAGCGAGCGATCACTCAGCAATGAACATATAAGTATTTTTTTAGTCAATTAATTAATTAATTGGTCAAATGAAAAATTATACATTGATTTCAAATTTTTATATAGATTAATGCCCAATATGGAGTATGATTAGTAAGCGATATGTGATGAGTAATTTTATTATTAAAATTAAAATTTAAAAGTATTAAATGTTATATCTTATATAACTAATACCTGGTCAATCTCTATTTACATGAACATCTTACAAAAAGTTCATTTTCAAATTCTTTTTATATATTTTCAATCCATGATTTTCATTCATATCGTAATTACATTCTTATATCTGTTATGTTCCTGTTGGATTTGTATACTGAAAGCAGTTTTGGTTGAGCTTGTATACAATGTTTCCTGTTACCACTATTACAATCTCCTATCTGAATTGATTACTTGATTGCATATATCTGTGTCCCTTATCTCATATATAAGTTAGATCATATAGTGTGTAGAAGATCACGTAAGTCCGTATGATTGGTCGAAGCTTAATGAGATATAAAAGTTTCACTGGTGAGACAACTTGAGGACGAGTTGTCGGTATAGTCTATGATATATAAGTAACTTGACTTGATTGCTTGTCTATCTTGTCGTCTCGACATATTGATGGATCACGGTGAGATGAGTTCTTCTATCGACCGTCGTGAAGAACCTAGATCTCGGTGACTTACGATGATCTAAACCTCGATAACGTATTATGTGAGTATGAGTTGCTGACCATCACTTTGACTTGTTATGGATGAGGGTTATATGTTCTAACCCAATATTCTCCGCATCTTGGGTGGTGGCAGTGCTTGTATGTCATGCTAGTTATCTGTATCGAGTCACCGTATTCGTTTAGGATGATGACGTCCCCTTAAGGAGCTCAAAAGGTTTATTGTACTAAACCCTGCAGGTTGAGTTAGCTCAAGTACAATAATAAGGTTGAGTGGTACTACTTAAGGAATTAAAGATATTAATTATTTTAAGCAGTCAGAATGCTCTAAATAATTAATGGACGTGCGATATCTTAAATACGGGGATTCGTAATGTCTAAGTGCAAGCCCGACTCACATTCGGTAATAAAGGGGTAAGTCAGCATTTATTCTCTAGTGGCATGAATAAATGTTTATAAATTAATTTATGTTATAAATTTGAACATAAGATAATTAATTTATTTGAGGCCATCTTTATTCCTTGCATTTGATCCTGGTGGCCCATCCAGCCCGTAGCTACATGGAAATCGACGCCCCACCCTCTAAGGCAAGGATTTGATTCTCTTTATCCTATAAGGATATTATTATATTTATGGGATATGCATGAATCCTTTCCTTATGGGATTATGGTAATGCATTATAAATATAAGGTAAGAGATAAGATCAAGACTAATCATCAATTATCCTATCCATATTTTCATGAATCACCATAGTTCCTTGGTGAGAGATTTTCGAAAATTGCCTAGAGGGTTAGGGTGATTTTGTAGCATTTTCCATAGATTATCTTCACTCGATATTGGAGATTGGGCAACCGGGATACAGTCCAGAAGATCAAAGCACGAGTCTCAATCCGTTCATCCCGATCCACCTCGACAGATTCAAAGGTAAACACGAGAAAACCCCTACGTGTTGCAATTAATTATATAGGTGCATGCTAGGAATATAATCAATGTATGGTGAATTAAACATCCAAGATAGATCCTCGGGAGAGGGTCAAAATTAGTTTTCCCTACAGTTCCATCATACCAAACATTTTTTAAGAGTCATTCCATTAATATCTTCTATTTCCTTGTTTTTAAATAAAATATATATGTACTTTTCATGTATCCACTTTGCTATTTCATAATAAAAAATATGTTCTCCACATAAAAAAATATTTTCAAAATATATAATTATAAAATTAAGTAGAGAAATGCAATAAAAAGTACTCTCTTAAAATATTCTTATAACTTATAATATTAGATAAAAAAGTATAATTCAATTTCGTGCTAGTTTTGTTCTGTGGACCAATGAAAAATATCCTAAACTCATGCTCGCCTAAACATATTATTTTTTGTTCTTTTTTATCTTTCAAACTAATAATTTGCGTACTGATAAATTGGACTTTTTGAATAAAACGTGTTGGATTCAACTCTAAAGGATGATTATATAATTAATTAAAAAATACAATATACAAAAAGATATTATTAGTGAAAATTAACGATAAACTAATTTTATAATTGGACGACAATTTTGTTTTTATATATCGAAGTATATTTATATTTATATAGTTGGACGTGAGATTATTCACATGTATAATCCTTGGATCGATCATGCTCGCCTAGATATATTATCTTTTCTTCTTTTTATCTTTCAAACTAATAATTTGGATACTGATAAATTTGACTTTTTGAATAAAGCGTGATGGGTTCAATTTTAAAGGATGATTATACAATTAATTAAAAAAATACAATATATAGAAAGATATTATTAGTAAAAAATTAACGACAAACTAATTTTATAATTGGACGATAATTATAATTTTATATATCTAAGTCTATTTATATTATATATAGTTGGACGTGAGATTATATCACATATATAATCCTTGAATCGATCATGATATATAGTTAAATTGAACCATGCAAATTAATTCCATTATTCATCCATAAGTTTTCATTAAATGGATAGTTTAAAATTAAAAAAAATATAACTATTTATTTGACCACCTAATTAATTAATTAGACAAATTAAATTAGTGGTGTAAAATAATTGTAGGATGAAAAATTACAATCGATTCTAAGTATATATATAAGTTGTTCAATTGGTGGAGTATGATTAGAAATCAATGTGGGACAAGATAACTTTAGTATGATTAGAATTAGAATTAGAATTAGAATTTAAAAGACAATAAATAGAGAATTTAGATAAACAAGAATGAAGGAATTTTATGATGCCACTTAAGATATGAGGATGAGGTGGAACTAAATTTCATTAATCCTATTATATATTGATTATATTGTCTATGCTTCTTAGCCGTGCTACATAGTTCCATTCCATGGAGCTAAGGTGAAAAAAAATAAGGTAAATAATCACCAAATCAACTCAATGTCATAGTTATTTGGTACCATCAAATAATTAAAGAGGAGTAATAAAGTTTCTGATCGATCTTAATTTCGTTAGGGAAATAAATGCATGCAAGAACACCAAGGATTTACGTGGTTCGATCTATAAATAAGATCTACGTCCACGGGGAGAGAGAGTATTCGTATATTGATAATATGAGAAGCGATTATTGAGAGTTTAGATGATCCTTTCCGTCTCCTTCTAGCCTCTATTTATACACGATTATAATGACCTAGATCTCGAATCCAAGATCTATTCTAAGATAGGATCTCAATCCTATGTCTTCTCCAATTAGGATTATCTTAGATATGGCGAATCTTCTTGCGTTCCTACCGGCTTTAGGAGTCTTCTTGGGCGAACTCGTTTGGGCGAGCTTAATGTCGACTTATTTATATTGGGCACGATCTTTGGGAAACGGAGTTGGGCAGTATCCTATCGATTCTTTTGCTATAAGTGATAATTGTGTATAATATATTTATAACACTATAATATCGGGTTTAATTTAAATTACAATGCTTTTTATGAAGTCATGACTCGGTATGTGTTATACTTATATGCATAATTATGTATAATACCCTTCTACATGGAATACATAATACAAAATATATTTTTATAATGTGAAAATTTAGCAGTATACCAAATTACTATTAAGTTCATCCTCCTATATGTCATATATTAATACACTAATTAACTACCTATATAACTAACCAAACATAATATTAATACCTTATACAACTCAAATTAATCTTAGGCAAACGTATTTTACAACGAGTGATTAAGGTATATATATTTATAGATATGGCACCATAATATCGTATTTGTTTCAAAACATAAGGCTCTATATAAAGTAAGAATTCGATATGTATGTATTATACAAATATGTGAGATTTTGTATACCATACCTCAAGTAGAAACGAACATGTATAAGAAAAATGTTATAAGCACTGATATAGTAAAATACCAAACATATAGCACAATGTAACTAGATAAGTAATCCGCAGATTAAGTGAACAACATATCTACATAAATTGTTCCGACCTTACACAGCTACAATTAATAAGCATCTCACTAATATCATAATATATATATATAGGGAGTAGTTATTAGAAAAAATTTCCTTAATTTATAAAGTACGAACTCATGAAGTCATATAAATTCGTCGTGAGACTATCTGGCTTCACCTTAAAAGTTTCTGAATTCAAAAAAATAAAAATTCGCCCCTAGATTGGAACCCAGATGTTTAAATTCATCAAGTAAGGTGATGAATTTACAATAGATCTTCACAAATCAATAACTGAAATGATTCATATTTTATACTTTAAAATTAGTTTGTATTTGATCCAATTCATATCACTTCTTCCTAATTTGTCAATTATATTCCAATATTTATGTTGGTGAACAACGCAAATCAGCTTCAAAAGACAATCAATTTTGAATGTCAAGAGCCCTTCCTTAATTATTTAGACGCTACTCCCTTCGTCCACTATAAGTGTATCATTTTTAGATGACACGAGTTTTAATAAAATTGTTAGTGGTGGTGTTTGAGTGGAGAAAATATCTCACTATTGTTAGGTTGTAACGGTAGGAATGGTTTTCAGTAAATAATAAGTGGTTGTGAAGTTGAATATGAAGGAGTATTGTCCTAAAATGAAAAGTGATATATTTTTCGTGAACATCGAATAAGATAATTATTATATACTTTTTGTGTGTGTAGGAAATAATAGAATTGAAAAAAGCGTCCTAATTTAAGATAAGAAAATAATATTAACCCTATATAGAGTTGCACAATATTTGGGCTTTCCGCAACAACTTTTGGGACAAACTGAATCAAGAGCTTCCCGGATTCATCGAAAATCCCAAGCCAAGTCAGATTTGGAGCAAAAAAAGACATTTATAGATTCTCTCCATCGTAGGCACAGCAATAAGAGAATTCCCAAGTGCTTTAACGTGAGGTTTGCCCCACAAACCTCAATATCAGAGGTGATAATGGCCAATTATGTGAGAAAAACATTATCTTTACCACTCAATTTAAAACGTTTCAAACACAAGCTTTTGAGGGATTTAAGGAAGATTAATTAGATTTTCGGCCCGACATAGTATCCTCTCTCTCAACAACTATTCAGGGACAGCAATATACATCGTACTCTTCTTACATAGGAAGTCCAATTCCAATCTCTCGACTAGTCTTGAAAACACAAATTCAAGTTCTTTCAATGAAAGGGCTTTATGCGATAGGAGACCAGATTTTACCAATTCTACGTACTTGCAACTCTTAACATCCCATAAAGAATGCATGTCTCTCTCACCGATGTTGAGAAGCTTAGTATTCAAGTCGAGATTAGGGGTCTGCATGGCCGCCCATGAGGGTAGGCCACCCTGGGCAATCGCCCAGGGCCCACCACCTCAGGGACCCAAATTATATCACTTAAGTATTTTATTTTATTTTAATGTCTAAAGTATTAAATCTTTATATATTTTACTTATAGATATATGTTTTCATTTGGTTCAAAAATATATTAAAAATTATTGATGTTGATGTGCTTATTAATGATTTTGCATTTGCAAATAATCGAATAAATTATTTTTTATGATATCGTATCGTAGATAAGAGTTGAGATATAGAAATATAAGTATGACAAGTAAGTTATATATATTTTTGATAATTTTTTATTATCTATTTCTATTTGTAGATCACTTGAATTTTACGTAAATTTATAAATTTGATTTATTTTATAAGTATAATATAAGGGATCTTTTTGGACGGCCTAATGGTTAAGTGAGTTCATGTGGTCAAAGGTCACGGGTTCAAACCTCACTATCGCCTCTATAGGTTCAAGCCAGTCATACCTAATTTTTCAAATGTGATTTAGTCGTCTTGTGTTGTTTGCAAGCTATTGTAAAAAAACATAAATTTTACTTAGTACGTACAGTGAGACCCCTCCTAATTAGTTAATTACTCAATTAATCTTAATTAATCAATTTTAATTAATTAATTAAATTGATTAATTAAGATTAATTAGTTTAATAAACTTTAATTATAAATTAATAAATTATAATTTTGAATTAGTATATCTTAATTTTGAATTAATAAACCCTAATTTTGAATATAAACCATAATATGAATTAATAAACCCTAATTTTGAATTAATAAACCCTATTTGGAATTAATAAACCCTAATTTTGAATAATAAACCCTAATTTTGAATTAATAAACCCTAATTGGAAATAATAAATCCTAATTTTGAATAATAAACCTTAATTGTGAATTAATATACCCTAAATTTGAATTAATAAACCCTAATTTTGAATTAATAAACCCTAATTGTGAATTAATAAACCCTAACTTTGAATTAATAAACCCTAATTTTGAATTAATAAACCCTCATTGGAAATAATAAACCCTAATTTTGAATAATAAACCCTAATTGTGAATTAATAAACCCTAACTTTGAATTAATAAACCCTAATTTTGAATTAATAAACCCTAATTGTGAAATAATAAACCATAATTTTGAATAATAAACCCTAATTGTGAATTAATAAACCCCAACTTTGAATTAATAAACCATAATTATAAATTAATAAACTCTAATCATGAATTAGTAAACTTTAATTGTCAATTAATAAATACTAATTTTGAATTAATAAAACCTAATTGAAAGTAATAAATTTTAATTAAAAATAATAATTATAATTGATAATTAATACATCCTAATTAATAAAACTTAATTATCTTTATTCCCTAATTAATACTTAAGCATTATTAAAAGCTTCATTAATTGTGAGTGCGCATGGTGTGTGCATCTCGTGAGATTTTGTCTTATATGAATTTTAAAAATGTACTATATTTCTTATTTTGTCTGCGCTTTAAAATGTCGGGAAGTCTTTGTGTCTGTTTCCACAAATCTGACCATTGGTAGGGGTGGAAATTGGTAAGAAAAGCTTTAGGCATCTCTTATAACCAATTCAAATATGATACCAACTTGTAGTATATTCAATTTAATTATATCTATAGATTATAGGATACTAGTAAAAAAAAGGCAAAAATTTGCTTTGAAATAGGCCCCTTGCAAGTTAGACATACTCCAAAACCAAATAAGTTACAATAGTAATTTGTTAAAATAATAATTATAAACTAACCCTAGCCGTAAATGTGTGTGTGTGTTGGCCTAGTGGTAGAGTGGTTAATGCCCGAGGCCAAAGGTCTCGGGTTCGAGTCCACCGTGACGCAACCTTTAAAATTTCTGTATTAATTGACCAAAAATAAAATAAAATAATAATTATAAAATGTATATATTGTTTTCGGTTATTTGGAATATCCATTCAGTTATCGAGTGCACCGATAATCGGTAGTTCTAAAATTCTTATACCGAATACCAAACAGAATCCATTAAAATCGGTTATTCGGTTAATTGATAGGAAAATTCGGTTATACAATTATCCAATTAACCGTATCCCAAATTTCCACCTCTAACCATCGGGTAGAAACAACACTAGTGAATGCAGCTTCCCTCAACGACAGGAAAGATAGTATCACAAAGATAATTTCATCAGGCAATTCACTTATCCTATCATCTCCGCCGTTGTAGTCGAGTCTGCTAGCACACTATCAAACAATGCAACAATCCAATAAAAGAGTCAAGAAGAATGCAATGAGCAGAAATATAAATCAATTCCACGACAATCACAATAACTAAAATAAATAGTATAAACCACAAGCCTGCCTCCTAGCGGACAATCTCAATCCCCTGTTCCCCAACTCAAATAAAAAAGGTATAAATGCAGAGCTTACTTGTTGGCTGTTGTCTTTTACAATTTCAAGAGACATGAATTTATGAAAAACTTACTGCAATGATCTATCTTACAACAACTTCACACGGTCCTCTGCTTTATTGTGTAGGTTCTCCTATTTTAATTAATTTGATATGAATATTAATATGATTTTACAGTACAATTTTAATTTGTAGCTATCAAAACTCCAATTAGATATATTTCTGAAATTGAAACAATTGATGAACGACCAAAACAAGAATAATCAACCCTCAAAGAGAAAAGGCGGCATAAATTTGGGGAGCTCGACATTACCTTCTTCTTCTTGCGCCGAAATTCTGAGTCGGGTTCGAAACACTTTCCATCCATTTCAGCTTCAATCAGTTACTACCCAGAAATAAATCTGTCGCATTGCAAACTGAGCTATTGATTCGCCCCCACGCAATCTATTTCTTTTAAAAAAATTATACTTATAAATTGACAAGTTTTTTTTAAGAAATTGTTAAATATTCAACTATATCCTAAATTACCATCATTTTTTAAAATTCTATCTTGATATCACTTATGATCGATTGATATTAGAATTACGAAAATTTATTTTGATACAGTTAATCACTGAATAATTGGTTAACTGATCCAATTTTAGTTTAACCGTTATAGAGAATTTCTATTTTAAATTTTTTAGTTTGACAGTTTACCAAACTAATTAAAAACCGTATGATTGGTTAACCGAAAAGTCACTACTATATTCAACACATGTAGCGGCCAAATTTCTTTATTTAATAATAGATATTTGTACATTCCAACATTCATTCTCGTTCCAAAAGGATGCTTTCTCCCAAAAGCTCCCACATCACAGTCCTATGAGAATATAAGGGGATAAATCACGATGATTTAATGGTTAAAAAGCTATGAAGACTTTACCCTAATGCCCATAAAGAGACATCTTACGGTTATTAGGATTCGATCATTAATCCTTGTTCTAAATATGTTAGCTTCATTCTCGTTTCAGAATGGATTGAAAAGGGAATATAATACCGGTTATTTATCGTGAATGCTTGATTATTTTGATGTTCGGTGTTTCTTATTTATGCAATTCATTGTACCACCCACACATAATGGTTTAATATAGTACTCTGACTCTCCATGTTTCAATAGCCACACATAGTTCCATGGAGCTTAGATTCAAAAATTGAAGGTAGTGTTTGTTGAATTTGCAGATTGTAGAAAATAAAAGATTGCAGAAAAGAAAAGAAGGAAGAAAACTAAGTGACTACATTGTGAAGAGTTTTGTATTAATTCTTATGTTATCACCAAATGACAACTACATAAGAGTATTTATAGAAAAAAGTAGCATCTAAACAAACTAAACAAACTAATAGCTTTGTAACAAACTAACTTCCCTTAACAACTTCCAACTAACAAACTAATAATCTCTACACCCTCCCCCTGCAAGCTGGAGATGATGGAGATCCACCAGCCCAAGCTTGGACATAATTAACTGAAAACGAGGTCCCGAATCTCGCCAAAGACCATCACCATGTTCGTCTTCGTGCAAGTCTCGCACGCTACTTTGCTCTCCAAATCCTGCTCCAAGCACACGTCGAAAATGACGTCGAATTTATCACAATCTTAGCAACTCTCACAGATCTCCACCGATCCGAATAGAGAGAAAACCAAAGAACTACATAGTTCTAGAAATACTTTGAACCGAATATGGAAATCACAACTCACGACTCCAATGGATTCAAACAAAGCTTAAGATCATCATCGATCCTAGCAGAGGCATAGGTAAGAAAATCAACCGATACATAATCGATAGAAATGAGTAAGACACCGCCGTCATACTCCTCGTCATTCGATCGAATCGATCTCCTCGACATCGACTCAGCTTGAAGAGTTTATCTCTTCAGCCTTTTCTTAGCAGAAGCCACATTCTTGAGCCGCCCCCTCACATCAACAGCGGAAGCATCTTCCTCCACATGTTCAGTTTCATGTTGTTCGATAGGAGCATCCGAGGTATTGGACTGGTCGTTAGGTTCCTTCACCTCTTTGGAGGCCTTATCCTTCTTCTTCTTCTTTGACTTTTGGATTCTGCAGTGCAGAAGATATTTTCTTCTCTACAACTCCATTCGGTTGCCCCTTTCCGTCTTTATTCACATCGTTTTCATCTTGACTTTCTCTCTAGGGTTTACTCCAAAATCAGCTAAATGGCTTCTAATTGAGAAGATCATTTTCCTTCTCTCCTTCTTGGAAAGTTGTCTTTCGTATCCTTAGGCGTTTGAGAGAGCGAGTTCAACTGTGTGTCACCTATCGGTTCGAAGGTTCTTCGACCTTCGTTCGAGATCGAGCTCCTCTTCTACATCATCATCACCTTCATCAAGAGGCTCGTCTTCGCTCTCACTTTTCTCCAAATGATCTTGTTTCTCTCTTTCATCCACTTTATTCAAACCGGAGCCACCCCATATCGCCTGGGGACGAGCAGTGGTGGCATAGAACGTCTCTTTCCTGTTGGCGCCCTGAAACGACGTCTTATCGTAGAGCATCTCATACAGCATGACGTCCAAACACCACCAATCGATGGCGAAATCATGGCCGTCGCCGAGGATGATCTCCAATGCTACGTAATCCTCCGTGCCGACGAACGAGTTCGACTTCTCCACCAAGTCCGACGCGGTACTTGTTGAGTCCGAGTCGAGCTCCTCGCGTTGAACCGAGTTGACCGACGAGATCCCCAGTCGCGGCCCGCATCGAGAAACCGAATATCTTTCTCTTGTTCTTGCTTCTTCACTTGCAGCTTTGATTGAGACGAGATGAACGATTTTTCGGAGATTTCGGTGTGAGTTTGGTTGAGATATCGAAATCTACCAGCATTAAATGGCCGCTTTCCTGAATCATCACATTTTCCAGCTTTAAATCTTTGTAAACCACGCCTAAATTGTGCAGATACTCCAAAGCCAGCACCAGCTCTTTCTCTTGTTCTTCGTATTGTTCCACAATGAGGTGTGAAGGACAGGACAACAACGCCGCAGCGGCGGCGAATGGCTGGAGTCCTCGGCGGAGGAGAGAAATCTGCCGGAGCTTCACTTGTATTTCGCCATCGTTTATCATTCGACGTTGGTTTGCAGTCCACGTCACCATATCCTTCACCGGCATGGTAAGAAACACCTCATTGGATTCATCTTCATCTTTGTCATCATCAGAATCCCCAAAGACGTCGCTAGAATCCTCTTGCATTCCATCAAGAGCCATTTCATCATCACTATCATAGAGTTAACCACAAATAGATATGCATCAAATCCACCCAATTTCACACTCTCGCTCTGATACTATATTGAATTTGTAGATTGTAGAAAATAAAAGATTGCAGAAAAGAAAAGAAGGAAGAAAACTAAGTGACTACATTGTGAAGAGTTTTGTATTGATTCTTATGTTATCACCAAATGACAATTACATAAGAGTATTTATAGAAAATAGTAGCATCTAAACAAACTAATAACTGCCTAACAGCTTTGTAACAAACTAACTTCCTTAACAACTTTCAACTAATCTCTACAGTGTTACACGCCCAAAATAATAAACAACTCTATTTGATATTATAATTACTTGGTACCATTACAACAAATAATCAAATGGAGCAATACAATTTTTTGATGTAATGGGGCAATATTTTAAACTACAAGAACTGCTAAAGTGTCTTCCTTTAAACTTATAATTAAATAAATTAATTTGTAATCAAGTTATGCTCATGATTGGTTTCTTGATCATATGAGTATTGACAGACATGAAGAAATTGAGGCGATCGCTTCAGGTCCCTATGAAAACTGAGGTCTATAATTTTATATTCAAACTCTGATAATATATTATATTATTTATGAATATTCTGTATCAGGCGCATTCCAAGGTTAGTGTCATTTTAGTTTTTGCCCACATTACTTTCTCTCTTCATATTTCTAAACTTTATATTTTCCTCTCTTTTTTTAATTACTTTTTACTTTAATATTCTTCAACTTTCTTAGTATAAATAAATACGATGCAAAGTTATAATGATGAATTAGAGCATAAACAACATAATGATACATTAACCTCTAACTTTACTCATATAAGAGGCATTTTCTACATACTTTAAAAGCTAAAATAAATAAAACTTCATTTATTATTCAAATTCTTGGATCAACCCCATATTTCTATTAATATGGCATGCATATTGATTGGTCATTAATTATTATTAAATATGTAAGATAACATATCCAGAAGAACTTTCAGTTATCTCTAAATCCAAGCAAGAACAACTCTCTTTCACAACTAACATAGGCATGGACAATATGAGTGAAAAAATTGAACGTTTCCACATTTGGAACCATAACATGGCCTCGATAATCCCAGTCATTTACCAAATATAGTGCAACATCCAAAGTCCAACGCATCTTTACTTGAACGCAAGTTTTTCATTTATCACTTTACATAATTATTTGATGCAAGGTCATATAAATAATTATAATTGATCATCCCTCTCAATAAAACCAAATTCAGTAACTGTTTGGTGCTATAAAAGAAAATTGCTATATCGGTTTTTTTGGTGAAATTAATATTACTTGTCAAATTAGTAAGATGAATATCATTTTATGTCCAACATATATAGATATCCTAATGTTTAACTAATTATACTTTTATATAATTTTTCAAAACAGTCACAAAAATATTCCTCTATTCATTTTGGATATCAGAATTATAGCCTGTCTAATGGAAGGAATACCTGGAATATACGCATGTATAGTTGAAAATATTTAGCCAACATAACAAAATAATTCATGAAATATATGTACATAATATACAACGATATGCAATCAAGGAAAATATTAGTTTATATTCCGATGTTTGAACATATTTTTTGGCAATTATTAATACGTTCAAAACTACAAATTAATAATTACTATTATTATTTTATCAATTCAAAGTAATAGTGTCTAAAAATTGATGCTGTGAATTTCAAGATTCGTGGTTGTTTGAGGCTGAATTCCTACGTCAAATTGATGCCAAATTAAAAATATTGATTTGGGGGGGGGGGGGGGGTGTAACACATGACAAGGGTTTGCGACCTACGATCAAATAAGTTTGAATTAACATTGCAAGAAAAAGAGAGTTATTTTTTCTTAATAATAAAATAGAATTGTTAAAACAATAATAATATAAATATTACTTATAATTTTTGTATATGCTGAGGTATAAATATAATTACGAAAATGTTAAAATATTGAGGAATAAAATAATATTTTTCCGACAATGAATGAGTTAGATGAAGGAGAAAAGTAAGAGGAAAGAAAAATAAAAGATTTTTTAAAAATAAAATGTCGGTTAATCAGGTGCATCTCTCCAGGGCCTAGGCCCGTCTCCTATCCCCATGCACAAGTAACATTCGGCGTCTGCCAACGTGGCAATATCAGAATGGATTCTTATAACATCGTTAACTAACGTTATACTCCAGTAAAATACTAAAATCATCTCCTTCCCTCATCACTATTTCCTTAATCCCTGATTTAACCCTCTACTTTCCTAAAATCTCGACCATATCCCCGTCGAAGCCAGCACTGCGAAAACCCAGAAGCCTTTTTTTTTTTTTTAATTTTATTTTTTCCTTATGTTTCTCTCTCTAACTTGCCATCTCCCTCCTTCCCTCCATCTTCCCCCTCCTATCTCTCTCTCTTACACTCCCGAATTCCGTTAATTTCTCCTTGATTTATCGATCAGGCGGCTGTAATCTCGTAATCCATGACGGTGATGACTCCTCAGCCGTTGGATGTAATTCCACTTTCTCCAACTTCCAATTTTCGGTTTATGATATTTTTCACTCTTTCATCCGCGTCTGTAGATATGCATGCATAACGTTATTTTGATGATTTGTTCGAGTTTATGTATGTGGCGAAGTTTTCTTTTTTTGTCTACGGACGCGTGTCTGTTTGTTGGGATTGACTGGCTTTGATCCACTAGGGTTTTGCGAACTAAAACGAGGTTTTAGCAACTTAATTTAATTTGATTTTTCATTAGAAATTATTAATTGGAGTTGGTTGAGTGAGTACGAAGTTCAAACTATGGATTAAGTCTTATGGTTTCACCGGATCACGCTTGATTGATCGTATTGTTTTGCTTGTGAAACTGTAGCAACAAGAAGATGAAGAAATGCTGGTGCCACACTCAGATTTAGTTGAAGGTCCTCAGCCTGTAGTCGAAGGGCCTCAGCCAATGGAAGGTACTGCTCTCTACGGCTCTACTAGAATTTAGGCTGTTTGGTAGAGAGATGCACAAGTGTGTATGAAGTTCAGTCTTCTTTTCAATTTATTTTTTGTTTTACCTGGCATGCATTCTTTAGGTTAGACTGTTACAGTTTATGATTTTTCTAAGTGCATTCAAAGTTTTGAGGTTTTGTTCTATTTGTGTCGTGTTTTGAAAGCATTGTCAATTTCTTAGTGGCGCCAGTGGAAAATGCTGGGACCGTGGAGAATCAGGCCAATGAGGAGCCACAAGCTTCACGTTTCACTTGGACAATAGAGAACTTTTCCCGATTGAATGTGAAGAAGCTATATTCAGATGTCTTCGTTGTTGGGAGTTATAAATGGTAATTTAAAGCTTTAATTTAACTTTATCTTCCTTCACCTAGCTTGATTTGTATAGGATGCAAATGTATTGTGTTAGTTAGAATTAATCGGAAAAAGTACTAATAGTTTATAAACTATAAATATAATGCCATGAATAGAAGTCACACAGCTAGAATTTTTTTATTTTATTTTATTGTGAGTGATCCGTATGACAATTGAATTGCACTGGTTTCTACAGGCGGGTGCTTATTTTTCCGAAGGGAAACAATGTGGACTACTTGTCAATGTATTTGGATGTGGCTGATTCTACCACCTTACCATATGGGTGGAACAGATTTGCACAGTTTAGCTTGGCTATAGTTAATCAAATGCATAACAAGTTGACAATTAAGAAAGGTACATCCTAGGAGTGCCTTTTTTTCTGTTTTTTTAGGCAGCAGACCGATCAACCTAGACATAACTGTGTATGCAAGCTATAAGTTGACTCTGCTGCTTGCTTTGTTAAGCTTTCTATTGCTGTTTGTTTTGTTCAGAATTTTTCAAATGCCTTGACCCCCACTTAACTCCTCTGCAACCCCACCAAATTTGAAGGATTAATTTGTTTAATTGATGGAACACAAAGTTTATCTATGTCCTCCAGCATTAGCTACCTACCCCATGATTCTTGTGGTAACTTAAACCTTGTTGTGGATTCCGCAGATACTCAGCACCAGTTCAATCAAAGGGAGAGTGATTGGGGTTTCACATCTTTCATGCCTCTTAGTGAGCTGTATGACCCCAACAAGGGTTATCTAACGAATGATACTTGTATTGTTGAAGCTGATGTGGCTGTACGTAAAGTCATTGATTATTGGACATATGACTCAAAGAAAGAGACAGGCTTTGTTGGACTCAAGAACCAGGGAGCAACTTGTTATATGAATTCTCTGCTCCAAACTTTGTACCACATTCCTTACTTCAGAAAGGTTACAATATGTTCCTGTCACTTATCTAGTTCTGATATATTTATCTGTCTTGTGTATGAATTATGGTTAAGGAAGCATGAGAGGTTTCACCCTAACCTTAAAATTGTTGTATCAGGCTGTATATCACATGCCAACAACTGAGAATGATAACCCCACAGGAAGCATACCTTTGGCCTTACAGAGTTTATTTTATAAGCTCCAATATCATGACACCAGTGTAGCTACAAAAGAATTGACTAAATCATTTGGATGGGACACATATGATTCCTTTATGCAACATGACGTGCAAGAACTTAACAGAGTTTTATCTGAAAAGCTCGAAGACAAGATGAAGGTACTGATGTCTCACAACATGATATTTTTTAAGTGTATCTATCTTTTTCTATAAACAAAGTAAGTTGTGAAGTAATATTAGCTCTTGTCCTAGCACAGGGAACTGTTGTGGAAGGAACTATACAAAAATTGTTTGAAGGGCACCATATGAATTACATAGAGTGCATCAACGTAGATTTCAAGTCTACTAGAAAAGAATCATTTTATGGTATTGGTTGTTTCTCATACAGTCGTACTTCTTCCTGGCAGTCTGACATTGACGTGGAGATTTATAACCCGTGTTCTTGTGGCAGATCTTCAGCTTGATGTAAAAGGTTGTAAGGATGTTTATGCTTCATTTGACAAGTATGTAGAAGTTGAACGTCTTGATGGAGATAACAAATATCATGCCGAAGAACATGGTTTGCAGGTATGCTGCTGCAGTAGCAGATAATGGTGTGTATTTGAGAATATTCATTTAGTTTATTGATTTAAGGAATTCTAGTTAACTTCCTTTACCCTAAGAAATTTCGTGTACTTCAATATCTCTGGTTTCTCCTCCTTGATTGATATATTGATTGGTGTAACATTTTCTCTCAATGTCCATTTCTCCGTGGCTGAAAAATATTATTTGACCATAGGATGCAAAGAAGGGTGTCTTGTTCATTGACTTCCCTCCAGTTCTCCAGCTTCAATTAAAGCGTTTTGAATATGATTTTATGAGGGATACGATGGTTAAGGTGAGTTGTTAAAATATTGATTAGTGCTTAGTTATTGCTTGATGTTTGATTATCTTTATCTTGTTACTTTATGTATATTCTGGGTGCCCTAATAATTCTTAGCATCTTCAGCAAATGATCACTATGGGCTTAATGTTTGAATCGTAGCTAAGAGTTATAAAATATATCATTCTGTTTTTATATTTACTTGTTTAAATGGAGTTTTCCTGTATTTCGACTGGTGAATTTGGTAACAACGCTTGTTCGTTGCTCTCCAGTCTTAATAAAGACAAAAAAATCATTAATAGATAAGTTTATCCTAGTTTCGGAAGTTAATAATTCTTAGTGTTTTCTGTTTCAGAATGTAGTCTTGGTAACTTAGGGGTGATATCTGTTGTGTTTCCACAAGAAGGAAGTCTTGTTTCGATGCTGATTTTGCAAAATCTTGTTGTATCTTCTTCCTCCAAATTCTTTGATAGGACATAGCGGTAGTGGTTACAGATGGTTATTGCTAAATATATTCTCAGAACTGTCATCTATTCACCTTATTAAGTTCTACTTGAAAGCTCTCTTTCATTCTTGTGCTGCCGGTTAGTACTTGCAAGCATCATAATGAAGATTTGATCTGTGCATCATATTAAATCCCCTCACTCATTTCTATTGGGCGCTTTCTGCCACAGTCAAGCTTCTACAGAAAATCTCATCTGAGAATCCTTTATTTCTTAATCATTGGAGTTTTAACAATTGTCTTGGTGAATGTTCAAAATTGCTCATGGTGGCAGATAAATGATCGATATGAATTCCCATTGGAGCTTGATCTAGATAGGGACAATGGAAAGTATTTGTCGCCAGAAGCAGATAGAAGCATACGAAACCTCTACACACTTCACAGGTTATTGTACCCTCTTTACCCATAACTCTAGCTCTACTTGTTTCCTGCCTTTTGAAATTTAGGCATCTCTTGTTTTTATCGAGTAGGATTGGGAACTGTGAAGTTTCAATCTCAAATAACAGAAGGATGTGGGAGAATTTCATTTACGTCTAATAAGAATTTGTTACACATGTTTTCCATAAGATCCTCGTATGATAAGATGATGCTCTGGTATCTAATTCTCTTAAGCTTAGGTTAATCGTTTTTTTATATCCTTTTTTCTAATTACCCATTCCATTAGTTCCATAATGCAACAACTTAATAAGTTTTTGTCCTTCATTTACTAGGTGATGTCAGCATTTTTATAACTTTTTTAAGGCATTCTCTTCTGTTAAGTGACTCTTTGCCTGATGTTGGTTGTGGGCCTTTGTTATGCATATCAAGAATCATATGAGATGCTTTAGAGTGGCCAGTATTGGACTGTAGTTGATAAATCTTGATGGAGATGGCATGATGTTTTCTTACTTATATTTGAGACGAGAAATTTGCATGTGTCCTGCCAGTGGCAGATCTGGTAAAATGTTCTTCACTCATTTTATATGCATAGACCAATTTGCTGTAGTATTGTTCTGGGGTTCCTCATCCTATGTACCTTCTTTTTACTTGATTGATTTACTAGTTGTTATCAAGAAAAATAAGAGCCTTTCCCTCAAATACTGTTCTGTCTTAACCTTCTCCTTTTCTTTTCTGCTTCTTTTCTGTAACAGTGTTTTAGTTCACAGTGGTGGGGTGCATGGTGGACACTATTATGCTTTCATCAGACCAACACTTTCTGACCATTGGTATGTGTCTTATTTCTGAAGATTCTCTATCCCTTGATCATTTTGCATCCACTAACGTATATATTAATTTTCAGAAGATATGCAAATTTTTTTTGTTGTTCCCTGGTTTCATTTTTTATCATGAAAACCCATTTGAAATTTTTATTTAACTCTTGGGCTAATGTAGCTAATAATGGTTGCTTAATTAATTCGATTTCATCCTTTCGTATCAATTCATCTGAAAAGCATACCAGACTTCATGTATGATTCACTTTTCAGGTATAAGTTTGATGATGAGAGGGTCACGAAAGAAGATGTGAAGAGGGCATTAGAGGAGCAGTATGGTGGTGAGGAAGAGGTGATTTCTGCCTTTTGATTCTGTGTCTTTTTCATCCTTTTTATTTGTGTGCTTAAGTTCCCTATATTTGACAGTTGCCACAGACAAATCCTGGCTACAACAATACTCCATTCAAATTTACAAAATATTCGAATGCATACATGCTTGTGTATATACGAGTGAGCGACAAGGATAAGATTATATGTGATGTGGATGAGAAGGATATTGCAGAACATCTTCGAGTAATATAAGCAATACTCTATCTATTCTTTTCGCCTTATCATTATCTAAGAGGTTTTTTCATGAAGCATCACTTGCCTACTCATTCCAGATAAGACTGAAAAAAGAACAAGAAGAAAAAGAAGACAAGAGAAGATACAAAGCACAAGCCCACCTTTACACTATTATCAAGGTCATTGTTGCTGTTTTGCATTCTCATTTAAAATTGATATTTGCTATTTTAGTAAACGGATTACTGAAGCTGTTTATTAATATTTTCAGGTTGCTCGAGACGAGGATTTGAAAGAACAGATTGGGAAGGATATATATTTTGATCTTGTAGATCATGATAAAGTCCGCAACTTCCGAATCCAGAAGATGATGCCTTTTAATCTCTTCAAGGTATCTTATTTCCTTATCCTTGATGTGTCAAATCGCACTAAACTAGCCCTTTATGATACTACTAAAAGTTCATTATTAGACTTTATTCATTTCAATAAAATCTGCTCATAGTGCTGATGCCTCGTGAGTGAAAATCGTTGCAGTAGTGTTTCCAGAAAGATAATGTATGTCTGAAAAAATTGCAGGAAATAGTATTAATCTAGAGATTTGTATCATGCCATGGTCCTATTTGGTTATTGCCGTTTTTAAAGTGAATTGGTTATTGCTGTTGGTAAAGTGAATCTTGTGGTTTCTTATGAAGGAAGAAGTTGCGAAAGAGTTTGGTATTCCAGTTCAATTTCAGCGCTTCTGGATATGGGCAAAAAGGCAGAACCATACTTATCGTCCAAACCGACCACTGACACCCCAGGAGGAAGCGCAAAGCGTAAGCATGTCCTTCTGATAGGCTTAAAATAATGGGGGAACAATGTTTCTTTCTGAGAATACTTAACCTATCTGTTTGTTAGTGGATAAAATATTTTAGAAGTATGGCATGAGTGCCCTCTCTACAAATAGAACTCCAACACTCACTGCAAGTCTGCAACTAAAAAATGATTATAAAATAGTATTTTATTAACCTCTAATTGTATTTCAAACTTGACTGGTAGATTTTTCAGTCTATCTTTAAAATTGACACAATGCATAACGCTTATGTTATTTGCGAATATTCAGTAATGTACTCTCTATTGCAATGATATGTTATTAGATTTAAAAGATATAAACATGGAAATATGTGGTATATAATGAGATTGGAACGCCTAAAACTAGAATTGGAAGTCAAACCAACACTGGCCAACTCAAAACTGATACTTGAGCCTTTCTCTTGGCTGGTTCCTGTCCAGTTCCATAAATGATGGTATCGACTTTTCCTAAACATTACCAGGACCACCCATTGTTTCATTTGGTTTCATGATCATGATAATTTGTCAACTGAGTTGAATTTGGCTTTGGCTTGGTGAATCTTATACTACGCTTACTTTCATGATGTCTACAAGATGTTATATGGCTATTTCATTTTGTCTATCTAGTTTGCTTTTTAGGTACCCTCATCCTAATTTTGCTCTGCAGGTTGGAGCATTGAGGGAAGTATCCAATAAAGCGCACAATGCAGAGCTGAAATTATTTCTGGAAGTAGAGTTTGGACTGGTATCTTTATGATAATTTTCACCTTCGATTATTTTGTTCCTTTCATGTACTAGAAATGACCATTGCTGGATTTTTGTTCCCCCTGCTTCAACTCTCTTTGTGCTAAATGTATAGGATTTACAACCAATTCCTCCACCAGAAAAAAGTAAGGATGAAATACTCCTGTTCTTTAAGCTTTATGATCCCGAGAAAGAAGAGCTTCGGTACTTCTTAATATACATTTGATCATTTTTATCTTTTTTCTTTTCTTTTCTTTCAATGAGCTGCCATCATACAAATCAAAATTTTACAGATACGTTGGGAGGCTTCTTGTCAAGAGCACTGCAAAGCCCATTGAAATCCTATCAAAGTTAAATGAAATGGCTGGATTTACCCCTGATGAAGAGATTGAGCTTTTTGAGGTTTGTCTGCTATAAAATTACAGCCAAATTAGAACTAAAGAATTGCTTCTTTTGATATGCATTTGCCATTACATTATCATATTTTGCTAACCCTACAGGAAATAAAATTTGAGCCATCTGTTATGTGCGAATGCCTTGATAAGCGAGCTTCCTTCCGGTTCAGTCAGGTTTACTATTTGTTTTTATTTTATTCTTTATTTTTGTTTTTATTAATCATTTTAGTACTATGTTTTGTACTCATTCATCCCTCTCCCTCCCCCTCCTTGCTCCAAAGATCGAAGATGGGGATATCGTTTGCTTCCAGAAACGACCTCCGGATGAACGCAAGGACCAAATCCGTTTCCCTGATGTTCCTTCATACTTGGAGTATGTGAAAAATCGCCAGGTCAGTTTCTTTCTTGCTGATCATGCAACTAAGATTTAAACTCCAGGTTGTTTAATACACATATTCTGAATATTGGCAGTGAATTATCAAATCTTAATTTATTCTATTGTATAGCTAGGTGGGATCTTTCTAGCCACTTCTGGTGAATTGTGTTGATATTAGATTTAGTATGTGTTTGCTTTTAGTAATAGTTGGCTGTGAGCTACTATGTGAAGTATCTTACTTTCTTTTTGGATGTGGAGAGCAACTTTCTTGTAACCGTTTATTTGTTCTTCCGCAGATTGTGCATTTCCGATCCTTGGAGAGGCCCAAGGAAGATGAATTTTGCCTAGAATTGTGAGTACTATCTGATGGGTATCACATAGATTGTTGAGGACTCTAAATTTCAAGTACTATTTCCTTCTATTCTCTATTTTTTGAGGAATTTGTCTGTGAGCATGTGTGGCTTGAACCTACAGAGCAAAGAATCACACATATGATGATGTCGTTGAAAGAGTTGCCCAGCAACTTGGCTTGGAGGATCCATCAAAAATTAGGCTTACTCCTCACAATTGCTATTCTCAGCAACCAAAGCCCAATCCGATCAAATATAGATCAGTTGATCATTTGCTAGACATGCTTGTGCACTACAACCAGGTATTGCTGTGAAGTATCCATCCCTGAAATTTTCTTTTCTCCTTTTATAGTTCTTTTCAATTATATATATACATATATATATATATAGAGTGAGGTTCAAATAAAACCAATTTTAACATGAGAACTAAGAACTACGAAATACAAAATGAATATGCTATGAAAGTTAATGAATACGCTGCGAAAGTTAATGAATCCGAAAATTCGGAATTTTCACCAGGGTTCGAATCTCATGAGAGGCGAAAATTCTATTTTTTTTTATTCATTAACTTTCGCAGCGTATTCATTTACTTTCATAGCATATTCATTTATCATGTTCTCACAATAAAAATGGTTCTCACGTTAACCCTTCCCTATATATACATATATATATAGGAACGGTTCAAGTAAAAACCTTATTTAAAGTGAGAATGTAAGAACCATTTTTTAGCCATATATTTGTTTAGTGTAGTAATTTTCAAGGAGAATGCATTGTTCTCACGTTTGTAGGATAACAAAGGTTTCTATAATAACCCATCCCTATATATATATATTTCTTTTTCTCATTTTAAGGAGTAAAGAAAAAGGAAGTATTAATGTAACTGATTGGTTTTTTGGCCTCTTCAAATAGATCTCCGATATATTGTATTATGAAGTGCTGGACATTCCTCTTCCAGAGTTGCAGTGTCTAAAGACTCTGAAAGTCGCCTTCCATCCAACTAAGATTTAAACTCCAGGTTGTTTAATACACATATTCTGAATATTGGCAGTGAATTATCAAATCTTAATTTATTCTATTGTATAGCTGGGTGGGATCTTTCTAGCCACTTCTGGTGAATTGTGTTGATATTAGATTTAGTATGTGTTTTGCTTTTAGTAATAGTTGGCTGTGAGCTACTATGTGAAGTATCTTTTTCTTTTTGGATGTGGAGAGCAACTTTCTTGTAACTGTTTATTTGTTCTTCCGCATGATTGTGCATTCCGGATCCTTGAGAGGCCCAAGGAAGATGAATTTGCCTAAATTGTGAGTACTATCTGATGGGTATCACATAGATTGTTGAGGACTCTAAATTTCAAGTACTATTTCCTTCTATTCTCTATTTTTGAGGAATTTGTCTGTGAGCATGTGTGGCTTGAACCTACAGAGCAAAAGAACACACATGATGATGTCGTTGAAAGAGTTGCCCAGCAACTTGGCTTGGAGGATCCATCAAAAATTGAAACTTACTCCTCACGTACTATTCTCAGCAACCAAAGCCCAATCCGATCAAATATAGATCAGTTGATCATTTGCTAGACATGCTTGTGCACTACAACCAGGTATTGCTGTGAAGTATCCATCCCTGAAATTTTCTTTTCTCCTTTTATAGTTTCTTTTCAATTATATATATATATACATATATATATATATAGAGTGAGGTTCAAATAAAACCAATTTTAACATGAGAACTAAGAACTTCGAATACAAAATGAATATACTATGAAGTTAATGAATACGGCTCGAAGTTAATGAATCAAAGTTGAATTTTCACCAGGTTCGAATCTCATGAGAGGCGAAAATTCTATTTTTATTCATTAACTTCATGAGTCATCATTACTTCATCGCATATTCATTTATCATGTACTCACATATTCATGGTTCTCACGTTAACCCTTCCTATATATACATATATATATAGGAGCGGTTCAAGTAAAACCTTATTTAAAGTGAGAATGTAAGAACCATTTTTAGCCATATATTTGTTTAGTGTAGTAATTTTCAAGGAGAATGCATTGTTCTCACGCTTGTAGGATAACAAAGGTTTCTATAATAACCCATCCCTATATATATATATTTCTTTTCTCATTTTAAGAAAGAAAAAAGGAAGTATTAATGTAACTGATTGGTTTTTGGCCTCTTCAAATAGATCTCCGATATATTGTATTATGAAGTGCTGGACATTCCTCTTCCAGAGTTGCAGTGTCTAAAGACTCTGAAAGTCGCCTTCCATCATGCTACAAAAGATGAGGTGCTGATATTGCTGCACAGTACCTCCTATGTTTTTTAACTTAAAGACGTATGTTATCATCATTTTGAGTGTGCGTTTCCTATCTCAGGCTGCAATTCTCAATGTTAGATTGCCAAAGCAAAGCACTGTTGGAGATGTTCTCAATGAGATCAAAACAAAGGTTAGTCAAGTGCTTCACTCATGTTCTGCTCCTAGCCATAGTCTTTAAGTTAAACTCGTTGCTTCTTCATCAGCTGTCCTATTGGAGAATAAGGGAAAAAACTGAAGTTGAACTTCATTGATATGATTTATTCTTCGATGTGCCTTTTTCTTGGATTATGTTCCTTTTATTATCCCTTTGCATCTTTCATAGGTTGAATTGTCTCACCCAAATGCTGATCTTAGGTTGCTTGAAGTTTTCTATCACAAGATATACAAGGTAATGATCTTGGCTCAAACGTTATGTTTATTCTTGATATGTTTGCTAAATCTTTCTGGTCATTTATTGCATGTCGGGCATTTTTGCTTGTAGTTAGACACTAAATAATCACAGCAACCGATCTGATCTGGCATATTGTTGCTTGACTGGATGGCATGAAGTTGATGCACCACACAAATAATTTCAAGCAAATTCTGAGCCCGTGTTCATTTACATATGTAGCTGAACGATTTTTCGGTATAGATAATCCTAATCTCTCTTAATTTTGCAGATTTTTCCCATCCTTGAGAAGATTGAGAACATAAATGACCAATATTGGACTTTGCGTGCTGAGGAGGTTAATTCTATTTCCTAAGCCTTATCTCGTTCTCATACTTGTGGATAAATCATATGGGCAGTTTTGCTATACTGCCTGAACACTCTTAGCCCTTAGAACACAAGTTTGATCAATCTAATGAACAACAAACATTTTGGGACCTAATTGAGGGAATCACAGCATTAACTTCTTCCAGCCTATATTTATACAGTCTTGTTTATCCTTAGATTCCAGAAGAAGAAAAGAATCTTGGGCCCAACGATCGCTTGATTCATGTTTACCATTTCACGAAGGAGGTTTCCCAGAATCAAGTGGTATTTCAGCCTTTTCTGAACCCTAGGTTTGTTACTAGATATGGATAAGTGTATAGACACTCATGTAATGCTTTGCTTTTTACCCTGAACAGCAAGTGCAGAATTTCGGGGACCCATTCTTTTTGGTCTTTCATGAAGGTGAAATATTAGCAGATGTTAAAATCCGTATTCAAAAGAAATTGCAGGTGCCAGATGAAGAGTTTTCAAAGGTATGTAGAGTTTGACTTTATTGAGTTTTGTTATTTTGTTGTCATTACCTCGATACATTCTGTTCATTTGTAGATTATGTTTCCCTTCTGATCATATATTTTTGGCTAAAATGTACAGTGGAAGTTCGCATTTTTGTCATTGGGGCGTCCGGAGTATCTTCAGGACTCTGACGTTATCTCCAGTCGTTTTCAGGTCCATATGATCCTATTTCCCCCCTGATCATTGTGATATTAAGTAAATAATCTTTAGCTGGAATTCCAATTGAAACTGATGGTGTCTGTCTTTTTCCCAGAAGAGATGTTTATGGTGCTTGGGAGCAGCACCTCTGAAACACTCTGATACTACACCTAAAAGGGCATATACTGTGAACCAGGTGAGTCACCAGTTTGCTTTCCTTTTAATCTTGTGTTATACTTCTCTTCTATATGCTTCTATACATGCATAGGGAAATTACAGTTCATTATATTAAGGGACACCAAAAATTCACTAAATTGACTTTTTAGTACCTTTTTTCTAAAGAAAAATTTGTGCCGGGCTCCAGTTGTTTATCTCATCACTCTCAGTTAATAATCTCAAGTAATACATAGGGCCTGCTGTTCATGAACTTTTCTGAAATTTATACTCTGATTATCACAGAACCGCCACACATTTGAGAAGCCAGTTAAAATATACAATTGAAGTTGGGGTGGTGCCTTCATCTGAATTTGAAAGAAAAATTTCGGGTAAGTGTGGATATCAGGAGGAGAGTTGAGGTAGAAGAGAGGCAGATATTTGCTCGTTCCTTTCTGAAGGTCATGGTGATAGTTTCTTTTGTTGATTAATTTTTCATTTTAACATGGATTGGAAGGAATGGCTCGTTTCTCAGGGTTATTTTCTCGATTCGGGCAGTAGATATTGCGTTTTCTCATCTTCCCGTCATCACATTGCCCTGCAGTAGGCTGGAATTATTACATTGCTTTCAATCCCCATGTAATATCGTGCATAACATGATTTATAGGTTGCTGGGTCTGTAAAGTGACTATAGTTAGTAGTCTCTTCGTTATTTATCCTTCTCAAGTTTCATATTCCTTTGTTTTGTTTGTAGTTAATGTCATATAAAGGAGATGTGGTTGTAAAAGAAACAATTCAGTTATTCTTCAAATAGATATTCATAGATAGCCACCACTTAATTTCTGCCTCTACGATGCGCCGTTACTTTTGTTATATTTTTTGCTATGCGATTTTCAACAATTTTGGGTGTGTATATATATTTTACACAGTGTGTGCAAGCAAGGGTGACATAAGAATACTAATAAAATATTCCATCCGTTTTCCAATTTTTTTCCTAATTTTTCGATGTTCCCCATTTTCTTTTCTATTCTATTTATGATTACTATTTTTCATACTTATTATCCTCAATAATATTTTTTATTTATATTTTTTACCATCTATTTTTCATCATTATTTTTCTTACTTACTCTCAATAATTCATTTATTTACATATTTTTATCACTTATGGTCTATATTAATATTACATTAATATGAGATCTTTATTTCATTCATAATATATTTAATAATATTTATTAAAATTTGTGTTCAAGATTCTCATGAAGGAATTTGAGTTGAGGAATGGAGGTAGAAACTATTAGGAGAAAATAATCTGTAAAGGGATACATGGAATTTACCAGAATGTCCTTGGTGCTATTGTGCCTTTGAGTTGCGAGCTATGGGTACCAGTTTGCTTGATTCGTAAATGGGATCGACCAAAATGCTCTTGGGGCGCATCTACCAGTTTGTTTGATTTAGGAGTCGCAGTTTGTTTCTCCATCGAAGTGATGAAATCAAACAGTATTTTCGAATTATTCCACTGCAAAATGCATCTTGAGAAAAGAACAATTGCAATACGGGGCACATAGTTGATACTGTTACAGACAAGGAGGGAACATCACAAAATTTACAAGACCCTGTAGGAGATGGACGCCTTCATTGGTTTCAATGCATAGTTTATTCCAAGCTTGTGAATGAGCGGATTTTATTCGGACTTGAATCAATAAATAAGTATTGGTTCTGGTTTTTGAACCAACCCACTAAATACCATATCCGAACCGAACCTAGGTCATCAAACTATGGGTCTGACTTGGGTAATTACCAAACGCTAAAATGATTATCAATTATATAATTTTTTCATAACTTAATAAAAAATGACTATTAATTAGTATCATAATATAAAACACATTAGACAAGCCCATAGTGCACCAAAAAATAAAAACAAAAACTATTAGACCTGATTGGACCCGGAACAACAAGAGTTGGATCAGACACATACGTATCGAAATGGCCTCAGATCGGAGATCGAAAGCATTGTTCAATAGAACTTTGGCGATTAGGGTTGGTCGGTTAAATCATAGTTCATTGACAAGTCTAGCCTGTTCATTTTTAAGAGCAGCAAAAGATAATATCTTGCTTTGTAGCCTGCACAACATTAACCACAATGACAGAACTAAGATCCATAAATTCAATAAAATCTAACTGTAAAAATCTAATAGGTGTTTTTAGTGCTTTTTTCGAAAGAAATTTGTAGATGAATATGAGCCAATCATCAAGGATGCCAACGAGAAATAGGCAATTGAGAAAATCGACTATTTTAGTTCTGCCGTTTCAGAAAATCAAGATGAAGCCCTATGTTTAACAACATTCCTGCTCTAGAAATCAAGAAAACTGAATTTCATGCAGAGCAGAAAACGCACAGGTAAAGGAGAGGCAATGAACTACATACATACCCAGTCCGAGCAATTCAATTCCATCTTGCTGAAAAGTGTGCGTTTGTCTTCTTTGATCCTAAGCATGGATTCAATTTTTCAACCGCAATTTGGAGATCCTGCATAAGTGCACACTTCAGTCTCTCCCTACTTTTTCTTTTTTGACTATTGGGATGAAGGGGAAAGAGAACTAGCAGATGACAACTGTTAAAGAAAATTATATTTCAATAATTCAAACATGCCTTTGAATAATCAGACTAAGATCTGATGCAGTCACCAACAAGTATGCGCATCTATTTTCGGTCTTTTTCTCATAAGAAAAGTGCTTCATATGCTTCTAAGTAGCTTAGGTCAAAGTGAAGATGTGTGAAAAAAAGGTATGTCCAGAAGTACTTCAAGAGGAGCCGCACAATGGAACTGAGTGTTATGATACATGTAGTAACGCAATCTATCACATACAACTAGAAAAGTAGAAAATGATAGTTCAGTTCTTGATGCACACGAGAGACAAGTCCAACCACGCTTATGTTTTACACACTGCCCAAACAAGATTGAAAGATTCATGTATCTAATGTTAAAAGAGTCAACATTACATCCCTACACTCACACAGGCGCTGCATGATAGTTCAGCTGCAGGGAAGGAACAAATCCAAAATGTGACACTAAAACTTTTAAGCATAAAATGTAATATATGCATAAGTTAATAAATAATTTCCACTCGTGGAAAACCAAGAGTCAGAGAAGCAGACAAAGGAAGAATGTTGTACCTCGCATGACGCCAAGCCCTTCATGTGTTTAGGAAGACTTCCATAATCATCTATTGATACATTCAGGAAACGCTTAGAATCTTCAGCCCATCTGTTCTTTCTTCTATACTCATCATAAACAAATATATCAGTCACTAATTTCTATCAAAACTGCTACTAGACTTGTATATGGAAGAAAAACAAATGGGAGACAGTAAATTGTGTAACCTTCTATGTCATAATCAGATTCATACATCTAGTGAGCTTCACCACAAGTACCACGTACACGAAACAAAAATTAGTGCTTAGAAAGTGTAAGACTAGCCACGATATTATGAAATACAATCAACTCACCTTGACATGCTATGACTGCAAGAACTACTATCAGAAATCCCAAAGTTTTTCGAACTCAATGAATCATCAAGTCTACAATAGATGTCAAGGAAAAGAAAAAGCCAAAGACCACCACCAATCCACTTCGTAAATCCTCAGCCAATTCCAGAATCTGATACGGAAAGCTACAAGAAGACTACATATGAAAATCCTACGATTCAAATAAAATGCTAGTGCAGTTGTACAACTAATTTAGAGGATACATCGTCGCTCCTCTTCAATTAATCACTGGCTCACTGCTTCCGGGGGAAAATGTATTCAGAGAAAAGTCATCTACCACAGCTTCTTCATCAAAATCAACTAATACACTATTTTAGAAAAGATTCAAAATCACCACAAATGTACTAGAAGAATGCAAAAGAAGTAAAAAGAAAAAAAAGTGATCCAGATTTACGTGGGGAATGTAGTTGGAGGAGGAATAGAGGTGATCCTGGAGGTCAAGAAATGTCACTCCGAGTCTTCTTCAAGATCTCATTGCAATGTCCCAGGAGCTCCTCGAACGACACCGTTCCGAATGACACGGATTCCAGTGGTTGCAGAATATCGCCAGCGCTGTGCTCAATTTTCCGATGGGTTCCTCCATCGTCTTCCATTTCAATTTTCCCTGAGATGCCTCGCTTAAGTTATATTTGTTAGAGTTAATACTTGTATCAAAAGCGCCTGTAGCTCAGTGGATAGAGCGTCTGTTTCCTAAGCAGAAAGTCGTAGGTTCGACCCCTACCTGGCGCGTTAATTTCTGTTTTGAATTATTACTTTTTCTTTTTTGATATAATGGGTATTTAAATTCAAAATTTCCAAATTTTCCAAAACCCAACTCAAAGTGTCAAAATTGATATTGTTTAATGACATTTAACAGTTTTTGCAAATATTTTTTTTATTGGAATTATATATTTTTTTTTTGGTATTGTGGGCATTTAAATTCAAAATTTTCCAATTTACCAATACCCAACTTGAAGTATCAAAATTAATATTGTTTGATGCCATTTACCATTTAAGTGTTCATTTTTCTCACATTCCAACTTGGGTTTGGATATAATATGTGAATCTTAAATTTATACGGCAAAATAATAACAAGATTTTTTTTACACAGTAATCTAGTGGTAAATGGGAGGTCGAGTAAAGTTAAACTAGGCGACACCACTTTATACAAGGAGGTCAAGCTTTGAAAAAACTCCCCAACATTTAACCTAATAAAACTTCAAACAAGATGATACAACATTCAGACGTGCTGGAAACAATGGGGTTCGTGAGAGGCAGTCGATGGCATGCATCAGCTTCCTCCTCGGACCAATGGCATCCCGTACCCATGTCTTTAAGCTTCTGCATAGTGAGATTTGCCAGCTGAAATTTGCCAACCCTTCTCATCTGGAAAACCTTGATGAATCGTGCAAGACCAAGAGAAAAGAGCCAATTCTCCAGTCCTCCTGCCTTCCTAATCTTTTTCTCAAGATACGACGCTCTCATCCTTTGATTCAGAAATGAGGTGCTATCAGCAAGTATCTTCATTCCCTGCCTAGCTCTTAGGATGCTGCATGGACCATTAACATTCGCCTCTCTAAGACAACGAAGTGGAGGATTGTCCGAGGTGATCCTCTGAGTCTGGGATAAACTTGGTGGCTTTTAAAGATTTACAGTGGGCACTTCTAGAGGAAGTTGAGGTTGAACAGTGTGTTCTGCAGATGACATGGATTTTCCAGTTCGTTGACTGATAAGCTTTGAGGCGGAGTTTGCTGATCGGACATTGCAACTGGGAGTTGGTGTTTCTAGGCGACTGGGAGTTGGTGGTGTTTTGGCAACTGCTGAGTTGGTGATGCTTCTTGGATTTTCTTGGAGATGACCATCTCCTACATTGGGCATTGCTGACTGCTTCTTATTAGGCAAAGGTGGGATTATAATTGTGATTATCTGCTTCTTGACCACCATCCAATCTCCATCATCAGGTGGATCAGTGTTGGGATTTTGATGCTTCTTTCCAGGGATGGGATGGTTCTGCCTGCTTTGGCTTCACCATTAGCTGTATATCTGCAAAATCAATGTCAGAAAATAATTTTAACTTTTCAGAAAGAGGAACTTGCAATCAGAATGTCGGTGATTGATATAAGAGCAAGCCAAGAACCTACAAAGTTGATTAACTAAAATTATTTGCAAGGAACAAGGGTGATAAACCGCTGACAGCAACCCAAAAAATAAAAGAAGATCAAGTAAGCATCTGTACTTTATATCTGACTAAAAAAACAATAAACCTATTTCTGTTGGTTCATCCAATAGATGAAAATAGAAAAAAAAAAAGAAAAAAGAGGAAAAAGCACAGTGATGAGGATAATAGAAGTTTATAGACATTTGAACCATTACAATCTGAATATACAGGACTAGTTGTTCCAGACTCATTTCTACTTATTCTTAATTCAATTGTAGTAAAGCATATGTTAGATTGTTAATTGTTACAAACTCAGTGGCTATCCATGAGAAAGCAGACACGCTATCATGCTGCCACTGCAAAAGGAATAAACGAGAATTGGATTATTTTCAATTGAGAATATAACAGTTAAATCTCCTATTGGAGTATTTTCCATTGGGGTAAAGCATAGGTTATATTGTTAACTGTCAACTTTTCCATTTCTAAAAACAATAAACCACTTTCTCTTTGGTCACTTTTAACTCGAATGAAGATTAGCAAGTTCAAAATCCCCCTAACTTTTCTTCAGATTTTCACCACATTGACTCCTTGTTGAATCTTTCACAGGTTCAGGCCATCGCTAACAATTGGATATAGTATTCAAAGATATGCTCATTTCTTCTTTCCAAAGTTTGGAAAGATTCCTCTAGAAATGCAGTCAACTCCAGTTGTTACAGCAACTCCCTTGGAAACCCACATTCATGGACTGAAAGCTAGCTTTAGATTTGAGTGGCATTTGAGCCATAACCACAATTCTTCAATGTGGTTTCTCCAGCATCTTACATTCTGAGTAAAATTATTTTCTTATAAAGGAAGATCCTGGCATAACAAGCAACAATTAGAATATACCTATCAATGTTGGAGAAGTGAGTTCCCTAATAATTCAACGAAAATTTTCTATCTCAATCCATTATCTTGATCAACTTCGTGTTCATCTCAAAATTACTATAACACATTTAAATATCACCCGAAATTGGAATCATTTAAAGTACGAGATTTGCTTAACTATCATTAAGTTTACAATAGCCATCCAAATCAAATAATCCAGCTTAGCCTAAATCCCAAAACTATTGTGCAGTAGAAAAAATAGCCAAATGATCAAGGAGTTCTTTATTCAACCAAAAAAATGATATCAACACATAGCACAGAGCTTTTCTCATAGAATTGTTACTCCATTACCAAAGTCCTGAAAATATAAAAATAACAATTAGGAAAATAACTTCGAGCTTTGCAAATTGTAATCCGTCATCACTTCTCAGCTCTTGAATAAATCTAAACTCAAGGATTATGAATATCCCCGATCAAATCAATGAAATAAAGAATCAGTATTCCTTCGATCAAGCGAGAGGTTCAAGACATTGTGATTGAAGGAGGAAACTGCAAACCTGATTAAAATGAGAACTGAAAAGAAAGACGAGCTCCGTTGGAATCGCGGCTTCGATCTCTTGAAATTCTGTCCTGTGCCGTTCAATTGAGTACTTGTGAATCGAGTTTTTGATGCCATTTACCATTTAAGTGTTCATTTTCTCACATTCCAACTTGGGTTTGGATATAATATGTGAATCTTAAATTTATAGGGCAAAATAATAACAAGATTTTTTTTACACAGTAATCTAGTGGTAAATGGGAGGTCGAGTAAAGTTAAACTAGGCGACACCACTTTATACAAGGAGGTCAAGCTTTGAAAAAACTCCCCAACATTTAACCTAATAAAACTTCAAACAAGATGATACAACATTCAGACGTGCTGGAAACAATGGGGTTCGCAGAGGCAGTCGATGGCATGCATCAGCTTCCTCCTCGGGCCAATGGCATCCGTACCCATGTCTTTAAGCTTCTGCATAGTGAGATTTGCCAGCTGAAATTTGCCGACCCTTCTCATCTGGAAAACCTTGATGAATCGTGCAAGACCAAGAGAAAAGAGCCAATTCTCCAGTCCTCCTGCCTTCCTAATCTTTTTCTCAAGATACGACGCTCTCATCCTTTGATTCAGAAATGAGGTGCTATCAGCAATTATCTTCATTCCCTGCCTAGCTCTTAGGATGCTGCATGGACCATTAACATTCGCCTCTCTATGACAACGAAGTGGAGGATTGTCCGAGGTGATCCTCTGAGTCTGGGATAAACTTGGTGGCTTTTCGAGATTTACAGTGGGCACTTCTAGAGGAAGTTGAGGTTGAACAGTGTGTTCTGCAGATGACATGGATTTCTCCAGTTCGTTGACTGATAGCTTTGAGGCGGAGTTTGCTGACGGGCATTGCAACTGGGAGTTGGTGTTTCTAGGCGACTGGGAGTTGGTGGTGTTTCTTGGCAACTGGGAGTTGGTGATGCTTCTTGGATTTTCTTGGAGATGACCATCTCCTACATTGGGCATTGCTGACTGCTTCTTATTAGGCAAAGGTGGGATTATAATTGTGATTATCTGCTTCTTGACCACCATCCAATCTCCATCATCAGGTGGATCAGTGTTGGGATTTTGATGCTTCTTTCCAGGGATGGGATGGTTCTGCCTCTGCTTTGGCTTCACCATTAGCTGTATATCTGCAAAAATCAATGTCAGAAAATAATTCTAACTTTTCAGAAAGAGGAACTTGCAATCAGAATGTCGGTATTGATATAAGAGCAATACAAGATACTACAAAGTTGATTAACTAAAATTATTTGCAAGGAACAAGGGTGATAAACCGCTGACAGCAACCCAAAAAATAAAAGAAGATCAAGTAAGCATCTGTACTTTGCCATCTGACTAAAAAAACAATAAACCTATTTCTGTTGGTTCATCCAATAGATGAAAATAGAAAAAAAAAAGAAAAAAAAAAGAGGAAAAAGCACAGTGATGAGGATAATAGAAGGCTTATAGACATTTGAACCATTACAATCTGAATATACAGGACTAGTTGTTCCAGACTCATTTCTACTTATTCTTAATTCAATTGTAGTAAAGCATATGTTAGATTGTTAACTGTTACAAACTCAGTGGCTATCCATGAGAAAGCAGACACGCTATCATGCTGCCACTGCAAAAGGAATAAACGAGAATTGGATTATTTTCAATTGAGAATATAACAGTTAATCCCTATCGGAGTATTTTCCATTGGGGTAAAGCATAGGTTATATTGTTAACTGTCAACTTTTCCATTTCTAAAAAAACAATAAACCGCTTTCTCTTTGGTCACTTTTAACTCGAATGAAGATTAGCAAGTTCAAAAAATCCCTAAAACTTTTCTTCAGATTTTCACCACATTGACTCCTTGTTGAATCTTTCACAGGTTCAGGCCATCACTAACAATTGGATATAGTATTCAAAGATATGCTCATTTCTTCTTTCCAAAGTTTGGAAAGATTCCTCTAGAAATGCAGTCAACTCCAGTTGTTACAGCAACTCCCTTGGAAACCCACATTCATGGACTGGAAAGCTAGCTTTAGATTTGAGTGGCATTTGAGCCCTAACCACAATTCTTCAGTGTGGTTTCTCCCAGCATCTTACATTCTGAGTAAAATTGTTTTCTTATAAAGGAAGATCCTGGCATAACAAGCAACAATTAGAATATACCTATCAATGTTGGAGAAGTGAGTTCCCTAATAATTCAACGAAAATTTTTCTATGTCAATCCATTATCTTGATCAACTTCGTGTTCATCTCAAAATTACTATAACACATTTAAATATCACCCGAAATTGGAATCATTTAAAGTACGAGATTTACTTAACTATCATTAAGTTTACAATAGCCATCCAAATCAAATAATCCAGCTTACCCTAAATCCCAAAACTATTGTGCAGTAGAAAAAATAGCCAAATGATCAAGGAGTTCTTTATTCGCTTAACCAAAAACGTGATATCAACACATAGCACAGAGCTTTTCTCATAGAATTGTTACTCCATTACCAAAGTCCTGAAAAATATAAAATTAACAATTAGGGAAAATAACTTCGAGCTTTGCAAATTGTAATCCGTCATCACTTCTCAGCTCTTGAATAAATCTAAACTCAAGGATTATGAATATCCCCGATCAAATCAATGAAATAAAGAATCGGTATTCCTTCGATCAAGCGAGAGGTTCAAGACATTGTGATTGAAGGAGGAAACTGCAAACCTGATTAAAAATGAGAACTGAAAAGACCGACGAGCTCCGTTGGAATCGCCGCTTCGATCTCTTGAAATTCTGTCCTGTGCCGTTCAATTGAGTACTTGTGAATCGAGTTCAATTACCAAATAAACCTTCATGTTTACGAATACTACGAAACAAAACCTTTTGACGCGATACGGCTATAAAACACGGACTCATAATTATCTGTGTTAGATTTGGATTATATTACCTTAGTCTCTATTAGTTTTGGGCGCACTTTCAAATTTCAATTTAGTCACTGGTATCTACTAAATTCTCAAAATAAATAAATAAAAATTTGTGATATAGACCTATATTCAGATATTCTAATTTAACAATATTTAATATACTTTTTTCAATTTGAAACAAAATTATTTTCTTATATTCATTTTTGTCTGAAAATTGCCAATTTTCAAATATGGATTCAAAATTATCACAAATTGCTTTAATGTTATTTTCATTTTCCTCATGTACATTCTCTTATTTCATTTTCGTGAGGACATCTTTTTGCTTGGAAATGTTCTTCACTTCTATTTGGATGAGTGAATTGAATTCAATCCAAATCCCCCTTCCCCTCAAATAAAAAAGAAAAAAGAACAAATAATCTTTTAAAAAACAAAAAGTAAAAGCAAACCTTCGACCCTGACTAAATGAAAAGGAAAATAACTAGATAAAATTATCAAAATGAAAGCAAATGTTTACTAAATATAAATGTTTTTCATTCACCAGTTTATGGAAAATGCATACTATTATTAATTTATTCTTAACAAAATATTCAAAGATCACATAAGAGGGATATTTCAAATCATTTTTATTGAATAGTTGATTATTCTGGATGAATTTATATAGACAAATGCAATATTTTTTGGTGTGTAGATAAATTTTATTGTCACCAAAGCGAACTCTTAAAAGGGTTAAGTCCATACAAGAAAACACTTCAAAAAGTTATGCATTACTTACTTTATCGGTAAATTAATTTATCATATAATACACCCCACAAATTCTACCCCACAAATTCTACCTTATGATAAAGTCGTGATGTAGTTTTTTTTCATGATATTAAATTATATACCCATAAAGCATGTCTTTATGCTGATATAATTAATATTTACTCCGTCCATAATAAGTGTATAACTTATGGATAATATCGTTTATATATATATATATATATATATATATATATATATATCATGGGGAATTGTAATCGTTGCTTATGGTGTGCACTGAGTAAACTTCACGTTCTTGTGTAATAGTCTACAAACCATACATGACCGAGTAAATCACACTTGAAAAATCATGTGTGACAGGCTATGACTCATAAAGGTGTCAGTGAGGTTCAAACATATGACCTTTTTGCCACATACCACTGGGTGTCCCAAAGGCGATATCGATTTTAATAAAATTATTGGTGAGTGTTGTTTGAATGAAGAAAATATCCCACCGTGTATTAGATTGTGAGTGGTATGAATAATTCTTTAATAAATAATGAGTGACTGTGAGGTTGAATAATAATAAATTGTATCCTAAAAAATAAAGTGATACACTTTTTTTAGACGTCAAATAAAGTAATTGTGATACGCTTATTGTAGATAAAAAGAATATTATGAAGTTAGATTTTGGTCCACAATTAGATATGACAGTGGATCCTGGATCCAATTCAGATCCGTAGATCCATATCTATTTATCAGGATCTAGATCTTCAAAAATAGGATCCGACGGATCTGGACCATTCCTTTAAAATCCGGATCTAAATCTGGATCTTGATTTTTGAGATCTAGATCCTGTCCAAATTCGACCCATGTATACATATATATCATTTTTATTTTTATTTATAAGTAGATTATGTTTTTTCTTTATAGTCAAAGTTGGATAAATTAAGTTATAAAATTGGATGGTAGATTAATAACATTAGAAAATTGTACCTTGAATTTGAAAAAAAAAATTATATATGGATTAGATATGAGTGGTCTATTTATTAAGATATGTGTGATACTTCTATTTCTATTATAATTTTATATGTTGTCATAAAAACAAAAATAAATTTGTAACTAACATATTGTATAATGATGATTGTAGAAATTATAAATAATTATTATAGTGTTGTTGTATATTTAGATTATTATTATGGTGTAACTGTGAATTATAGTTGATTTATGATTTATTTTAAAAGAGAAAATATATAGATATGGGTCTAGATCCTGGATCATGCGGATCTTATGGATTTGGATATGAATCTAATTTTTTAGATTTAATGGATCTGGATTGAATCCGAATCCAAATAAAAAATTTCGAATCTAAACCTAATAAGATCATGTCCATTGTCATCCCTATCCACAGTTGATAAATAAGAGCCCATTACCGGGTATGGGATCCGGCCCTTCATGAGCGGGTCGAAAATAATGAAAGTGGGCTCACAATGAAACGGGTCGGATCCTCACAAAATCCGCGGGCCGCGGCGTTTTAATCAAGAAAAGAATCTCGATTTCTTAAGTATTTCCTGACTACCTGATCCATATTTATTGTCCGCGATCGGTGAGGCACGGGATTATCTTCTTTCTTCATCGAAAACCTTTGATTCTCTCTCCAGAAATAGTCAGTTCGAACAATGGCAGGTGTGCCGATGAAGATTTTCGGTGGTATTCTCTTCGCGTTGTGTCTACTGGTCCCTTTGATTTCCGCCAAGGCAACCGACGTTAAGTATTGCGGTATGTTACTTCGATTAGTTGACTTATTTCGTTTACTTCATTTTCTGTAAAATTTTGATTCTTCGACGGATTCTTATTTTCTTCCTTTTGTTCTTAGTGTTGTTGCGCTTGGGTTTTTTTCGTTTAGGGTTTTTGGATTTCTCGGGAATTGATTTGCCCTATATGCCGCATTCCCCGTAAACTATATTCGATCGGTGATGTGGAGGTTATGACATGCCTGAGTTGTTATTTCTTGTGAAATTGACTTATTGAAGTTGCTCTGGACTGTTAGTCAAATAGTTGACCAAGAGAGAGAAAGTGGGAGAGGACTAGAAAAAGAAGAACTATAGAATTGTTCACTTGTAGAATGCCTGCCTTGGTAGCTGAAATTACATGCTTCCATTTTATGCATATTCAATGTGTTATATCTGTAATCTGCTTATTATGCCTTTAAGCCCTAAGGTATCGAGTTGCCTAATCATGCATCTTGCTTCATGTTTGTGTTTGTGGGATTGCAGATAAGAAGGCTAATTATATTGTCAAGGTCAATGGGCTCGACATAGATCCATATCCAATTTCCAGAGGCAAAAATACCACCTTCGCAATTTCTGCAACTACTGGTAATTGCTTTTTCTATATTCGTTTACTTTTTATGATGACGTATGTACCGGGATAAACGTAAGTTCTGGTGCTGACTTTTTCCAGCAATTATCTTTTGTATTGTATAATTGTTCCTGCATTCTCTCAATGACTTCTTAGTTTTAAATAGTTTATTAATTCATGGATGCTGTAGCTTAATTTGATTCCAAATTTTGTTCCTGTGGTTGCCAAGTGATTTAGATCTCGAGACAGCAATGTTGTTTGCCAAACTGGTTATATTGCCACTGATTTTGGAACTGCAACTTTTTACTGAATCTTTTTTTGCCTTTTGGTTGTCTTGGTATCATGCATATCTTGCTTTTGGGATGGAGAGTAGTTTCGGGATGTGTTGCTGGGCGAGGATGAAATTCGTGAATACTTTTGCATCTTTCAATTATGTTTGCTTTTGGATTAACTACAAATCCTTCTTCCATCCACATCTTTAAGAACTGTTAATGTTATCATCTCTTAAAATTCCTTTTCCTTTTTTTTATAGTCTCTGAATTTCAGAAGCATCACAGATATATTGAGTCGAACTTTGAGATACTGAACATCTAGGGAAATATTCAATGCAGGTCAAATAATAACTGGCGGGAAACTCGTGATTGATGTCTCATACTTTTGGTTTCACGTCCACAGTGAGGATCGTGATCTTTGCAAAGATACTTCATGTCCCATCAATGTTGGTGATTTTCTCGTCTCTCACTCCCAGGAATTACCTGGAATCACCCCACCTGTGAGTCATTTACTGTCTCTCCCTCCCGAGTTTCGTATTACACAAGTTGCTGATTTTTAATGTAGTAAATCAAGAGGTGCTAGAACACTTGATATTTACTATATATAGCCATGTTTCCTTACCGCTAAGTTACACGTTTTATTCCGTTGTACTACTTGCAGGGTTCGTACACTCTGACAATGAAAATGGTGGACGGGAACGACAATCAATTGACATGCATTACCGTTGACTTCAGCATCGGTTTCATAGCAGAAAAGAGCTCGGCTGATATATAAATGTTCGAGAATGTTCTCTGTACTACTCCTCAGCCTTTGGCCGATGTATAGAAGACTTTGTTTCATGTATCATGTCCGAACCCTTTCACCTTTGAGTATCTGTATCTCTGCGGAGTGCTGACAATGAAGATTTATAATAAACTTGTTGTAGAACCCCGATTATCTGGTTTCGTTAGTTCTTGATATAACTAATTGAGTGTTGGGTTGTATTTACGAATCACGATGTTTGGTTTCAAATCTTAGGAATGATTTTCATTCAAATTTCCATTATAGTGGCCACAAAGATTAATTGCTCTCTCTTTCTCTCATATGCAAGATTCTTATGACGCAAAATATTGTCAACAGACTAGAGTGGTGCTAACAGACAAATTGGTCAAAAATGGGTTTTACTTAATAATATTAAGCTATTTGCTAAATATGGTGAACATCGTTACAAATAGCAGGACTCGATGGATATAGAAATGGGAATCTAACAGCTAGAAAACCACGAAGTAAAGAATCGTAGGCTTCCAGAAAAGTAAACCGGTTTCCCCTCGCAAACTACTTGTGAATGCATGCACCAATTAGCCCAAACGAACTCAACAAATAGACAAACAAAGAATAAAAAATAAATTTTAAAAAATGGATTTTAGTAACCACAGCGTCATCTCGTTCAAATCTAAAAGAAATCAAAAAACGAAAAGCGAATTCTCAAAGTGGGAAATATAAGACCACTCAGATTAGAAAAAAGGCTATCATTAAACAAGGATCAGCAGAACAAAATCTAGATGTGTAGGAGCAAAAAGTACGAATAGACCATGTTGAACTTTAGTGAAGATACATCGTAGTCACGACACGCCCTCAACCAGTTTTGGCAAGCAAAGATCTTCAGCAGCAGCTCACATATCTATACATCAAACACCGTTGTTGGAGAAACGAACGCTGGCTGCTGCTGCTGCTGCGTGTAGTGAAACACCATCTGCAGCCAGTGATGAAGAGGAGTTCCCACCTCCAATTTTCTGATCGGAATCGCAGCCAAGAAATTCTTGATATACTCCTTGCAAGACTCTTTACCGTGAAAGAGAACCTCTTCTTCCTTCTCCTCCCTCTCCAAATCTTCCTTCAAATCGGCTGCCTCCATGTTCGAGTCCTCAGACTCAACCGCCACAGCATGCTCGCCAGCAGATTTCTCTGCTGGTGATTCCTCAGCGTGTTTCACGTTATAGATAGTCGCGTCCCTGTCGAATTTCAGTATGTAAGCCTGATTGCACCCTTCGTGCAGTCGCTCCCCTAACGTGTCGATGATGTACTTAGTAAGCATCCGTCTCGACTTTGAGGATGAAAGAGTGATCGTTCCAGCTGACAATGAAAACCGGAGCTTCACCACCGTAAACTCTACGGACGGCTGATCTAGTCCCATATATCATCGAAAGATGTAGCGCCACGCAGGAAATCGATATTCTCCCTTTGTATACAATCGGGATGGAAAATCCCGGCTAACGAACTCCCAGGAACTATGCAAAGATCAACAATTTTTGTTTGGAGGACCGTCTCTAAGTCGAAGTGTCTGTCGGGAAAACGCTCCTTGTAAATTTCATTCTCCGTACCAAGGATCCGTATCTGATCAACCTATCAAACAGCGACTTGATCGGCATGAGGCTACGGTTGATGTGCAACCAATCAGAAATAACAGCGACAAGAACTGTACAAGCACTCTCTCCTGCAGCACGGTCACAACGCTGGTCGATCGAAGCGAAAAACACTTGCGTCTGAATCTTCATATGCCGGTCCCAGCTCGTCACTTCCCTCTGCTCCCATATTCAATAGCAGAACTGTCATCACCAAACTTGGTGATCGTTTTGCGTTTGACTCCTCATCTATTCTTTGCCACTAGAACAAAGATGCACAGTTATTGCTCAGAGCTATATATGTTTGATATATAAGTCAATATGCACATTAATTCGCTCTCAATGTTGATGCATCACTAAGAAAGTTACTGAATCTCAAAATTTAAATTATATATACATATATATGTATATATGTTAACGTGAGAATCATTTTTATAGAAAGAACTTCATAACCAAAAAGAGAAGAATACACGGTGAAAATTGATGAATCCGTTGGAAAAGTTATTCAATCTAGAGGTGACTGTTAGGGTGTCGGGTAGTCGAGTACCCGATACCCGACCCCTAATTTATCGGGTATTGGGTAACCGATTACTCGAAAATCGGGTATACGGGTCGGGATCGGGTATGGCGATTTAGGTGTTATCAGATATCGGGTATACCCGACGGGTAATCGGGTATTACCCGATATCCGATTTTTTTTCAATTTTTTTAATATTTTTATATATTTAAATATATTAACTAATATATTCAAATTAAAAACTAAAAAGAGATTATAACTTAAATTAGTTTACTAGTTCCAGAGTCAATGTTATTTTATTTTATTTTTCTATTGATTGAAAATTTTATCGAGTAAACCATTATTGAGGTCGAGAATGATTACGATATTAATTATAAAATAACTATTATTTCTTCATCTTACATATAGGTAAAAAAAATTACAATATTAAACTGTATACATTAGGTATACTTGGAAAAGTAAAATTAGCATTATTTATTTATTCTCGGACAAAAAAAAATATTATTGACTTATTGAAAATAAAAGTTTGGTTTTAATAAATGTTTGATTTTAGTGGAGAATGAGATTATAACTAATATAACTTAAAGATATTAACACACATAGAATAAAAAATTGTTATGTTATTGCATTATTTATACTAAGTTACTAATTACCTCTACCGATTGTAAATACTATGTGTACTATCTAATTGTATTACCCATATATTATTTATGTTAAATCCTAAAATTATTAATTATATTGTCGATAATGTTAAAATTGTTATGCTATTATATTATTTATACTAATTAAGTTGCTAACATTGTTGATAATATAGTTTTATTATATTTAATTTTAACATGTCAAATTTATATATGATAAGTTAATTTTAAAAATAGTATATATCCTTAAATACGTGATATGCTATCATAACTTGGTAAATAGGAATATATAAGTCTTGCATAAATATATATACACAAAAAATAAACACAAATTTTATCAAATTTATAAATGATAAGTTAATTTTAAAATAACACATACCCTATATATATATATATATATATATATATATATATATAGTGAGGTTCAAATAATAACCAATTTTAACGTGAGAACTAAGAATCACGAAATTTTTAACAAAATGAATTTGTTATGAAAGTTAATGAATCATTGGGAAAGTTATCGAATCCAAAATTCGAATTTTCATCCGGGTTCGAATCCCATGAGAGGCGAAAATTTATTTTTTGGATTCAAGAACTTTCCAATGGATTTATCAAGTTTCACACCGAATTCATCATTTTGGTTCTCACGTTCTCACAATAAAATAGTTTTACGTTAACTCTCCCTATATATATATATAGAAATGAAATAGTAAAAAAAAAAATGTGCCGAGAGAGGATTGAACTCCACTCTAGCAATTTAAGAGACTAAATGTAACACTAAACCCAATAGGCTAGCACATAAGTTTTGAGTATAAACTACAAATATATATTAATATAAAGTTTATTCGGATACCCGAATACCGGATTCGGGTACCCGAGTCGGGTATCCGGGTACCCAACTTACAAATTCGGGTCGGGGTTGGGTAGCTTATTTTATACAAAATTGGGGTCGGGTACCCGACCCGTACCGAATAGTCACCCCTAATTGAATCAATATTAAGTAATAGCGAGATTTAGGAAATAAGAGTGAGAAAAAAAAGGTTACTGGTTTCAGCCCAGCCCTGAGGGAGGGTGGGATTGGACGATGGGCCTAGGCCCAAATTTTTTTAAAACACTTTTATATATTTACTATGGAAAAAAATAATCAAATTTGTGCTTATGGTGTAATGGTAAGTACTTTAATGTTTAATTTAGTTCACTGGTTCGAAACATAGTACTCCATCCGTCCATCAAAAACGTGAATTTAATTCTTTTTCGGTCCGTCCACCAAAAATGTGCACTTTCCTTTTTTAGAAACACCAACTTTACATTTTTACCCTCAACTTATCCACTTATTTACAAAAAACACTCATGTCACACATTTTTACACTCACAATCCATTAATATATTCATTTATTATCCCAATGACACACCTTTTTATACACATTTACTTTACACTCATTACAGTTTTCTTAAAATCCGTGCAACCAAAATCGATGCACGTTTTTGTGGATGGAGGGAGTAGTAGCATATCAATATTTTATTTTTACAAAAGATGTTGGGTCCATTAATAAATTTGAAGCATATTTTCTTTTTGCTAATTAATTTGAATCTTTTTTACTATAGATTAAGGGCACATTAATAAATATGAACCATGTTTTCTTTTTCTCTAATAAATCTGAATCATATAGAAAATAAAAATTGTCCTTAAATAATTTGTTTATTATAGATGAAGGCCCATTAATAAGTATGAATCATAAATTTCTTTTTTGCTAATAAATTTGAATTATATATAGAAAATGAATTTTTCCTTAAAGAAAACCTTCATAAATCATACTTCATCTCTCCCATTTAAAATGTCTCACTTTCCTTTTGGAATTGTCCCATTACAAATGTCACATTCCATTTTAGGAAGTAATTATCCCTTCAAAAAGTGTGGACCCTACTAACTTTTTATCACTTTAACTACTTTATACCTATCTCCTAAATACACATGCCCAAAAGAAAGGAGACAGTTTAAATGGGACGGATGGAGTATAAAATTGTAAATAAATCTAATTTGAATCATAAGAATTTTATCTTTGAAAAAAAGTTCAAAGCAAATAAATCTCTATCATATATGATTTTTTTATAAAAAATATAGATAAATGGTCAATTAATAAATCTAAATTATATTTTATTTTCATTTTGCAAATAAATATGACTATATATAAAATATTTTTTTCAAAATTAAATAAATTTATATTATTCATAAAAAAATTACTCTTTTCTTATCGATAAAGGATCTATTTTTTGTTTTGTCCCGAGCCCTTATTTAGAGGGTGTTTGCTCTCCAAAAATTTTATAAGTTACTCCATCCGTCCACAAAAACGCGATTTAATTCCTTTTCGGCATTTTATAACATTTTACCTCAACTTATACCTTATTTACAAAAAACACTTAAAAATAACTTATAAACTGCTTAAAACTCGCGCCACCAAAAACGATGCACGCTTTTTATGACGGAAAAGTTTTATAAACTCTTACTTTTAGTCAAACAGCCTCTTAATCAGGTCTCTTAATCAGTACCTAATCACCATTCTTGGGTCCACCCAATTATAAACATTTAGATAAATATAAAAGAGAATAAAACTTGTTATGTCAACCACTTTATGACCTTTTGACTTTAGTATTGTTTCTCATTAGTGATACATTTGAAACACCTAGTTCTGTTAATTGATCGAATGCGATTTACTGCCTCGAGATAATTTTTACTTTAATTGCTTGATGGTGAGTAAAAAAAAAGATTCCTGAATCTGTACGTAGTAAATATTTTCTAATGCAATGAAAAATGGGTTGTAATTTGGAAACTCCTTAGCTAGAAAATATAATTATTCATAAAAAATAATATACGATTAATATTATTATTATTATCCAGTATCCATAATTATGGCATCCATCATTGACATAATAGTAATAAAATACACCTGTAATTTGACATAGCTAACAAAGTGATTCAAACAAATAATTTATATCCGTTTTGTTTTAGTTTGAGCAACACACCCATAATTAGTGTTAAATTGTAGAGAAAGATCAGAAAGGATGCGGAGAAGAAAACTAGAAGAATATATGGGAAATAAATCACTATTTATACTCCTAATTATCCTATAAACCTCACGAAGATTGTTGACTCTTATACTACTGATTGTCCTATAAACCTCACGAAGATTGCTGACTCAGCAATTTATTTACAAAGCATATCTATTCAACTATCAACTTTACCAATTTAACAATCAGTAATAATTAATAGTCAAAAGACCTATACGAATCCTGTGTGATGATCCCTAAGAATGTTTTCGGCAGATAAGAAGAATTAGCTGCTAACAAATGGAGTATATAACAAATATAGAATGGCTTCCATACATTTTCTTATTTTGTTAACATATAGTGGAAATACCAAAACTGCAAAATATATCTTCTTCAAAGAATCGGAGAATCGAAATCCAGAAAACGCTGTAAGAGCTCGAGAAGCTCGTGGGCCGAAACAATTAATCTGATTACGTCGAATTCTTGCTCTGCTATGGATGGAGCAGGCAACAGTGGCGGCGATCGACGATGACAATCTGTAGAAGGCGTTCGATGCGAACGGCGATGGGTTTATATCTTGCGAGGGCGTATATAATTGGAAAGACATGATTAATGTGTAGAGGTCTCGATTTTGAGGATTTCAAAGATATGTCGTCAGCTCACTGGTGACGGGTTTCTTGATTTCGAGGAGTTCAAGGATATGATGTCAGTTCATTGAAGATGGATTTCTTGATTTCGAGGAGTTTTAAGGTCAGTTCATTGGAGAAGATTGCTTGATTTCGAGGAGTTTAAGGATATGAAAAATGTCAGTTCGTTGGAGATGGACTGCTTGATTTTGAGTAGTTTAAGGATATCAATATATCATGTCAGTTCATGATAGCTGTTGCTGACGATCCTGATCAGATTATGGTTGTAGTATTTTTGAACTTAATAACGCATACAACACATGAATTTGATCAAGGCTTTTCACGATAGACACAGCGTTCAAAACTGCAGCGAATTCTTTCTAGATGATAAATTTCGATTTAAAGCAAACACATTTTGGAAACAATCGAGCAACACAGGATGCATAAACAACAACATACAAAACGTAATAGGCTTTTACAAGATGAGGATAAACACACAGCCCAGGCCCGAACCCGGAACTGAGTGGAATTGGAGAGATTTTTGAGCGATCAATGTGGATACCGGTGCTAATGCAGTGCGAAGAAACCGGCGGCGCGCCGGAAAGCTGACGTCAGCATGCGGAATAGGTCGGAGAAGATACGGCACTTGATGGCGCCGCGGACAGGATACTTAAATGCGGGGCAGTTGTTGATGTCGGAGCTAATTGGCATGTTGCTGATCACGTCCTTTTTTTTTTCTTTTCTTCTAGAGAGGGACAAATAAGCTATTTTATGTCTCTATTTTGGTTATCGAGAGAGAAAGTTAGGTTGTTGGAATCCGTTGAGATGGAAATGAGGTTTATATAGGGGAAGGAATTGCGTGTGGGCTCCCTAACTATGCATTTCCTAGACGGAAGTTTCGTGGAAATTTGCTTTTTGGTTTCGGCCTTCGAGCTCCAGCCTTCTCTCTAACAGTGAGAACGAAGCATAAAAAGTTAAAAACTTAAAACAAGAAAAGAAATTGGCAAATGACTTGTGAGATATGTCAACCACGATATGAAGATTTTCTATACGAGCCTTTTTATTATATTTCTTTAGTGACACATTTAAGACGCCATATACAGTTCTATTAGTGAGAGATGATTAAATTGACTTGAGATATTTTTTAGTAGAATTGTTTGATGTTACGTTGAAATATAAAACAATAGATTCATGAGCCAGTAGTAGCTTAAGTAACAAGTATTCATAAATACAATTATATTATCGGTAATTATGACGTCCATGCTTCACCTTTCATTTGCTACAGCTAACAGATGTTTAAAATCATAATTTCTACTCTATTTTGTTTTAATTCGAGCAAAAATCCATTTTCCGTAAATATAAATAACAATTAATAATTCAAAATACCTATAAAAGCCTTATATATATGATCAGCCCTAATGAGACTTAGCTGCCATTAAACAAAGAAATCAATGATCAAAAATGATTTCTAAAGCTATAGATTTTAACGCTTACAAAAAAGGTTTTTTTTATTAACATAAATACCAAAATTTTGACATTGTAAATACAAGTAATTTTTTAGTTGATAAACAAACTTCTTTTTCTGAAATTCAACTTGCACACTCCTGTATTATATAGAATGTTATGATTACTTCAACTAGATTAAAGAATCCTGCTCTGTTTTGTTTCGAACAAAGAAAATGTTATGAAAGTAATAAATGGTCCAAAACTAAAATAATGACAACTTTTTCCTTTCTGATATATTCTTATTAAATTGTTGTGTGTTGTCAAATTTAATATATATTTGTGTCTTTTTGTCAACACATTTTATTAAGGAAAAAAAATATACGAAATAGAAAGATGAAGAAAATCTTCCATAAACATAAGAAGTTCATCACTAACATGGGTTTATCCGCGAATTGATCAGTATCACATAGGGATGTCAATTGGTGGGTTTTACCCGAACTAGAACCAATAAATAAATAATGGTTCTGGTTCTGGAACCGACCTATTAGACACTGGATCCGGACCAGACCCGGACCATCAAATATGGGTCTTAAGCGGTCCGGATCTCAGTGGGTCTGGAACCAGAACCGGACAAGAACCAGAACTGAAATCGAAACCGTTGCTTTATAATTTAATGGGTTATGAGTAATTTCGAATCGATATGGATAAAACTAGCTCATTGACAAGCCTATTTAAACTTAGGCTTGTCAATAGACGGGTTTTACTCGAACCAGAACCAAATACGATCCGGACCGGACCATCAAACTATGGATCTAAACGGTTCGGGTCTAAAGCGGTCTGGAACCGGAACCAAAACCAGAACCGCTACTTTGAAGTTTGATAGGTTTTGAACAATTCTGAATCGATCCGGATAAAACTCACCCATTGGCATCCCTAGTCCCACGGTCTGATTTCGATTTTGTATAAATTTTAAAATTCTAATGACCCACTGTGAACAAAACAAAGCATTCAAACCGGTCAAATCGAACCGGACCAATACGCCATATTTGAATGAAAAGCTCTTCCCTATATTTGAACCTAGGATCTATTAGTATATAGGCATATGTCCCAACCATTTGTACCAACTCAAATTATTATTAATTTATAACCAATTCATAGAATCTAAACGATATAAATATTAAAGAATTATCACTATTTCATGTGCACTTAATATTTTAAATTATTATTGACAAATTATAGTTTTCGTAGAATTGTCATTCATTTGATGATTATGATATAAAAGAAGATGATGGTAGATATTTTAATCAAGATTTGTAAATTTTCTTTGTTCTAGTTTGTAAACTTCTTTTGTTTTCATGTAAACATACTCGGAATTATTTATGATGTTGAGTATATATGGGCATTTTTTTTATTTGATTTTTTACTTTTGGTTTGATATAATTTAGAGATTTTTAAGTTTTGATTTAACTTTTTATCTCATTAATTGTCTATTCAAGTACCTATATGTTTTAACAATAAAGTTATGTGGCCATATTATGGCTGACCACACACCCTTTTCTCACATATTCTGAAAAATATTAAATTATTAAATTTAAATTTAAATTTAAAATTTTCATTCAATAGGTGCAAAATTGTAATTCCATAAGATGGTTTTAATATAAAACTAATTTTTTAATAGATCAAAAATTAAATAAATGGTTTTTTCATTTAATAAAGTTGATTATGGTCGGCCACATTATGGCCGAATAGCATCACTCATGTTTTAATATGGACATTATACATTAAAAATATAAATTCATGGGTCGTCTACTTTTTTTTTTGAATAAAAACAGTTCAATCAGTCGAACAAGTGATCTAGTGATTCAATCAATGACTAGTTTGCTATCTCATTCGATTTTAGAAACATTGGAGTACACTACATCACAAACCACTTTTTTTTTTTTTGTCAATTTAATACAGAAATTTTAAAGGTCGCGTCACGATGGACTCGAGCCCGAGACATTTGGTCTCGGGTATTAACCATTCTACCACTAGGCCAACACACGCACACACAAACCACTTTGTTGTGTATCTAGATCATGCCTTGTTTGCTTCATGGAGACCCTTAACTTCTCCCTCATCCACTCTTAAAACATTCGTGAAACCGTATAGCCTTCGCAGATCTGGATCATGGGCTTAGGCAAGAGCGAATGTTCATGGGCTTAGGCCTATTATATATATATATATATATATATATAGGGGTTAGAGTGCTTCTAATGGCCTAGGACCCGTGGATAGAAGGGTCCATTTTTGTACTAAATATATTAGTTTAGCTATTCTTTATATATATAGTTATGTTCAAATGAGAACCACTTTTATCCTAAAAACTAAGAATCAAATGAATTTGCTATGAAAGTTGATGAATCCGTTGAGAGAGTTACTGAATTCCATAATTTGAAAATTTTCACTCGGGTTCGAATCCCATAAGGGACGAAAATTATATTTTTCTAGATTCAGTAACCTTCCCATCGGATTCATCAATTTTCACAATGAATTCATCATTTTTTGGTTCTCACGTTCTCATGATAAAAGCAGTTCTCACGTTAACTCTCCATATATATATATATAGGAGATGGATCGGTAGGAATGAATAATTTGGTAGGAAATAAGAATGAATCGAACCTTTGATTATTTGGATCAATGGTTGAGATTTATTTTAAAACCGAATTAAAATTGATAGTTCGCTTTTGGTTTTGTGTTGTTTGTAACCTAGCGGATTATTATGTAGATTAGAACCCTTCTTGTGCTAATTATAATTGAAAGAATATGCTAAACTAATATATTTAGCATATGTGCTATAAAAGATGAAATATGTGCTAAACTAGTATGTGCAACATAGTAATTTTGATTTATATATACAAATATGAAAGATGTATTTTAGACTTACATATCTATTCATATTTCCTACACTTATTTCCATTCTCACAGAACCATTTTTATATATATATATATATATATATATATGTTGATCATGAGCCATTCCCAACTCCACACTAGTATGATATTGTCCGCGGCGTTGGGCCGAATAACCGAATACTGCAGATTTGTTTTGGACTCAACCCCAAAAGGCCTCAAACTAGTGGATTTGAACTTTTCAATATATACTAGACCATCTTGGTCTAATCTTTTGATGTGGGACTTGGGTTGAATTCTCAACAAACCTCCACTCAAACCAAGGACCACATAACTCGTGTCCTTTCAAACATTCGGACCATCTTGCACCGTCGCACCAACAGAACACGCCACCTAACACCCCTGGTTAGGAAGACTTTCGACATAAGTCCGAGTTACACTGAGGGCCTCCCTATATCGAGCATGCCGCAGTCCACTCGAGCACGAACCTGACTCTGATACCACTGTTGTGAATCCAAACAGCCTCGTCGTCGTCAACGCGCACCCGGACAACACCTCCGTCGACCCCGACAACAACTCAATGTCTCTTTCCGGCAGCTTTCTTGACCTGCACACGACAAGGAAAGAAGACAACGGAACACGCCACCTAACCCCCTGGTTAGGAAGACTTTCGACACAAGTCCGAGTTACACCGAGGGCCTCCCTACATCGAGCATGCCGCAGTCCACTCGAGCACCAACCTGACTATGATACCACTGTTGTGAATCTAAACAGTCTCTTTGTCGTCAACGTGCACCCGGACAGCACCTCCGTCGACCCCGGCAACAACTCAACTTCTCGTTCCAGCAGTTTTCTTGACCTGCACACGACAAGGAAAGAAGACAGAAAAATAGAGATATAAATTCGGCTCAGGTGTGGCTCCTCCTTTGACGCACACACACAACCGCACGGCCACCAAAGGGAGTGACTATCTCTTCGGCTCGGTAATTGCAGCCCACAAAGGCCAGCCTTTGATGTGCACCTCGTTCCCCCTCTCTTGCTCTGTCTCTAGGCGAGCTTCCGACGAACTGCAGCAGCTTTTGGCGAGTGGCAACAACTTTCTTCTTCCTCGGCGCAACTTTTCCTTTCTCTCTCTCGTTGCAGGTTGTTTTCAGAATGAGGAGGCGTCTTTTTTAATTGCTGCAAAGTGAGATGCGTGTATCTCCAATCCACTGATTTGGGAGGCGTAGAAATAGGCTATAAGAAGGGTTAGTGGGTGAAAAGTGGGCTTGGGCTGCAAATTTGGGCCAACCATAGCAACAATCTCCACATTTGGCCCTGCATCGGAGAACAAACCGCACAATCATCATCACCGAGCCCCCCTTATAAAATCACGAAGATAGAACAAGGTGACAGTTTGCCCCACGTAAAACCACAAATATCTAAACAGGGATTTTTTGTACAAACATAGTTTGTACGGATGACAAAGATCTAAGAGTAAACTAACCAAAGTCAAAGTTCAAGATCCTTTGACATGAACGAAGCTTCTCAACCTGCAAATACTTAGTACCCATATCAGCAGGATTAAAATCAGTGTGCACTTTCTCAAGTTTAATTATGCCTTTATCAACAATGTCACATATAAAATAAAACCTCTCATCAATATGCTCAGTTCTATCATGAAACACATGATTCTTGCTGATAAGCCTCATTTTTACCTTATTTATAAAGCTATATTTGTTTCGTTTATATTTGATAAGTGATCTTTTGAGCTGTCTTTTGATATATTTATGTTTACCTTGGAATATATTATGCCATGTGTATTTCGTATCATTTTAGCACAGGTTTTGATGTCAAAAAGGTGGATCACGATAAAGAGGAATTAGCTAGCCCGGTCGCGAGCTCGCGCAAAGAATATCTGTTTCAAAACGATGCTAAATAGGATGAAATGGTTATGAGAAGTATGGATGTAAAAAGTTTACAATGTTAAAGAGCATCTCGATAAGAGTCCATAGGCGCAAACGGATAGCAATTCGGAGTCTGGACGAGAGAGAAGGAACAAAACAACGAAGTCGCGCACCAGGAAAACACGCCTCACGAGACTTGCTCGCGACCTTTGGTCACGAGACAAACTCGCGAGGTAGCATGGACGCGGAAAGAGAAGAAGATCTTGCGACTTTGCTTCACGAGGAAGAATAGAATTTCGGCAGATTTGAAGACTCGCAACTTTCTATCGCGAGACTTGCTCGCGAGAGAGTCTCGCGAGACGCAACAAGCCTAGGGTTGCGTATATAACATACGAGACGTCAGAGAGCTTTTCTATACAGAACACTTATTTTATGTTTCTTTTGCACGTTTATTTTTTCCAGAATAGTTTATTAGCGTAGTTCTTCAATTCCTTTTTGATTCCAGTATTTTATACCAATTTCTTTTACATTCAGTTTTCATAGTTCAGTTTTATTTAGTTTTAGATTTATTTCCAGATCCAAGTGCTACATTGTTCATCGTGGAATCTTACGGCTTTATCTATCTATTTCAGTTTATGTTATTTTTATTTATTTATTGCTTTAGTAATTTAATTATGCGTAGCTAAATTCCGTATTAATCCTAGAGTTTGTATGTCTGACTAGATTTATATTATTTATCTATTGATACTGTTTTGTCGTCCCATTCATGATTTATGATTCTTGACTTTAATTCTCATGTGTTGATATCTGACCAATATTGATGCATGCTAGTTATGTGATTGATGTCCTGACGAAATTAATTACATAATCGATATCTTGAATACATAATACAGTTTTTACCTTGAGACCTGGCGGAGATAGGTGAACTGTAGGAGGTTATTCTTTGTGTCCTTTTGGTAATTAGCTTACTTCTCTTGAGACCCGACGGAGATAGAGTTTAGGCTAACCTACTACTATATGCTGTCATGGCGGAAACTATAGTTACATTAGTGATCCTTCATATGAATGCGGATTAAATTGGTAAATAGATTAATGGGTTAATTGTGTGAATCTGGTTAAGTTAAGTACATCCATAGGATCAGTCTTTCATATATGATTTTATTCCTTATTTATATTTTGAGTCTAGTTTTATAATCTATTTCTCTTGATATTTTGTTGCCTGAATAATAATCAAGATTCTGTGTTGATTATTTGTTGTGTTCTCGAGTCGCAGTCCCCGTGGATACGATATATCTACTTGTTGTTTTACTATCATTTTTTTGGTAGAAAATATAGCGATCACTTGCAAAATTGAATAGCAGATTGACTATCAGAAAAAGCACAACATTTTATCAAGAAAACTAATTTCTTTAAGGATAATAGACCTTTTAACCAAATATTTCCAACTATGCATTTTAAGGCTTGTCTTTATCATTAGTATAAGTAGAGTCCACATAACATACTCGACACTTAGAGAAAGTAGATAAAGCAACAATAGGTTGTAATTGAGATTTCCAACTTATGCATGATCCCACAAAGTAAACAAATAAGATGAGTGGTGGATTTCCTATTGTCTTTATCATTAGCATAAGTAGAGTCCACATAATCAACAAGCTTAACTTCATAAATTTGATAACTAATGATTAAAGAAAGTCAAACCAAGATTTATAGAAGATTTCAAGTATGCTATATGGATCTAAATTATAAAATTAATTTATACTATAGTATGTATTTAGCAAGAATTAGGGTGTATTTATCATTTTATTGAAATTAGTGATACATTACTTGAAATTAGTGATAAATTCAAATTAAATGTAAATTAACTATCTAGAACTATAACATAAGAAATAAATCATCTCCTTCCTCATTTTCTTTAAAACTCACGACACACACACACTTCACACACACTAAAAATTTCATCTACACTTTTACTACACAATTAGACTTGGAATTAAAGGAATTAATCTAGCAAGGTAAATACCTCATTTGATCAATAATTTTATTGTTTAAATTTCAAAATAGCATGTTCTATCCCTATGGAATTTTGAAAATTCTAAAGTTTTAGCTATGGATGTTTTGTTTAATTTTTGTTACATGTATTGATTTAATTATGATTATGGAGCATGAATAACATATGCTATGGATTCAAATTCCTTAAATTCATGAAATCTCAAAATTAAAGTTTGATCTTGAAACCCTAAATTTTGGAATATGATTTATATGTTAGGATATGATTGAATTAAGTTTAGATATATGTTTAAGTAAGTTTATAAACATCATATGAATGAAGGAATTAAAAGTTAAACCATAGGTATGAAAAGTGTGAAATTTTCGAAAATTATAAGATACATGAACTTGATGATCTTGATTTTTGTTGATGAATTTGACTTGATATCCATGCTTAGGGATATGAATAATGTAAAATGAATTTATAGAATTTAATTCAAACATATACTAATATTTCAAAATTTTCGAAAATGAAGGCAAGTCTTGAACTATGAGTTCTTGATTTTATTTGATGAATTTGAATTGATATTTGAGATCTATGATAAAAATAAGGCCTAAGTAGAATTTATGGAATTTTGAACATAGATATCAAAAGTTATAAAATTTAAAGTTTAAGACTAAGTTATGATTTTATGTGGAAATTTTAAGCAAGACTTGAATGAATGATGAAATAATGATCAATGATGCTAATTAAGTATAATTATATGATATTTGATGTTGAATAGGCTATAGATATTCAAAATATTAAAATGTAGTTAAATCGCCTTAAGCGATTAACGTTGAAATAGGTGATATTAATCTCATATAGAGTTCTTAAATGTATATTTGATGATGTGATGATGATATTGGGGAGTTTGGGATGACATTGGAGTAGTTTGGTATGTTGGGGATATCCATGTTACAGACATTACTCTGCCGAAATTTCGATAGAATTAAACATTAGTGAAACGAATTATATGTTAATTAATAGTTGTTAGCATATAGCTAAATTAGAAGGGAAAATTCTAAAGATTTGTTAATTCTTATGTTTTAAGGATCGAGCAAGGGAAATCGAGAAGTGAAGAACGAAGAAACAAACTTGGTAGATTGAACGTCGTCACGAGGTGGGTAATGTATTACGAACTTTATTTTGAAGCTAAACATATGATATGTTGTGAATTTGATTTCTTGTGAAAACATTTGATCACCACATGATAATCATGCTAAATGTTTTACCACATTGTGGGTATGACGGCAATTACCTATCTGCGGTAGGAAAATGTGAATTACTGTGCACAGGTAGATGGCTGTGAGCTTGCTCATGTAGGCCGGCCATGGTACTGGGGAGGAGGCCTACTTTCCTTTACCGAATGACGTAGATAGGGTATGACCGTGGTTGTGATCCTTCGGGACCAACTCGGGTATGTTATGCCGGTATGTGTAAAATGAATTGTGGTGATATGTTATGAAGATAAATGTTTCTTATGAACAAATAAAATGTTGATTCTAAAAATCATTTGAAAGAAAAGTTTATTTGAACAAGGTTATAAGTTTTGAACATTATAATAGCATTTACCCACTGAGTACTTCTAGTACTCACACCCAATAAGTGTTTTATGTTGCAGGTTGAGCATGGAAGAGGTGTGGCCTGGAACTGAGCCGAATTAGTTATTTTGTTTTCTTACTGCGAACCACTGTAGCCGAGTGTCATGTCTTCATACATGACATTCATTAGTCTTCCGCTGATACCTTGTTAACGTGAATCTATACTTTTGTTTAGCCTTGTAAATATTTCAAAAATCTATATGTTTATATTTTGAAATTGTGTTCTCGTTTGTGGATATGGTTATTATTGGAAATTTTCTGAATGCAGGTTGGCTTACTCTATTTACAAACGTTATATTGTCCGTTTGTTTCCAAAACCTATCTTCTAAATCACTCTTTTATTGAAAGATTATCGTTAATTAAACTAGTCACGGCTTGATTATTTAGTTAAGTACCTAATTAAATAGTCGGGTCGTGATGAGTGGTATCGAGCATTGTTTCGCTTTGATCCTCAGAATTTTCTTTCTTTGAGCCAACCTCTCTTGTAAACCTTTGAGTTGTTGGTAAAGGCTCGATGTTCAGTCCATCTCTTCATTTCAACCAGGTAAAGTAAGCTGTAAGTGATGTGTATATTTGAATGAAAGGTGATTATGTTGAACATTATTAGATAGTATGTGTGAAAATAAATTATATGTGATTATGTTGTTTCTAATTAGTATAAAAGTTATATTTGAATATAGGATGGTACGGAGGAAGGTCATTGCTCGAAAGAATGTTGATAATAGGCCATTTGGATTAAGCGTCGATAGTTTCTTTTCCTTTAGAATCGAGAGAGGAGAAGATCGCCGTTTGCTCTCAAACGATTTATGATCTTGTGGAGATCGGTTTTAAAAGCAGTGCGATGGTGAGTTAGATGGACTTCGCATTGGTTAATGCTTTACCTCCTTCTTGGCGGGGATGAGCATCTGAAATGGCTTTGAATTATGTACACATTGATATGGAGTGCAGAATTACTGGTAATCTCGATCGATTTGTAGATCTTATCAAAAAGCAATATCGAAAAATAGGAGATCCCCCAGAGTTACCATATCGTCCTTTTGATCAATTTATTCCAGCAGTTCATCAAATTTTAGATGATTTTCTTCATCCAAGAATGGGAGAAATTAAACCTATGTTCCGTGAGGTTGTCATTCCTAGTCCTCCTTCTGAATCCTGTTCTGAAAGCGATAGTCTTTTTCCTCTTGGACCTCGGTGGACCCTAGATGATTTAGATCTGTTTGAGCGACCATTTGCACCGAAAACTCCTTCACCACCTTTATCTCCTCTTCCGAAATATCCTTAATCATGTCTTCCACCGAGGTAGCCTGTGAATTTGAACAACCACTATCTGTTGGCACTTCCTATTTGAGACCTCTAACTCTCGGTGAAATGCCCTCTTTATCCGATCCTTCCTTCTTTTGCCGGGAGAGGCCGCCGCTCGATCACCGATCATGCTCATACTCCACAAGATAAAAGGGAAGAAGAGCGGAAGAGGAACCGAAGAGGACCCCGAGGAAGACCACGAGGAAGACATAGATAGATAAGAGAAATATGTTCAAAGCTAGGTAGGATAGTTAGAATGGCAAGCGAACTACCGGCCGATGTCGTGAAACTAACTTATTTTGTAAAAGTCCTCACCGAGGCAATTTTGTAACCTATAACATCTGCTTATTTTGTTGTTGTTTTGTAAATTATAATATGTCGTATATCTTTGTTGTTTCTCATGTTGTTGGGTCCTTAAATCCTGTGATGATTGCGCTTTACTATAATTTGAAACCTTATTTCCTTGTTGTGATATCTTATCAATTCTTTGTGATAATAATATTCTTTTTGGTATTAGTATGCCTCAAGAAGAAGAAATACAAGTTTGGAAGAAAGAGATAGTGAAGCAACACCTCAGAACTTTCCAAATCGTGAACCCTCTCCACCAAATCGAAAAATTTCAGAACTCTTTCTTCGTCAAAACCCACCTAACTTCACAGGAGCTGGTAGTCCTGCCGAAGCTGAAGAGTGGGTAAGAACTATTGAGAGAATCTTTAAGTTTTTGGAATGCAACGATCAAGAATGTCTGCTGTGCATAAATTTTCTGATGAAAGGACCTGCGGATTTCTGGTGGGAGGCCAGGCAGAAAACCCTCACCCCGGAGCAATTGGCGAACTTTACATGGGAACAGTTCAAGGAAGAACTGTATGCTAAGTTCATTCCTCGAAGCTATAGGAGGCAGAAGGAAATTGAATTTATGAATTTGAAACAAGGTAATAGGAGTGTGGCGGAATACGATCGGGAATTTTGCACCTTATCCCGATATGCACCTTATAAAGTAGAAACAGATGAGAAGATGGCTGAGATGTTTGCTCGGATTACGACACGAAATCCAATTATTTTAGCCGCTCAACCCCCATGTCTTACGCGAAACCCTTAACCGTCGTTGGACATGGAAATGGAGATTCAAGGTGAAAAGCATGCTGCTGAGACTAATGTTGGCGTACCACAAGGAATTATATCAACAAAATCCTCCCAAATGGAACAAAAATATAAAGGAAAAATAAAATGGGAGATGCGAGGAAATTTAAGCAAAAGACCGTTTCAAAGGCAGAGCTCCACGGCATCGAGATCATTCCGACCACCGACTACTGGACAACCATTCTTTTCTCAGAATCAGATAAGACCACCTATGTGCCCTCAATGCAACCGTACACATTTCGGTTTATGTCGGAGTGGGAGCAATACTTGCTATTCATGTGGACAGTATGGTCACTTTGCTTCTGCCTGTCCATACAGACAGAATGTGGCCGGGAGAGGAGAAAGAGGAAAATCTTCGCGACCCGTTCAGACTGTGAAAGCAATGACAGGATATCCACAACCACCTCGCTATCAACTTCCTCCACCGCAAATGACTGCAATCCCAGAGGCTTCAGCTCAGCAGACGCCATCTCAATCTCTACAAATTCAACCTCAACATCAACAGGCGTATGCTTTAAAACAAAAGCAACCAGAGAAGAGTATGGGAAACCTGACAGGTATGGCCCAGTTAAAAGGTGTACCTGTTATAGTTTTGTTTGATACGGGAGCATCGCATTCTTTCATTTCTACCGCATGCGTAGATAATCTTGAACTTCCGTAGAATCATCTCAAGTAGGTTTCAGTACTTACTCCAATAGGTGGGCGACGATGAGTTGATAAAGTATGTCCTAACTTAGAATTCGAGTTAGGATCACTTGATTAAAAGTGAATCATTCGCCTCTTATGCATGTGGGACGTAGATATTATCTTGGGTATGGATTGGTTGACGGAAAATTTCGAACGATTCGTTGTGAACAACGAAATCGCATTTCAAACACCGGAAAAGAACCCACGTGCTTTTATGGGATCGACGAGAAGAAGAAGGATACTGTGATATCGACCTTGCAGCAGAAGGTTGATAAGATGTAACGAAAATCGTGCCTATCTTGTATGCCCAAACAAGGAAGACAAGAAGGATAGGAAGATTGAGGATGTCTGGTTGTTCGAGAATATCCAGATGTATTTCCAGAAAAATTACCTGGTATACCGCCGGATCGACAATTGGATTTCGCGATCGATCTTGAGCCAGGATCCGCGCCAATTTCCAAAGCACCGTATAGGATGGCTCCTAAAGAATTGCAAGAATTGAAAGTCCAATTACAGGAACTTCTGGACTTAGGATTTATTCGACCAAGCGCGTCACCCTGGGGAGCACCAGTGTTATTCGTCAAAAAGAAGGACGGCACCTTGAGAATGTGTATCGACTATCGAGAATTGAATAAGGTGACATTGAAGAATAAATATCCTCTTCCTCGAATTGACGACTTGTTCGACCAATTGAAAGGAGCAAAGGTATTTTCGAAAATCGATCTAAGATCGGGTTACCATCAAGTGAAGATAAAACCCGAGGATATACCGAAAACCGCTTTTAGGACCCGATACGGACACTATGAATTTGTAGTAATGTCGTTTGGACTAACCAATGCTCCAGCTGTATTCATGGACCTCATGAACCGCGTATTCCATGAATATCTTGATAAATTCGTGTTAGTGTTCATCGATGATATTTTGATCTATTCAAAGAGCGAACAAGAACACGAAGCGCATTTGAGAACCGTATTGGAGAAATTAAGAATGCAACGATTATCGCTAAATTTAGCAAATGCGACTTCGGCTAAAGAAGTCAATTTCTGGGCATATAATTTCATTGAAGGAATCAAAGTGGATCCCGCCAAGGTCCAAGATGCACAGAGTGGAAGTCGCCACGACTCGAATGAGATTCGTAGCTACGGGTTTAGTGGGTACTATAGAAGATTTATTGAGGATTTTCTAAAATTGCTAAACCAATGACGCAATTGCTGAAGAAAGGGATAAAATTTCAATGGACTCCAGAATGCGAAGACAGTTTTCAAGAACTCAAAGAAAGATTGACCAACGCTCCTATCTTAACAATACCTGATCCAGAGAAAGATTATACCATATATACGGATGCGTCGAGAAATGGAATAGGATGCGTTTTAATGCAAGAAGGAAAGGTCATCGCATACGCTTCACGACAGTTGAAAATTCATGAACATAACTATCCCACTCACGATCTGGAACTCGCAGCAGTGGTCCACGCATTGAAAATATGGAGACATTATCTATACGGATCGAGATGTGAGATTTTCACGGACCACAAAAGTTTGAAGTACTTCTTTGAACAAAAAGATTTGAATATGCGACAACGAAGATGGCTCGAGTTGGTCAAGGATTATGACTGTGAAATTAAGTATCATCCAGGAAAAGCCAACGTCGTCGCAGACGCTCTGAGTAGGAAAATTCAGGAAAGATTAGGAACTCTTTTAACGGACCAAGGAGAATTATTAAAAGAGTTCGAGAGAATGAAGCTGGAAACCGTGTTACCTCCCCGAAATATTCAAGGAATTGTAGCGTCATTGATGGTACTTCCGGATTTGAGAGCTCGTATTATCGAAGCGCAAAGAAAAGATAAACAACTCGAAACTCTGCGAGCAAAGATTCGAATGGGAAATTTTCCGGAATATCATGAAGCTGGAGATAATGCGATTATGTTTGGTAATCGCATATACGTACCTAACGATACAGAATTGAAAAATGAAATTTTGAATGAAGCTCATAAGGTTCCGTATGCGGCACATCCTGGAAGTACGAAGATGTACCAGGATCTTAAACAAAAGTTCGTGTGGACAGGGATGAAGCAAGACGTTGCCTCCTACGTCGAACGGTGTTTAGCGTGCCAACAAGTAAAAGCTTTACATCAAAGACCATACGGAAAGTTACAGCCTCTTGAAGTGCCTGAATGGAAATGGGATCACATCGCTATGGATTTTGTAATTGGTTTACCTAAGTCTAGACGAGGAAATACGGCCATATGGGTAATCATTGATCGATTAACCAAGAGCGCTCATTTCATTCCAATTCCGATAACGTATGGAGCAGATAAGTTGGCACAGATTTATGTTCGGGAAATTGTTCGGCTACATGGAGTGCCGATCTCAATCACCTCAGATCGTGATGCCAAATTCACCTCTCGGTTCTGGACTACTTTTCAAAAAGAATTGGGTACTCAATTAAATTTTAGTACCGCTTTTCATCCATGAGCAGACGGTCGACCGAGAGAACAATTCAAACTCGGAGGATATGCTCGAGCGGTGGTACTTGATCGGGAGACCAATGGGAACAAGTTCTACCATTGATCGAATTTGCTTACAACAATAGTTATCAAGCTTACAATCGGCATGGCTCACAGGAAGCACTTTATGGCAAGAAATGCGGATCACCTCAGTATTGGGATGAAGTGGGAGAACGAAAGATTCTTGGCCCAAGCAATTGAAGAAATGGTTCAAATTGTACGACGAGATAAGACAAAGAATGAAAGAAGCTCAAAACCGACAAAAGTCCTATGTTGATCATCGCCGCATGTAATTGAAGTTTGAAATAGGGACGATGTCTTTCTTAAAGTTTCCCAACCAAAGGAGTTCACCGTTTTGGAATAAAAGGGAAACTTAAACCCAGATTTCTTGGACCTTACGAGATATTGGAACGGATTGGACCTGTAGCCTATAGGTTAGCGTTGCCTCCAAACTTCGCTAACGTACATGACATTTTTCACGTATCTCAGCTCAGAAAGTATGTATATGATCCACAACATATTCTTCATTATGATGAAATAGTTCCCAATGCTGACTTAAGTTATGAAGAAGGGCCTGAAAGCATTCTGGACCGAAAAGAACAGAAGTTAAGGAATAAGGTTATTCCTTTAGTGAAAGTTCAATGGAAACATCATGGTCCAGAAGAAGTCACATGGGAATTGGAAGATCAAATGATAGAAAAGTACCCCGACTTATTTAATAAGGTACGAAAATTTTGGGACGAAATTTCTTTAAGGGAGGAATGTAGTAGCTAGAAAATTTTATAGTAATTAATAAAGTTTAATTAAGTATTATTAAAGGCTTAAAAGCTATTTAAGCCTTAAGAATTCATAAAATTTAATATAGTGAAATATTAATTGGTATGAATCCGATTAATTTAAGATTTGATTATATGGAATCGGAAAATGTAGAGAATTATTAGAAATGAGTTTATTTGTGATAAAATGTGAATTTTGTGATTATTAATGAATGGTTGTATGAAAAATGCTATAAATTAGCAATTATGCTATGAATTACATTAATTATTTTTGCATGTTATTTTTCTTATAAAATGAGATAAAATATTATTTAAGATATTAAAGTCTTGAATAAATTTGTTTTATTAATAACTAATGATTAAAGAATTTATTTATGTAATTTTCGAAATTTAAGAAGTATTATTGAAATGAATTGAATTTTATTAAATAAAGTGATTTAAAATATGCTATATGGATCTAAATTAAATTATGAATATAAGTTGTATTATATCTTATAAATTGTTATAGATAAAATTTTATAAAATTAATTTATACTATAGTATGTATTTAGCAAGAATTAGGGTGTATTTATCATTTTATTGAAATTAGTGATACATTACTTGGAAATTAGTGATAAATTCAAATTAAATGTAAATTAACTATCTAGAACTATAACATAAGAAATAAATCATCTCCTTCCTCATTTTCTTTAAAACTCACGACACACACACTTCACACACACTAAAAATTTCATCTACACTTTTACTACACAATTAGACTTGGAATTAAAGGGGAATTAATCCTAGCAAGGTAAATACCTCATTTGATCAATAATTTTATTGTTTAAATTTCAAAATAGCATGTTCTATCCCTATGGAATTTTCGAAAATTCTAAAGTTTTAGCTATGGATGATTTGTTTAATTTTTGTTACATGTATTGATTTAATTATGATTATGGAGCATGAATAATATATGCTATGGATTCAAATTCCTTAAATTCATGAAATCTCAAAATTAAAGTTTGATCTTGAAACCCTAAATTTTGGAATATGATTTATATGTTAGGATATGATTGAATTAAGTTTAGATATATGTTTAAGTATGTTTATAAACATCATATGAATGAAGGAATTAAAAGTTAAACCATAGGTATGAAAAGTGTGAAATTTTCGAAAATTATAAGATACATGAACTTGATGATCTTGATTTTTGTTGATGAATTTGACTTGATATCCATGCTTAGGGATATGAATAATGTGTAAAATGAATTTATAGGAATTTAATTCAAACATATACTAATATTTCAAAATTTTCGAAAATGAAGGGCAAGTCTTGAACTATGAGTTCTTGATTTTATTTGATGAATTTGAATTGATATTTGAGATCTATGATAAAAATAAGGCCTAAGTAGAATTTATGGGAATTTTTGAACATAGATATCAAAAGTTATAAAATTTAAAGTTTAAGACTAAGTTATGATTTTATGTGGAAATTTTTAAGCAAGACTTGAATGAATGATGAAATAATGATCAATGATGCTAATTAAGTATAATTATATGATATTTGATGTTGAATAGGCTATAGATATTCAAAATATTAAAATGTGTAGTTAAATCGCCTTAGGCGATTAACGTTGAAATAAGTGATATTAATCTCATATAGAGTTCTTAAATGTATATTTGATGATGTGATGATGATATTGGGGAGTTTGGGATGACATTGGAGTAGTTTGGTATGTTTGGGATATCCATATTACGAGACATTACTCTAGAAATTTCGATAGAATTAAACATTAGTGAAACGAATTATATGTTAATTAATAGTTGTTAGCATATAGCTAAATTAGAAGGGAAAATTCTAAAGATTTGTCATAATTCTTATGTTTTAAGGATCGAGCAAGGGAAATCGAGAAGTGAAGAACGAAGAAACAAACTTGGTAGATTGAACGTCGTCGCGAGGTGGGTAATGTACACGAACTTTATTTGAAGCTAAACATATGATATGTTGTGAGTTTGATTTCTTGTGAAAACATTTGATCACCACATGATAATCATGCTAAATGTTTTACCACATTGTGGGTATGACGGCAATTACCTATCTGCGGTAGGAAAATGTGAATTACTGTGCACAGGTAGATGGCTGTGAGCTTGCTCATGTAGGCCGGCCATGGTACTGGGGAGGAGGCCTACTTCCCTTTACCGAATGACGTAGATAGGGTATGACCGTGGTTGTGATCCTTCGGGACCAACTCGGGTATGTTATGCCGGTATGTTTAAAATGAATTGTGGTGATATGTTATGAAGATAAATGTTTCTTATGAACACCTAATTAAATAGCAACCATTTCAACGCTTCCTAATGAGGCATATCGGGATTAGGCATGTAACGACTTAGACAACTCACAGTATAAGCAATGTCAGGCCTAATACTAATCATAAGATACATGACAGATCATATAGCATTGGAATAAGACACTTTCTTCATGACATTCATTTCAGAAGCAGTATTGGGGGACTGATCCTTACTTAACACAAAATGAGAATCAAGAGGCACATTGGAACATTTAGCATTCGACATAGAGAATTTACTCAAAATCTTTTCAACATATGAAATCTGATTAAGCACTAGAGTACCTTTACTCCTATCTCTAACAATATCCATGCCAAGAATTTTCTTTCCATCTCCTAAGTCTATCATCTCAAAGTTATCACTTAGACGCTTTTGCACATGCTTAATAGTCTTAACACAGGACTAACTAACAACATATCATCCACATATAAGAGCAAGAACATAGGCACAAAATCACAATCTTTAAAGTTAAGATAATGATCAAATTCACTTCTAGTAAACTTTAAAGATTTCATGCATTGATCAAATTTTATGTTCCATTGCCTTGGTGATTGTTTCAAACCATACAAAGCCTTTTTAAGGAGACACACATGATTAGGTTTCTTAGGATCAACAAATCCCTCAGACTGTCTCATATAAATAGGTTTATCTAAATCACCATGCTGGAAAATTCCTTGGATTGTCTCATGTAAATAGGTTGAATGAAAAGCTCTTCCCTATATTTGAACCTAGGATCTATTAGCGTATAGACATATGTCCCAACCATGTGTACCAACTCAAATTATTATTAATTTATAACCAATTCATAGAATCTAAAAGATATAAATATTAAATAATTATAACTATTTAATGTACACTTAATATTTTAAATTATTATCGACAAATTATAGTTTTCGTATAATTGTCATTCATTTGATGATTAGGATATAAAAGAAGATGATGGTAGATATTAATCAAGATTGGTAAATTTTCTTTGTTCTAGTTTTTAAACTTCTTTCGTTTTCATGTAAACTTACTCGAATTATTTATGATGTTGAGTATATATATTTTATTTGATTTTTTACTTTTGGTTGATATAATTTATAGATTTTTAAGTTTTGATTTAACTTTTATCTCATTAATTGTCTATTAGTACCTATATGTTTTAATATGGACATTATACATGAAAAAAAAATATTCATGGGTCGTCTAGTTTTTTTTAATAAAAATAGTTCAATCAGTCGAACAAATGACCTAGTGATTCAATCAATGACTAGTTTGCAATCTAATTCGATTTTAGAAACATTGGAGTACACTACATCAAAACCACTTTGTTGTTTATCTAGATCACGACCTTGTTTGCTTCATGGAGACCCTTAACTTCTCCCCCGTCCACTCTTAAAACATTCGTGAAACCGTATAGCCTTCGCAGATCATCCAGAGCCGTTCATGGGCTTAGGCCAAGAGTGCAATGGCCTAGGACCCAGGTAGGGATGTCAATGAGTGGATTTTACCCGGACCAGAACCAGTAAATAAATAATGGTTCTGGTTCTGGAACCGATCCATTAGCTACTGGATTCGGACCAGACTCGGACCATCAACTATGGATCTTAAACGGTCCGGATCTGAGCGAGTCTGGAATTAGAACTGGACCAGAACTAAAATTGGAACCGAAACCGATGTTTTATAATTTAATAAGCTATGACTGATTTCAGATCTGTATGGATAAAACTAGCTCATTGACAAACCTACTTAAACTTAGGTTTGTCAATAGATGAGTTTTACTCGGACCAGAATCAATAAATAAGTATTTGTTCTGGTTCTAGAACCAGAACCGAATCCGAACCAGACCATCAAACTATGGATCTAAACGGTCCGGGTCTAAAGCAGGTCTGGAACCGGAACCAGAACCAGAACCAGAACCAGAACCGCTGTTTTACAATTTAATGTGTTTGGAAAGGTTTGCGTGACGGTTCGGGTAAAACCCACCCATTAACATCCCTAGACCCAGGGATAGAAGGGATCCATTTTTGTTCTGTTCTATATATATATATATATTATATATATATATATATATATATATATATATATATTACTCTTCATTCATTAGGCCTAAAATTGAAAGGGATTCATATAAATTTGATTTCATTACTAGATATATATAGATAATTTAACAAGTATCTTGTGTTGAATCTCAAACTGAAGAATTTATATATACTCTATGATTTTAACATCATATTCTTTTCTTTCTATTTCATCATCTCAACTTTTTTATTTCTTATCAATATCATTGTAAGTCTCGACGTCTTAATCTCCCTCTCTTACCCTATATTTATTTCTCCTTTAGTTGTAAAGGCATATCATATAATTATTTTTTCAAGCATCCAGGTTGAATGGTTTGATAACTTTATCTATTGAGAAAATTATATTAGAACCTATTAATGTTGATGTGATTATTAAAGATTTTACATCTGTAAATGCTCGAAGAGTTTGTTTTTTGTGATATTGTATTATCTGTATTTTGTTGTAGGTGAGAGTTGTGATATAGAAATACATAGAAAATGACATGTATGTTATACATATCTTTGACGAATTTTGATTATCTATTTGATTTTTTTTTATTTTTCATAAATTTACAAATTTAATATATTTTATGAATATAATACAGGGAGCTCTGTATTTCTTATTTTCCCTAAAACCTATAAAAGATCAGGAACATGGTTGAGAGCATCCCAACCCGAAGCACTACTATTGACCAAAAAAAAAAAGTTGCATCAACTCTACGATTAAACCATGCCACGCTTTGCAGCTTACTGCATTTTGCCTATTCCTCAGATTGTTTCTTTGAGTAGGTTGAAGCATGATCCTTTCTTGGACTAGCCTGTCCTCGCTATAATGGGGCTGAAAGCATGATCATCCCCACCAATCTTCCAACGTTGGAAAGGTGCAGATTTTAAAATCCCAAAGGAATCCATCATCCTCTCCAAGGAGTAGGACTTGTTCAGCCCTTTCAAAATTGCTTTCTTGTCCCTCTCTATCACCCTAGATACAGCCTGCTTGGTTAATTAAGGCTAAAGATTTTTTTTCCAGAAACCTTCTTATGATCCATAGTTGATTCCCACATGATGTCATCTGCGAGAATCACATTAATTTCGCCACTCTCAGTGTAGTATGTAACAAATAAACAACCTTCGTCCCAAACAAAAGCCACATTGAAATTATCAATATTTAAATAATATTTACCAATTGATATAAAATAATAGTAGCGAGTTTCTTGTAAAGCAACTTATAGTGAGATTTAGTAAAACAGGAAGTGTTGGCTCAATTAATTAATTGATTTATTCCTTTATTGAGATTTAGTAAAAAGGAATATACTGAGATGTAGTAGCAATAAACAAATGGAGTATAAAAACTCTAGCAACTAAAGTCTCGGCACTATCAATTCGTCGATTTTATGACTTCTCTCTCTCTCTCTCTCTTAGTAGTATTTTCTTTGGTTTTCAATTTGGTTTCTAGATGCTAGATGAGCCGTTGCCTGAAGCGACTCACCATTACTGCTGCTGTAAACAAAGCCCTTGAATTTCGATTTGGATTCCAATTTCTACCTCTTCTCCGCCTGTTCAGCAAATCAGCCAACTTGATTTTCTCTCTCCTCCGCCGCTCTCTCTCTAAATCCATAAACCTGATGGACTCCTTTTTCTTCTCCAACAACGACGACGACGACCTTTTCTCAAACCCAAACACCTTCGATCAGTCGTTTTTGCCGCCTTCCTTTGCCGACCCCGGCGAGTCGCTCTACCTCGTCTCCTTCAGGTTAGTTAACTTAAAAGGAAACTTATTAGTTGATGCTGCTTGCTTCTCCCTCTTTTTATTGGCGGGATAGGGTCTGAAGAATTGTTTGTTTCTTTATTTATTTATTTATTTATGGTTCAGGTGGTGGAAGGAGGCGGCGTGTGGCGGCGCCGTGGTGGATGAGACAAACGGAGTTTGCGGCGTTTTGTATAATGCGACTGTGCAATTGAATGGTCATGGCGGTGATGAGAGCATTGGGGGTTTTGGGGATTCGGAGATTTTGGTGGGTATGAGGAGAGAAGAGGAGGTCGGTATTAGTGGTGAAGAAGGCAACTATGGCGGTGAGGGGGATTTGGCATTGGTGTCCGAGTGGATGTTCTGTACTGCTCTTAAATGGTGAGCCTATGCAATCAATTATTTTGATTTTGATTTATTGGTTTATGTGCATCATTCATTTTCTAACTATAGTTACTTTTGTATGTTCTGGTGAATCCATGTTATGCTAGTAAGTAATTATGTAATTCTTGTTGATATGGAAAAAATGCGTATCACATGCTTCAGAAGTTGAGAACCATAATTATGTTGGGACAAGAGTGCGATTGTTTTAAGTTACAGGTTCTATCAGTAGTTAAATCTAATATGCACATATGTAAGATCTTAAGACTCTTTGAACCTTTTGAATTTGTAAATTTATGACCGATGTATGTTGACAAAATATTGTTCTCAGAAACATGGACGGATATTGTTTCAGAATTTTGTCTGCTTGGATTTGTTAATCAATATTTATACTTTTGCACAACTATGGATACTGTGCTTTCATGATGGGTTTCAGGACTAGTTATGGACTTATGACCAGTCTGTATATCTGTGAAACAAGGGGAAACTGAAGTACAAGTAATTTTCTTCAATGCATGCAAAATCTTCACATTCAGACTCATAAGAAAAAAACTACCAATTTTCTCCTCAAAGCACACTATTTATGAAATGGCTACAGTTTTACGCGTTCAATAGTAGAGTTCCTGGCAAAGGTTTATGTGATGTTGTGATCATAAGCACTGCCATGGTAGACTGTGGCATTCTTTAGGTCTCATCATGAGAGTATGACGTTGGAATCTGAGCTTATCCACCTTTACTGTTGAGGGTGCTGAATGAACCATTTATCGGAAGCCTACAATTTGATATTTGCTTTATTTGCCTTTCCATTGTAGGCATTATGATAAGAAGGGTATGGAAAATTCATTACCTGGAGAAGATAGTGGACATGACTTATTCTCTTTGCAGATCAGACTTATGTATGTGAGAGAAACAAGACAATTGGTCATAAAGATTAGCCAAAAGGTATGTTTAGAATAAGTAGCCTCCCTTTGTCTGTTCCATACTTCTTATTCCTAATCTTATTAATCCATTTTGCAAATGGACATGTTTTGAGAATTGCAGGATAATGGGCATAGAGCTTTCAACAAAGCATACAGTATTTTTACCAAGTTGGGCATGGTGAGCAATATTTGTTATTAGTCTTCATTTAGAGTAGTGATATGAGCATAATCTTGCTCACTTCCAATTTACAGCTGCAAGTATGGGATTTCTCAAGACAGACAAACCAGTTTTTCAATGACAGCCTGTCATCTGTGGATTTGGCCCAATTGCATGAGGAGGTAATTAACTTTTTCTCACTTTACCCTAGAAGTCAGGAACTAGATTTTAAAATGAAGTTTGGTCTTAATCGATACTTATTTTTGTAATTGTTTTTGCTTCCTGTCTTGTTGATATTTGCCTTCGCAGATTCTCTTAGAGCTGCATATTTATGGCTTGCCTTGTAGCAACAATGAGAAGGAAAGCCGTGATGAGAATGTGGTAGTGAAGCAGCCTATAATGAATGGCCCTTCTTCGAGTTCTGCACTTACAATGAATGGCAGTGTGGACAACATGAACTTGTTTTCTAGAGTTCCACTGTCAGATACAGCTTTTAGTGCCGTTAATGGGACTGGTTCTTTGGGCTTGACTGGACTATACAACCTTGGAAATACTTGTTTTATGAACAGTGCTGTCCAGTGCTTGGTTCATACACCCAAGCTAGTTGATTATTTTCTTGGAAACTTCAGGAAAGATCTGAATTATGAAAATCCACTGGGCATGAACGTATGTATTTCTACCCTGTGCCAATTTTGTTTATTTGATATGCTTTTTGTCATAGATTTGTTATCTGGAATCAATACCACTCTATCCAATTTCTCTCTGTTCTTTTTTTGTACAAGTCTAAGAAATTGGATGGGCTTCCTGTTCGTGCTTCCTTCCTCTTTATCATGACTATTTTCTGCTATATCTTTAATGTTGAGAATATTGTGTTTGTCGCAGGGCAAGCTTGCTATAGCATTTGGGGACCTACTTAGAAAGTTGTGGGCTCCTGAGGCAACACCAGTAGCTCCAAGGATGTTTAAGTCGACTATCTCCAGTTTTGCTCCCCAATTTAGTGGATATAACCAACATGATTCCCAAGTACGTAACGTTTCGTAGCCTTCAAAGCAGTTCTTTTAATAACTTCTGCAAGATGGATAATTTTCATGTATTTACAAGTTCTATTGTAGGAATTTCTTTCTTTTTTGTTGGATGGCCTCCACGAAGATCTCAACCGCGTCAAAAGAAAACCATATGTACAGGCAAAAGAAGAAGATGGTCGTCCTGATGACGAAGTGGCAGATGAATACTGGGAGAACCATTTATCGCGCAATGATTCGGTCATAGTAGATTTGTGTCAAGTATTCTTCTTTCTCCTTGTTTCTAGATTGTCGTGGATCAAAATAATATTTCAGCTCCTATTTTGGCTTTGTAGGCTTTGTAGCCTATGGTTGACCATTATGGTTCATTCCCTATTGCACTTTTATTAGAAGCAGATGCTGATTTCCCTTTCTCATAAGTGCTTAACTTAAATTGCAGGGTCAATATCGATCATCACTGGTTTGCCCCATTTGCAAGAAGTTGTCCGTTACATTTGATCCATTTATGTACCTGTCATTACCACTTCCTTCTTCAACAATGCGAAAGATGACTTTGACAGTATTGAGCACCGATGGAACTAATTTGCCTTATCCAGTTACAGTAACAGTCCCTCACAATGGCACCCGCAAAGATCTTGTTGATGCCCTTGGTATAGCTTGTTCATTAAGAGATGATGAAACATTGTATATTGCTGAGGTATACTCTTTGAATTCATCTCAATCACGAAGTTTGCCCATCATCATTGTTGTTTCTTCTATTTCCAGTCAAATATTCGTCAGTACACTCTATTATAGCTTTTGGAGATTGTGTAAACTACAATTTCTAGAGTTATAAGCATGTTTGACTCAGTCAAATTCTGTTTTTCCTCATCAGTTCTCCTCTTTCCTTCCCGCTTCAGTTAATATTGTAAATATACTGAAAGATTGTCACTTATAGAGATTTTTTCTTTGTATCCTGGGAAAAAGGTTTTACGTAGTCTTATTTGAAATATAATTTTCATGGCATGTCAAGTACTTGAACAACCTGGAACAGGTATTTCTGTGATGCCTGTTGAAGTTTTGGCAAAGTATTGACATACTTATATAACCGGTAGGTATTTTTGTTAATCCTGCAAGCACTTGTGCCTTGTGCCGCTTCGTGCTTTGTGGGCTTGCTTGCTTCAGTTTTGGATCTTCCACCTTGTTGAGGTTTTCCTGCTAAGATAGCATACACTACAGAGTACCTAAGTTGTGAGTTTAATGCATGCGTCACCATGCTTTTTCCTTTTCCATTTGGTGTTAAGACTGCAACTGTTCTTGAAGTGGTACATGTTGTTAGCCTTATCTTTGCATCTGTCAATTTGTTCATAGCAAATATTGCCACTTTCATTTGGAATAATTGTAGTGAGTACTGGAAACAAAAACAAGAATATCACAAACTTCACTCTTAAAATGAAGCCTTAATTTGTGCTTTCATTGTTATTATCCTTGACTTGTGAAATGGTATGCAGATATACAATAATTCAATCCTTCAAGCTTTGGATAATCCCAGTGGTTCTATAGAGCTAATCAGAGACTACGATAAACTTGTTGCTTATAGATTGCCAAAAGACATGGATGGCTGTCCTTTGGTCGAGTTTACACATCAACAGGAGGAGAAGTAAGTTTAACTTTCCTTATGATATGTCCTATCTAAATTACAGTCAAATTCAAACTACCTTTACTAAATCCTAACCCAATTTATGAAAGGTACAACTTATTATGGTGTCAGTATGTAATCCCCCATTTATGTAAACCCCACCAATCATTTTTATTTTTATTTTTTGTTTTTTTATTCTTATAAAATCATAAAGCTATTATGTGTGAATTGTTGTGTAAAAGCTCCCATCATCAATTCGAATGATAGGAAAATTGGCTTATCGAAATCTCAAACTCAAAATTCAGAAAATCTAGCCCCCACAAATAATTTTTCTGCCTCACCCGTGGTTGAGAGGGTGTTAAATCGCTCTCTTTTGGCCACCTGTAGCTCTTATTCTTCCTTGATATAATTATGCAGGTCATATCTACATTCTTTCCCGTCTTTCAAGAAGTTTGGCATTCCTCTCGTGGCAAGAATTTCTGATTTTTCAAAAGGATCTGAGATATATAAAGAGTTTCTTAAGCTCATCAGTCCATTCTTACTTCCTCATGAAGAGTTCTTAATTGATTTAGCTTCAAGGGAGAATGCCCAAGTGGATGAAGAAATAGAGGATACAATTTCAGATGAGGCTGATAATTCAAAAAATGGAACTGAAAATGATTTTGATTCCCAGAGCGACTTTGAATTCTACATGGAAAGCGGCATTTACTCAAGAGGCTTCAAGTTACAGATGGATGAACCAGTGCCTACATCAAAACATGGTCCGCACATTAAAGTGTGTGTTTCTTGGTCTGAGAAAATGATTCAAGATTATGATACTTCAATTTTGAGCCAGTTGCCAGAAGTACGTAAGACCGCATCCGTGTCAAAGTGGACTCAAGATTCTATTTCACTTTATAAATGTGTTGAAGCCTTCTTGAAAGAGGAGCCTCTTGGACCAGAAGACATGTGGTATTTGTCCACTTAATATTTAAGCTGGCATTGTTTTGTCCTGTAGTATTAATTAGTATTGGATATATAAAACATTGTATATTCTGTTGTAGGTACTGTCCTAACTGCAAGGCGCACAGGCAGGCTAGCAAAAAGTTGGATCTTTGGAGATTACCGGAGATCCTGGTCATTCATTTAAAAAGATTTTCTTACACTAGATTTTTGAAAAACAAGCTGGAAACTTTTGTGGATTTCCCTGTTGAGGACTTTGATCTCTCCAATTACATTCTTAAGAAAAACAATGACCACCATCGTTATATGCTCTATGCGATAAGCAATCATTATGGTGGCATGGGTGGCGGTCATTATACTGCATTTGCTAAAGTAAGTGTTAACTCGGAGTAACACAATTATAAGTGGTGTTCTTTTAGTGATTTTTTCTGACTCATTCCAAACCAATTGCAGTGTGGATTGTTTTTTTTTTCATTTTCTGATGTTCCTGATTTTATGAGTTTATTCTTGCTTATGCAGCATAGGCTCAATAGTTGGTATGAATTTGATGACAGCCATGTCTACCCTGTTACTGAGGAGCAGATAAAGACCCAAGCTGCTTATGTTCTATTCTACAAGAGAGTACTTTAGAAGCTGCTAAGGTAAAATCTATTTTATATGTTTGAGATTTTGTTTTTTTCTGGTTTTATTGATGGGAACAGATGTTTTACTGAGAACATTTTCCTCAAATGTAAGTGTGCTACTTACACCCCAAATGGCAATAAATAAATCTTTTTTAGGCTGCTTCTAAATTATTCCATGTTCTTTAACTTGGTAGAAACATTATGTTTTGAAGTTCATAATGATTTAGAGTATATATTTCTCTGTAACACACTTTGTGTGGAAGATGTTTCACATAAATTTATGAATGATCTTGGCTAGTCCACATGCACAATAAAGCTTTTAATAGGTTGTATCCTTGTCATTTCTCCTTGCTTGTATTTGCAGAAAACATTTTTGGGGTTTCCTGATTTCCATTTTGTGGTATTTTAATGGAAACTCTTGTACTGTTATCTTTCGGATGGGATTCATAATATGCAAGATCACTCAAATTTATTGAGCCATTGTTGGAAGAGGGGCTTTTAGACCAGATGACATGTTCTATTCATCCATAGACGTCTTATATAATTATTATGTTATAATAGTTGACTACATTACATCTGCCTACTACCTTTCATTTTTCCGCTAGGTAAAAAGTTGAAGTTTTGTCTCTATAGAGCGATGTTATCGTTTATTGTACCTTGACACGTTGTTATGTGTAAGCATTTTAAAAGGTTGGTAATCTGACTGGCGTTGCAAAATAAAATAAAATTGCAGCTACTGTCCCAACTGCAAGGGAGCTTCGGGCAGGCGATCTTTCATTTTAAAAGATTCACACACTATTTTGATTCGAACAAGCTGGAATTTTTTCTGGACTTCCCTGATGGTTTGATCGCTGTGATGACATAATCTGAAGATTGGTATAGCCTGCTGTTGTTGGATGTGCTCGGAGTATTCATTGTTGTGGCATTGGTCGCATCCAATAAACTGTATTAATCAAAGTAAGTATGATTGTAGAAGGCCATTTGCTATTTTGGGTTAGTTCTGTTACACTACGTGACTCTCCATTTGTTCTTGCATTGACTCAACAGGTGCTGTGAGTTTGATGCCAGAATCAGAGTTGAAAGGTAAAAATGTAATTATTTGTTTTTAAACCACATATGACAAGAAAGGAATGCTGTTAGGATATGTTTTATGTTACAGTAACACTATCATCATTTACTAGGTAAGACATCCATAGTCATTTACTGAAGGAAAAGTTCCAGAATAAACGTGTAAAACGTTGTTCTTGATGGATGCATGTACATAACATTATTGCTTGTTATCTTAGTTGGCCTTTCTTTGATATGTTTTAATTTGATATCACAGTGCATTTTGCGGTTCTTTTCTGGTCAAGTTTTTTTTTTTTCCCACACAATTCGCAGAATCGAAAATAAGTTCCACACAAATTTGATGTGGGACTTTTGCCGAATTTTTCTTTTGAGTAGAAAGAAAAATTATGCATTTTCTTTAATTAAAAGTAACTACATTAAATCTTTAGTAACTCTATGTCGAATGATTCTGACCTTTTTTTGGTCCACACGTTCGCGCATATTAACCCCCGAGATGTCTTGAACTCTTGACTTATTAGTTGGAGAGGAAATCTCTTACTAAAAAAATTGAGAACGTCTTACCAATAGAATTATGGGCAAGTCATCAGTTTCGACTTTGAATATATACACATTGGATCTTGTCATGGTGCGCTTGGTCCTCAGAGTTGTAATTGGGTACCATAACTTGGTCCTGACCCGAGTCGTGCCCAAGCTCGACCGGTGATAGTATAATTTTGCTACGGTGGCCGTTCTTCCCGCACCAAGCAACACATTACTTGCCTCGACATTTGTAGGTATCACAAAAAAATGTTGTTAGCCTTGTTGTAATGAGAGAAGGGGCAGAAGATGATTTTGAACCTGTATTCACAACTCAATATACATTTTGGTTTATGAAACAAGTAGTCATCACTCATCATAAATGCGTCTATGCCAAGCCTAAAACTCAGGTCAGGGTTGATGGGACACGATCTAAATCTAACACTAATTTATTATATATACCGATGTGATAATGACAATAGAGAAAAACTCTAGCTAGTTTGGGCCCATTAACTGAAAGATAATTGGTGGCCCTAAGATTTCATTGAATGCCTAGTAGAAGTAGTAGTCCAAGTTGAGAGAAGAGATCTACCACATTGGGGTGGGGGGAAAATATGGTTAACTGACTTAGCAGTAGTATATGGGAGTGAATCGAATGCGATAAGACGTTGAAGATGATGCATGAAACGGTATAAAGAAAACTTTAAAATGATTTTGTTGTGCAACAATTTTAGAAAGTTTTTATTACAACTTTATTTATCTTTTTACGATTATCTTCAACGTCTTATCATCATTGTTCTCAAGTTCTCAAAAGATGAGTTCTCACTAGATCCAACCCCGTAGTATATGCTTCTACAAGCGCCATCTTGTTAGTGGCTGAAAGTGAACTTGGTAAAGTGCAAAGCAGATACTATATGTTTATTTATGAATCACTATCATGTCTATTACTGCTTAAAGCTAATAATAATAATAATAATAATAATAATAATAATAATAATAATAGAAACACGGTTTTTAGGAAGATATTTTGCAATTGGATCTAGGTTAAGTTATGAAATAGTCAACTCAGAGGAACCATCTCTCTTGTAGGAACTAAAAATCAATCTGGTATATAGATTTTGATTTAATGTTAGGCAAAACTGTTTTTCATGCTTAATCGTAACTTAATATATACAGTAATGTACATTTAATAATAACGCATGATGATATATATTGTATACTATGATAATGCACTAATAAGGGTAAATATCACTTTAAACCCTAAACTATTCCATTTTATCAAAAATATCCTGAACTTTAAAAAATATCATTTTAAATCCCAAACTATTAACATTTTATCAAAAAAATCATAAACTTTGAGAAGTATCACTTTAAACCTCAAACTATTAATTTTTTTAATCAAAAATATCCTACATCAATTTTTCAGCTCCCAAAATTGGACGAGGGATATCTTTTGATTGGCTCATCAAATATATCCAATGTTCATTTCTTGCCTTCGAAATTTTGATGTGGCTCATCGAACGAGAAGAAGATAATTCTCGTCCAATTTTGGGAGCTGAAAAATTGATGTAGGGTATTTTTGATGAAAAAATTAATAGTTTGAGGTTTAAAGTGATATTTCTCAAAGTTTAGGATTTTTTTGATAAAATATTAATAGTTTAGGATTTAAAATGATGTTTTTAAAGTTCAGAATATTTTTGATAAAATGAATATAGTTTAGGGTTTAAATGATATTTATCCTTATAATAATTATGGATCACATAAAGATGATTCGTTCAAATTGAATTCAAAATTTTATAGGAGAAAGTGTTTTTAGTTGATCGATATCTGTATATATTAACGTGGCAAGCGGTCCACCAGACCGCTATTATCTGATGTTTTTTATAGTTAAATATAACATTACGTGAGGACATAGATAATAAACATAACACTAAATATGATGTAAATAAAAATAATTAGTCCAAACATCTAAGAAAGTGGTTGGTAGTAGTTGGAAATTTCAATATGGCCGTTATAACGGACACGTTCCTCTTGATTCTGACCACCTTTTACCCCAAAATAATATACTATAATAAGGTAAGTATTATTTTAAATTATATTCATTTTATGAAAAAATATCTTGAACTTTATGTTATTTTAAATCTTAAATTATTAAAATATCCTAAATTTTGAGAAGTGTCACTTTAAATCTTAAACTGTTAATTTTTTTATTAAAAATATCTTACATCTATTTTTTAGCTCTCGAAATTAGATGAGAAATATCTTCTTCTCATTCGATGAGCCATATACGTGGAATATATTTGAGCCAAGCGTCCAAGAAAATGGATGTGGAATATATATGATGATTTTTGAACCGAACCGAACCGCCACATCGAATCAAAAAGATATTTTCGTCAAATTTAAAACCGAAACCGATTTTAGTTAAAATTTTGAACCGAACCGAAAAATGAAAAAATGAATATATGATATTTTTGATAAAAAATTAATAATTTGAGGTTTAAAGTGATATTTTTTAAAATTCAGAGTTTAGGGTCTAATGTGATATTTACCCTATAAATTATAAGGTGTAATGACGAAGCCATGAAATTTTTCAGAGGGGCCCAACTAATTATAACTTTAAAAGTAATAACATATAATTTTAAAAATAAAATTGTAAATAATAATTTAAATAATATAACAAATTTATTATAATCTTTTTAGAAATTGAATTGATCATATTAATTCACATATAAAATTTTATTGTTTTAAAATAAATTATAAAAAAAGAAAAGAAAAGGAAAGAAAGAACATTTTATCAACATAAGACAAATTATAGAAAAAAAAGAAAGAAAAAGCATAAAGTAGAGAGAGAAAGGAAAGAAAGAGAAATAAATAGAGAAAAAGAAAAAGGAAAGAAAGAGAAAGTAAAATATGCATAACTGGGAGAAAGAGAAATAAAATATACGTAGCTGGGAGAAAGAGATAAGTAGAGAAAAAAAAGAAAGTAAAATATAAATAGGAGTCAAATCCAAAAATAGGAGTCAAATCCAAATCTTTTGAATAAGAGATGAAAACTTATAACTAATTAGATTATAATAGATTTAGTTATTAAATATAAAATATCTAAATACCAAAAATATTTTTTTAAAAAGTTGGAGTATTTATAGATCGTTCAGGTCACTTGTAGTTTCGTCCCTGATTAGGTACCCATTATTAGGGGTGTATCAGTTGGATCGAACCTAAAAATAAAACAGATCGAAGCCGATCGATTTTGTCGAATTTTATTCAATACTTTTATGATATTCTTTTTATTTTCGGTTCAAAATTTTAATTAAAATCGGTTTTGGTTACGTTTTCGATTCACGTTTTAGATTCGTTTTTCTTCAAATTCTTTCTGAAACTATTATTTTATATATTTATATATTTTATATACTAATTAATTAATATTTTAATTAAATAATTAGGATAAAAATATGTTTATTTAGAAAATATATATATAATTTATATTTCGGTCGGTTTTCGGTCCGACCGAAACCGATCGATTTAAAGGTTCGACTTTTTACGTCGGTCAAATTATAAATCGATTGATTCGGTTATAAAAAATTTGGTGTAACGGTTCGATTTTTGGTTTTTAAAATTTGATTCATCCGACCGATATATATATATACCCATTATATGTTTATATCAGTTGGCACATAAGTGTGTCCCATATTTAAAATAAAATATGAAGCTTTCATAGCCAAGGTTAAACATTTGCAGAATTTTATTCGATACTTTTATGATATTCTTGTTATTTTAAATTGCATATATCGATACTAGGATAAAAGAATCTGTCATTTTGGATACTTCTTTTTTCTTCAAATTCTTTCTGATATGGTAGTTAATATGGATATACATGTTAGACACTAGTAGCTTATAACCTCCATAAAATGAAAATATATATATATATATATATATTAGGAAAGTGGAGGCAATTATAAGAGTAAAAAGAAACATATAAAATATTTGAAAGAAAAATTAAAATTTAGTACCCATTTAATACAACTTTTTGTTAAATATATTTTTAATACAAACACTATAATTTTGTATTATTTTGAAAATTATCCAAAATTCTCACGATAGTAAAACTATGATGATACACATTCTAAATTGGAGTGCTAACTTTTTTTTTAAGAACTTTTATTAATTTGAATAAGAAGAAAAATACCTCTCCGTCGGGTTGGGAAACTAATCCAAACAATTAGACTTAAATTATGTAAATCGCGTTAAAGCATGGGCTTTTGCTATCAGTGGATCGATAAATATGACGTACAAAATTGGAATACTATTTAATGACTTGCATAATAACGACAGAAGATGTAAAAAATAAATATTATAAAATAAATTTAGGTACTTGTCAACCGATCCCCTGTACTAATTCACACATCACACGTGTTGCGACCTTTTTCGCATCAGAGACTAGTACATTCCACGGTGGGCTGCAAAAATATTTCCAATTCGACGAAAACTCAAACAAATCATCAATATCCAACCGCAGAAAAAAAGAATAAACCACATGACACTGATAAACGATAATGCAATAATCATCAAAATTCGCAAGTCGAGATTTATCCTGGATTAAAGAAACCTGCTTTAAATAAGCTGAAATCTCTCTTTTCCGGAGCACTATTTATGAGAATTCGAACCCGTAAAGATTGTGGTCAACTGATTAGGATTCCCATTTCGGAATGAAATAAAAACAACAATTCCCAACTGCACAACATAAAAAAAAAAAAAAAGACGACACACATTTCCTACGCATACAAAATTAGTAACTTAATATAAGTTTATGAGCAGATTATCTGAAAGGTTGCAGCAGCAACAACATCGTCTTATTCTGCTGTGTGTCTGGCAATTCGTTAAGTTCAAGAAAGGGCGATGTTGATGTTAGAGCAATCTCCCTCCAAATCAGCTGAAGGTGTCTCCTCCCTTTCATTTCTTCTGTTTGAGATCTGCAACTCTTTTGCATTAAATTTTAAAAATTCCAACTGGGCCTTCTTGAATTCTGCTGCTGGGTGAGTTTTGCTACCTTTTCTTGATCATCTCTTTCTCCAAGCATGATACTTCTCGATAAAGATTCGATTTTTTCTTTCTCTAGCTTGAGTTTTCTGCAGATGGAAAAGTTTATGAAGATTTTTTTTTGTTGTTTTTATGTGATCATTTGTGAAAATTTTGTGGGATGGTTGTTATTTACTTGCTTCTGGAGTTGCCGCTAAACTTTTTACCCTCATTCTGCTGATCCAGAATGAGAAAATGGGACCTTTTTTTTAGGGGTCGATGCAGGCTGTTTTTATCTGTCTCGCACCGAATCGGTTTTGCTATTTTTATGGTAAGTAGTGACTGAAAATTTCCAGCAGACTTTTCATTAATGAATGTGCTATTTTAAGTATTTAGGGCCTTCTTCTTTTGTCTTCACAAAGAAATTCAAATTTCTGGTGTTACGTGGTTGAGAAGGCTATTATTGAATTTGCAGTGGTCAGATGTGGTTTCAATGTGACTATTCAAGGCATGAAAAGCAAGCTTTACTATGTCAAACTGATTATGTATTCTACTTATTATTTATAGTTATGCGGCTTTCATACTGGATGTTCTGTAATTTTTGTGCTCTCTTGTTTTCAGGAGAAATCAAGAAAATGATTTTACTATTTGCTAGAGCTTAGTTGGTAGTTGTTTTCTTTCTTCTGGGATATGCAAATATGGAAGGGGAAGGTCGTATCTCGGATTACAGAAGCCGGTTGGACAAGACGCTGACATCACCTGACCTTACAAATGAGGAAAGAGTTCATACCATTGTCAAGAATCAGATTTTACAGACAATGGATTCTGAGTTTGGAGGTCTGTTTGTCTTGATTTCTTACTGAGTTTTCTCAAATTGCAACTTTGTTTCAAGTGAGGTTTACGATTTAGATTTGCTGTAACGTTTGCTTTGCAGAATACAGTGACTGCGCGATTGAGAGAAGAAGCGCAGAAGTGTTTAAGTTCCTCAGTGAGTTGAGGAGTGCTTCCAGCAACGATTCACACAGTGGATGGAAAGTATGCATTCATCATTGTCATCAGTTTTCCTCCTTCAATTGCATCTTCCCACAACACACGATTCACATTTTAAAGTAAAAAATCGCCGTGATGGAATCTGTATTTCTCAGTTTTCCCTCATGCTTTTGGGCCAATTTCTTGCTATTATGTACAATCGGATAAACATCTTTGATAGTCCCGTCTCTCCATTATATACTCGTGCTTTGTTACCATGACGGTCAGGAGGAACTTCGTGCATATATGTGTGTATGTTTGTGCTTTGAGTTTATTATCAAGTCATTTGCTCATTGATGGGATTTACCGGCTGTAATGCCAAATTTCCAGGTAAAACAAGACACTGAGGAATTACGAGTTATGTATCGAGAAGGACCAGAGGGAACCCCGTTTCATACATTACTTGCTGAAGGCTACGTGGACGCGCCAGTTGATGTTTGTAAGCTTCCTCAGCAAATCCCTTTTAGTGACTTGTAATTTTCACCACGAACTAGTGGAGAAGTCTTTAACTTTGTGCATTCTTTCTTTGCATAACAGGTCTATGCATTTCATCAGATGCTGACCTTTACAAGAAATGGTAAGAGAAAAAGCTTACTATGTTACTTCAGTTTTGTGAAGCATAGTGTGAATTCTTAGCTATTTCTTGATTCCTTTCATGATCTTAGAAAGATTCCATTAGTTAGTAATAGAGTAAGCAACAATATACAGCATTCTTACATTGAATCAGTCTGCATAATCTTTTATTCATTTCGTGTATTTATAAGTGTATAAATTTCGTTATATCTGCTCCAAAATGCTTTAGAAACGAGAAAATTTACTTGATAACGATTCCTCTACATGTTGATTGACATAAACCTCTCACTCTAACAGGTGGCCTCAAATCGCCATTCCTACTTTCAGAGTTGCTGCATCCCATCGTGTCCAAAGAGTTATAGACGGTGAACAAGTAGCAATCGTGAGGTATGCAAGTACTACAAAAAACTTAAATCTCAAGCTTATTTATGCTGCGTTCAAGATGTTGACATGTACGTAAATATTTGGAAGAAAGAATGAAGCTTTCATGGCCGCTGTCAGGCAGAGAAGTTGTAGTACATTATTTCACACTCGAGTACTTCCAAGATGGCCTTGTCGTGGTGCTTCTTAACTCGGTAATTCACAGTTTTTTTCTTTTGTTCCTATTGAAACCTGTTTCTCTGCCAAATAAAATGATGAAATACTTCTCAGATCTCCGACTCGGAGACCATCAAAAGAAGTACCCATGGGTTCACCAGAGACGGGATACCAGATGCACAGGGTGTCGTGAGAATGGATCTCTACGGAGGTTTTGCTCTCAAAAAAATCACTCAAGATAGAAGCTTCTTTAGGTAAGCATTATGATGTGTCTTTCTTCTTTTGCCTTATGATGAAAAGGGAAGTCTCTCTAAAGTTCAAGTCTTGTAGCTCGTTGTTATTTGATTCATAATTGCTACTGTGCTTTCACAACTGTGCAGAACAATAGCGAATCTTGATATCAAACTCGACTTTGTCCCTCCTGCATTCATCAATTTTGTCGCGAGGCAGCTCGTAGGCAGCGGTTTCAAGCTCTATAAAAAGGTTGTTTTCAATCATTTAGAAAAATTATTGGAAGCAAATCCTATCAGTTTTGGATATAAAAACTATTTTCTCTGCTGCCTAATGTTTTACTAGTCTTGCACCAACTGCAGCAAGCTGCTTCTGCGAAAGGCAACGTAGAAGTTCAAAAGGCTTTAAAAGATCCGCTCTACAATCGCGTACATGAGGTTCTTTATAAAGAAGACGTGTCTCTGGTTTCTCCAGTTTTGGAGAGCACACACACCAATCTCATTCAACAAAATAGTGAAGCAGCACTTCAAGACAATACCACCAAGGAAGACAACAAGCGTGATGAGGTAGACGCAGGCGACAACAAAGTTCTCAATGAAATCGAGGAGATTGAGGAAAAGGACTCGGAACTGCATGACAGTCTAATAACTGAGGAGATGACAGTAGAGATTAGGACAGACACGATGGAAGTTAATACGACTGAGGTGGAACGAGGCCATGAAATAACGGAACATTTTACATGTGATTTACAACAAACTAAGGTTAGCATCAGTCCTGAGGTTCAAAGAGCTTTAGGAACATTGGAGAAGGCCATTTCCATATTTCGGGAGTAACAGTTGTAGCCCCAATAATGTTCTGTCTGACCTCAACAACGGAGATGTGATGAGCTCGGAAAATGATGCTGCGGCAGAATCTATTTCGTGGGAAACTGATGAGATAAGGAAAAGGAATCAGGCTTGTGTCGAATCATCGAAACTAAGATCAGCAGAAGTGGTTGTCAAAACTGCCAGAAGCAGCTCTGACAATCATAATTTCAGGTATCTTTTTCTATAATTTGTAGGACTTTTTGATAAGAATTTTCAAGATTTGATTATTTTCCACAAAAAAAATCAACTACTTACGTAATGTGAGGTGATTTTCTACATGAAGGCGGTCCAACTCCAGCTCGAGAGAAACAAACCAAAGCAAGATTGCATCTGCAGCCTCACCGGATGAAGATGGCATAAGCCTGTCTAACAATCTAGGAAATGTGGCAATAGATTCTGAGAGCATGAATGGAGAGAGTTTGGTGAGTGCAGAAGCAAACAGTATCAGAGGAAGGAACAATAAGAAATCGAGGTTTTGTTGCTTAAGATTCACTTCTGGGTAGCTAGAGTGAACCTGCAGGAGTTTATGTACATTGTTGGCTCTAGGCTTTCGATTTTTTTCCTGCAGCTGCAGCATTTTTACAAGAACAGTAAGGCTAGGGAAGAAGATAATGTACATGTAATTTTATGTAGTTGTAATGTAGTTTTATATTTTTATACTGGTTTCTTTTAAACTTTTTTCAGTATACAAGAAGATAAATACCTTTGTAATAACTTGATTTGGCTTCAACTATGAAATAAAGAGCACTTATTTCTGTCAATGTATTTTGTTTACTGCAGTTTGCTTGTTGAGTCTCTTTTGATTCACACGTTTTTCTATTTTTTTAGAACTAATCTTAATGGGAAAAAGGGTAATGTAGTATTTGTTTATTTCTTCATACTTGAAAATTGTAACTATGAAATATAAATTAATACTTACTTCACCTCAATTACATATATAAATATATTTGTCTCAGATATACAGAATTTATATAATTTGTACTTGTATAATTCATATCTCAATACCAAAATATCTCATTCAATAAAAACTGCTTGCAATTTGCATGTATACCTCATGTATACCTCAATTTCACTCTCAAATCTGAGGGGTTAAAATAAAAAAGGTTATTAGTATATAAATACACGAATTTTGATATGATTTTAGTTTTACACACAATTTTAAAATGAGTATATAAATATATGAACTTTGATATAATTTTGATTTTACACACAAACTTTAAGAGGAGTATATAAATACACGAACTTATTAATTTTAATAATTTTACAACGATTTATTTTTTCCACCAAATTGAAACTGACATGGTATTAGATATAATGAGTTGATAACGGCGTGGAAATAAATTAATAAATAAAATATAAAAGAAATATTTACATTTGGTAAAACATGCACATTGACTCATTAACACGCACAAAACACATATACACTTTACCAGAAAGAAAAAAAAATAAAGGAATATAACACAAACACACAAAATGAAGAGAGCACCTCAAATCTTAAACCCACTATATATAAATTGAGTAAATTACGAACAAGTATACTAATATAAATGTCTTCTTCTTCACACACAAACTTTAAGATTTCCACATCATTATCAACTAATCATATCTAATATCATATCAGTTTCAATTTGATCGAAAAAATAAATTATGATAAAATTACTATAATTAATAAGTTTATATATTATATACTCCTTTTAAATTCGTGTACAAAACCAAAATAACATCAAAATTTATATAATTATATATCAATAATCCAAATAAAAATATTGTATGCTCAAAATGGAGTACCAAGATTTTTACCTGTACGTCGCTCTGCGCTGCTTGTACTTTCGCCATCTGTCCCCAGCTCGAACCAAGCGTATTTATTCAGCAGCGCTTTCTCTCTCTCTCTCTCTCTTCCCACCGGGCATGATGTGGATGAAGAAGCTTCACTACACGCGAATCTCAGCAATTGTTTCTCGCGGAATCACTTCAACACATTTCAGCTCTTCGGATTCCATCTCTACTCTTCACGATTCTGCGATTTTCAATTCTCGCTCCCCATTTTCTTCTTCTTCCCTCTCCTTCCTCACTCTCAGCAGGCTCGGACAAAGACCTTATCCTTCGGCCAGAAGTCTATTTTTCCCAAATGTAAGTAGTATTCTTGCGAGGGAAAATGCGGTTTTATTTGTGAAAGATGAGAACTCTTTCTCCTCGCTCTCGGGGTCCGCCGCCAAACTTCACTGCTGGAATTGCGGTGCGGAGGCCGACGATGCGACGTCGTTCCTCTTCTGCCAGGCCTGCCTCAGCGTCCAAGCGGTCACGGAATCCATCGATTATTTCCAAATTTTCGGACTGTGAGTATTCACTTTCGTATTAAATCGCGATCGTTCTTGTATAATTTATTATTGCGAGTTTGGATTTTGTTGATTATCATAAGTTGTATTGACGAAATAACTTGGTTGATCTTTGATAAATTATTTGCTAATTTTGAGTGGAGCATCCGACTAACCGTTACCTCATGACAATTTTTATAATTTTACTATAATAGCCGCTGTTATAAAAAACTGAGAAGAAAAAAATGTTAATTCAAATTCAGGCGAAGTAGAGAGTTATGGCGTATGGAATTTCTGATTCTATTTTCTTTTCTTAAGAATATGTAGCATAATTTTCGAGAAGATATCAGCTGTTCAGCTATATATAATGATTTATGTTCTTGTTGCTATTACAGAGGAAGGAAATACAGTATTGAGGTTGGAGAATTAGAGAAGAAATACAAAAATTGGCAAAAGAAGCTTCACCCGGATCTGGTTCATTCGAAAACACAGGTTGGTCCCCTATGCTGGTTCAATTTCTTTTAATACTAAACATCATTCACCAAGGAACATTGAACATCTCGTGGACTTGCTCTCTTTGAACTAGAGGGAGAGAGAGTATGCGGCTGAGCAATCTGCTCGGGTTATAGATGCATATCACACGCTTGCTGACCCATTGTCGAGGGCAATCTACATTGTATGATTTCTTCTCATGCTTACATCTCAGTTGTAGCCATGTTGAGCATGAGTACCATGAACTGGTATTTTATTCTTAATAAATATCAATATAGTTAATATCACCAAAATTGCAAAGTGAAAAGCTTAGTTTATATTTGTCTATGGGTTTTGTAACTATGAAGGAAAAATTGGAAATTCTTGTAATATTTCTATAGGGTGTATCTGCTTGAAATAGTTCTGATAAGATCAATGATAGTATCCCAAAAGAAGTTTGATGTATTTGAGGAAATTTTCTCAGAAAAGTTTCTCTCCAATTATATAGGGATCACGCCCAACTTTTCTTGTGTTTGTTACCATCCTTTCCTTTCCTCCTAGGCTCCTAGTTTTCATATAATTCATGCAGATGAAGTTAGAAGGTATTTCAGTTGATGAAGAAGAAAGGATTACTGATCCAGAGCTACTTGCAGAGGTAAAGTGAAGAATACTAAATTTGTCTTTCCTTTGCTTCTTATGTATCATCTTTTTTCTTTCCCCTTAAATGGAGCACTTGAGATGTATGTGTGTGTGTGTTTGTGGGTGCCTTTGTACAAAAGGTTTCACCAGTTTGGTCATATTTATTGAGGTGCTTGGAGGGGCATATTCTAAGTTCATAAAGATTGTATTCGGCAGATATTCAACTTTTTTAATGTTTAGACTTTTTTGTATTATTCTGAAGCCCACATGATTGACTAAATTTTCAGCTTTGCATTGTGATGCTTTATAACTAATCTTTCTGACGATCAAAACAAAAGCCTTCATGGTTTGGGGGGGGGGGGGAGTGGTAGATGAGGGAGCTCATGAGGAGTAGTATTTGACAGTTCGGCTGGTATGAGCTGTACCTTTGTCATAATGTTCTTCTATGTTGATCTCCATCATCGTTATGGAATCATAGTTAAAAGGGCACTTGATCTAATTTGGGGAAACTTGATGAAGTGCAGATCATGGAATTAAGGGAGGCTGTTGATGAAGCAGAAGATGCTCGGGCATTAAATCAAATACAGGCTCAGGTATGTACATGCCAACCGATTGACATGTCAACTAAAAATACCTCAGCTATTGAAACTCTGCTTTACATATAATTTCTTGGATTACTCTTACTATAACAGTAGTTCCTTTTTTCCAATTAAGATTTATTGGTGAGTCTCCATTGGTTTAACTAAATTTGTAGAGATAGATAGGGGGTAATAAAGCAAAGCATACTACTGTATATATATGCAATAGAAAACACATCTTTTGCTTATATAAACACACACATTAGTACCACCAGGAATGAATGAAGCAATCTGTTTCCCACATTTGCAGTTGCAGGAGAAATTGAGAGATTGGTCAAACTCATTTGAAGAGGCATATATGAGGAAAAACTTTGAAGATTGTTTGGCTTCGATTCGCAGAATGACTTACTACAAACGTGCCAATGAAGAAATCGTGAAGAAGCTGTAATCCATGGCAGTATGCTATTTATGCTCCGTGTAATGGTGTTTTCTGCCACTTCTGTTTATTATTTAGTAATAATGTCTATGATTATCTCAGTGCATGTTTCAATTCTATATAGGGGTGTAAATTTGGAACTGGAAAATCGGTTAGTATCCAAACCAAACCGATTTTTTGGAGTTCGGTTATCCGAATAACCGAGTTTGGTAAACTCGGTTCGGTATTCGGTCTTAGGAATTTAAAAATTTCAGTTATCGGTATACTCGATAACCGAATGGGTATACCGATAACCGAAATATATTATATATATATATATATATATATATAGGTTGGTTATGGTGAGAAAGCTCTTTAATGTACGAAAATAGGAATAGTAGCACATCTTTCATATTTGTGTAGCACAATCGTAATTACTATATTGCGTATTAGTTTAGCACATATTTCATCCATTCGTAGCACATATGCTAAATATATTAGTTTAACACATCTTTCATTCTGACATAGACAAGAAGAGTTCTAGTGTTGCACAATAATCCGTGTAGCACACAAAACACAAAAGCAGTAGCACACCGAAAATTAAATCTCAACCATTGATATAGCAAATCAAAGGTCCAGATTCATTCCTATTTCCTACCAAATTATCATTTCCTACATGATCCATCTCATATATATATATATATATATATATATATATATATATGTTAGTTTTATAATTATTTTAAAAATACTAAAACTAAAAGAGAGAGAGGGCTCGCATGTCGCGTCTCGCACCCCTACTCCCTCCGTCTCCGTGTGTGTGTGTGTGTTTGTTTAATTGACTTTTCTTAATCTTTTGAGTTTTGGGGAAAGGGAAGGGAGATTGGGAAACCCTAGACCGCCGCCGCCGCCTCCGCCCGACCACCGCCGCCGCCTCCGTCTTCTCGCCTTCCGCCTTCGATCGCCGCCGCGTTCACGCTCACCTCCACACTGACATTCTGCACTCTGCACACAGGCAGCGTGCGTCGTCCACCCAACTCCCCTACCGTCGTGCGTCGCCTGCTCGCCTTCGACCGCCACCACCTGCTCGCCTTTAACCCACGCACGCACTATGCACACCGGTTGACGAGGAAGAGCGCAGGGTGGTTGTAGTGGTCGAGGATCTTCCTAACGGTGGCGAGATTGTTGGTGACGCCGATTGCGGTCTCGTTGTGGACGATGCAGATGGCCTTGATGGTGTGGGCTTTGTCCTCGACGAGCTTGGCGGCGAGGATGTCGAGGTTGGTGCCACGCCCCACTCGCCTCCACCACGTCCATGTTGAAGTTGAGGTCTGCTGTTGATCGATCCACAGCAGTGAATCGCCGATCGAGAATGAGACGATCCGTCGCCCGATGAGAGTGTGTTGGTGAGTGCACTCTCCGATGCACCCGTCCCTACGAAATCAAAAAATATAAAGTAAAAAAAAATCGGTTTAACCAAACAACCGATAACCGAATCGATCGGTTATTCGGTTATCGGTTATCCGAATAACCGATCGGTTCGGTTATCGGTAAGCATATATATGTACTTTTCGGTTTCGGTGAACCGAAACCGAACCGATTTCCACCCCTAAGTCTATATACATAATTCATACGCATTAAAGCAAATTGTGATAATTTGAATCCATTTTTGGACAATTGGCAATTTTTAGACCAAAATGAATACAAGAATTTTTTTTTAACATAAGAAAACAGCTGTTTTATATTTTGATTAATTAGAAAATATATTTATATCTTTCTTTGCGCATAGTTTATTATTTATTTTCGTGAATTAGATGTAGTGACTAAATTGAAAGTGCAAAACTCAAGTAGGCTGTATGCACCTCACTTGCCTTTTCTTTTCGTATTCCATATGGAACAATCTTTTATTAGATGGTCCGGTCCGATGAATCTTGAGACCTTTTATAGAGCCTAGCTTATTCTCCATGTTGACTCGTTAGACGTTAGACGCTCTAATATTCTGATAGACATATCCGATTATTGATCCATTGTTGATATAAAATATGATACGAAATGTTATCAAATATTTAAATCACACCAATATATTTACAATTTAATCTGCAATTCAAAATGTATTGATCATTTGATGAAATTTACCCGGGCAAACGATTTGACACAAGCTTACGGATGTGTTGTGTGCGTGTATTGGTCTAGTGGTAGAGTGGTTAATATCAGGATCAAAGGTCTCAGGTTCGAGTCCATCGTGACGCGATCTTTAAATTTTGTATTAAATTGATCAAAAAAAATACAAAAATAAATTACGGATGTATTGTGTTTTTACTTCTACGCATCATTACAATTATTTTTCCCCTATCCAAACCGCTGTGGACGCCGGAGCACTACGCACCGTTAAAAAACAAATACGAACCAGCGATTTTTTGAATTTCAAATCTGCAACGGTCACAGTCAAAATCCCCCTAAAACCCAACTCTGCACTGCTCGTCATCAACCTACGCTACCAAGAAATGCTCGATTTCAATTTCTTCCATCTCTGATTTCTCTCTCCAACGAAGACGAAACCCTCACTTCCCTTCCCGTCTCTCTCCAAAATGGCCTCTCTAACCCCCGGAATCCTCCTCAAACTCCTCCAGTCGATGAACTCCACCACCAAAGTCACCGGCGACCACCGCAGCCCCCTCCTCCAGGTCATCGGAATCTTACCCGCCCTCTCCGCCGCCGACTCTCTGTGGCCGCACAACGGATTCTATGTCCAGCTCTCCGACTCTCTCAACTCCACCTACGTCTCCCTCTCCGATCGCGACTCAGACCTCATCCTCAACAACCGCCTCCAATTAGGGCAATTCGTGCACCTCGATCGCTTCCTCTTCGACTCCCCTCCCGTCCCCACGCCCGTCAACCTCCGCCCCGTCGCCGGCCGTCAGCCCTTCATCGGATCCCCGGAGCCCTAATTGCTCGGACCTCCCCTTCCAAAAACAGTTTCGTCATTCAGCCGGTTTCCCACTCAGACCCCTCGGCCGACCCCATCGCCGCCTATTTTTCTAGGGCGGGGAAGAGGGAGACGGAAGGAAAGGAGAAATTCGCAGAGGGTAAAGGTAGCAGGCAAGTAATTGCCCCCAAAAAGGAGAATGTTAATGTGAATGTAGCTGCAAATTGCGGAGATGATAGCTCTAGTTGTAGTAGATCTGGAACGGATAAGATCTCGCAGAGGTTTACTTCGCCGGGGGCGCTGAAGCAGAGGCAGGTATCAGCTGGGAGGAAAGCTGCGGCACCGGAGAGGGATCCTTCTCCGGCGGAAAAGTCAGGGAAGAGGTCCTCGTCACCCGCTCCATCGAAATGTGTGGTGCCGAGCCTTGTGGTGGCGAAGGAAGAAAACCGGAGGGCGTCGAGGGAGCCTGCTATAATTGTACCATCTCGGTACCGGCAGCCGTCGCCGACTGCTGGGAGGCGGCAGGCAAGCCCGGTGGTGGCGAGGAGGATGTCGTTGTCTCCAGCTCGGAGACTATCCGGCGGCCTTAGGGCATCGCCTGCAGTGGACTCCTCAGGGAGGAAGAAGATGGCTAATACTGCAGCTGGAATTTCTAAGGTTTCTGAAGCGCTCGTTGGGACTGGGAGAGTGCCTAGTCGGAAGAATTGGGATGAAGGGCCGGCATCAGGCGGTAACACTGGCGGCAGTTCGTCTGAATACAAAGAAAAGGTGGTGGCTAAGAACAAAATCGATCTGCAGGCTATCTTGAGGACACAGGTCCAATTCTGCCATTTTAGGCTAAAAAATGTTTTTGCATTTTTGTTGAGTGAACTGTGTTTTGAGCACGAATTGTATGCTTTTGTTTCCTTTGCAGGCTGCTATATCGAGGCGTTTAAGCGACGTACATGAGAATTCGCGGAAGGATGAGAAATCTGAGAGTCCGAGGGAGAAACCAAATGATGCGGCGCCGGTGATCACCATCCATGCAAAGAAATGGACTGATGGGAGCGTTTCTCTTGATACGGTATCTTCGGTTCTTGCTAAACTTGGGAAGGTATATAAGGATATGATAGTAAACTAATAAGTGCCAAGTAAATTTTATTCCTTTTTGTTATTCAGAATTGAAAAATGAATCTGTTTTGTGTGTTCTTGGATCAGGATGCCATGCAGAGAAGAAGAATTGCTTCAATAGCTGCTGCTGAAGCTTTAGAGGAAGCCATTGTGACTGAATCTGTTGTGAGAAACTTGAGGTATGGTTCTAATTCCATAAAACTGGATATGTTTTGTAGATAATCGTTACTTAGTGAAAAGCAATAGCATACCGAAAGTTTCAGTCTTACAACAAACTTAGGGAACAGGCCTGACTTGATGAACTATTGCTCTAGGATCAAGTAGGTGCCTAGTGGTTCGTTAAGCCCCTAATCTTTCAATGGACCTTCTCCCATAATGTAACACTAATGTTCATGTGCTTTTTGTTCCAGTTTGTTTCTAATGTATAAAGCTATTTATTAGAATTTATTGGATGGACTATAGTTGAGTGGGGAAGTTGACTGATTGGATCTAGTGGTATTGCAGACTAAAGGCTTCTAAATGCATTACGATAACCACATGAAATACATGCTACTTCTGCTATCTTGAGTCAATTGCATAGCGATCTACTAACAATTATTGAACTTCCACAAGTTAAACTTGCTATATTTTGCCGATATTTTGATGGTGTAAATGTTATATTATCTTGACAAAATAAGTTACATGAAAAAAATTACTAGTTTTTTTAATAGCTGTGGAAACCTTTAGTAAAAAGGCAATCTTAAAAATAGGTAGCAGCTCCTAGTGTTTACTTTACTTTTGGTACTAATGTAATAACCTTTTGAAATGTTCAATTTGCAGCATGTTTTCTGATCTAGTAGCAATGTCGAAGCCTGAGAACCCACTGCCTACTATCGACCAATTCATGTCCATTTACGAGGATGCCCTGAAATCAACAGCAGATGCCGAATTGATTTCTGGTAGCCACAGTTCATCAAGAACTACAGATGCTACCTTGACAGAACAACCAAAACCGAGCAAGCTTTGGGTGGAAGCTGCTCTGGCTACAAATCTTGAGGTCGTCTCCCTCCTTACAAATGACGAATTTGATGGCTTATCGAAAGTGGAGCAGAGTTCAAAGAAAAGACTCTCCATTAATGAACCTCTCAAGAAGTTCTCAACATCAGCGGCTGGAATATGGACTCGAGGGATGGGAATGAATGAAACCATCGAACTTGGGAAAATTTTGCAGCATGAGATGCAAATGTGGTTTGTGAGGTTCGTGGAGGAGTCCCTTGATGCTGGTTTTCAAGTTATTGGGAAATCCAGTCCTTGCGGTGTTGGAGGTCTCGATTGTGGCCCTATAGCAGCGATTTTGTCTCAGCTGAAACGAGTCAACGACTGGTTGGATCGTGTGGTCTCTAGAAGGGACGAGGTGCTGGTGGAGAAGACAGAGCACTTGAAGGGAAAGATTTATGGGTTTGTCATGTCATTCCAGTAGCTTCACCTCGAATTGTTCTGTGCTGGGTTTGTTGATAATATTGGGGAAATTCTTGTTTTCAAAACTTTTTGCTGTCATTCTTTTTTCTCATCAATTTACTCTTTGTAAACTTGTGGGAAACTGGCTTCTTCTGATCCTGCATTGTATATGGTTTGTGAAATTATTTTAATAGCATTTCAACACCCACCATGAATTCGTGTCACAAAAAAAATACTAGTACATTGATGAGGTTTTTGAGTAAGGGAATTTGATCAGAAAATAATCTTACTAAATAAATAGTGAAATCATATACAAACGAAGAAACGTGTGAAAAGATCGATGTAGTTACAGTTTTGCTTGTGCTGTGCAACTGTATCAAGTTGCGTTTACGCGTTCTTTGTTTTTCAATTTTTGTTTGGAAGGCCAAGTGCGTTTTTTCCCCACTAATTGCATAGTTTTACCCATGAATATATATGCCTCCGAATATAATATGAATGTTTTTACAAAATACACGATCTAAACATGGATTTTCATAATAATAAATTATTATCAATATAATCATATCTAAAAGCCGAAAATTCAAACCATGAATGAAGGCATCACCTTCTTTTCAATCTCACATTTTGTTTTATTGTTTAGTCAAAACTGAAAGAGATGTCAAATTATGGTTTATACGACCATTTGAGAGAGAGAATAATCCCCAAGCCCAGTGAATTGCCAAAAAAAAATCTTTGATTATCTTATTATACATCCCATTTTCGCAATACATCGACCAACCTTTTATAAGGAAAAAACAGAAAAAAGGAAAAATTTCGCATGTACATAGTCTGGCCGCACACAAAAGAAAATGTAAAAAATATTTTTCAATAACACGAGCAATACTGCATAAAGTCACACCCTAAAAAACAAAAACACAAAAATATGTATAAAAAAATTGGTAGACATAAGAGTAAAGAAAGAATACAGCTGGCTGGAAACACACTCCGATCGTATCGCTGCCGCTCAGCCATGAACGCTGCCGCCGAATATCTTAAACAAGCTATTCTTGATATGCATGCAATGCTGCCGCCGGCGCTCTATTTACTTTTTAATCTATAATTTTGTATTAGGGGTTGACCGTTTCAGAGTCGAGCCCTTTGTTTACTAGAAACAGTCAGAGGTCGTTTTTTTTCTTTTCTTTTATGATTTAGATGTGTATGCTTGGATTAATTTTTATCGTAGACCATACCAAACTAGGTCAGTTTTGCTCCGAGTGTCACAATATGAAATATAAAAAATATAACTTGCATTTATCCACAAAGGAAACATTAAATGATAATTAAATGAAGGCGTGCAAATATAGGAAAATACACTCGAAATTAGAGAAATTGCATAGAGAATCCGCTCTCACATAAGTAACATCTTTTGGTGTGCTTATTTAAAGACAATTACTCAAATTAACTCCAACGCGTACGTGCACTTTGCAAACATTCCAAGCTTCTTTAAGTGAACCTCTCTCTCTTTCGTTGGCGTTCGTTTTCAAGAAAAGTGTGTACGACACGTTCAAAAGACCCTCCCAAGTCCCAACATCCATGGTTTTCACGCACTTGCTACATTACTACCAAATGAGATCTTTATTTTATATTTATGTGAAATTCTCTATTGTATGGATATACAAAAGGTATGTGACAATTCTATATTTTCTTTATATAAACTATAAATCTTAAACTCTTAATATTATCACATACGAAATTTCATTACATGGTATGAAAAACCCCAAGTTTTATATATTCAGACTGACTTGGCAATAACATTAGGAAGTTTCCATCACACACACACACTTGCCATTTTTCTCCATTCCCCACTTTCTTTCCTTCTTCTCGTTTCATTATCTCGCCAGCTCTAATCTTTTCCAATATATGCTTCTCAATTTCCACTGCCTCTCTCACTTTTCCCCCTTAGAAACATTCATTCTTCTAAATAGACTTCAATTTTTTGGACTTAGATGCATTTTTGGTATTCCTACTTAGTTGAAGCGTTACATATGATGCTGTGCGTTTAAATCCAATCAGTTGAGGCGCAACAGTTTCATTACAAGACAATGGGAAACAATTGTGTTCACGGCAAGATTAACGAAAACGGTGCTCTCCATGCCGTTACACAGCTATTTTGGCCGTCGAAATCACCAGACACGATCGCTTGCCGGGAAGAAAACGGCGGCGCAGCCTCCGCTTGTCTCCACACGCCGCCAAAACTGATGAAAATAGAAAACGAAGTTGTAATAAGGCCAGTGATCATCGTGGAGGAAAATAGCAACAAGATTAATGACGTAAGAAAATCTCCACAAACGGAGCATGTGATCATGATCGTGACGGAGAAACCGAAAAAACCTAACACCGTTAAGAGGAAGATGAGCATAGGCCTCGAGGTCGAGTCCGTGCTCAAAACCAAAACAGGGCACCTCAAACAGCGCTTCGATTTAGGCGATAAGCTCGGCCACGGCCAATTCGGAACGACGTTCCTCTGCACGGAGAGGAAGACGGGAAACAAATACGCCTGCAAATCCATCGCAAAGAGAAAGCTATTGCAGAAGGAGGATTTGGAGGATGTGAGGAGAGAGATCGAGATCCTGCACCACTTATCCGGCCACAGCAACGTCGTCTCGATCGAAGGCGCGTACGAGGACGCCGTCGCGGTTCACGTCGTGATGGAGCTCTGCGGAGGCGGCGAGCTGTTTGATAGGATAGTGAAGAGGGGGCATTACTCGGAGAAGAAGGCTGCGAAACTTACTAGAACAATCGTCGGTGCGTTGGAAGCTTGTCATTCTTTGGGAGTTATGCATAGAGATCTTAAGCCGGAGAATTTTCTTTTTGTTAATGGAGCTGAGGATTCGCCTATGAAGATCATTGATTTCGGATTGTCTGTCTTCTTCCAACCTGGTAATTGAGCTTATCTTCTCGGATAATGGAGTTTTGATGAAGTTTTTAAATTTGTTTTGTTTGATTGAATGCAGGGGAAGTCTTCAGTGATGTGGTGGGGAGCCCTTATTACGTGGCACCAGAAGTTCTGCGCAAGCGCTATGGGGCGGAGGCCGACGTGTGGAGCGCAGGAGTCATTGTTTATATTCTTCTTTGTGGAGTGCCTCCATTTTGGGGTGGTGAGATTTTGTTTCAACATTTCATTTCATTTCATTTTCCTTTTTTTTTTGGCTGTTTTTTATGGTTCTGTTACATGTTGTGCAGAATCGGAACAAGAGATATTCAAAGAGGTTTTGTACGGTGAGATTGACTTCTCATCACATCCTTGGCCTAACATTTCGGAGAGTGCAAAGGATCTTGTCAAGAGAATGCTTGTAAGGGATCCGAGAAAACGGATAACTGCTCATCAAGTTCTCTGTATGTATATGTTTGCTTAAATTATGAATGTTATTATTACAGAAGCGTAACATGTTCATTGAGTTTTGAATTCGGCTTGGTTTTATTGCAGCCCATCCGTGGGTTCAGGTGGACGGAGTAGCCCCGGACGAGCCTATGCACTCTGCAGTTTTGAGTCGGATGATGCAGTTCTCAGCTATGAACAAGCTCAAGAAAATGGCTATAAGAGTATGTTAGAAGTATTATATGTTGAAAATTTGATAGTGTTAGTCTTTGTAGGTGAAGAAATATTTCAGAATATATGAACAAAGTAGTGTGCAGGTGATTGCAGAGAGTCTCTGCGAGGAAGAGATTGCAGGGCTGAGAGAAATGTTCAAGACGATAGATTCAGACAACAGTGGGTACATCACCTTCGAAGAGCTCAAGGTTGGCCTAACAAGATACGGAGCTAATCTCAAGGAGTCTGAGATACATGATCTGTTGAAAGCTGTGAGTATTTCTCACAAGATATTGGCTTACATATACGCTTCAAAACTCAGCAGAGTCAGAACTCAGAATATGAAAGTTCCGAAACAGTAACCAAATGTTTTGAACTCGGCAGGCAGATATTGATAACAATGGTGCCATTGACTATGGAGAGTTCATAGCAGCGACGCTGCACCTGAACAAAATCGACAAGGATGATCATCTGATTCGCGCGTTTTCTTACTTTGACAAAGATGGGAGTGGCTACATCACGCAACATGAGCTTCAACGAGCTTGTGAGGAGTTCGGGATCCAAGATTTCCAGCTCGAAGAAATGATTCAAGAAGCAGACCAGAACAATGTGAGTGCCAAGTTTTTTTCTGAAAAATATATATGTGGAAGTTTTGAGGGATTGGAAATTGTTGTGCTAGATATGTTTTTTGATAGTAACATGCTGTGATGATTTTAATGCAGGATGGTCGGATAGATTACAATGAGTTCGTGGCTATGATGCATAGAGGAAACACAGATTTCAGTAACAGAAAATTCAAGAATAATTTTGGTGTTGGATTCAGGGAGGCAATGCCAGTTTGTTGATACGAAAGATTTTTTTTTCTTTCTTTTTTGCAATACTTGTGGAGATGTTTATTTCCATAATTAATATGATACATGTTTGAGTATCTTTATTCTCGTTATTAGAAATTTTCAATTTTATATTTTTAATAGGATATGAATCAAGCTAAATTGGTTCAAATGATAGAAACTATTAAAACCTTGGGATATCCTACAATTCCAATCCATCAAATTAAACAATAGATGAATATATACTATTTTTATCTATATAGATTAATCCTAAAAAATAAATGCATTCTAGTTTTGCTTGCTAGTTGCTAGTACATACTTTTGAAGCACTGTTCAAATTTAAGAAACAGCAATTGGGCTACAATAGGTTTAATACAATTGGGCTACAATGGATTTTGTGCAATTGGGCAACAATGAATCTCGAAATGTTTTTTTTTTCGTCGGGAATTCTAATAGTTATATTTGTCCCTATCCTTGAATATTATTCCAATAATATCGTTCTTGTAACTCAGCTACTTAAAGCTCCCCAATGCATATAGCTCCAATTTTTCTTCATAATAAGAAAAACAAATAAGCTACACTGGATCATTCTTGCTCACCTAGTCATTCTTTTTATTGACAATCAAATTTTAATTAAATATTATCCCATGATTTAATTCTAGGAAAGTCGAAAACACAAGAAATCTCATACCCTCCCAACCCTAATTAATCTCCTAGCATATATTGTATGGAAACTCCAATTCCATTCAGCTAATAAAATTAATAAGTGCGCGACCAAAGCCAACCAAATGTTCGGATTTCATTTACATTCCAAAAATAGAAAAGTTGGATTTCATCGTTATTCTCCCAAATATTTATATGCATCTATATATGTGTCACGTTATTTCTATATTTGCAAATTATTGATGAAACATTTGCAAAAGACAGTGATTAGGTGTGGACACATAGGGTTGGCCATAATTGGGCCTAATGTTTTGCTTATCCAATATTGGAGACTTGATATGATTTGGACTTTGTCACCAAAGTGCTTCGTTAGTTCCCAGCCATCATCACGTTATTAATGGACACATTAAATAGACGAACATTCTAATACGTTGCAGTTGCTACTATCAATTGGTATTGTTATAAAACATCATATTATTGATCGGCCAACATAATAAATCCTATAATAAGTTGTAACGTTTAGTTTCTTAGTTGGTTCGCAACATCTCCACCTTATCGCACAAGATCAATATTTTGACTGATCAATACCATAGGTTGCATTCTTTGAAGGCGTCAAGAAATGGGCATCACAAATTGTGGGGATAAATGTTTACTATACACCAAGAATTTATGATGAAACCAATAATTATTGGAACAAAATGGTTAGGTAGTTACCTTGTGCATGTACTAATCTTGATTGGAAATTATTATGGAAATTATTTGACTATTCACGCTGTCAGAAATTAAAAAAATACACCAAAAGAATGTGGATAATAACAACAAATAATTGTTGAAATATATGCAATTTAATGCATAATCTCTGTGGGGTTTGTCCAAATCGCGTTTAGTGATTATTTTAATCTGATTTTCCTTACTTTCCTAATCAACAATAATTTCGTCACACTGTATGATGATCGAAAAGGGGTCCACTGACTCCACTCCCATCCCATTATCTTTTTAGGACATCTTTGGTGTGTAAAAAGATGGTGAAATGAAATAATTAAGGTAATTAATTAGAAGAAATGTGAATCCTATGCTCATATATATATATATATATATTCTATGTGAATGTTTACTTTTCATGATAAGATGAATTAATAAAAATAATCAAAGCTAATCCACTATTTACTTTTATGGATTAATCATAGATAGCTTAATTTTGAACTTATTTGACAATTATATCCTTTAAATTATCATGAAAAGTAAATGCCTCCTATATGTAGCAGTTTTTTGTATACATAATACTATAATCACTTATCTGTAATTTTAGAATGTGTGACATAATTTTGATTGCTGGACAACATCATTCGTTTATATCTTCGTGTTGGTACTAATAAATGTGTTACGAAATTTGACTCACAATTATTGGGCTGATAATCAAGAGTATCTTGTATCCAAATCGATAAAGTAAAAGTTCTTGTCTGTTCGGTAAAGAATTATAAAACATAAGGTAAAATTATACTCCAATCAAAGTAATGTGGTATGCGTTTGTTAGTCTAGTGGTAAAGTGGTTAATGTTTGAGAGTCTGAGATCTTTGGCCTCGAGTTCGAGTCCATCGTGACGCGGTCTTTAAATTTATGTATGTATAATTTAAAAAAAGTAATGTGGTTAAGATTCTTAATTACTAATTGAAGAAGTTAAATTCAAAATATCCGGCCCTTTTTGACAATTTAGAGATGTAATGCTGGATCTTGTTGCTCGGGGACAAATTTTGGATATGCTATTGTATATTTTCGCAACTATTTCTTAGTTTCTCCATTTAATTCTCAAATTTTGGCTTAACGTACATTTACTGGTCTTTATCAAAATCTCATAGTGGTCATAGATACACATAACCGATTGAAATTTTTTGTAGTTACTTTCACTTTCAAATTGCATCTTCTTCTCTAGATCCTGACTGCTTTAGTCATTATTTGAGAAAATATCAACATTGTTACTCAAAATTGTAAATAAAAAATATCTTAACTACTGCAAATTAATATTTCTTGAAGTAATATGAGATTATTATTTTTTTGGTTAATTTGCATGCACCAAATGAAGCCCTTCCACTAAGATATAGAATTATAAATGATGTCATATTAACATTACATGTGCTCATCTCTTTTGTACTTGTTGGCATTATTGTTAGAAGTTACATCTCACATGCTAGCCAATTAAATATAGTCTCAAGAAACACCCAAAAGCTCCCAAAAGAAATAAAATAAAAATAAAAATCTGAATATATATGTTTCTTGTTAATCACCACTTAATTCATGAATAAAATTTCGATCTAAATATATCTTCAATTTATCAATATATGTTCTTGGGCACATGTGTGACGATTTACTGTTTTTCAGGTTAAAGATCAAGCTGGCAACAAAAGAACGACGCAAGCTAACGAAATAAAATTTTGTGTAAATATTTCTAGTAAATATTAATATTTTTTGGAATGTGTGTACATATTTGGATAAATTCAATGTATATAACGTCGATCGTTTAGCATAAGATCAGTTTGCGGACTTTTTCCAGTTATCCAAAAAATAGCAATAATATATTAATATATTCGTTTTAGATTATTTGCGTAGAATATGTAAAAGATTTGTGTTCAAATTGTACTCATAATTAGGGGTGAGTATTCGGTTATTCGGTCGGCTTCGGACGAAAAAATAACCAAACCGAATTAACCGATTTTTTCAAAAAAATAACCGAACCGAACCGAATTTTATTCGGTAACCGAACCGAAAACCGAATTTATAGCAAAAAAAATATTTTTTTCAAAAGAATAAATAAATAATATTATATTATATATATAAAAATGGTTTATTTTTAGCAATTTTTTTTTCAAATGAACATATAAATAATATATATATTGATATTATATACATAAAATACATTTTATATATTATATATATACAAAATATTTTGCAAAAAAATAATTGATAGTATTATATAATAAATAAATAATATTATATTTTATAAATATTATATATTGATATAATAGGGAGAGAGAAATGAATAGGATTAAAGATATTGATATATTAAAATTATAATAAATAAATAAATAATATTTTATATATAATTCAGTTTTCGATTAAAAATATTCCGAATCGACCGAAAATCGAATTATCGAATTTTAATTCGGTTTTAACCGAATTAACCGAACCAAATTTGATTTTTCGATTTGGTTCAATTCGATTATTCGATTTTCGGTAATTTGATCACCCCTACTCATAATAACTAGTATGTTCTTTCAAAAAAACAAGAACTATATTTAATTGGTACATGTAGTGACACAGCTCACCCTAATCCTAAGGACAAATTAGGGAGGGCTGATTGAAGGAACAGTACTTAGGGTTCATGAAAGGCTATTACGAGGATATATAATACGTAAGATAGCATGACTCAAACATTATATACATTACTAACATAATGTACCAGAAGGGCTAGACCAACAGATCCAAAAGAATACAAATGATCTGCAGGACTTCAACTGTTAATATCCTATTATCATAAAACATCGTTCAAATTGCAGCGGAAAACATGTGAATACACATATGACGATGTGTATTCAAGGTTCTTAACATATAAACATCAAAAAGCATTCTCGACTCCTCAACACCCTCCATCATCATCATCAACAGCTTAACCTGCACATTTAAACACAAACATGCAGGGCTTAGTACAAGAATGCACTCAGTGGACTCATGCCAAAACATTTTAACATATTTAAATTACACAGCCACATCATGTAAGACATAAGGGTTTTATTTGAAATGCCTTATGCTTACTAAATCATTTTCATCAGTTCATAAACATCTGTTTGGCAAAGCATTTTACTTGCATGTATGATCCATATCCTTATCCTCATAACATTATCATTTAACGCCGTAGAAGGAGGCCTCCCTCTAAGTCGCTGTGACCGGCCGTGAATTATCCTTACAGTACACAGTCACCATTAGGTGTACACGTTAATCCTAGCCAGGTATAAGCCTTCCGGCATAGGATCCGATATCGATTTCATTCATAAGTTGGAAGCTATCCAACACATTCATACATACCATTCATTCAGGATAGGATACATACATAAAACATAAAAAAATTTGGCAGGTAATCTCGTAAACATTTTTATCAACATTCCTTGGTGTAAGCATCGTAAATAAAATCATTTGAAAATATAGCAAAGTCACGTTCTGTTTAGATAAGAAAGCCCACCTGGACTACTTGATCGTCTTTAATTCGATTACTCTTCAATGTCCAGTCGTCACGTCAGCGTCCACACCTTTACGTAAAAGCGATGTTTAGTACGTCGTTCACGTTTTCGAGACTTTCAAAGTCTAGAATAAACTTCGATATTCTATATCGATATAAATTGAATTCTTAACAATTCATCGCCGTTCAACCGCGTATCTTAACTAACATTCTTCGTTCTTCGATAGAAACGAGATATGTTCAACAATTACCATTTTAACCTTTTAGGAAAACGGTTCAACGTGTTCTCACGTCTTTCGATCTAACGATTTCAATTATGAAATATTTTCTTACCAATGAGGTTTCTTTACCTAGTTAGTACGTTTTACGCGTAGTAGCGTATTTATCGAATGTATTCAGTACGTTGATTTCAAAAGTCAACAATTTTGACTTTCATTAGTAAATTCTTTACTAATTCATATTCTTAATAATCAATCAACATAAATCGATTTTCAATCGATTTTTTTTTTGTAAAGTCCTAATTCTCGATTTTTCACGCAAATCGATAAACTCTATTAATATCTTTCTTAAATATTAACCAACTTATTCATTAAGCATTATATATCATTTCTAACGTTATTTATCATAACGTTTCGTTATAAACATAGTATTCTATGTTTATAAAATTTTATAAAATTCAATTATGTCTAAAATAATTTTTAGACATATAATATATTATTATTCTTGATTAAAAGGATTTAAAATCCCTATGCTCAACATTATAGCTCACGGCTATATGACAATGTTTTTTCAAACTTGTTCCAAAATTTCTCTAAATTCATATAGTGTATTATTTTACACTATGATCATTAATATGTATTAATATCAATGTAGAAAATTTTGAGCATCCACAATTAAACTTTTATAGGTCATGTTATTTTTTAAAATTGTCCAAAATTCTCAAAATTTCTATATAATTAGTACAAGGTCCCAACATCAATTTATACCATAATTATAACATATAGTCCAACATATTCCATTTCTTCATCAATGATTAAATGTTCAAGGTCACGGTTCCATCCTCAACTTATACCAAACATTTTATAAAAATTCCAACAAAAATACATCATGCTTATATATTATAGTATAACAACATTACATCATAATTTTCATCAAAAACAATTTAATCATCATCATATTAAGCTTGGAAGCTCACGGTTATTCTGAAAAATTTTGAGCAAATAATTTCCAATAATTCTAGTAAATTCATGTAATACATAATCAAGGTCCTAGATCACTAATATGCCATTGCATGTCTCAAAATAAAATTATACTCCAAGATAGGAATTTCTTTGGTTTCGGTAATTTTCAAAAATATAGCATAGGATTTTCAAAAATTCCCAATAAATTGCTATGAACTCTTATAACACTATATATCAATAATCCATGCCCAAATAAATTCTAAGAATATTCGATCATCATCACAATTCTCATAACAGATCTTGAGATTTGAAATTAAAGTTTCAAAATGACAACATAATCAATTCATACATGTATATCAATTTGAATTCATCCTTTCAACATTGATCATTTAGATTCAGTTCAAACATATACATTCATCTCAAATTTTGATCACTTGGCATAACTTGTTGATTTCAAAATCGAGTTTTGAAATTTTCTTAATCATAACTTTCATTTCAAACATCATTACATCTCTTTCCTTTTCCTTCAAAATATGATTTCAATCTTGTTCATAAACAAACTTTTCATTTCAAGAGTTTGAGAAAGAAATCATTTACCTCGTCCGGTTGAATTTGGATGTGATGGAGTGTTGAGTATAGTCAACTGATTTCTAGAAGTCTAGTGACTCAATCTAGACTTAATCTTGAAAGAAGATTTTGGGTTCAAAGAGCGAAATGCTCTGATACCACTCTGACACAGCCCACCCTAATCCTAAGAACAGATTAAGGAGGGCTGATTGAAGGAACAGTACTTAGGGTTCATGAAAGGCTATTACGAGGATATATAATACGTAAGATAGCATGACTCAAACATTATAGACATTACTAACATAATGTACCAGAAGGGCTAGACCAACAGGTCCAAAAGAATACAAATGATCTGCAGGACTTCAACTGTTAATATCCTATTATCATAAAACATCGTTCAAATTGCAGCGGAAAACGTGTGAATACACATATGACGATGTGTATTCAAGGTTCTTAACATATAAACATCAAAAAGAATTCTCGACTCCTCAACACCCTCCATCATCATCATCAACAGCTCAACCTACACATTTAAACACAAACATGCAGGGCTTAGTACAAGAATGCACTCAGTGGACTCATGCCAAAACATTTTAACATATTTAAATTACACTGCCACATCATGGTAAAACATAAGGGTTTTATTTGAAATGCCTTATGCTTACTAAATCATTTTCATCAGTTCATAAACATCTGCTTGGCCAAGCATTTTACTTGCATGTATGATCCATATCCTTATCCTCATAACATTATCATTTAACGCCGTAGAAGGAGGCCTCCCTCTACGTCGCTGTGACCGGCCGTGAATTGTCCTTACAGCACACAGTCACCATTAGGTGTACACGTTAATCCTAGCCAGGTATAAGCCTTCCGGCATAGGATCCGATATCGATTTCATTCATAAGTTGGAAGCTATCCAACACATTCATACCATTCATTCAGGATAGGATACATACATAAAACATAAAAAAATTTGGCAGGTAATCTCGTAAACATTTTTATCAACATTCCTTGGTGTAAGCATCGTAAATAAAATCATTTGAAAATATAGCAAAGTCACGTTCTGTTTAGATAAGAAAGCCCACCTGGACTACTTGATCGTCTTTAATTCGATTACTCTTCAATGTCCAGTCGTCGCATCAGCGTCCACACTTTTACGTAAAAGCAATGTTTAGTACGTCGTTCACGTTTTTCGAGACTTTCAAAGTCTAGAATAAACTTCGATATTCTATATCGATATAAATTGAATTCTTAACTAATTGATACGCCGTTCAACCACGTATCTTAACTAACATTTCTCGTTCTTGATAGAAAGCGAGATATGTTCAACAATTATCATTTTAACCTTTTAGGCAAAGCGGTTCAACGTGTTCTCACGTCTTTCGATCTAACGATTTCAATTATGAAATCTTTTCTTACCAACGAGGTTTCTTTACCTAGTTAGTACGTTTCGGCGTAGTAGCGTATTTATCGAATGTATTCGATGCGTTGATTTCAAAAGTCAACAATTTTACTTTCATTAGTAAATTCTTTACTAATTCATATTCTTAATAATCAATCAACATAAATCGATTTTCAATCGATTTTTTTTCGTAAAGTCCTAATTCTCGATTTTCATGCAAATCGATAAACTCTATTAATATCTTTCTTAAATATTAACCAACTTATTCATTAAGCATTATATATCATTTCTAACGTTATTTATCATAACGTTTCATCATAAACGTAGTATTCTATGTTTATAAAATTTTATAAAATTCAATTATGTCTAAAATAATTTTTAGACATATAATATATTATTATTCTTGATTAAAAAGGATTTAAAAATCCCTATGCTCAACATTATAGCTCACGGCTATATGACAATGTTTTTCCCAAACTTGTTCCAAAATTTCTCTAAATTCATATAGTGTATTATTTTACACTATGATCATTAATATGTATTAATATCAACTGTAGAAAATTTTGAGCATCCACAATTAAACTTTTATAGGTCACGTTATTTTTTTAAAAATTGTCCAAAAATTCTCAAAATTTCTATATAATTAGTACAAGGTCCCAACATCAATTTATACCATAATTATAACATATAGTCCAACATATTTCATTTCTTCATCAAGGATTAAATGTTCAAGGTCACGGTTCCATCCTCAACTTATACCAAACATTTTATAAAAATTCCAACAAAATACACCATGCTTAGATACTATAGTATAACAACATTACATCATAATTTTCATCAAAACAATTTAATCATCATCATATTAAGCTTGGAAGCTCACGGTTATTTTGAAAATTTTGAGCAAATAATTTCCAAAATTCTAGTAAATTCATGTAATACATAATCAAGGTCTAGATCACTAATATGCCATTGCATGTCTCAAAATAAAATTATACTCCAAGATAGGAATTTCTTTGGTTTCGGTAATTTTCAAAATATAGCATATGATTTTCAAAAATTCCCAATAAATTGCTATGAACTCTTATAACACTATATATCAATAATCCATGCCCAAATAAATTCTAAGAATATTCGATCATCATCACAATTCTCATAACATGTTCGAATTAATTTCTAAACATGATCCATGCTTCCATTTCATCATACTACACATTTTTAATGCATGACTTACCATAAGTTAGCAAATTTTTGAGATCAAACACACATGCATAACATTTTGGAATCAAGAACACCTACTTATCCATAGGTCAACTTAACATGCATTAGCTAGATTTTACAATCAACACACATGCATTAGTGAAATCTTACCATCAAGAATCATCAAGAACACATGCACTAGTAAACTTTTACAAACAAGAACACTATGAACACATGCATTAACACAAGACCCCACCTTCGAATTTTTTTGTAAAATCTAAAGAACAATCGAAACCTTGTTCGATTTCTCACCTTCTAATAGTATGGATTTATGGAAGAAAGTTTATAGGCTAAGCTTGGTGAAGGAAGAAGAGATGAATACTCTATTTTCTTCAAGGGAAGCTCTCGGTTCTCTCAAGGTTTTTGGAGAGGAAATTATTTTTGCATGTTCAAGATGTTGAGTGTGTGGGAGAATGAGAGAAGGAGAAGAATTTCCCAACTCTAATACCCCTCTCTCCCTCTCGGTCACTCACAAGTATTAAAAAAATATGGAAGCCTTCTCTATCATGGGTTATGACTCCCTTAGTGATCATGACATGGAGTTAATATCCTTACACCATGTTGGACCTTGAACAACTCAAGGCCATGCAATTTTGATCTTAGAGCCGACGGCTCTAATGGATTCAAGGGGGTGATGATTTTTATTTTAATTTTGTTAATCTTGATACTATGTATTAATCAAGATACAATTCCTAAATGTAAGATCTCATCACTTGATTTATACTAGGTTAATGTGTAACATAGATACCACTTGTATAATTAAAACATAACATAGCATAGTGTATCAAAAGTGACGTGAATTATGTTGTTTATAACATAAGGTCACGGCATCTATTGTTCACAAGTGATACATATTTTATTTTCATGTTAATTATAGATATATATCATACTATATGTCTTAGATGATAATTTATATCATAGGAAAAATTAATGGTATCATTTCATGTGAGAAAACCCTAATTTTCGAATTAGGGTTTTCGAAAATTAGCAAATTGTTCAATAATTAATCCATAGTGATCTAGCATTGTTTTAATGCTTAATAATACTCTAATTACATAAAATAATCATAGGAATTTAAATACTATAATTCCTTGATCATTAAACCCATTTTTCAATTCATCTCTAGACGTTAACGTTTGAAACGTCTCAAAACGTTAGTTATCGACTCATCTCAAAATGGTCGTAATAAAGTCGTACTTACTTTATTAAGTTATTCCATTGATAATGGAATTTAATTCTAAGCTTCGACACTTAGAAAATTTCATGAAATTTTAACTATCGATACGCAATCGACGTTAAAATAATACTGCCGAAATACTTTATAATATTATATTCTTTAATTCACAATTCTCGGTGAATATATAATAGAATTCATTTCTTCGTAATCAATCGAAATCATTATTCGATGTTTTCTAATTTAATATCTCGTGAGATTCTAATTTCTGAGTCTAAATATCGTATTACGCTTTTAATTCTTCGGGATATTAGATGTAGCTCCAGGTAATCAAGAGACATAATCCACATGAGTTCGTATAAATTAACTGTTAATTACTCGTGTTAAGCACCTTCGAAGCATTAATCATTACTAATTTGTATCAAGTTACGTTAGGTTAAGCGTTACTTCAGTTATTATGAAAATGAAGTGTGGGCCATAATTAAGCCTTAATTATATCGAAAAGTTTAGACCTAACAACTAATTGGGACAACTTGAATCTCGCTGTTCTAATTAAGAAATTGCTAATCAAACTGCGTATCCTCATGTTATGTATAATATAGATATAGACGCATTCGAAGTTTATGTCTTTTTCTCTGATATCTATTTGGTACAAGTATTTATTGCATAGATGTTTTTTTTCCTGATAAATCTAATATATGTTAGTATGCAAGATTTATGTAAAGAAGTAAAGAACACCAAGGCTTTTACTTGGTTCGATCGTTAATGAGATCTACGTCCACGGAGGAGTGATTCCTCAATACTTTCACTATGTTTTGATTACAGCGAGTATAGCTAAAAGCTCTTAGTATTCAAGAAGTTGTTAATCCTTCTACCTTCGATCTAACTCCTATTTATACATATATGAGGGCCCCTAAGCGGGCGATCCTCCCATGTAGGGACTCTTAGCTACGTGTGTGGACTATTCCTCTTGTCCATAGGGCATGTTAGCCTTCAGCGCAGGGACGCTGGCCTTCGTGCAAGGTGGCGCCTGATTAGGGTTTGGGGACTGATTAGGGTTTGAAGGCTGGGCCTTGGGCTTAACCGCGTGGGCCACTACTAATGTCAGGCCCAGCTCGTTTGGGCCTGTCAGTGGGCCTGCGTGGTTGGGCCATATCCCATCATAGCCCCCAAATAGTCGGGAACGGCCATGCCGGGTGAAGTGAAGAATGCGGCGTTGCCGAGGTAGGATGTTGCTCGGCTGATGCTGTTCTCGAAGGTTTCTCGATCTCTTTGGTGTCAGGATTTGATCGGTTCGCTTGGATTCGAACTGAGGTAGACGGTCTGGCGTTCTGGGCATGCGCCGCTTGTTGGGGATCGAGCTGGAGTCGCCGGTCGTTTGACAAAGATGTGCTGCGAATGGAAGTCGAAGTCCGACCTGGATAGGGATCCTATGCGGGTTACACCGAGGTCCGATCCGGGCGGCACCGCTCTTCGGAGGATGCCGAGGTTCGACACAGTGGCGGACACGGATAGAGATATCATCTTTGGATGATACCGAGGTCCGTCCCGAGTGCCACCGAGGTCCGATCTCGGGCGGCACCGCTTCTTACGGAGGATGCCGATGTCCGGCACGAGGGCGATCCGGATAGAGATATCATCTTTGGATGATACCGAGGTCCGTCTGAGTGACACCGCCTCCAGGGGATGCCGAGGTGTGGCCTTTAGCGGCGCCGACCGAGGACGGCGTCGGTCCGAGCCGGATGGGATGTTCTTGCGAGGCGATGTCCGTTGGCGGACGCCGAGGTCCGATCTCGGCGTCACCTTGGATGTGGGGCGGGGCAGTGCGAGGTCCGAGTGTATGAGGTCAACGTAATCATCACACGATCGGTGGCGGTCTATACGCCGCCGGGAGGCGGTTGGGCGCTCGAGCGCGCGCGCGCATGAACCCACATCCAATCGCGGGTGGCACGTGTGGAAGTTGAAATGGCGTTTTAGGCGCCACCGCCCGTAAATAGGCTAAATAAGGCAATCGTTCACTTCTTCTTCCACACTTTGCATCGAGATTATACTTTTGAAAATCTTCCCACTTTTACGAACTTGTTGAAGGAGCAAACATCTCGAAAAGTAAGTATGTATTCTTCATCTTCCTTCTCGTTCGAAAATTCGGTTCGCCTCGGTTTACGGCCGTGTGCCTTCCGATATAAAGGATTATATGTGCTATAACCGTCCGGGTAGGTCCATAGGGCTTAGTGCTTGGGTCCCGCCGTATCATCGGTATGGGACGGACTTAGGGTTGGCGTGGCGAGGTCGAGGTTGTTGTATTGGAGGAGCTTTTGAGGTAACGAAGGAATACCGTATTAGGAGGATGCGTGGTGGTGCTGCCGCGACGGATGATAGGCGATGACCCCTCCGGAGGGATTTATTACTGTTTATGTAGATAGCTTGATAGTTGGCCTTAGGTTTCCTTTGGCCCTAATTTTCCTTAGCTTTCAAGAATACTTTCGGATCCCATATGTCGGTGACCTCGAATTCCATTAGGTCGGTTGGTGGGGCTAGGTCGCCCTGCTATGGCGTTGGGGAGAGTTGTCCTTCGAGGTCTTGATGCGCTTTTTAGCGTCGAGGCCATAGGAGGGGTGTACTATCTATCTCCTCGGCATAAGCTTAAGATAGCGGCTCCTTCGAAGGTGTCCCATTGGCAGAATAGGTACTTCTTCCTGCGGGCTGAGGGGCATCCGAGGTAAGAGTGGGGCCTCGGTATGATGAAGGACGTGAAAATCAAGCCCCAGGTCCCATGGAGAAAATCTTTGAACGACCTCGGTGAGATAATCTCCATTGATTTCGCGAGGATGACCAACAACGCTTGGTGGCGTTTATAGGTCCGGGCTCTGGGCTGGGTCGGATCGGGGTGAGGCACCCCACTATCCTTATTTTGTGTACTTCCTTATTCTTGTGCTCATCAACTCCTTATCTCGTTTTGCGGTGAAGCTCGATTCCCGGAAGAAGGCGGTGGATGCGCCGAGGCGACCATAAAGTCGCCGAGCTCATGCCAAGGAAGAAGGCGAGGCGGGCGAGGCGGTCAAGGCACCGTGGTGGTGGCGGGCAAGGCGCCCGAGGTGGTGGGCGACTTTAACTTGTTGGTGACGGCACCTCACCGAGGCGGACACTCGTGCGGATACCGTGCGAGGCACCGACTTCCAGCTCCCCCATATCCTTCCCCAAGGTATAGGTCTCTTCTATATTTCTTGATGCTTCCTTCGCGATACATTCGACCATGTTGAATTTCGGGATGTCGATTCGGTGATGGGGAGCTGCACCGCATTGCGGGTACATTGCCGAGGCGCCTCGGTATGAGGCATCGGAGAGGGAGCGGGCTGCTGCCGAGACCGCAAGGATCACTGCCGAGGCCACGCTCGCTGCTGCGAGGGCCGACATCGAAGCCGAGAGGGCCGCGGCCAAGGCTGCAAAGAAGGCCGCCGAGACCGCCCTCAAGAAGAAGGCATGGGCCTTGGAGATGGCTCGGGCCGAGCTCGAGGAGTCGCGAGAGGAGGCGGCTGAGGTGAAGAGGAAGATGGCCGAGGAGAGGTGCTGCTTGCTTTGGAGGTCGAGGCCGATGTTAAGGGTCTTCACCAGCAAACTCATCGAATCGGAGACCTTCCTCCTTTATCTCCGACCGCCGCCGTGCCGGACGAAGGTGGTGTCGGACCACTGGAGGGTTGGCGGCCCGGATGCGATTTCAACAAAGTGAAACATGGGTGGGTCGAGGTCACCACCAGACGATGAACAAGAACTATGCCCGAGTGATTGCTTGGCCGGGTCTTTCCCCACGGAGGCTCGGCCCAGCTCCTCCTTCGGCGGAGGCCGTTGCCCGATAAAGGAGGATGAAGATCACGAACTCGGGAGCTTCTTGCCGAGTCTTGGCCTGAGCGGAGGAGGAGGAGGAGGAGGAGGAGGTGGGGAGGAGCCGAGCTCGAACTTCCTTCGAGAGAAGGGGTCTTACGCCATGCAGCAGCAAGTGCAAGTGGAGGCGGCGAGCCGGCATGGGGCACGAGGTCGGTGGACCTAATGTAATAGGTTAATTTGCGGGGTCGATAGGACCTCGACCTTGTAAACTTTCAACTTTCTTGAGTAATAAAATTTATCACTTTTGAAATGTGTGTTGTCTCTTTATTTATAGCATTCCGCGTCTCAATACCTTGGACTTGATCATGAATTGTGACCAAGTGAAAGAGGTCCGAGGTGCCTTGGCGAGAAGGACGAAGAGGTGCTATTTTGGAGGAGTCGATCGTCCGGTGACTCAAGTTTTGGCGAGTATGGATGTCATTTCGACATCATCCGCCGACTGAAGAATAAGATGCAAGAGGACGATCGAGTGGCCCGCCTCTGGCGAGAACGAGGCGCTAAAGCTAAGAATCATACAACTCGAAGTCGAGGCGGACTTATCCGCCGATGTGATCCAGGGCGGCGATACAATGCGAGGCGGCTCGGTGACGGCGGAGAGCTAGCTCGGATCTCGGAAGAGCATGCGAGTATGAAGGTAATCCACCGATCGGTGGAACTACCATATCGAGGCCGACGATCGAGTTCGAGCTTGCTGGCGCAGGCATGGTGCTTGAGGGATGAGGAGGGCCTAATAGCAAAAGTTTAAAGAGCGCCTCGACTCCATCATGAAGTACATGCGGATGTCGAGGTCGTTCGGAAGTAGCGCATGCCCGCCCCGCGGCGAGCCTCGGGCTCCACTGGTCCGATAATAGAAGAACCCGAGGAGGAGGCGGCTATGCTGATCACGCCGAAGTGCTCCGTCGATGGGTCCGGTGAGAGGGAGCATTTGAGGCGATCCTCGGCGGGTGCAGGCGCCGGGGACATCGGTCGGCGTGGAGGCGGCGGTCGGGGGCGGGCGTGATCTGGCCCAAACAATAAGGGGTGAGGTGTGACCTCGGTATAGGAACGCCCCGGGCGGAACCCGTCTGTCGGCTCGAGTGCACTGGAGCGGTCGCGGTGGTCCCGAGTCACCATTTGGTCGGGGTGCCTCAGGAGCCCGCCAGCGCTGGAGTAGGCAGCGGTGAGTCCGGCCTTGTCGGCCGGGTTGAAGGCACGAGTTCATTCGTGCACCGTCGACACGGAGATTTTGTTCGAGCGGTGCGACTTGACAAGACTGGCGGTGGAGCTCGAGGCCGAATGAGTTTATATATAGCTTAGGACTTTGTATGTAGTCGAATGTATTTAAACTCGTTCAAGTGTATATTTTCCCTTGAGAGGTACAAACATAGCTTAGGACTTCGTTTTGGTCGTAAATGTATTTAGACTATATACGTAAGTGTATATCTTCCCAAATAGAGGGGCATAATTTGACGAGATCCGTGCGGATGTCTTTGCATGTAGATGCTTGCATGTAGACGTTCAATTTAATGAGTTGCCTTTATGCCTTGCATTAGGCGTTCAATTTAATGAGTAATCTGTGAGTGCGGTAGCGCTTAGTGAGTTCCCTAGTTTAGTGGGTTTTCATCTTCGTAGGCGTCCCTTGTGAAGGTTTAAATGTGGTATATCCAAAATAGATGTTCACATATGTATAAGGCGAGGCAAAGTGAAATATTATTAGAAAAACAAGCGTTTTATTGAGAGGTAAATAACATCACACTTGAAAGCGATAAGGGACTAACATGATGTTGATCGCAATCAAAGCTATGTAAAATACCTCCTTAAATGAGTGATATGCCGAGTTCGGGGATAAGTGCACGGATAGGTGAGCTAGCTTATAAGCCCTTTGTCGAGGTCCTCGTGAGCGCGGTATGGGCCTTCCCATGTCGGATCTAGCTTGTTAAGATGCTCGGCTCTACCGGCTTCATTATTTCGTAGGACGAGGTCGCCTACTTGGAGTGTGGAGGCTTTGACCCTCTTGTTGTAGTATCGTGCGACCTGGCCCTTGTATTTGGCTTCGTTTATGAAGGCGAGCTCGCGTTTCTCCTCGAGAGCATCAAGGTTGACCGTGGGTCTTCCTCGTCCCCGTCTTGGTCGAAGTGAAGAGTGCGTGGGCTTGATGCGCCGATCTCGGCGGTATGATAGCCTCGGTCCCGTAGACCAAGCGAAGGGGTTTCTCCGTGCGAAGTCCGAGGTGTGGATTCAGCAGGACCGAGGACTTGGGGAGATTTTCACACGGTCACCTTTAGCTCGGTCTAGCCTCTTCTTCAATCCTTGTACGATCGTGCGGTTCGTCACCTCGGTGCGACCATTCGCCTTGCGGTGTGCGATCGAGGTGGCGTTGTTCGATCCGGAGCTCTTCACACCATTCCTTGAAATTTTGTCGACGAAGCGGGTGCGTTGTCCGAGATCAGAACATGCGGTATGCCGAAGCGGCAGACTATGTTCTTCCACACGAAGGTCTGGATCTTCCTGCTCGTGAGGCTCGAAAGCGGCTCGGCCTCGACCCATTTTGTGAAGTAATCTATAGCTACGACTAAGTACCGAAGCTGACCTGGTGCTCGGTCAAACGGGCCAACGATGTCGATCCCCCACTGCATGAAAGGCCACGGGCTTTGCGGCCGCTCGAGATCGATGCAGGGTAGCTTGGCGTGGAGTGAAGGCGCCGGGCACTTTTGACGAGCTCGGCGAATCTTGAATGAGGTGGGCGATGGTATCCCGACCTCGGCGTCTTCTTTGAGAGAGCTCGCGACTCGATGTGACTTCCATAAGACCCGATGAATTTCATTGAGCACGTAGTCTCGCTTCTTCCGCCCGAGGCATCTCGGGAGGGTTGAAGGTAAGACTTCCAGAGAGTGCCCTCATGTATGAGGTTTTGGGATTCGCCATCATCTTTTGGCTTCAAGTCGATCTTGAGGTAGTCGCCTTCTTCCGGTATGCCTTTATGGGGACATCCGGTTTGGCTCGACTTCGGTGATGATGCCGATGTGGGACTCGTGATGCTTCGGGTGAACTTCCTTCACTGGTGGATTTGTTGATGACGACTAACTTCGAGGATATCGCTCGGCGATTTTCTCCTCGTGGGATACGATGAATCTTGAATACACGAATGAGGTCAACATCTCCTTGCCTTCTCAAGGTATTGCTTCATTCGGTCCTCCTTGGCGTCGTGTTGCCTAACACGGTTCACTACGACACAGGAATCTCAAAGATCGGATCTTGTCCACTTTCAATTCCTTTGTGGCGGAGTCACGAGATTAGCGCCTCGTACTCCACCTCGTTGTTCGTGGTCGGGAAGGTGAACCAAAGCGAATAGGTCACCTCTTGTTTGTCCGGGCCGAGGAGGAGGATGCCGCTCCGCCTGCTTTGCATGAGGCTCGTCACGACATCTTCCGGCAATCATCAGGCGGATTAAGGGTGGATTCTTCCGTCGTGGGGCGGGCGTCGGGCGACCTCGTTGGAGGATCGACCTCGGTAAATTTGGCCTCACGGAAGTCGTGAGCTTGCCCTTTTATGGCGGCTGGGGAGTACGAGATGTCGTGCTCGTCGAGCTCAGTGTCCACTTGGCTATACGTCCGGATACTCGGCTTTGACAAAACTTGTCTCAAAGGTAAGTCGGTTAGTACTGGACGGAATGTGCTTGGAAGTAGGGTCGGAGGCGTCGCTTGGCGTTCACGCCGGTGCCACCTTTTCGAGGTGGTATACCTTGTCTCGGTCCTTTGAGAGCTCGGTGATAAAGTAGATGGGGAGTTGTCGTCCGACCTCATCTCGGACCAATACCGCTGATTGCTTCATCCGGGTGGCAATATAAAGAAAGAGCTCGCCTTCTTCGGGTCGGTTAGGGTGGGTAGGTTGGCGAGATACTATTTCGGTGCGTGAAGGCGACTGGTGTTCCTCCCGCCAGCGAAGTCAGGAGCTCTCCTCAAGATCTTGAAGAAGGAAGCTGCTTCTGCGGCCGAGATAGGAATCTCTTGCGAGGCGGCTAGACATCCGTGAGTTTGTGGATCTCCGGATGGTCTTGGCACCATGAATGTACACTTGTGGGTTGAGCTTGAGGTCACCATGAATGTGCACTTTTGGGGTTGAGCTTGAGGTTGACCAACGAGGAGAGAGGATAGTTACGAGGTCGTCGGTGCACTCTCGGTTTTCGACTCTTGACCACGATGTCGTCGGCGTGACCTCGACGATCTTCCCAATGTGATCTTTGAATATAGCGTCCACCATTCTTCGATAGGTAGCCCCGTTTTCGGGCGAATGGCATCTTCGGTATCAAAGACATCGAAGTCGGTGATGAATCTTGTCTTTGGGCATCCTCCGGCTCATTAGGACTTGGTGGTACCCTTTGTATAGATCTAGGGTTCGAAGGTCTTATGGCCCACCGGTGCTTCCACCTTCTTGTCAATGTCGGGAGGGTAGCAATCTTTGGGCGATGTTTGTTGAGGTCGGTGTAGTCGACACACATGCGCCATCCTCTCACGGCTTTCGAACCACGATTGGATTAGCCATCGGTCGGTGTTGACCTCGAACAAGATCTTGGCCTCCGGGTTGAGTCACCTCGTCTCTTATGACTGGTTGCGCTGCCGCAAACACCTCTTCTTCGCCGAACTGGTTTTGTAGCCGGGTCGATGTTGATGCGATGAGTTATGAGCTCGGGTGACACTCGGTCATGTCAGTGGGGACCACGCGAACACGTCCTGTATTCCTCGAAGCTGCATGACACTTTGTCGAATATCAATTGGACCACAGGTGCCGATCTTGACAACTTTGGAGGGTCGTCGTCGTATAGTTGGAGGTTCTTCGGTCGGTCGTCCGGGGTGGCGACCGAGGGTTCTAATTGCTATACAGGGCGGTAAGGCTACATCTTGGGTTGAGACTCGTAGGCACTCTTTGGCTGCCGTTTGGTCACCCTGGATGCTTAGCACCCCATCGGGGTGGGTATCTTGATGGTGAGGTGGTATACCGAGGCACGGCCTGGTGGCATAGAGCCGTCTCCCTAGGATGATGTTATGCAGAGAAAGAGCTCGGACGAGGAAAAATTGAATGGCCTTGATGACCGGCACAGGGAGCTCGTCCTACAGTAACGGAAGGGTAATGGCGCCTCGGGTTGGACCGCCTCTGAGTGAAGCTCGATTGGGATGGTGCGGGATGTATTGAATCCTCCGACCTCGAGTTTATCCGGGCGGTTTGAAAGATGATCTTGCGGAGGCACCAATGTCGATGTAGACCGGTGGGCGTTCTTGTTGCCTATCACGGCTTGTATCGTGATGGCATCTTGGTGGGGCATGATTTTGGGCACGGGTCGTCTTTGGAGAACACGATGTTCTCACCCGCCCGAGTCGCTTATTTTTGGCTCTCGGGGCCGGCCTCCGAGCTTCATTTTTCAACGACCTCGTCGTTCCTATAGGAGCCCGGTAATGGCATAGACTGCTCCATCGTATTGGGACCTTCGTCCTCTTCTTCTTCGGGTTGGGTCGCCGTCGAGGTCGGCCCATGATTGTTGCCACCTCTATTTTTCCCCTCCGCTTTTCCCGGCCCGGTCGGCCGAGGTATTTTTGAGGCTCCTCCTTTGACGAGCTCGTCGATCTGCGAGCTCAAGTTTTCGCAATCTTGATATCGTGACCATACCCGGTGATAGTCATAATACTCCTCCGTGGACCTCTTCTTGGATCCTCCTTTCATGGGAGGGGCTTGGGAAGAGCTCGGTGGAGCTCAAATATCTCCGTCCTCGATTTTAGCGGATGAGGCGCGTTGCCGCGTGGTTTGGCCGAGGTCCGAGCTGGATTCGATGGCCCTCTCTTGATCCTCTCGAAGGCACTTGGCGATCGGCGCCTCGACTCGGTCATGGGCTTCTTTCTTCAACCTACCGCTCGTCCCGGATCTCTCTTCTTCCGATCCGACTCGTCTCCTTTACGTGGTTGTCTACCAGGTTCAGGCGACTAGCCGTCTTCGGCTTTTCACGGGTGATCTCTTTATTGATGCGCGGGTCGGATCCCATTCTTGAGCGCGTTGATGATATAGAGATCGTTGCTCTCATCGATTTTGAGAGACTCTTGATGAACCTCGAGCGAAGTTCGACATCATCTCGTCCGTCCTTGGCGGATGGTGAGCGGTCGGACGACGGTTGCGGGGTGGCATTTTACGATAGAAGCGCCATTTAAGGCGATCCATGAGATCCACAGGCGGTGTATACTATTTTGGCGGGCGAGGTGAACCGGCGTCGGGCGTTGGAGATCGGCACCTCGGGAAGATTTTGCACATATGAAAATCTTCCATTCCTTGATTCGCCATGTTGGTGGTGTATGCGAAAAGGAAGTCGGAGGGTCCCAAGACCATCATAGGTGGCGATGTTGGGTGCCCATATCGTTGGGGCAAGGGCGTATCCGAGATCTCTCAGAGAAAGGAGATGATTCTTCCGCTCGGTCGAACCCCGGAGATCGTTGCATCTCTCTCTGGAGGGTGGGAGACCGATAACGGTGTCTATCGTCTCTTGAATGGGAGTTCGGCTCGCCTTTCCTCTCTCTATCCCGCTCGACTCTCACGGATGGTGTGCCGGGGTGGTGGCGACTCGCGGGTGGTGGTGGTGAATGGTTGTGACCCGTTCGGCGGTGATTGACGGACGGATTGCGATGTCGCGTTCTCGGCTATTGTGCGAGGTGGGCGTTGACCGCCGGTGGGGCGGTGGCGACCCGGGCGCCGTAACCACCGATTCGAGCACTCGGAGGTGCCGCTCATTTGTCCTCGGTGGAGAAGCTTTGGAATTGGGCGAGATTGGCGTTGAGGAATTCGGATCACGGCTCGGCGAGGACCTCATGAGATCGGTGAACTGCACATTCACCGGTATTGAGGTCGGCATCTTCCTTCGTTAGGCGGCGATCACGAGGTGTATGAGAACGTTCTCCATGTGGCCTCGGTGTGTGACCGCTGTGGCATCCGCAATCTCCTTCCGTGGCGTGCGAGTGACCACTTGATCATCCTCGGCGGTTATTGCGGCGACATCGGCGGTTGCGCGTGTCACGAGTTCTTGCCATTAATTTTGTAGAAAGCGAAGCTTTTTGTAAAATCTTCCCACAGACGGCGCCAATGATAAATCTAATATATGTTAGTATACGAGATTTATGTAAGCGATAAAGAACACAAGACTTTTACGTGGTTCGATCATTAATGAGATCTACGTCCACGGATGATGATTCCTCAATACTTTCACTATAATTTGATTACAATTAGTATATCTAAAAGTTCTTAGTATTCAATAAGTTGCTAACCCTTCTACCGTCGATCTAACCTCTATTTATACATGTTTATGGATCTTGTATCGGATCCTTGATTTGTGGGGACTCTCCTTCCATGTGTGACACGATCTCCTTCCATAGCGTCCATGCGGGCCTGACTTGGTCTTGATTAGGGTTTAGGGGGCTTTAGGCTTTACTGCAGGTGGGGCCGATTAGGTCAAGAGGTGTCGTTAGGGTTTGCCAGGTGGGCGCAGCGGTTGGGTCATATCCATCACCACCTTATCGCACAAGATCAATATTTTGACTGATCAATACCATAGGTTGCATTCTTTGAAGGCGTCGAGAAATGGGCATCACAAATTGTTGGATAAATGTTTACTATACACCATTTATGATGAAAGCAATAATTGTTGGACCAAAAATGTGAGCAGCTACCTTGTGCATGTACTAATCTTGATTGTATATGGATATTTGGATAAGGCCATTAAAAAATACACCAGATGTGGATAATACATACAATTGTTGAACTTAATGCATAATTTTGAATTATCCCCAAATCGCTAATAGTGAATTGTTTGATTATATTTACTATCGGACTTGTCCATCTCCCATTATCAGGAATTTGAAAATTGAACTGAATGCGTCAATAATTTTAATCAGAACATTTCTATGCTCGTAAATCCAATACTTGCTTATTATTATACAAGTGAAAAGGATATTTAAATTCAAAGCGGATTCTAAAACTTGATCCATTACTAAATTTAATGATAATGAAGCGGAAAATATAATTGAAAGGGTGGATATTTGATAATGAAATAATGAATGATGATAATTCCACTTGTACAAAGCCACTATAAGCCTTGTCTGTAATTTTAGAATACATAATTTTGATTGCTGGACAGCATCATTCGTTTATATCTTCGTGTTGGTACTAATAAATGTACTACGAAATTCGACTCACAATTATTGGGCTGATAATCAAGAGTATCTTCTGTCCAAATCGACAAAGTAAAAGTTCTTGTCTTTTCGGTAAAGAATTATAAAACATAAGGTAAAATTATACTCCAATAAAAGTAATATGATATGTGTGTGTTAGTCTAATGGTAGAGTGGTTAATGTCTGAGACATTTGGTGCTTGAGTTCGAGTCCACCGTGACGTGGCCTTTAAATTTATGTATTTATAATTGAAAAAAAAGTAATGTGGTTAAGATTCTTACTAATTGAAGAAGTTAAATTCAAAATATCCGGCCCTTTTTGACAATTTAAAGATGTAATGCTGGATCTTGTTGCTCGGGGACAAATTTTCGATATGCTATTGTATATTCAACTATTTCTTACACATTTACTGGTATTGATCAAAATCTCATAGTGGTCATAGACACATAGGGATGTCGATGAGTTGATTTTCTGGGATTGAACCAATAAATAAGTAATGGTTACGGTTTGGAACCGACCTATTGAACCGGATGGGACGAGCCGGACCATCAACTATAGTCTTAAGCGGTCCGGATCGGCGGGTGCGGAACGAGCCGGACTAGAACCGAACAAGAACCAAAACTGAAATCAAAACCGTTGCTTTATAATTTAATGGGTTATTTCGAATCGATATGGATAAAACTAGCTCATTGACAAGCATATTTAAACTTAAGTTTGTCAATAGACGGGTTTTACTCGGATCAGAACCAATAAATAAGTATTGATTCTGGTTCTGGAACCAGAACTAGATCCAGACCGGACCGGACCATCAAACTATGGATCTAAACGGTCCGGGTCTAAAGCGTGTCTGGAATCGAAACCGGAACTAGAACCACTGCTTTAAAATTTAATGGGTTTTGAACGGTTCTGGATCGATCCGAGTAAAACTCACCGATTGAAATTTTTTGTAGTTACTTTCACTTTTCAAATTGCGTCTTCTTCTCTAGATCCTGACTACTTTAGTCATTATTTGAGAAAGTATCAACATTGTTACTCAAAATTGTAAATAAAAAATATCTTAACTACTGCAAATTAATATTTCTTGAAGTAATATGAGATTATTATTTTTTTTGGTTAATTTGCATGCACCAAATGAAGCCCTTCCACTAAGATATAGAATTATAAATGATGTCATATTAACATTACATGTGCTCATCCCTTTTGTACTTGTTGCATCAAACATAATAAATACCTATTGTTAGAAGTACCAAATGGTCTTCAACTTGTTGGCATTATTGTTAGAAGTTACATCTCACATGCCAGCCAATTAAATATAGTCTCAAGAAACACCCAAAAGCTCCAAAAAGAAATAAAATAAAAATAAAATTTTGAATCTATATGTTTCTTGTTAATCACCACTTAATTCACGAATAAAATTTCGATCTAAATAGATCTTCAATTTATCAATATATGTTCTTGGGCACATATGTGACGATTTACTGTTTTCAGGTTAAAGATCAAGCTGGCAACAAAAGAACGACGAAAGCTAACGAAATAAAATTTTGTGTAAATATTTCTAGTAAATATTAATATTTTTTGGAATGTATGTACATATTTGGATAAATTCAATGAATGTAACGTCGATCGTTTAGCATAAGATCAGTTTGCGGACATTTTCCAGTTAGCCAAAAAATAGCAATAATATATTGATATATTCGTTTTAGATATGTAAAAGATTTGTGTTCAAATTGTACTCATAATAACTAGTATGTTCTTTCAAAAAAACAAGAATTATATTTAATTGGTACATGTAGCTCCAGGTAATCAAGAGACATAATCCACATGAGTTCGTATAAATTAACTGTTAATTACTCGTGTTAAGCACCTTCGAAGCATTAATCATTACTAATTTGTATCAAGTTACGTTAGGTTAAGCGTTACTTCAGTTATTATGAAAATGAAGTGTGGGCCATAATTAAGTCTTAATTAAAAGTTTAGACCTAACAACTAATTGGGACAACTTGAATCTCGCTGTTCTAATTAAGAAATTGCTAATCAAACTGCGTATCCTCACGTTATGTAGAATATAGATATAGACGCATTCTAAGTTTATGTCTTTTTCTCTGATATCTATTTGGTACAAGTATTGCATAGATGTTTTTTTTCCTTCTTGGGCATAAATTTTAACTAACTCTTTAATGTGTATACATATTTGGATAATGCATTTCAGAATAATACATACAAGCGAACTTAATGCATAATTTTGAATTATCCCCCAAAAGCTAATAGTGAATTGTTTGATTATATTTACTATCGGACTTGTCCATCTCCAAGCAAGAATTTTAAAATTGAACTGAATGCGTCAATAATTTTAATCAGAACATTTCGCAAAACCCAATACTTGCTTATTGTTATACAAGTGAAAATGATATTTAAATTCAATTCGGATTCTAAAAACTTGATCCATCAAGTAATCATCGTACTAAATTTAATGATAATGAAGCGGAAAAGATAATTGAAAGGGTGGATATTTGATAATGAAATAATGAATGATGATAATTCCACTTGTACAAAGCCACTTAAGCCAGCCTTGAATACAACGTACCACCCGCAAAATCTCCAACCACAATTATACTCCCACAGTTTGACTCTCCAATCAACGGCTGTCATTCATCTGCGAGGAGCCGCCTCAGCCGTTCGATCGTCTACCCCAACCAGCATGTTCTGACAACTCACGATCGACGGTTGGTGGTAACAGGTCACTGTGGGGCCAATCACGTCGAGCCACGTCGGCCACCCCCCAAAATCATCTGGAGTTTCCAACCCCCCACGTTCTCCCACAATTATGCCCCTTCTGTTGTACAGTTTTTTCATCTCGATATTTTGTGACCATATTGCCCTTTCTTCGATTTATGATGATTTTGCCCTCTTACGGTTAAAACAGAAAGGAATACCAATCGGGTATTTGCCATTTGCATGATAAACTTTGTGGCCATGACTGAATTCTTCTATTAGCATAGTAGAAATCCTTTATAGAAATACTCTAAATAGGAAATAATTGTATATAATAACAAAATATCACGATTCCTGATCCGAGACTAATTATATTTTAAAAATAAATTCTATATTATAATAAGTCATTCTTTTTTTCTTGTCTTAAGGATTTATGCTCCATATAGAAATACATGACATTATAAATACAGGGGTTGAATACTATAAACCTATGAAAAAATATAATGATGTTGTGAAAAATATATTAATTGGACTAGCATATATACACATACGAACAATAATTATTGTTTATTTAGTTTCTAGGTAGTTAGTACATGATCTACACATATGTGTATTTTATGAACTATCAAAGGTTTTTTTAGTTGGAAAAAGGGTGTGGTGAGGATTGAACCATATATCTTTCTTTTCTTTTCTTTTTGGTAATTTACTACGAAATTTTAAAGATCGCATCACGGTGTGGACTCGAAGAGACTTTGACCCCAGGATTAACCACTCTACCACTAAGCCAACATACATACACCATATATCTTTTCTTTTTTTTGTCAATTAATACAAAAATTTTAAACGATCACGGTGGACTAGACATTTGGCTCCGGCGTTAACCACTCTACCACTGGCCAACACACACACACCACCATATATCTTTCTATTGACACTAGATGTTTTCAACGCTTGGATATCCCCAAAGAAACATGTATTATCAAAGCTAACATATTTGTTTTAGTTAAATTTATGACTTTGTTAAAATGAGTCATACACTATGTATTATATTGAATTTCTTTTTCTAAGAAAACATATTTTTCTATGTGAAACTTTATTTAGAAAACCTTCTATAGTAATATTTTTCTCTGATCCCAATAATATGACTATATAGAGTTTCCACTGTATTTCAATCTTTTATAATTTCTTAGTAAAATGTGTATTACATTTACAAGCCATAAATTTATAGAATAAAAAGTAGAATAAATCGAATGCTCTCATCTATATGAAAGCTACGGGCAATTTAACAAATTATCTTCGTATATTAAAATTCAAAGGATAGGTGCAACTTTACCGTATCAACATCAACTAGAGAATATCCATATATGATTCATTGGAACTTCAAAATTGTGTGATTAGTTGTTTGATTTTGTATGTGCTCAAGAAGCCTGTCCCAAAAATATGAAGGAGCAATGTATTACATAATAGCTAAACAAGGAATAAACAAAATCACTTATTATAGTTTGGACATGATCGTGTTATGCATACTATGAGTCTATGACTTCAACAGTTACCTAAACAACAGAATAAAATAACGTAAAACAGAACTAAATAAATAGAGAAGCTAGCTAGTTGACATAGCAGAATAAGAAAGCAAAATCGATAAAGAAAAAGTTGAAGCGTCCGAATTGAAACAAATGAAGATGGAATGACAAAGTGACAAAATATAAACGGTTGATATGGCTGCATATGATTTTTCCCACTATTTCTTTTTCTTTTTCTTTTTTTTGTTACCATACAACATGCTTTCTTTTTCTATCTTTTTTTCCCTCGTAGATATTTGTATCCCATTAAGTTTAGTTAATTTGTCATTTACTCCTCTTACCCTTTAGTTGGTTTAATTATACACTTTCCGTCTCTTAGTTTTTGTAGAGAATAGAGTCTGCTCGATGAAGTAAAAAAATAAAAATAACCACCCAAAAACAGTTTCCCTCGTTAACCTCCCACCTGGTGTACTATGGGTGGTAGTTATTAAGGAAATGGCAGTTTAGTCATTATAACACACTCATCCATTTTTGTACCTCTTCATAAAGTCTCCAATCAAATTACTCGGACACCTTCTGGTTTCTCACTAATGTCGAAACATACATTCCACTACCACTTTCTCTAATTCACAGATACAAGAAATCAAGCAGCATTCAGATTGTACATTTCTACATTTTGCACAATCCAAGTCCAAGGTAATCACTCATCCCATTTTTTTGCATTTCATTTTAGTATCATTAAACAATCTGCCACGATCAGTCATCATCATCGTTTTCCAGCAACCTCTTTTCTGCAATTATCAGGTCTGAAATTTCTTGATTTCTTTCCTAGTATGCATTGATTTGGTCTGTTTAGGATTTACTATGTGAAAGAAGAAAAAGAAGGGCGGTTTAATTTCAGTTTATCTCGCACAGACTTGAATGGACTTATAATTGAATTTTTATTTATTTTGATTTGTTTAAGGAATCTTCGTTTGTGGGATGGAGTCCGAAAGTGGGGTTTCGGTTGAAGACGAAAAAAGATTAGTTCTTGACAACACTAATAGTGAAGGTTCGAGTGTGGATGTGAACAAGGAGAATGTGATCAGCGGTGAAAATGAAGTGTGTAAAGATGAGATAAAAGACAAGGAAGCCCTTAATCCATCCGGACCCCAACTCGAAATCTCTACAGCTGTATCAAAGACTAGAATCTCCAATGCCCAGAATTCTAGTGCAAATTCCAAAAAGAGCAGTAAATTGGGGAAAAATCAGTCTGATTCCAAAGGGTCAATTGCCTTTGGCCGCAGTAGGAAACCAAGCTTGTCACAGTCTATGTCGTTTCCAGTCAGAGGCCGTCACTCTGATCCGATGAAACGAAGCATTGAGGTGCCGCCGGCTAAGCCAGAGACAGTGCAGCCTCGGAGAAATGGTGTGAGAGATGATCAGTCCAAGGTTGGCAGTGGATTGAGTTTTAAAGGTGTGGTGAGGGGAGGGAAGGCGGCTGGTGGGAGACGTGCGACTTTAGCTTCGTTACCTAGTGTTTCTCAATCTGTGGTGAAGTATTTTTTGCCTATTCAGTCTTACATTGCTGTGTGTTTTGATGTTTTGTGGTTAGTGTTTTGATTGGCGCTCTAAATTCAGTCAGGGAAGCAGTTGTCTGGTGATGGAAGTGGAATGAAGATTGAGAGGGACGCGTATGTTGTTTGTTGCTTATTCTTGCTACCTATGGTTTTAGTACGTTTGCCTGTGTTGTTGGATTGTTGAGTGTTTTAGTTGGTGATGCAGATTGTTTGAGAAGGGTTTGGAGCCTAGCAACGACGTCTTGCCTGCGAGGGAGGAGGAGGATGCTCATTCCACTACATCATCGTACTAATCAGTCTTAGAATCTTTATAATGTTTTTCTAACTTCATACTGTCCTATCTTTGTTTTGGTTTTTGTTTTAAATGAATGTTTGTGAATTTTGTACCTTTAAACAGAACTCTTACTCCGCGAACGCAGCAGAGGATGAATGTCTTAGCCTTCTCGTTTAGGTTGGAAGAGCGTGCTGAAAAGAGGAAAGAGGTAGAAACTGGAAAACTCAGAATGCATCATTTGTTGATTGAGTGTTGTCTAGTATAGTAGCATTTTCTATGTGTTGTTTTGATCAGCATCTATGCCATCGTCAGTTCTACTCGAAGATAGAAGAGAAAATACACGCCAAGGAAGTCGAAAAGAGTACTTTGCAAGCAAAATCAATTGTACTACACCACTACTACTTTCTCTAATTTATCACATCTTTAGAAACTGAAAATCTGGTTGTTTCGGTTCGGTCACTCTTTTTACTCGTCGTGTATTTGGTTTTAGGAAAGCCAAGAGGCGGAGATAAAGCAACTGAGAAAGAGCTTGATGTTCAAAGCTATGCCTATGCCAAGTTTCTACAAGGAACCTCCTCCAAAAAACGAACTCAAGAAGGTATCGTACATGAATCTTGCTTAACAACAACCCCTCAAATCTGTTGAGAAGATTGAATATTGGGGCTTATTGTGTGATAAATCCATTGAGAGAGGATCGACTTGCCTTCATTGAAGATTTTAATCTAATTTCTTCAAGATATAAAACTTATTTAAGAATGTGTATTTTCATAGCATGTTTCTCCCTCATTAACCTAGAGAAGAAAACTGCAATCTGCATTTCATGTTGATCTTGCTCACACATCATTAGTTAATCATTCTTGCATTTCTATACATAGATACCTACTACACGTCCAATATCTCCGAAGCTTGGAAGGAACAAAGGAGCTGCTGTATCCGCATCTGCCAACTCCCTTGAAAATGGTGGCAATTCTCCGAGTTCTCCCAAGATGAACGGTGATAAAGGTACTGCTGCTTCGAAGAAGCCAACAAGAAGCTCCCTCTTCAAGCCTAAAACTCAAAATTCTCCCACAGCTACAAAAGTGAAGAATGTGGAGACAGAGGACCTAAACAGTGCACAGAAATCGGAGAAAATTGAGGATTCTTCTCAGTGCAATGGATTATCTGAGGCAACGCCTGCTGATGTCACCGTCAAAGGTTGAATGGGTTAAATCCGAGCTGTGTAAAACTTCATTTTGCTGTGAATACAGTTGTTGTTTGTTGGAAGTTTGAGTTAAGTCCATCTGTATAATGTGGTTGTTGTTAATGTTGTGTATTACGTATCGTAGTCGACGAGGAAGTAATACGTTGTACAACTACGGTAGATGTAGGGATGCATCTGCCGTAGTTCGTCTGTAACTTCTCTTCTATAAATATATTTGGAAGGTTCATATTCAAGTGTTGTTGGTGGCCTCTTCTCATATTAATGAAATATATGTACATCATGTTCAGCCCTATATCTCTTAGTGTTGGTTCATGTTTTTTATTTGCTCTACTTTTGCCTTTAGCGGCATAGGGTTATTGGTGAGAGACCATTTTAGTGATATAAGGGATCCTCTGTTACATAATTGTGTTATATCTTTGACAAACGAGAATGAGAATACCTAAAGGCTAAAGCCCATCTAAAATTCATTCAAATCAATATTTTTGTGGTTTCCATCCTTTCTTCTAAAACAATGTTTTTATTTCGTATGTTGATTGCATTCCTGCGTAATTAACACATTTATATACATATTGTGCTATTTCTCATATCCTACATATTCATCTAGTCATCTGTGGTCTACTTTCTTTCAGGAAATGTTGCAATTCTTAAATTACTTTGTTAAAAAACATTTTTCAAAAGAGGGTTAATTTTATTTTGGCTACATAGTTCTGAAAGGTATTTTTGCTTGTGGTCCATGTTTTTAAACTAATTCTAATCAGAAAATTATAATTATGGGTAGCGTAGCTCTGAAATGGTATGGAAACATAACTAAATTAGTATACTTTTAGGACGATAGAACGCATATAACTATTTTGTGAAATATATATGTATGTTCAAGGGATTCCATTTATTCATAATTTATACTCTCCCTCCTCCTAATGTCACTTTGAGTTGTTCCACTATTGTTGGCTCATACCAAAAATGAAGTAATTTTTCATTAAAAAATATATCGAATTTTATGATACACACTACTTCATATATAAAATATAACTTTCTTTAATATGCGTATCCAAAAACAATGAATCAACATAAACGAAACAAAAGGAGTATTTAATAGTAAACGCGCATCATATATTCATAGCGCTAGGCTATGAATTATTAGGAAAGAGTATTTAATAGTAAACGCGCATCATATATTCATAGAGCATAATAGGCTATGAATTATTAGGAGGGCGCGCTCTCACTCATATAATATATATGGGGTAGAACTGATAAAATCCTCCTCATTCTGGAATTTGTGAACAAAACATAATTATAATATTTAGAAAACATTATTTCAAGTGTAAAAAAATATAGCAATAGAGAATATTATTTATACGTGAAAAACAAAGTTATAGAGAAAGCACATATCGTTTAAAAAAAATTAACCATCAATCAATCGAGATCTATAAAGTAGATTGATTTCTAGTTAACAAAAGTATATATATGAAAGAATTGACGTAAGAACTATTTTTATAGTAAGAACGTGAGAATCAAACAAATGATGAATTCATTTTGAAAGTTGATTCGCTGGTAAAGTTATTAAATCCCAAAAAATGAAATTTTCACCCCTCATAGGATTCGAACCCGAATGAAATTTTTGAATTTTTAAATTCAATAATTTTAACAACGGATTCATCAACTTTAATAGCAAATTCATCCAATTCTTAGTTTTTAAGATAAAAATGATTTTCATTTTAACCTAACTATATATATATACACACGCATTAATGAAGAATGCTATGCTATATATGATCACAGCAAAGAAATATCTTTTAATATGATATATATGTGAAACTCTGGAATATTCAAGATCTTAATTTCTTCTCTTTTATAATATGATATATATGTGCACGTTTAAGATTTGTGAAACTGATCTGGAATATTCAAGATCTTAATTTCTTGTAGACATTAAACCTTTACTATTTTAGGGGAAGAGAAGAGATCCTCTATTCCATATTTATTGTACCACTTGTGTTGGTGACAGCTACCTTCAAAAATATAGTTTTGACAATTAATAGTTATGAAAAATAATAAATAATTATAAATAAATTCTAATTAATATTTATAGCTAAAGACTAAAACTTAACAAAAAATACTATAAATCCTAATTATGAAAAATCAATAGTGACAATAAATTATTAATTAAAACAGAAATTTCAAAATTAAAAAATGACTATAAGTCCATATATTGAATGTAACAATCAAGCCTACTTAATAATGGTTAAAAAATCGACTTGCATGGCTCATTCTTTATTTATTTGAAGAAAAACAACAAATAGAAATAATAACGAAGATTTTATCATTTCCTCTTTATTTTTTGTTCATATCAAATTTTACAACCTTAACGTCGATTCATTATGAAATTTGCTTAAAACTGGCGGGAAAAATGGTTTGTCATAAACCATCTAGGCATCAGTTGGCTAGTGCCCAGTGAGTTTTACAACAATGAAATATATAATTTACTTTTTTAGAAGAAACACAATTTCTTTTTGGTATTATCAATGTATTTTTATGATACTATACTATACTTATCTATCCAAATTATTATCAATGTATTTTTATGATAAAATGATTTTATTAAGGTTCAGAAATAAACCAGTCAATATTGTGCTGAAGTGACTCGTCATATTCGTCCAAAAATAATAATTAAAATGAAAATGCTAGTATGTGAATATACAAGACTTAGAGGGTGTTTGGCTGAGCTTATAAGCCCCCAAAACAAGCTTATAAACTGTTTTTTAATCTTAATAAACAACTTATAAGTTGTTTTGGGGCTTATAAGCTCACCAAACACCCTCTTAGTTAGGTGGTACATGAAAAATAAATAGAAAATGCAAAATTTGGAGTTTTTGCAGAAACCAATTGATGAATAAAAGTCAATGAGTTTTATTAAGCCCCGCCAACTTGCAATTCCATGTGGCACAGCTCACCCTCTTCTAGCTGATTTGGATTAATCATTAAATCACTACACATTAAATACTTACATGATCTCCCTCCATTAATTCTGATACGACCGATCGAAACTCTCTCTGCTAAGAAAGTTCTAAGAATTGATAAAATATTTTTGACATGTTGTAACAATCTTTTTAAATCATTTAAATAAATATAAATAGTTACATATATGATATATATTATAGGCAATTTTAGTATGGTTGCACCTTTTTTGTTTTTTGGTAGACTGGCCGGCACCTTGATTGGAAAAGCTATGTTCCATCTACCATTTATTGTCCTTTGCATGCAAAATAATAATTTAACGTAACGCATGTAATAATTCGTTCAATCATTCGCTTTAATATGTTATCTTGTGCCACTAAATGGTAATAAAAAAGCATATCAAGATATTCACCGTCTATCAATTCTAACCATCGTAATTCATAACCTAATCAGTTACATGATTTATTCTAAACTATATTTGAATATCATATTTTATTTTTCCATATATGATTCTATAAGATAATACCCCGATGCATTTAGGCTAGATCGATGGTAATAATTGACCATAGATTACAATAATTTTTAATTTTTTAATCAGATTTTCCTTAATTTACATAATTTAATTATAATTGCTAAAGTAGTTTAAATTGTATGAGACTCAAATTTTTGGCACCCGCCTTTAAACTTGAGACATGATTAATTATGTCATAATTGACTCAAATTATGTAATCATGCATGTTTCAAGTAGCTTTTCGTATCCTCAATTGTGAAAGAAAATGGAATAGGGACATTCCAGCAATCCAATTACAGCAATTTTTAATTTATAGTTAAAAAATTCACATTGTTGAGATTCCTCATATATGTGAGAATCGAATATCATCAACTTCTATAATACTACAACAATAGAAATTTAACCATTTTGTTATTAGTATCCATGAAATAAATGCGAGCATAATACTAATGTAACCAACTTTTTTTCTAATTTTTTTTCAATTTAATACAAAAATTTAAAAGTCGCGTCACGGTTGACTTGAACTCGAGATCTTTGGCCTCCGACATTAACCACTCTACTATTAGGCCAACACACGCATATAATTTTTTTCTATTTTAATATCTATAGTTGTTCTCTCACAAATTTGGCATGTTTTGAAATTCACAAACTCGACAAAATCTGAGGTTTTGATTATAATGTAAAAACGACCATCATTCCAATAATAATGCAAAAGAATTCCCATCTCTTAAAATTAAACTTAATATGCCAGAATCGCACTTTCAGTCCCCATCTCACGGCCCCACGGCGTGACAAAAACTGTAGTTAAATTTCATAAATAAAATATGGGTTTGGTTTAATCCACGTTGCTTGCGTTGAAAATAAAGCTGAGGGCAGTGAAAATAAATCAAGCTTCATTTGCAAAGTTAGGGGGTGTTTGGCTAAGTTTATTTTAGAGGCTTATAAGTTCTAAGAGCTTATAAGAGGTAATATCTCAAATGTTTATAAGTTGTTAAAGTGTTTGGATAATTGATCTTATAAGCTAGAGAAAGAATCATGAGTTATAGAGAGAAAATCATAGTTAGATGGATAAAATTGACGAGATGTGAAATTGATAGTGTATGTGTAGGAAATAACGAACTATAATAAGGTTATTTTGGTAAATTCATGGTTGCGTATAAGTTTATAAAAAAATAAGTTAGGGTTGACCAACTTATTTTTAAGGGAGCTTATAAGCTGTTAGAACTTATTTCACAACTTATAAGCTGTTTAAGAACTTATTTTACCAATACTTTGCAACAACTTATAAATTGTTTTAAAGAGCTTATAAGCTCAACCAAACACCCTCTTAGATTAGACTAAAAGCAAGGACTAAAAGTTAAAAAATAATAAATGGAGGCACATCATTAGAAAAAGAAAAAAATAACCCGTGACAACAACAGCAATGTATATTCTTCAAAAGGGCTGTATATTTGTTCAAATACACTGTCGGCGGAACAAACTTACATACAAATTAAAGAAATTGGATACTCTAATTACAGTATTTATACCCAAATAACAGACCAAAAAACCAAGAAAAAATAAAAATAAAAAATTCTCCTGCGGGGTTCGGAAGAACAAACAATAACACAACCACGTCCTGTCTCTCACCCCTTTATGTTGTTTTCAACCTAAGAATCTGTCATTTTTTGAAGAAAATAAAATAAGTAAATTTGGCATAATTATTTCAAGAAAATACAGAAAAAAGAAATATGAAAATAGACACTAACTTAACCTTTCTGCACCATCATCCTCCCTTTCCCTTCATTCTTTTTTATATATCTTTTTCAATTTTTCCAGTGTAAAATTTAATGACAGCTAGAGAAATGAGAATCTTGCCCAACAGCTCCAAGCATTCTACATGTCACTTCCAATAGCTTCCTCACACAATTATTATTGTTAATTATATAAATTAATAAATACTTAAGATAATAATAGAAAAAAAGGTCTTTCAAACAATCATATTTCAAGATTTATTGTGTAGCAAATGAAACATATAAACTCCCTCAGTTAAAACGCCTTCTTTTATAAATATCATCGACAGTCTAATTATACATTCGAAGAAAATAGAGAAATTCATCATTATAATCTTATCATTATTGTAATAAATATACACACATGTAATTATCAAATTATAAAAATATTAAATAAGAATAAAATAAAAAGATATCATCATTTTATTCTTAAATTATCAACAAAAATGCTTATTAAAAAAAAGTAAGACGTATAAAAATCAAGGGAATATATCTGTAAGTACAAGTCAACAATAAAAAATTATTAAGAAAAATGAAGCCCACAGCTGCGGCTAGGCTGGAAGATTGATGTGGGCTAAAATTTGGTGGGCGACGCACACAGCAAATATCGTACACCCTCACACAAAATCCAGTAATTATGATTACCAAACCCTATGATTGACTACTCTAACCCCCATGAGGTCACTTCGTGTTCTCGACACTATAACCTCTCACCGACAGCTCCTCGGTTCCTAATTCTAAAAGAGCAATTTTATAATGCTTAGTTAATTAAGATGTAAGAAAGTAGTGAAAGTGAAACTATAACTAACAGCTTGATACGTTAATTAAGACCAAAACTTACAAAAAGTAACTGATTAACTTCACCTAATCTATAAAACAACTTAATCTTGCAAGTCAATCTAGAACAGGTCTGCTGGTTTTAATAGCAATAAAAGTCTGTATGAAAAAATAGCCCTAAATCCTAATTCAACATAAATTTAATTAAGCCCTAATTACAATACAAATTAACAAACTAAAGAGTGGCAGTTGTGACGCCTAAAGCAGTTTATTCCCTTTGACCGCATTACCATCACCACCGCCGCCGTAAACCAACTATAATTGCTACCGCCGCCGCAGTTTCCGGCGAAAAAGAAGAAACACAACTTCCGGCTAGTTCCACAATAACAATCTACTCCTAAATTGCATTCCTCATTTGCATCACAATCAATTAATCAAACCTATAAAGCTAACCCTCAAAACATAAATTAAGAAAAAAGCATTCGATAAATAAATAAATAATGGTTCAAGAAACCTAATTAAAAATAATAAATTGGGTAGAGAAAAGATACCTCTTCTCGGCTTAGAGACAATCTTAGCGACAGTAGCAGCTTTCGGCGCGGCAGTGCTTTCCTCCGACGGAAACAGAACACCGTCAATCCCCTGAACGGAAATCCTGCCGTCGGTGTAAATGTCAGGGTCGAATAGATAAGCGGATCCTTCGCCGTGCCCGAATTTGACGGAGCCGTCTGCCTCCTCCGCGACCATCTTGTGCGGCAATCTCAGGGTATCGTAACTGACCTTCCCAAATCTCCTCACCGAATTGTACATGCTCTCTTCAGTTTGGTATTCCGGAATCAGATGATAATACATGATCTGCTCCGGCGCGCCCGGCTCGCTCAGCTGGTCCGTCGTCAGCTTCGCCATCGCCTCATCGTTCGGTGCCAAAACCGTCAGCACGTAGCCCTCGGAAACCAGCCGTCCCATCTCCGTAGCCAATGAGGTGAGATTCACCAGAATATCGGCCAATTCGTTGTAACCGCCGTAATGCAGTAGAGTTTGAATGAAGTCCTTTACCTGGCTCTCGCCGTCGAAGTGGTGGTGGGGTCCTCCGGGGCCAGGAGCGGGCGCCGGAGCTAGAGAGGGACCGGGAGCCATGGCGTCGAAAATGGGGAGCGCCGGGGCCCCGCCGGCGGGAACCGGCGGCGCGGCCTTCTTCAGCCTGTGCGTCCGAGGGTCGACCTCGGGAGCGCCCTCCGGCAGCACGGCCGAGGTGGCGCGGAGGCTCCGCCGCGCGTTGAAGTCCTGCTGGACAGATTTCGGAATCAGTAACCGCTCGATGCCGTGGATGATTCCGTCGGGGCGGATTATATCGTCGGCTTTGATGACTTTGGCGGTGCTAACGATTTTGTCGCCGCTTTTCTCCCTGAGCAGAATCTTCTCGTTGCTGGCTTCTCGGCATAGGCTGGTGTGGTGCACGGGTTTGTTGTTGATCTCGATTGGCCAGTGCTTGGACTCAATGCGGGCCGGAATCATGTGGAATAGCAGCAGATTTTGGAGCGATTTTAGGTTACCGGGCTCGAGGAGGAAGCGCTTGAACTCCGGGTCCAAATCCCGCTCCAAAGCCTCATTTCTGGGGGCGAAGATTGTAATATTGTGTTTGGCGACGGCTTCTTCCAGGGTTTGAAGCAGGAGCGCCTTCTCGACGAGCTCCGAGAGCTCAGTGTAGTGGGAATCAAGGAGGGCGACGAGGACGGAGTTGGAATTGATCTGGCCGGTAGAATTTGAGGGCTTGGTGGCGGGATTTTCCAGCAATGCGGATGCTAGGAAGGAGGAGAGGGTGAGGAGGAGGAAGGAGACGCCATAGATCTGAGAATCCATGGCGTTTGATGAGTTTTGGGTCTCTCTGCGTGTATGTGTGTTTTCTCTCTCTAGAAAAGGGGTTTGTTTAGATGGGGGTACGTTTCTCTCTCCTCATAAGAATGGGAAAAAATGTGGACTTGCTTTGCTTTGGGTTGTGGCCTGTTGGGAATGGGATGTGTACGTTGTTCTGTTTGGTGGAAATATTAAACCAGACTCAGTATACTCATACTAGTATTATAAGGGTAAATTGGTAAACTACTATACTCTGTATGTATGTGTATGTCATACGTTTATGTTTACTGCCAATAAAATTCAACGTTATTCGATCGTATATATTGAAATATGTAATAAATGTAGCGTCTTTGATGAAATTAAATATAAATTATTGAATTATTGTTATTCTGTATGACTAATACGTGTATTTTGTTGCGCAAATTTTCATTCTCGTTCGGTCAAGTATTGCCTTTAAGGAAGGTTAGAAAAAAGATCACAGAAAAGAAAATTATATATGTAATTAAGTTGTTAATTTGTCCTTTGGGTAAAAGACTCCACGTAATACAAGCACACCTAAAATTAATGTCTATATACCTAGGACAAACTACAAAATACCTATATAATTAGGACAAAAAAATATTAATTCATTTAATTTCACATTCTTACAAAACCCGCTCAAAAGTAATAGCATTATTAACTTATACGAGCATTTAATATTCTTTTAATACAATGTACAAAACATTTTGCCAAACGAAATTGGTGGGGGAATAGCATGTTGTGTGGTGACTGAGGAATGGTGTTGATCGATCTTAATTTCGTTAGTGAAATAAATCTTGAATGAAGCGAGGATTAACGTGGTTCGATCTTTGAATTAGATCTACGTCCACCGGCAGAGAGAGATAGTATGTATTGGCGGCGATTACAAAGAGAGTAGATGATCGTAGATCGATCCGAGTGTAAATGATCAGTGATTGATCTAAGTGTAGATGATTGTAGATGTCGCTCTCTCTCTAATCTAGCCTCATTTATACATATTCATGAAGTTGAGTTCGACTCGACTCGATTCCAAGTTGAGTTCGACTAACTCGATTCCAAGTTGAGTTCGACTCGACTACGATGCCAAGTTGAGTTCGACTGATTCGATTCCAAGTTGAGTTCGACTCGACTCGATTCCAAGTTGAGTTCGACTCGACTACGATTCCAAGTATTCTCTCATAAGGATTCTTTAGATATGCATCCGAATCTTCACGCTCCAATTGCGATTAGAGTTGTAGTTGATCGAGAGTCTTCTTGGGCGAACTCACATGGGCCGAGCTTAATGTCGGGCCCATTTATATTGGGGCGATGCTTGGGCCAGTGGTTGGGCGTATCTATCATATCCCCCAAAAATGTAGAAGTGAGGTCGTGATGGAGGGCGGTGGTTGACGTCGCCGGGAATTCGTAGTTTGGCGGTGGGCGCGTCATGATCTGCCAAGTTGAATGTCGCTGCTTCGCCGAGGCGTTCGCAAGTCGATATGTCGGCTTCGCCCCGCTGAGGCGTTACGCAAGTCGTATGTGTCGGCTTTACCGTAGAGGCGTCTGCCGAGGTCGTGTCTTCTTTGTTTGTATATCTTGCCCGCTTTTGCGAAGTCTTGGTGCTCGACTTCACCGACGAGGCGTTATGTCAAGTCTTACGTCGATTGGTCTTTACCTTGCAAGTCGCATTTACTGGCTTCACCGCCGAGGCGTTATGCGAAGTCGCATGTTGCTTGCTTCACCTTGTCGAGGCGTTATGCAAGTCGCATGTTGCTTGACTTCATCTTGTCGAGGCGTTATGCGAAGTCGCATGTTGCTCGCTTCGTCTGCTGAAGTTGAATGTCGCTCGGCTCCATTGGCGAAGTCGAACACGCCGCCGCCAAGTCGAATATGTAACCGTGCCGAGGCGAAGGCTCGGGATGCGGCGAAAAAGGAGGGGGCTCGGCGCCGACGCGGGCGGCGGCGGCGTGGCGAAGGCGAGGCGAAGTTGACTGTGGAGGCGGTAAGGCTGCGGAAGGCCGGAGGCGAGGCGGCGAATGCCGAGATCGGCTGCGGAAGGGCGTGGTGGAGGCGACGAATCTTGAGATCGACCTGCGGAAGGCTGTGGTGGAGGCGACGAATACCGAGGCGAGGTCGGCCTGCGGAGGGCCGAGGTAAGGCCTGCGGAAGGTCGAGGCGGAGGCGACGAATGCTGAGATCGGCCTACGGAAGGCTGTGGTGGAGGCGATGAATGCCGAGGCGAGGTCGGCCTGCAGAGGACCGAGGCGATGGCGGCGAAGGCCGAGGCGATGTCGGCCTGCGAAGGGCCAAGGAGATGGCGGCGAAGGCCGAGGCGAGGTCGACCTGCGGAAGGCCGAGACGGAGATGGAGACGACCAGGGTCGAGGCGGAGAAGGCCGAGGCGAGGCCTGCGAAAGGCCGAGATGGCGAAGGCAGAGGCGAGGCCTGCGGAGGCCGCTATGTATCGGGAGGCCGAGGTGGTGAAGGCGAGGTCGACCTCGTATTAAACGAAGGTTGGGGTTCCTTTTTTTGGCAAGAAGTATTGCTAGGGGTGGTCCCCTCTTCCCCGAAATGAACGAAGGTATAGGTTCCTTTTTTGGCAAGAAATATTGCTAGAGGTGGTCCCCTCTTCCCCGAAATGAACGGAGGTATAGGTTCCTTTTTTGGCAAGAAATGTTGCTAGGGGTGGTCCCCTCTTCCCCAAAATGAATAGAGGTATAGGTTCCTTTTTTGGCAAGAGATATTGCTCGGGGTGGTCCCCTCTTCCCCGAAATGAATGGAGGTATAGGTTCCTGTTTTGGCAAGTTTTATCGCTCGGGGTGGTCCCCTCTTCCCCAAAATGAATGGAGGTATAGGTTCCTGTTTTGGCAAGTTTTATCGCTCGGGATGGTCCCCTCACGCGCGTTTGAGTTCGTCCTCGTATTAAACGAAGGTAGTCTGTCCTCCGTCGAGGGTATTTCGTCCTCGTTAGAGGGTATAGTTCGTCCTCCGAAGAGGGTATTGTTCGTCCTCCGTAGAGGGTATTTATCATCCTCCGTAGAGGGTATTATTCATCCTCTGTAGAGGGTATTGTATATTGGGGGAGATGCAGATGCATAAGTGACAAATGAAATATGCAAGACTCAACTCAAGTACGTAAAGAAAAGATTTTATTAATGAAAACGACGTAACAAAGAAAAGTACCTCAACTCAAGCACGAGGTTGCTACTTGGAATTATCGGATTTGCACGCTGGTCATAATACCGAGCTACTTGTACCGAGCTTTTCTAATATAGCGAGGTCTCCTTCTCTTCGATTCACGGATTATCGCCTCGGTTCCTCGATCACCCTCTTTCTTCTTGTCGGAGGTTCGCCTGTCGACGCCTCGCTTTCCCATCTCGCTTCGCCCGCTTTGGCGAACCGATCCGCTATGCGCCATAACTCCGACGCAGTGCGGGCTCGTACTTGACGATCTCCTTGTGTAGGGCCCCAGGCAAGATGCCATTTGAAAAGGCGAGATATGAGGAGGTCGTCTACATCCTCGACCTTTAGGCTCTCCTTATTGAACCTAGTCATGAAGTCGTGATGGACTCACCCGGCCGCTGCGCTTACGGTGAGGAGATGAGCCGATGTGGTCTTGGACTCGGCTTTTTGGAAGAACCTTCGATGAAAGGCTTCCATTAGATCTTGGTAAGATCCAATGCTTCCGGGAGGTAAACTGTCGAACCACCGGCGGGCGTTGTCGATCAGTTGCTCCGGGAACAGCTTGCACATGTGGATGGTGTTGAGACGTTGATTGATCATGTTGTACTGGAACTGCGAGAGGAAGTTTTGTGGATCCCGTAGTCCATCGTGAGGGCGATACTCGACACCCGCACATGTCCGGAGGAGTGTTGAGTATCTCGTCCGAGAAAGGGTGATTATCTTCCGTATCCATCGAATCCGCCTCCGGAGAAGCGCGCGAGTTCGTCGGCCGAACTCGTTTTGGTGATGGGGATCGACCTCGCGGTGATCACGACGTCTGTCTCTGTTGCTCGTCCCTAGCACGGTCGGTTTGGGCCCTACCCGTGTAGAGGTATGGCGCTTTATCATCCGGAGGTGGGGATTCACCCGCGCCGCCGTGCTTTGACCAGCTTGGCGTCCTTGTTTTCGTGATGGTGCCGACCTGGTTCTTGGCTGAGGTACTGGAGGAAGCTCTCCTTGTTTTTTTCGAGGAACCCTTTGACCGCCTCGTCAAGGTTTAACTGCGGTGCTAGGGGTTCCTCTCGGTTGCTGTTGTGACCTCCCTCGCTACGGTACTCTTCTTCTTCATGCAGGATGGGATGGCCTTGCTCATCGGGACTTTGGATATGCCCTTCGGGGGTCGTATCTCTGATCGGGCCTTTCCCAAGCCGAGCTCGGCGCGTTCTGTCGCCGTTGTTACTGTTGTTGCCGGCAGCCGCTCTGGATGTAAGACTTCTTGTATTCATCATCGTGATTGATTCCCTGTAAACAAAGGTTGATCGAAAACACATAATTTCGGTTTCCACAGACGGCGCCAGTGATCGATCTTAATTTCGTTAGGGAAATAAATGCGCAATGAACACAAGGGATTAACGTGGTTCGATCTTTGAATTAGATCTACGTCCACGGGGCAAGAGAGAGTATATGTGTATTGAGCGAGAAGCGATTACAAAGAGAATAGATGATCGTAGATCGATCTGAGTGTAGATGATCAAGTGATTGATCTAAGTGTAGATGATTGTAGATGTCGCTCTCTTCTCTAATCTAGCCTCTATTTATACATATTCATGAAGTTGAGTTCGACTCTGACTCTGATTCCAAGTTGAGTTCGACTCTGACTCTGATTCCAAGTTGAGTTCGACTCTGACTCTGATGCCACGTTGAGTTCGACTCTGATGCTGATTCCAAGTTGAGTAAGACTCTGACTCTGATTCCAAGTTGAGTTCGACTCTGACTCTGATTCCAAGTCTTCCCTCATAAGGATTCTTTTAGATATGCATCCGAATCTTCTACGTCTCCAATTGCGATTAGAGTTGTAGTTGATCGAGGAGTCTTCTTGGGCGAACTCACATGGGCGAGCTTAATGTCGGCCCATTTATATTGGGCACGATGCTTGGGCCTAGTAGTTGGGCCGTATCCTATCGGTGTGATGTATTAACTGTTGGAAAACAACGCACAAAATAGAACAAAATTTGGGCGTGACACAACTCGAAAAAGAAAAGTAGGAGATCAAAACTAACAATGAATTGAAAAGCAGACGAATACAATAAAATTGAAAACCGTAAGCAGATCTTTGAGTCGAGAAGACCTCTTTCCGCAAGATGAGATACGCCCGGTAGTGCTCTCTGTTCGGCGTATCGTCCCTAAAGATGAAACGACAAGATCTCGTAGGTGGCGCAAGCATGCACCAACGAGTCTCGACGAAGGCGGATGGAGGCGAGGGCGAGTTGGACACAAAATATGTATGCAGGGAGTGCTTTGAGATCTTTGGAATACGATGTGCATGGGTGGCTTATCGCCGGGAGACATGTCCTATTTATAGGCGTCCCCCTCGTGGGAAGATCTTGAGTCAACACCCGCATTGATGTCGGGTGTTACGGGTTATGTCCCGCGGTGGTTTACGGAGACAACGTGCCCACGTTTCCGCAGAGCCATCATGTCGAACGTTATCGACAATTACGACGAATCGGACAACGCGTGCGTCCGTGTTCATTGGACGATCCGGACGTCTCTTGAGTGCACAAAGCGAGCCCAACGGTTGGGCTACACGAGTTGGGCCTCGGACCAACTTCACGGATTGGGCTACACGAGTTGGGCCCGAACCAACTTCATCTTTGGGCTCGATCAAACATTGATCCAAAATATAGGACAATGGGCCACGGAACCGACCCGAAGCAAGCCCAAAGACCAATTGCCAAGATCCAAGTTCCACGATCCACGGACCACGGACCACGGGAACCAAGCCGGGCCAAGACGGGCAGCGCGGCGGCGGCGGCGGCACAAGACGCGTGTCTTGTGCGTGGGCTTTCTAGCCCATCACTTGTGCACATAATTATACTAAGTGTTCAATGAACCACTTATATAGACAATTAATGAAGGTACATTAATGATGTGGGATAAGGATTAATTTATTTAATGCTTATCCCCTTAATCACATAACTCCATGTTTAAGTGACCAACTTTGATCCATTATTTCTCACTCACCGGAAATCGGATTTGAGAATGTGAATACACCACGATCATCTACTCGAAACGTAGATCGATCATATGCCGTTTAATTTTACAAAATTAAACCTTACGTCACTCAAAATCTTGACCAAAGTAGCTTCCTATAAACTTGACCATATATATATATATATATATATATATACGGATTTCCAACATTAACTACTTATATAATTTTATAAAAATTGGGGTTTCACAGTATTCTAATTTATATGGCATAAGGAAGTTACCATAGTTAAGTTGATGCTTTTGTCTCCCTAAACAATGTTTAGTAGAAACATAACCCAATATTGGAACACCAAAAAGGGAAAATTCTAAAAACTATAGAGATCGTTTGCAAATGAACCAACGATGAAAATTAGGGGTATAAAAATGGCTACGTTTGAGTTTCATTTTCTTCCATTCACTAAAAATAGTAAATAATGTGCATCAAATTTATTATATTCCTTTGAATAGAGTTTTATTTAATATATTAGACAAGTCCACCCAATTGGGTATAGAGAATCACCTTAGTTAATTTATTAGGAGCATAACTATAATAATTTAGTAACAATCTAAACTAAAATAGCATGTTGACTAGCTTAATAGAAGGTGGAATATGTTCGTGTTCATTATTCAAGGGGTAAAATGGGAAATGTATGTATTGGAACAGACTTTTAGTAGGGACCAAGCGCCGGCTCTCTACCAATTTTGGCTTGGCTCTCTGTGCATTGTCATCGGCTGCAAAATGTGCTCCAACGTTGTGCATTAAATTATTTAAAATATATTGTTTAAAACTAATATTCTATTATTCATACACGTACCCTTATTGCAAAAATATTATCTGTCTTTTTAGCATTTAAATTACCCGATTTATTAGTGACGTCCTTGTGAGTAGGGTGTAAATGAGTTAAACTATTCGTGAGTTATTCTGATCATTTCTACCGATAAAAGTTTGTTCGAGTTTGTTTAGTGAAGCTCGTTAACTAAACAAACCAAAAGCTCGTGATACGTAAGATTCTTTGCTAATCATGAACGAAAGTTCGATTAACCGATTTACTTGGAAAATATAAAATTATTAACTAGATATAATTATTTTCTTTCTATAATTAGTAATTATTGTATTAAATCTCTAACTATTTTAATTTATTATAAGAAATCAATAAATATATTGTGTTATTATGGATAAAATAATTTATTTTTAAAATAAAATAATTAATATTTTAAACATATATCTAAATTTAGAAAGTTTATTTGGATTCGATTAAAGCTCGAATAAGCTCATGAGCTCGAAATATTCTATAAATAAAACTCGAGACTCGGCTCGATACTAAACAAACCAAGCTTGAGCACGATGATATTCGGCTCGACTCGATTCGATTACACCCCTACTTTTGAGTGCAGAGTGTATTTAAAGTGTCTATCTGAAAGTTAAATTACATAACATTTAATAAATTATGATCCTAAAATATTCTTTTTCTTTTCTAAATTTTCTTTTGCCGTTCTTTTAGAGGAAATATGTCAAGTTTGATTCAGTGGGTGTTTGACTAAGTTTATTTTAGAAAGCTTATAAACTCTAACAACTTATAAGTTGTTTTAAGAACTTATAATATATGGTGTATTAAGAGCTTATAAGATACTAAAGTGTTTGGATAACAAGGGTAAATATGAAAATAAAAAAATATATCAGGGTTGTTTTTATAGTTTTATTGTAACTTATAAGATCATTAAAAAATAAATTGGATTTTAGAACTGTTTTTTAATAGAGCTTATAAACTCTTAGAACTTATTTTGAAAACTTATAAACTTTCTAACAACTTAATTTGTCAAGCATATTGATTGAGTTTATAAACTTTTAAACAACTTATAAATTCAACCAAACACCCCCTTATACTTTTCAAAATTTTATGTATATACATAAAACTAGGGGTGGCTAAACGGGTGTCGGGTAGTGGCACCGATACGATCCAAATTTATCGATATTGGTGCACCGACACCGAAAATCGGTATACTGCCTGGTCTGGTCGGGTATTATATATTTATATTGTCGGTATCGGGTATACCGTCGGTAATCGGTATACCGAATACCGTAATTATTTAATATAAATTCATTATATATATATATGAGAGAGAGAGAGAGAATCATGCGCGACCTTTAATAAAAAAAAATAGAGACTCATGCGCCAAGGGGAATCGATCCCAGCACCTAACGCATTGTACAATGTGAGTCCAACGCCTGAAACCAGTACACCAATTTGTCACTTTATATATTGAAAGGTTAATTTTATTAATAAAGGGTAATTAGGGTATCCGAATACCCGAGTCGGGTATTCGGATACCCGATTAAAAAAATCGGGTCGGGATCGGGTTTTAGTTTTGCTGTAAAATCGGGGTCGGGTACCCGATTTTTTCGGGTAGGGTATCCGACCCGACCCGATTAGCCACCCCTACATAAAACACACTAATCTAACATGTTTTCTTGAATTTTTAGAAAAGTATCCTAAAAGTATCGACAAATATTGTCGACAAATTTCCTATTTTCCCTCCAAATAACGGCTAAGCTTAGCCGAAATGGAAGCGGCTGGAGAAGGTAAGCCGAGCGCATGTTATTTATGAGGTAAGGAACAGGCGGAAGGCGAGCTGTCATTGTCTGAAGATGAGTTAAGTTCCATGTTTCTAAGCAAAGCTATGAAAGCCCACTTCCCACTCTAATCGCGTTGAGCGCGTGTATTATCAAACCTTATAGACTATAAAGGGGAGATCTCTTCTCTCACATTACTTATAAAAATAGTAAAAACCTCATATAGGAATATTTCCGATAAGATTAAAAATTACGGTCCCATGATAATTTATATTTATGAATAAATAAATTTATATTATAGTAAATCATATTTTTTTTTGATCTTTTCTTCAAAATGTATGCTTTTATAAAGAAATAAATAACATTAAGATATATATGCTTATACATTACAATAAGTTTAAGATAGTTATAATACTTATCAAACTTTGGGTGTCATCATTTGAAGTAGAAAAAAAGTACAATTGTGTTACAAAAATACACATATATTGTACAATCATACATATAGATACAAACAATAACTATTTTTTAGTTTATAGGGAAATATAAGTACATACATATAGTTTATGCTACCAATGCGTATGTATTTGTTTTAGTCAATTTTGTATTAATTAAATGAAATTATACACTATCATGTATTATATTGAATATTATTTTTTCAAAGAAAATATTTTTCTATGTAAAACGCTATTTAGGAATAATCTTCTTGTAGTAATATTTTCTTGGTCCCAACAATATAGTTGTATAGAGTTTCTATTGTATATATTTCAGTCTCCTTATAATTTCTAAAGAAATATAATAATATAGGGTATAAAGTAAATTAATGTAGCCTATTAATTCAATTTATACCCACACCTCTTCATAAATTAGCAATATTATTTTGATTAGATTTGTCCATTATATTTTTTGTGTTTGATATTTTTAACAAATAATAAAATTTATCGAGATTTTCCTATATTTTCTTTGTGAATTATGATAAATCTAGTAAAAGTAAATAATTATTTAAATAGTTAATTCATTCAAACAGATATTTTAATAGCTTAATTGTTATCATTCTATTTATATATTGTGCAATTTTTGTCACATCTGTCGGTTGGAGATCCTAATTTTGCAAGTTATTGTTTTTTTTAACTCACCATAAGGTTTTGACACTTTTGCTATGTCATTTCTCACTCAAAAAATTAAGAAAATAATCTCCTACCTAATTAACCCTCGAGCTCTTATTTCCACAAAGAACAAATTGGGTGAAAATTAAAACTAGTAGCAGTACAAAAGATACATTTCATATTTCATATATAACGTAACAAAAAAGAAATATTAGGTATCCGTCTTAAACAATAAATATAATATAATTTATTAATGGGTTACATAATTAACTCAACTCAACCATGAACCATGGGTTCGTTTTAGAAAAGAAGAACGCAACTTTGGCATTTGGGTATTGGCTCAGGGATACTTCCATATGCGAAAAGGATGCTGGCCGTATACTCAAAACAAAAATTGGGCTCTATTTATTAATTTATTAATATGTTTTAGATTATTTTCTTTGTTGGAAAAATGACTAATATTTTTCTTAATAAGGAGTCAAAATTAAACAAATATATGATCGGGTGTTGGGTCATGACTTTAGACATGACAATGATTAAATTCTGATTAATTAGAAAAATCACATTTTTTTAGATCGAATATGACACTTTTGTCGGTGAGAAATAAAAATAATAAAAAGGTGAGATTTAGGCCTCCCCTATTTCACGCGTGTGCCCTTCCATTTTTTTTATTTGTGTGTGAAAGTGTTTATTTAATGGAATGGTTATTACGTCCACTGTGACATAATTCTAATTGAATTTGTAGAGGTGTGAGAGAGTGGCTTGTAATATATATTTAGGGGAATTATTATATGTTATCATAGATTATTATATGTTATCATAGTATTAATAATGTGATGCTTTTTCTTTTTCTTTTTCTTTTTGATAAACTATTGCACATCGTTTTAATATTTTTTTTTTAAATTATGTGATGAGACTCAAATTCCGATATTAGAAAACATATATGGCATGCCAAGTCTGATGTGAAAATATATGTATATGCCATAAAGTAGTGCCACATCAGAGTTGTGGTGAACTGCAAATTTTGTAATATCAGAATGTGAGGGTCGTGAGTTGTGATTAGAGCCGATAAAATGGGTCCAACCTGATAGGATGGTCCGGAGTACTTGGGATTGGGGCTAGGTTGAGATTTAAAATAAGAGATCCAAAAAAATTAGGCTTAAAAAGCCCATCCAAAAAAAAAGGGGGCTTTGGGCCAAAATCCTGGAGTTTTCGGGTTAAAATGTCGATCCGATAAATACATTTTTATCCCTACTAATTATTTGTTTCTCTTTATTTCTTTGACTTTTTTCTTATCTTTCTCTTTAATTTCTTTTTTAAGTTGTTTATTGTTTTATTTTGAACTATTTACTACTTTAGATTATGACTCCGACGGTTTAATCTATTTTGATTGTACAACATATAATTTTGAACTTTAAATTTTATCATTGTTGCTCTCAAATCACTATTTATAGACTTAAATTATTATTCTATATAGTTACTTATTTTTTTACAACTAAACATGTAATTTTTTAGGTTTAAAATTGAAAAAATTGAGTGGACTTAACTCATCCTCGGCTGGGGTATGCTTCATATTTAGTAGCCATATTTTTTTGCCCGGCCCAACCCAAAAAGTGTAAAACCCGATGAACCAACCCGACGTGATCCGCTACTTTTGCCACCTCTATTTGTGACACTATTGAAAAATTATATTGTATACTAATTTGCTAAAAGCTCAAAAAATATTGGTAAAAGGTCACACGTTGTGATAAAGCATAGTGTTTCCTTAATATTTTTGTTAACAAAATGTATTTTTCTTCTTCAACTAAATGAAAAAATAAAAATTAATTTCATTTTATTTCTTTAGAAAAAATAGAGTTTTTCTTGGACAAATTTCATGTGCTTATGTATATATACCGAATGCGGCTGCTAATCGTTTTATATATGTTTGTGTCTCAGTACTTGGTATTAAAGGAAAGTGGTTTGATAAATTCACTTGGTTGTTTCGAGAAAAAAGCGTATTAGAATAAATGTATATAATATTTCAAATAATACGACTATTCACTACTCCAATTTCATCATCTTTATTCCGTCCTTTTGTCTTCAATCTAGGGATATTAATGAATGAATTTTATCCGGATCAAAATCAATAAATAAGTAATGATTCTAATTTTGAAATCGATCCATTAGATACTGGATCCGGACTGAATCAGGACCATCAATTATGGATCTTAAGCGGTTCGGATCTGAACGGATCTGGAACCAGAATCGGATCAGAATCAAAATTAAAACCAAAACCGTTGCTTTATAATTTAATGGGTTATGAGTGATTTCAGATCGATATGAATAAAACTAGCTCATTGAGAAGTCTATTTAAACTTAGCCTTGCCAATAAACGTGTTTTACTCGGATCATAATCAATAAATAAATATTGATTCGGCCACTAGAACCAGAACCGGGTCCGGACCGGACGGAATTATCAAACTATGGATCTAAACGGTACGAGTCTAAAACGGATCTGGAACCGAAACCAGAATCGCTGCTTTAAAATTTAATGAATTTTGAACGATTCCGCATCGATCCAGGTAAAACACACCATTGACTTCCCTACTTCAATCCAATACATGAAGAGGGTGTTTGGTGAACATAAAATTTCTCAAAACAAAATTTTATGTTCGCTTTTCAAGTTTAAAAATAAATTATGTTGTTTTGTTTTATGTTTCAGTGTAATTGTTGAAGCTTTTCCTATTATCTTTTCTGTTCGCAAGGAGTTATCGAGTCGTGCCTGCCATTGATATTTGTTTGTTTATTTATTTACGTATTTATTTCCCACTTCACGTCCGTCCTAGTGTGTCGGTGGTTCATTTAAGAGCATGATCAAACGGTAAACAGAATTTAATGAGCATTACTTAATCAATCCATTTCTGTAGGATACTGTGTCTACCATTAAACTACATTACATACATTTGTTTTATTTTTAAAAAAAATACAATACATTACGAAATAGAAGTTCAGTATTGAAGAATTTTCCCAACCATTGAAATCGGATCAGAAGCGCTGAATTATAACTACTAAACATGCTGGTAAAAGGTATGCATAATTTAATAAGTTTTAGAGATTATAGCATACTCATATTTCTGTGATTTCTAGCCTATAAAATATACAGGGCCGGTCCTGACAAATAATAGGCCCTGGGCGAAACAACAAAAATGGACCATTTTTTCACTATGGAGATACAATTGAATATATATAAAAGATGCATAATATATCATTTATAAAACAATTATTTTTTTACAAAATTTAGACCCTCAAAAGTTTATAACAAAATTTTGGGACATTGAATATTTTATTTTGAAGGAATATTTATATTAATATAAGAGGATATATAAAATTTTACTTTAAAATTATAGGCCTGACGGTCGCTTACGTCACCGCCTCAGGGACGGCCCTGAAAATATAGAGGTAGATATTACAATTTGGTAAAGTTAATTTTCAATTAAGTCTGCCATTAATTTCTTCTATGTGCTCATAAATTAGTAGTTCCATCTAACCTCTGGTCGGACTGAAATTCTGAGATTCGCCACCTTAAATGTAAACAACAATAAATTCCCATGAAACACAATAGTTTCTCAACATCTAAGCTCACTTGATTCAGAAACATTTCAACTTACCATCCATCAAATATGGACAATGCTCAGCATGATGATACATCTTTCTCAAAAAAACATCAACAAACTTAACCAGCAGAAGACACATTATTACGGCCATTCAGTTTCAAGGCATTCCATAATGCGGGCAATTACAGCACTAGTTTCAGTTGTAACATCAGAAATAATATCTGCCATGGAAGAAGAGCTTCAAGAAAACAGCTTCTCCGTCCATCCTCTAGTATTTTGTGAAATCGACTATGTGTACCTTAAGAAGCATGATTATCATATATTGTTTCGAATTCAGGATGATATATATATAATAGAAGAATTAAGTTGGAAGGAAATGAACAAGAATTTCTCATCAGTAAACTCGTACTGGGTTGACATTGAATTGAATCGAGTTAGCCAAGTGTCAGAAGTCCAAAGGCCCTGCTCTGTACGTACTTGGTGAGGAAGACTCATTTCGAATAGCTTCTAAAATGGATAATAGAAAGTCGGTCTATTATCATGTGAGCAAATATCTCTATTAACAAATAGATGTTTTGACAGGCCAGAGTAGTAGCACTACCTATTATCACTAGCTACTCGAGAAGGCGATGGATAAATCTCAGTTTGTCCTCCACCAGGAGAAGAAATTGCACTAGAATCTGCTCTAGCAATATCATGAGACCTCCACATTGTAGCTGCAGCTACCACTTGTATAATCCAGTCCTCAAGTCCAAGATCATTTGCTTTCTCCAATAACTATAGCAGGATAAACATGAAATACCAACAGACAAAATATAATCAGATGTTGTAAAATGTTAAGGTTGCAGGCTGACATACTGTGTTTCAGAATCCCTAAGGGTGGGAGAGTGATATATTGCCGAGTTTCTTGATAGACTTGGCCTAAAACATCTTTCCTTCTCTGCTGCAACAAGCAATTTTTTACTAGCGTGGCACCACAAATGGTCAGCACAAACACAAGGACGAGGAATTGTTTTGAAAAATGCAGAGTAAACGAAAGGATGAACATCAACCTGGCAGGATCTTTCAGACTAACAGCTTGCCAACACATCGGACAACTGGAGCTTCTCTCACACCTGACCATAAATGAAATAACATAAATTTTCTTTTCAAATAACTTCTACACTTTTAGCCATAGCTTCTCTACTACTCAGTATCCTAATTTAGGTTATTGAAAACTCTCCCCTGAAACTTGCACATTGATTGAAATATCACAAAAGCAACTTAAAGAATAAGATCTTGATGAATGATCATTCACCAGTTCCAAAATAACATCAAAAGTTTCAGAAGACAGTAGTTCCCTGATATCTTTGCACTAGAGTGGATAGCTAATTATTCTCAAAAAATAGGTAACACAATGACTGTTGCTTCTCTCTAGTAGCAAAGCTGATAGTCTTGGAAAACAGATAGTACCAAATACTAGATAATTGGCTTTCCTACTTTCAAAAAATAGAAGGCGACCATAGTTTGATGACACTGTTTTTCATATCTAGTAAGTCTAAAAGGCAGCAGCAAACTTCAAGATTTAGGTTATTACTCTCATTCTAAACAGATTTTCATCTCATAATCCCTTTTGTTTTGTTTTCATTTCTTTCTTAAATATGAGTCTAAATAGATCAAAATTAAAGAAAAGGCAGAATACGTTAAAGCAAATCAGAAATGTTCCAAGATCATTGCATACACAAGCATATACCATTCAAGGATGAACTGGAGGTGGAAGTGGAACTCATGCCGGCAGTTTGTCACCGATTTTATCAACTGTAAGCGTGCAAAGATTATCCTAACACCGTGGAAGGATCACTGTGAGAAAAGGACTCCAGGCAGATACTACAAGCATCATCAAGCTCATCCTGAATCCCCTCATCCACAAGCTGAGTCCGATGCAATGTCATTCTCATCCTTCTTGACCTCATCCATTTCTGGAACCTAGAACAAAGAGCACGAATAGATAAATTAAAAATTAAAAAATAATGAAAAAACCTGATTGACAGATTTGTTCAAGCGTGCAAACTAATTCAGACATGAGCTGCGTAATAGGGGAAACCATCAGAAAACAAAGATATCATAAACATATATCAGAGATAAAGTTTATGGAACAATCACCCCAAAACCGAGAAAAGTGATCGCGAATCATCAAAACAAACACAATCAACTTCTGCACCACACACCAGTTATTCTCCATCACAAACAAATGGTATAACACTCCACAAACCACAATAGTCGAATCCTAATCCTAACACATCAATACACAACTATTAAAGCTCAATTTCCAATTATAAATGTCTAAACCATAGACATCCTTTTCATAAAAAAGAAAAAAGAAAATATAGTGATAATACTAATTATAAATACCTCCATTAAAGGAGAGAAACGTTCCAGAGATGAGTTTTGATGAAGAAATGGACAAGACGACCATCAGGTTAATCACCACTGACATGTTTCGAACTATCTCATAATTTGACCAAATTTTTTGTAAGTTGTGGGATTCAAACTCATGTCACCAAAAGAAATCAGATTTTTGATATGCTCTTTTAACAACTAGGACAAACAATAATTTTGTTTATGTACCGAAACATTCTATATTTAGTTTATCGTCCACTTTTTTTATTTATATTTAATCTTTATGACCTAAAGTTACTTTATATAGAGAGAGAGAAAGAAATGTCATACTGCATAGTGCATACCTTCAATGAGCATTGTTCACGTTCAGCCACTTTAGCATTATTCTTTTATATTTTATACATTTATTTTAATTCTAATACACAAGAAATTGAAGCTTGATTTGTTCACTTTTTCATTTATTTGAAGTTAAAGGAAAAATGAACAACAATCGAACTTTTATTTTTATGTAATTTGTTAACTTGATGATGTAAATAATAATTTTTTAATATATTAGAATCAAAATAAACAAAAAAAAATGCTAAAGTGGCATAAATGTGAGAGGTGCTCTGGGAAGGCACTCGACATGAAATTTCTCTAAGCATATATTATTCAATATGACAATGTCATTTTTACACTTAAAACCTGCAATGAATATTCTACTATTAAATTTATTTGATTATTATTATTATTATATTATTATATATTAAATATTCGCATATTAATTTATATACATACTATATTCACTATAATATGCTTATTCATTTATAATCCTGTTAGTTTAATCTTATCGATTAAAATGAGAAAAAATGAATCTAGTGCAATATTGTATATTTTCAAAGATATTAATAACAAAATAGTTCTTAACTTTTTTATTAAAATAATCTTTCTACAATAATAAATATATAATAAAAAAATCTCATATAATTGTATAAATATTTGTAATTAATACTGAATAACATCAAGATACACTACAACAAAAAGTTCCAATAGTGACATGATTTTTGAAGAATTGTGACACCTGTGGATGTCACTAGATAAATATGTGATATCTTGTGGATGAGTAACTATTATGCATGTCACAAAAAAAAAGTATGTCACAAATTTAGTGAAATTTATAAGTGTAGCTATTTTTGTTACATATGAACGTGTAACTATTTTTTGTAACATGTGAAAATGTAACTATTTTTGTAGTACCTAGTTTCTCATATTTGAACTTTATCTCTCTTTTTCTTTAGCTTTCAATATTTTTGTTTGGCCTTGATGTCATTATATTTAACAAATTAATTGTCTATTATATTGGACTAAATTATCTATGTTATTTTAAAAATGTTAAGTCTAAAAAAATGTCTCAATTTGAAACACCAAAATCGGATAATTAATTGAATATATATATATATATATATATATTAAATTTGAAACTCTTGAGTTATAGTAAAATTTAATTATATTTCTATATGTAACAAAAAAATTATCGTGACATGTTTAAATGTAGTAAGGTTAATTACATGGATAGATGTGACAAATTTTACTATATTTTCAAGTGTAACAAAATTTACATATATTTTTATGTGTAACAAAAATATATTGATGCATGTATTGGTGTAATTAAATTTTGCCACATCTAAAGATGTCATAAATTTTGTAACTCTTCTCTTGGACGTGTCACTAAAAATATGTAACTACTAGACATTTTTTTATAGTGATATACTGTAGTAACCCGAAAATTTTAAGTCTTAATTAGAACCTAATTAGGTATAATTAGGGTTTAAAAAGATGTTATTCTTAAAGAATTTATTAAGAAGTGCATAATAGATTATTAAGCAATAGAAATTCGATTAATTCTTAATCGAATGAATAGAAATTAGAAGAGGTAGAAATTTTGAGAAATGAGTTTTATTATGATCAAATATGAGAAATATGATTATTAATGTGTGTTTGAATGAAAAATATTATTAAATAGAAATTATGCTATGAAATGCATTAATTATTTTTATATAGGAATTTTCTTATAAAATGAGATGAATTATTGTTCAAACTATTTAATGGATAGAATAAATTTATTTTATTATTATTTAGTGATAAAATAATTATTTTGCATGATTTTCAAAATTTAAGAAATTTAAGTACTTCTATTTGAATTTTAAAACATGAAAGAATTTAATTTATGATTATATGAATTTAATTCCAATCATGGATATAAATTATTTTGGATTTTAATATTTATTAAGAATATAGTTTTACCTATTAAAGTATATTAAAGTATAACATTAGTAATTTTGGAGGTATACTTATAATTTTTGGAAATTTGTGTCTAATGTTAATTAAATTAATACAAAATGTACATTAAATATACATAAACATTCTAGAAATTTTCTATGAACATAATATCATCCTCAACCTTATTTTTCCTCACATTTTCGGCATTCACACACACAAGCACACACTAAATTTTTATTTTCACATTTAATCCATATTTAAGTGAGAAATTGGTGGAAAACCACTTCAAGTAAGGTAATTACTTTATTTAAGCAAAGTTTTTATGATTTAAATTGAAGAATATGATGTTTTATATACCTAGGGTTTTCAAAAATTATGTGATCAATTTAAGGTTGATTTTTTTAAATTTTGTTATGTTTATTGATTTAATTATGCTTATTATGTATAATTAACATGATCTATGGTTTTAATTCTTTCATTTCCTAAAATGGGTGAATTAAAGTTTTGATCATGAACCCTAAATTTTGGTATGTGAAGAATATGATATGCTTAAGTTAAATTGAGTTTAAATACATGTTTAAGAATAGAATTTAACATCATATGATTAAAGAAATAGAAATTTAAACCATGTATTTTTAAACCCCAAAAATTTCAAAAATTATAGGTAATTGGAACTTAGGGTTTTTTATTTTATTTGATCAAATTGACATGATAATTAAGCTTTAGGATATATATAATGCATAATATGAATTTACAAGAATTTAATTCATACTTAAACATAATGCCCTAATTTTCGAAAATGAAGGGGATGTCTTGAACTTTGATTTCTTGATTTTATTTGATGTATTTGATATGATTTTTGATATCTATGATAAAAATAATGCTTAAGTTGAATTTATAGGATTTTGTGGATATGAATTGTGAAAAGTTGAAAATTAAAGTTTAATGCTAAGTTGGTAATCTATGTGATGAAATTGGTTAAGATTAAAAGTGAATATGAATTGATGATTATTGATAAGGAATAAGTATAAATGTGAGTTGTTGGATATTCAATGGATTGTAAATTATAAAATTCTTGAAATTGTCGATAAACTTTGTTGAAGGGCATATGAGTATAATGGTGTAAATGAATGAAATAGAACTTGTTTTAAGTTCCTAGATGTATAGTTGAGCATATGTTGATGATTGGTGGAGTTTGGGAATGAAATTGGTTGAATTTGGATTAATATGACAATTTAAATTATAAACGTTACTCTGCCGAAATTTTATTAGAAATTGTTTAATAGTAAAAATTTTTGAAATTCTATTGGTGAACTATGGATAAGGAAGTTTACTAAATTCAATAATAATTTCATTTTATAAGGAACGAGCAAAGAAAATCGAGAAGTGAAAGACGAGGAAACAAACATTTTGGAGTAAACGTTGTAAGGTGGGTAATGCTTTTCATCTATTTTGAGCAAAGTTAATGCTATGTTTTAAACTTATTGTTATTGTGAGAATGTTAAATCACCACATTATGGATATGTTGAAAATGAATGATTTACCACATTGTGGGTATGACGGCAGTTTACCTATCTACGGTAGGAAAATGCTATGTACTGTGCACAGGTTTATGGCCGTGAGCTTGCAAATGTAGGCCGGTCATGGTATTGGGTAGGAGGCCTACTTCCCATTACCGAATGACGTAGATAGGGTATGACCGTGGTTGGGAAACCTACGGGACCAACTCGGGTATGTGATGCCGGTATGTTTCAAAATGCAAAAGTGTGGTGATATGACAATGAAAACTTCTTAGGAAATAATTATTCAAGTTGTTTTCTCAAACTCTTACTTGAAGTAAATTTATTAAGTTTTGAAAGTAATGTTTTAGTAGTTACACACTGAGTACTCTTTGGTACTCATACCCGAAAAATGTTTTCTATTTTGATGCAGGATGAGCATGGAAGAGATACGGGCCTTGGGACTGAGCTTGATTGTCTACTTTGTTTTCTTTTGTTTTGAATAGTTGTGCCCGAATGTCATGTCTTCATACATGACGTTCACTACTCTTCCGCAGTTTACCTTGTTACTTGAAACTATACTTTTGAGAAATTCTTGTAAATATTTGAAAACGTTTATGTACATATTGTTGAGATTGTGACTTCACTTGTTGTTGTTGCTAGCTGTTGGTTATTTGCTCTGTGCAGGTTGACCTATACATATTCTAGGGGTTATGTTGCCCGTTTGTTGAAAATTTTATTTCTTTAACTCATTTCTTTGTCGAAAATGTCGTTTCTTAAAACAATCAAGGCTCGATTATTTAATTAATTACCTAATTAGATAGTCGGGTCGTGACATATACAATCATACTAATTGCAATATCAACATTCACTATATCTTTAAATTCAGACACACTGCTACACTATAGGTTGTAATAAATAATACTAATAACTACGTTATCACTACTTACTATATTTTTAAATCATGAAACACTATTGTACTATCGTATATAAATAAATATTTCGAAAATATGTCGTGAAAAATAATAATTTGTAAATTTTAGAAAAAGAGCATCATACTAATCTAAAACAATAATATATAATGAAATTATTTCATGCAATTATATAAATTAAATAATAATGATAAGATGTTAAATCATAACATAATATATAAACTAATAAAAAGTGACATTACTAGAGCAAATGTGATTAATGAAATTAAGAGTAATACTATTTTATTTTACTTTAGGTAAAACCATTAATAGTTATAGTATCATAACTCTTATATTCCTATATGAAATTCAACTATTATAACTATTCCTATATGAAATCTAAGACGTGTGAATTGGTTTCATTGTCACTTTATTTTACAAATATTACATTATGATTTAGTATTACTTAAATTTCCAAAATAGATAATAATGAAATTATTTTATTATATATATCATATGCATAATTTACATTGTATATTGTATATATTGTCTTTTTTTATGAGATACATTATTAAATTGTACAATATATTACATCATATTATTTACATTTTTGGATCTAGTAAGATGTATTGATTAATTTAACGACACAATAAGAAGTATTTTTTAGCAAGTATTTTATTGCCAAATTATACCAAGTACTCCACTATTGAATCGTACTCTTTTTTATATTTAAATTGGTTGAATTAAATACTAGAGTTGTAAATAACTAGGCTTAGTATTGTTATATATAGTATGTATTGTGTATAATATGCGAATAATATTTGAGATATATTATATATAGTAGTAATTAATCCAATTTTTTCAATAATAGTGTATGTTTTGGGTGTAGAAAAGATATTGTTATGTTCAAATCTATATATTTATATAAATATATATCTAACATTTAATTGTAATGGCAAAATATAAATAAAACTATCTATGAGCAGATATTAATTTGGTCTTGTGGTTTAAAGCATGTTTTCATTCGATTTTTCTGTAAGGTCTCGGGTTCAAACCTATTGCCTACAAAATTTTTGGGCGAACTTAAATTTATACTCTTTCCTTCTCATTCAAGACGGTCCATTTCTTTTCGGCACAATTATTTAGAAAAATGGGATAAGGTGATTAAATTTATAAAAGATAGATAGATCTCACAACTTTTGAAGAGATAATTATTTCTTAAAAATGAAATAAGTCATCTTGAATAGGACGGAAAACATGTTATCTTGGATGATGGAGGAAGTAATAAATATGAAGGTTAAGGGTAGGATTAAGAGTATTTACGATAACTTACAATCTAATTAATCAATATTAATAAGTTATTAACGGAAATAATATAAAATGAATAAAATATTCAATTATATATATAACATGTATGACTAACACGTACTCTTAAAATTATGCCAACAATCAAGTATAATAAAATATCAAACGTAAAACCAAAATCAATCTGAAATTGAATTCACTCAAAAATCAACAGTGAAGTCCTTATCACAATTATCAAGCACGTCAAAACCGGCCAAAATATGACTTGGACTCACTACTGATCAATACTAGTAACATTAATCCAGCATAATAAAACACCAGATTTTCTTTAAACCTCCTATACAACAACAATACATCTTAAAACAAAATCAGTAATTTTCAAGATTGGCACAATAAACTACCAATCACAAAGTACAAATCTTAATAACGAGCACAATATTTTTTTTTTTCTTAGGAGTTTTGGTCGATCGGTACATGTTTTTGAAGCGATTAAATTTACTTTTGATATTTTTATTTACTAGATAGAGACGGCGGTTGAGAGAGACCGGAGGTCTCGCTCTTCTGCGATGGGCTCCGCCAGAAACCGGCGCCGTAGAATTTTTCCAGCATCTCCTTCTCGAGCTCAATCACCTCGGAGTCGTCGGACAGCGACGACTCGAAGGCGGTGACGACGCTGTTGTCGGAGCTGCAGTCGGAGTGGAGCTGGAAGAAGTAGTCATCATCGTCGCAGCCGTAGCCGCGCGGCTGCAGCATCCCCTTCTTCAGCAGCCGGCGGTGGCGCTGCTTCCGCATCGCCTTCCTGCACAGCCCCGCCGGCACCTTGTACACCGCCAGCACGGCCAAGTTCAGAACCCCGCAGGGGCAGCAGCAGCACACCGCCGCGCACTCCGCCGTCGCGCCCCCGGCCATCTCCGCCACCCTTACCCGCCTCATGCCGCCCCGCGACGAGTAGTCGGCATCCAGCAGCGGCTGCCGCCGTGCCCCCATCGACGACGCCGGACGCAGCCGGATTTGTCTCGTCATTTTCTGCTCTTTTCTATGGAACTAGTATTCTTTATTTTCAATTAAATTCCCCTTCGATCTCCTCCTTCCTTCACCAACAACCGATCAACACGTCCAGATAACTGCGCATTAAAATCCTAATCCATCACGTTATTTGAAATTTAACCTAATTCTTTTACGAATACTACTAATACCAAATCTGACTAAAATCTTCCAATAAAATTAAACATCCGTACCTAACGATGCATATAAAACAGATTAAAATTGAAGAAAGAAGAAAAATTAACCTGCAAATGGTCAAATAAATTTGACGGAATAGGAGAATAGAGAAAGATGTGCCATTGTCGAGAGAAGGCGGAAGTAGTCGGCCGTGTTACGCGGTTCCGTAACACGGCGGTTCTGCGTAGGAAGCTGTCTTTCTTCGCTTCCTTGCTGTTCCTTTTTCTTTTCTCTCTTCCTAATTATAGGAAAAATTTAGGATTCCAAATATATGGGGAATTATCAATATTTTATAATCTACCGCGTTCAATCGATGAGCTCAACGACTCCCCTGCTTTTCAGCTCCGCTTTCAGAATAGAAATAATTATCAGAGGTGGAGAGAGGAGGTAGGGAGATAATGTTGAATGTTTGTCTGCGTGAATGAATACCAATTTAAACAGAACAGAGAGAGAGTTCAAACCTGTAACTGACTGATTGAGTGAATGCCAATTTAAACGGAGAAGAGAGAGAGATGAAACTGATGGGATGAGAGCAAGAAGAGTTATATAAATTGAAGAAATTTTTTAAAAGTTATCAATAATTTGTACTATTATTTTGTGGAAAACACAATTAGTTGTCCTGTGTGGTGTGTAGTCTATTATACAGGAATATGAGGTTTACTCAATGCGCACCTAAGGTGACTGCGGGTTCCAGATGATATAAAAAAAGAAAAGAAAAGGAAAAGACATTAGATATCAATAATTTGTATTATTATTTTATTTTTATTTTAAAAGTTCTGGAACGTGTGAACGAGATAATATGCGAAGGCAGCGCAACGTAGGGTTTTAAGTTCTTAATTCCTGGGGCGTATATACACGGTTTATAAATATTATATTCTCAGTAATGTTTTCTTATTATGTACTTCGTGAAAGATATAGATTATGAGTGTTTTTTTGTCATTTAATACAGAAATTTTAAAGGTTGCATCACGGTGGACTCGAATCCGAGACCTTTGACCTTGGATATTAACCACTCTACCACTAGGTCAACACACACACAAAGATTATGAGTGGTTATTTTATAAATTAATGAGTTGATTATAGATAAAAATTCTGAAATTTATATGAGAGTCATATCTATTTAAAAAAAGTAAATATTTTTTAGAACAAACAAAATTAAAATTAATTAAATATTTTTCAAAGATGGAAGAAATACTTAATAATCTTGATTATCATAATATGCTTGTAGCGAGTCTGAATTTTTAAAGTTATATACTAAAATTTGGATTGTATGGTTTTATTTAGTTCTAAAATTTAGAAAACGATTCTTGAATCATGAGACGATTGATAACTGTATTATTAAAATTCCCCATCTGAAGCATTGTAAATAATTTATATATATGTTTTCTTTGGCGGAATCTTTTCCGAACCAAAATTATTAATATTTCTTAGAACTTTTTTCTTTTAATGGTTAACGGCAAGCAACAACGTCCACAGTCAGACGCGTGTTCAAAACCGTAGAGGTGTATAAGAAACAAATATCACTATTTCTAAAGATATTTTATTGAGCTAGATGACGTGTACGATTTATCATTATGGATCATCTCAAAAGATGGTATGACATTAATTCCGATCTCCTAATTTATACTTGCTGAATTCGATTGGGGTATCCTATTCTGGTTTGATAACTTAGCAGATCGCTCGATTCTGATTTATATTTTCTTAAAAATAATGATTAAATACCACTTCACATCCAAATGTTTACAATTTTTTTTGATTAATTTAATATATAAATTTAAAGATAGTTGGATTCGAACCCGAAATATTTGACTTCGGATATTAACAACGATACTATTAGGTCAACACACGTTTACAATTTTTTATGTTCATATCATGTATATTAATAAATCAGACCGCAACCTTTACGATTTTTTTAACAAATATATTCTGATAATCCTTTACCTAGTTGACACTCAATAAAATTAAATAAACAAAAGAAAAAATAAAGACCAAACGATATCGTTTTTCACAAGTCCCCCAAATCATCTCACTACCCCCGTGCCTCTTCCTTTCCATGTCAATCCCACCACTTCCACATCGTCTCCGTTATTCATCTAAGATAGGGGTGAGCATTCGGACAGTTCGATTCAAAACCGAATCGAATCGGAAAAACCAAAAAATCGATTTTTTTTGAAAATCCAAACCGAACCGAACCGTTTTCTATATCCAAATCGAACCGAAACCGAAACGAAATATTCGGTTTGGTTCGGTTCGGTTCGATTTTAACCGAATTTAAATTATAATTAATATAAATATTATAATATTTATATATATGTATATAATATTAACTAATTTAAGTATTAACAATATAAATAACATATAAATATAATATATATAAAAATAAAAATAAAAATAAAAATTTGACGGTTTGGTTTGAAACCAATTTTTTGCCAAACCCAAACCGAACCGAATTAATTTCGTTTTCAAATTTGAAACCGAACCGAACCGAATTATCAGATAAATCGAACCAAACCGTTAATTTCGGTTCGGTTAGGTTTTTCGTCCGCTTTGATTTTGCTCACCCTAATCTAAGGCGTGTTTGGTCGAGCTTATAAGCTTCCCAAAACAAATTTTATAAACTGCTTTTAAGCTTAAAAACAGGTTTATAAACTTTTGGAGCTTATAAGTTCACCAAACACCTCTAAATCATTGCCGCTATCAAGCAAGACCTTGAACTCCATAAACTAAGTGAAGCAACTAAAAAAAGAGACAATCATTGTAGGGGTGAGTATTTTATTCTGATTCGGTTTGGACGAAAAATAACCGAACCGAATTAACCGAATTTTTAAAAAATAATCGAACGAAATAACCGAAATATATTTCGTTATTTCGTTAAACCGAATTTTGCAAAAAAATATTTTTCAAAAGAATAAATAAATAATATTATATATATAAAAATTGTTTATTTTAGGAAAAAATATTTTGTTTCAAATGAATATATAATTAATATATATATTGATATTATATACATTAAATACATTTTATATATTATATATATACAAAATATTTTGCAAAAAAATAATTGATAGTATTATATAATAAATAAATTAGATTATATTTTACAAATATTATATATTGATATAATAGGGAGAGAGAAATGGATAGGATTAAAGATATTGATATATTAAAATTATAATATTAAATAAATAAATAAATAAATAATATTATATATATAATTCGGTTTTCGGTTATTCGGTTAAAAATATTCTGAACCGACCGAAAACCGAATTACCGAATTTTAATTCGGTTTTAACCGAATTAACCGAAATAACCAAATTAACCGAACCAAATTTGATTTTTCGGTTTGGTTCGGTTCGGTTATTCGGTTTTCGGATATTTTGCTCACCCCTAAATCACTGTCTGACACAAATTGCATATATAAATACGTTTTGAATATCCATTCATATATTTCTACGCTTGATCTACTTTTTAATTCTTTTTTCTTTTTCTTTTTTTATCTTAGTGTTCACTTTTGATTCTTTTTTTTTTTTTTTGATATCACAGGACCCGATCTACTACCCAGGTACAAGACCCAGAACTCCACATTTCCGTACAATAGCATGCAAACTATACATGATAGGTAAACCATACTTGAAAAATCAGATGTGAAATAGAGGCGTTTGGTGGAATTCGAACCTGTGACCTTTCGACCACATGAACCAATCGAACTGCCGTTTTTGGCGACGACCAATGCCTTCTTGGGAGATCATTAGCCTCTTGCTTCAAAATTTTGTGAATCTGAGTGAAATTGAATCCTGATATATAATTGAGGAAGGAATTGTTGATTGCTAGTTTTTCTATTTGGTTTAGGATTTAGAAACTTTATAATTTGAAGGAATAGAGAATTTCTTGAAGCGATAAGAATTCTTGGACTTCTATTGTTGGTTTTCTTTTTCGGACAAAATGGTAACTGTTCTTAATTATGACGAGATGTCGTCACCCGCTGCGGCAGTCCCGACGCCACTCCACCGCGCCAGCTCGTCACCACAGCTCACCGGTGAGGAATCGGTTAGTAGAGATAGGTGAGATTAGATAGTAGAGAGTAGAACATCAGAAATAAATGTGAAGCAAAACCATTTTATTTATTTTTAATTTTTTTAAGAAAAATCCACGTGTATTATTGACAAGGATTATACCAGCTAAATTAAAATGAGCCCAAAATCGATGATCATGACATTAACCATTGAAACATTAGGAGCCAATTTGTCAATACTATCGTTAAGACACGGATAGTGTTTACCCAAAAATAATTCGTAATTTTTATTACTTCACACCATGTTTATATGCTAAAAACATCTTGTAATACTCGGTTTAAATTTTAATAAATACAAGTATATGTATATATATATATGTGTGTGTATGTGTATGTGTGTTTTATTGTTATAACATAAAAATATAGACTAAAATTAATTATCCAAAAAAGAGTTAATGGATCCCAAATCACACTCTAAAAGAAAGTTTATTCGAGGTCGATCGACACTAATTTTATGTTACGTCGTAGCATTAATCTTTAATTTGATTTTCTATGTCAAGATGCTTTCGATTTCTGAAGCTTTTGGTTTGGTTTATCAAACTTAACTACGATCCACTTAAGTAACACATTGGGCCGATTTCTCCAACTCGGGATAAACCTAATTTAGAAATCTGGATTTCACGCTCTATGGATGCTCGGCCCAAAGATAAAAGAAAAGCACCAATTGATTTTTTAACAAATAAAAACACATTTTCTCGAAAGAAAGAAAAAAAACACATTATTCCTGTTTGAAATATGAAGTATCGGTAAAATCAGGAAGCAAAACTCCAAAAAGAGACTTCCTATTATTTCTTTCAATATACATATGCCTGCATTAAACTTCAAATAAGAAAAAAAGTAAATATCATTTTAAATTTTCTAATTATTTTAGTACAATCAATTATATTATAAATTATTTGAATTATTTCTTAAAATTTTAAAATATCGATTTTATATAAGTTATGTGCCATCAATTTTTGGCTCCAAAAAATTGACTTGACTAGTTGAATTGCCACAATATATTTACCAATTCAAAATTTTGATTTGATTTGAAATAAAACTCTTTACCAATAGAACCCCGAATTAGGATCATCAACTACAGGAAAATTTTATATATTTTGTGCTTCACATTTTATTAATTAACCACATATATGTATGCACCAATGATAACATGACCATATGCACAATACAAACAATATATATAAAATTAAATTAAAATATCGATCAATTACAGCAGAGGAGCCATATACAACTGTGCTGATACCTAACTCCTTTCTTGTTTAAACAACACTCCAACAACTTTGCATCCATAACTTAACTCCACTATCTAAGCATTGAAGTTAAACTACCGCGGCCGGCGGCCGGCAGCAGCACTGACAGCCACTATCTACCATTTTCATCACCAGACGAAAAAAACAAAAAGTCAGTACACCCCCTATATACGATTCCTATGTTGCAGAATCCCTTTGTACAAAACCTGCCAGTTTTGAGGCATATCCTCCAAAATTTCACCTTTACTCCGGCAAGCTGCGACAGCCGGCCTCGGCATGTGCTTCTTCATGTAAGCTTTCTCAACTGTCGACTCCGCCGCTACATCGTCGGCGAATCTCACCTTCTTCTTCGGGACATCCTTCGAGGCACCTAAATAAGTGGAAAATTAATATTTTTTAAAAACAAAACTTAGAATTTAAAATTTTGAATGAAAATTAAAAATCAGAGAATTGAGAAAAGAAAATTCAAATGGAAAAAAAAAACGTGTGGAAGAAAAATTAAACCTGTGGAGGTTTTGATCTGAAACTCCATTTTGTTGAAGAAATCGGAAAGAAGTCGCTTGTGAGCATGCATTGCTATGAAAACTACGCCTCCAGAAACTGCAAAAGCTGCCATGAAACCCGTTCTCAATGAATCTTCCATTTTTAATTTTTATTTTCCGGCGATCGCTTCAGCCTCTCTCTGTCTAGATCTGTGCGTGTTCTAATTTTTATTGTGAGGTGAGAGGCAATGAGAAGAAGCATTGATTTATAGAGATGGAGGAATTGAAGTAGTAGTACGATGATGACAGAATGGATGTTGCATTTTGGACGAATGATTCAATGTGATGGGAACAGGAAGATAGAAAAATTGTTGGTCGTCGCTAATTAAATTAGAGAATTATTAATCAATCTTGACATCTTATTTCCACGAATTGACATTTTACTTTATTTGCTTGCTTTTTCTTTTCTTTTCTTTTTCTTTTTCTTTTTCTATTTTGTTCCTGCTAAGTTGTATAAAAATTGATGCTACTATAATGCACTTGAGACCCGACTATCACACATTTAACATTTTGACGTTCCGTTGTTTGCCATTTCATAGTTTTTCTTTAATTTTATTTTCTTACGTTTTAGTTTATTTTTGCAATTGTTAATTTAGGGGTGGTTAATTAGGATTAATTATTTCATAATTAAGATATATATATATATATATATATATATATATATATATATATATATTTACTTCAGTTCTTAATTAATACAACTTAATTCGGATGGATCACATTATTATTAGTTTCTATTTCATAGTAATTATTATTGAATTATTAATTTGTGGAGTGGTACACTTGAGTAGGGATGACAATCAACCCGCGGGTATCCAATACCCGTGGGTATCCGCCCGATTATTCGCGGGTTTGGTGTGCATTTCAATCCACGGAATGCGTTCGTGGTGAAAATCAGACCGTTACTTCATGCATGCGAAATGGTTTGGCAATACCTGCATGCTGAAACCCTTATACCCGCGAATTCTACCCGCGAAAACACCCGCGAATTACCCACGAACCCGCGAAAAACTATTCGTATAATAATTATTTTATGATAAAATATTAATATTCTAATTTCTAATTAGAACTAGGAAGCCCGAAGCCCTAATTTTACCCTTCCGCCGCACACTACACCACACCGTCTCCACGCCTCTCACCAGTCACCACTCACCACAGACATAGAGGCGACGCCACATCGTGCCGGCTGAGCTCCTCCCGCCGTCCAGCCACCTCCCGCCATCAAGGAAACTTGCTCTATATCAACCGTTGAATTGGAATAATATAACTTGATGTCCTCATTTATTGTTGTTAAATAGGATTTGAACTTTCATTTAGTGTGTTGATTTGTGGATTTGAATTTTCATTGTGTTATTGATTTGTGGATTTGAACTTTATGGATTTGAATGTAGAATTGTGGATTTGAACTTTATGATTTATGAATTTGTTAGTGATATTTTCGTGTGTTTTTGAAATGCTTGGTTTCACGGGTCGCGGTGGTCATGGTGGCAGTGGAGATACTGTCGGGTGGCGAGTTCACGGTATCGCCAACCCGCGGTCGCGGTATGGTGGAATCTCCTACCCGTCGCGGGTCACGGGCGGTCACGGCGGGGATCATTTTTGGCACGGAAGTGGTTCGGCACTATCCGTGCCGCCGACCCGATTGCCATCCCTACACTTGAGACATCAAAGTGATAGATATGGCTGCTTAAATGGATATCGGTTATTACCGAATTGGAACGAAACCAATCAATAATCGGATACCGATAACCGATTAATTTGGTATTCATATTGATATCGGTTAATGATTTATGGTTAATTTCAGTTATCGATATACCGAACGGATATATCCAAATAATCGAAAATAATCCAAATTATAATAATTATTAATTTATTATTATTGTTGTTGTTGTTATTAAAGTATAACTAAATTAGCTTAAACTTTATTAGGTTCAATCAATGAAATAGCTCAATAGGACAATTTTAAATCGGTTAGTTTCAGTTATCCAAAAACCGAATCGACTAACCGATCGGTTAATCGAGTAAATGATTAACCAATCGATATCGGTATATATTCGGAATTTACCATTTTTGATTTCGATTAACTCAAACTAATCCAATTAGCAGAGCTAATGATGGGATGAATGATCTTTTCACAAGTCGAACGGAACATTCTCAAAAATCTCAATTCAATAAACTGGTCCTAAAACAACATAATTCTACGTGGGTTTTAAACTAAACAGCCAGCCTTCTTGTACCGTCAAGATGTGCACGTATATCCTTGTAATTTCCTTCAATAATTAAACTAGCTTGTTATTTATGACTTACTAATAACGATAATATTTAACTTGACTTCGTCCATATATATAAGCAAGGTCATGTGATTATATTAAAATACATATTGATATAGTGTTCAATATTTCAATTAAACAAATATATTTATCTTCAGTTTTATAATTATCAACCAGTTGTATAATTGGTTAAAATTGAGAGATTTAAAATAATACTAAAAAGTAATAATATGATAAAAATAATATTATAAATAATTCGTAAACACTATAAATTATGAGTTGTGAGAATTGATAGCGTAGCAAGGTGTACTTGCTCGCTCATTGTCAAGGATGAGATGATAGTCACCATCATAAAAATAGTCCAATATTCAATAAATGAAAGCATTGATCGATCAAAATCAACTTTGCTTATACGAAATGTGAGTCATAGGGAGTAAGACTTTTAATGTTAAAGAATTTCAAGTAGTAGTTATTTTGACTGTTTTGGAGTACTTGCCAAGCATTTCTATCATGTAATGTGTAATATTTTGCGACAAAAACTCATGGGCGTGCGTGCGTACCCAATGCTGGTTATTGCTTAAAATGCACAATTTATTGATTGTATAATCTCATGTACATGCACAGTGCACCAGAGAGTTTAGAAGACCAACTCATATTCAACACGATATTATATTAGTAAGATTTATGGAATACGGTATAAAACAACATTTTGTTTTTCAGTTTTTCCAAAACTAAAGGTCTCGGGTTCGAATACACCGTGATGGGATTTTAAATTTTTGTATTTAATTGATAAAAATACATTGTTTTTCAGTTATTTGTTCCATTACTCTTGGGGTTGGGGGTGACATTACTTAATTTGTTCACATTTTGCTCTCCTTTTAATCGTGAACTATATTCAAGTGTAACGTGTAGATCAAAGAATATGCCGAAATCGTGGCAAACACAAATACGCATTACGACCACAAAGTTCAGTAGGTATGATTACCCGCCCTTCTTATAATGGTCCAACTGACCTAAAATCGCCTCACAAATCACCAGAGATTGAAACGTAAGTTATTCAGTTAGCTTAAATTGAGTTATTTGAATACTTATCAAGGTTGAGATCTTTTTAATTATTATTAAGAAGCAGCGTTGGGATCTAAGTTGACGTTAATGATATTTATTTTATAGTCTTATTGGCGAAATCAAATTTACAACTCAATCAAAGTTAGTCGTCAAAGCTTTAGAGCTACTTTAATAATTTCTAGATTGACCTTGTGAATTTATCAAACCACTGTAAAATACAAATTGTAGTTTTTTAACCAAATCCAAATATATTAAATTTAGACATTTGTAATAAAAATATTAATTGAGGTTTGTCAAACTCAAACTTCAAAATTTGAAGTTCGTGAAGCGCGCGAGCACCGGTTTTTTAGTCAAGCTCAAGTAGTAACTCGGGCCGATTATGACATCGACTCTGTTTCACCTCCAAAAAAATTAAATAAAATGTTTTATTCTTATTTTACCAAAAAAATAATTAGAAGTGGCAACTACATATGTAACCATTTGAAATAAATGAATATGTTTTATATCCATATTTATAAAAGTATATGTTTTATAATCATTTTAAATTTTTGAAATAAAAAAAATGGTTGAGTCCCGCGTTAAAGCCCTACGAGATGCAGTTTTGGTCACAATTATTTGTGGATAAGCTTGTGCATATTTTATCATTTTGTAAAGCTGGGTTAACGTGTAGTTCGGACTCAACTGATCTTTCTAAGACGACTTCCGTTATCATGTCACATCGGATACAATACATCCACGCATGTGCAAGATTGATACCGTTTTATTTAAAATGTCTTATTTCTTTTGGGTACGAATATTTTAAAAAAATATATAAAATAATTAAAATGATAAAAAATTGATAGGATCTATATTTTTGAAGGGATAATTATTTTTTAGAATAGAATGGAACAATGTAAAAAAAAAAATGAGACATTTTAAATAGAACAAAAAGAATACATCTTATCAGTCGAACCAAATTACTATCATACCTCAATATTCCCAAGGATGCAAATAAAGTTTAAAATGACCAAGTTGATTACGGAAAGGGGACAGTAAATTAATTATTTTTTATTACTTTTTGATAGGAGAATACGAATTTGTAGCATTTAGGTCTTCAATAAGATTTAAGCTCCTTCTAGAAACTATATAGAACTTATATATTTGAGTAAATATTATATTATTTCGTAAAGTTGACCTATATATACATATACTCTTTTCGATGTGCCAAACTTAAGCTACAAATATGAACTGACAAATTAAAATATGGCAGGGGCTGCAAAGTGAAGATTCTTCCTCGATGCTTTTAGGTAACATTCCCTCGTCTGAAATGGTCTATCCATTTAACTTCACCTAAAGCGCCGATTTTTTAAGATATTATATAATTTGGTTTAAATAAATTTAAGCAATAACACACACAATTCGGGCCATACAATTTGTCAGATTCAAAAAAAACTTGTACTCCGTCGTCTCCAATTTCTTTAGGAAATTTTCACACAAATTTTAATAAAAATTATTGAGTATAGTATGAGTAGAATAAAAATTTCACATTAATATAGTACTAAATTAATTAATGGTGAATTATGAATAATAAAAAATATAACCAAGTGATGATGCTAAGAAAAAGAAATGAGTGTGGCCATAAATAGTAAAAGGTAATGCCTATGTCAACCAAATACGTTCATTTAATTTTGTTTTGATCTGTCCATAAAAAAATATTCACTTTCTTTTTTTGGAAACATCAACTTCACATTTTTACCATAAATCTATTCACTTATTTACAAAAAAACTATTAATGACCAACCTTTTTACACACTATCAATTAATATATTCATTTATTATCCATATAGTCTACCTTTTACACTCATTCACTTTATATTAATTATAACTTATTAAAATCCGTGCCACTAAAATCAAGGTACGAATTTGATAGACGGATGGAATATATATAAAAAGTATTTTGATAATAATAAATAAATAATATTTTATAGGACAGTTTGCATACGTAAAATAATTTTTTTTTTTGAGAAATGGACCAAAAAGAAAAATTAGAAAAAAATTAAGAGACAGAAGGAGTATTAGATATCTAACAGAAGAAATTGACTAAACATATCTGAATTTAAAATCATATTCAACCAATCATACGTACGAGTTCACTAGTTTTTGAATTTGAACATGGATATCATCGATACGATCTCTCAGAAGACTGACTCGTCTTTGTAAATCGTTTAATATTCCACTAAACAGTAATAATAAACAGATGCTCCATATTTCAAATGGGTAAATCTTCCTATTTAAGCAATTGAACTGTTTATCAGCATTTCGCCTCATCATCTACATCAACATGAGAAAATATGACACGTGGATTCAGCCAATAGCGCCAGCTGGAACAAGGCAGCAGATGAGGCGGAGGCGGAGCCGAAGCCGTGGAAAAAATACAGCCAATGACGTACACGTACGATTACAAACCAACACACAAGGCGGTGCACGACAATTCAACTACTCCATGACAATAATAATTACATCCGGGGGTGGGGGTGGGGGAGTCTGAACGTAAACCAAAAATTAATAAATAAAAGTAGATCAAACGATCTTTTGATCTACATCACAAGTGTAGCAATCCATCGCGATTCTATAACAACAAACAAATAAACAGCACGGCCTACTCTACCCACAAACAGAAACAGAAATCCATCGCCGGAAACAGAGGATTCACGATTTCTCCTCTGTTTTCCGGAAAATCTTTAATCAAAACTACATATTCTGTTTATTGTACATGCACTATAATCGAATAGACTGACCGTCGCAGATTTCGGTGAGATTCATTCGCATCCGCCGCCGTCGCGGCGATTAGGAAGTGTAGTAGAAAACCGGCAGCAGGATGAGGTGGAGGCCGAGGAAGCAAGCGGTGGAGAAGGAGAGAAACACCAATCCATATAGCAGGCGGAGAGTCATTTTCCGTTTGCGATAGAATTGAGGGTTTTGAGAAATTTGGGAAATGATTGATTTTTGGGGGTGAAGAGAGTGTGGAGTAAGATCCAAGTTTTCAGATCTGAGCATCTGCGTTTATATACTACGATGAAGAGAAAGTTGCACCGAAATGGAAAAGCAAAGTATGGTTTGAAGTAAATAAATTATTTTGAAATTTGAACCAAGCTTGGAAATCATGAAACTATATTAAAACTAACTGAATATCAACCAACAGAAAATCAACAACTGAATATGTAATATGTTGGGACATAATGTCCCATTCATACCTACAAAAGAAACGAAAAATTAGGAAGAAAAAAATAACAATCTCAACACAATAATTTGACATGAAAAACTATAAAATCGGAGAAAAAATCATGACCCATAGAGGAAAAATTCATTATATGATAAATTTCTACAATCACACAGTATACCTCTTCCTCTCGACCTCCCTAAACTATTACAAGTTTTTGACAAACTTTCATCATTCTATTAAGATTCTCACAAGAGAAACTAAGAAATGAATTTAAACTAAAATTTAATCATAAGACTATAATGTAGTGATTGGTGTACTTGTAACAAAGAACTTTATGCTCCTTATATAACATTAAGGGCTCCTCACTTTTCTTACAAAAATAATACGAGACAAGATTCTTTTTAATTTAACATTAGAAAATTCCAACATAATGGATTAGGTGGTCGTAATAAATCCTTTTTTGTATATAAATTAATGACCATAGTGATTTATAGTCTACATTAGGAAATTTCAATAATCTCCACCCTTTTAAAATAAAAGAATATTTCATTGTCTTCACCGATAATCATGATTCTTAACCCAAAGAATCATCATCCTCAAAAAAGAGAATAAACTTATTCCACCATATGAGTAGAACACTTAGAATCAACCATTCTAAGAATTTCCTTCAATACATGTCGAAACTTGCTCACAAAAATTATGGTGAAACTTCTAGCTTTTGGTCATCCTATAAGTTCTTCAGCCATCGACATAACTTTCACCACACACCTTGCATCCATGCCAAACCAATGCACATGGGGTCCAACTAACATCATCACATCCTCGTTCATGGCAGTTGGACATGTCATAATGATGTTCATCTCTTCTAAAGAGATCCTCTATCACAATGTTAGCTTCATGGTCGGAGCTAGTTGTCGGATCCGCTCCACCTTGATCAGCTCCACCTGGACAGTTTTGCTTCGTATGCCCACTCTTCCACACTTCCAACAAACAACACCTTTGGAGTCATTCTTCCTCCCTTTGCTAAAAGCCACCATTGCCAAATTTTTCGTTGAATTTAACACTTCACTCGCCAGCCTTCTCTCCTGGAAAAGAAGTTTTCCCGTGACTTCAACAAAAATCAACGATTCATTCTCATACATCAGGATTGGTTTCATGTGCTCATAGGAATAAGAAAGAGACAAGATGCGCCTTAATGTCTTGTCCTCATCTTTAATTTTCACTCCAATTGCTTCTAGTTCAGAGATAACACCATTAAGAGTACTCAAATTATTTGAAATTTTCGTACCTTCATCCATCCGCAAGGTGTGAAATTGTTCCTTCAGGTACAACCGATTTGAGATGCCCAGAGCTTCCAGCTTTTCCACCGCTCCTTGGCACTCGAAATCCTATGTACATTTGCAAGAACATTCTTGGCCAAACATAGTCGAATTGTATTTGCCGTCCTCAGATCCAGATCCTCTCAATCTTCATCACTGATATCATAACTTTTATTTGTATCTTCAGTTGAACTCAGTCTACCTTTTAAAGCCTTGTGCATACCATATTGTATCAACACATCCTTGACTTGCACTTGCCACAAGCCAAAATTGATTCTTCCATTAAATTTCTCCACGTCAAACTTCATTGAACTTGAAACCTTGACATAAGTTTCTCCACCTCCTAAATGAATAGCCGTCTCGCAAGAGACACCTAGACTTTTCTCAAGAAATCCTTTCTGATGTGGAAGATCAGACAATACTGCAACCACAAAGCATACTCAGAATATCAAGAGACCTAGACCAAGCTTTGATACCACTGTTGGGACATCATGTCCCCATTCATACTTATGAAAGAAACGAAAAATTAGGAAGAAAAGAACAACAATCTCAACACAAGAATTTAACATGAAAAACACCAAAATCGGAGAAAAAACCACGACCCACAGAGAAAAAATTCACTATATGATAAATTTCTACAATCACACAGTATACATCTCTCTCTCGACCCCCCTACAATATTACAAGCCTTTGACAAACTCTCACCCTTCTATCAAGATTCTCACAAGAGAAACTAAGAAATGAATTTATACTAAAATTTAATCACAAAGCTATAATGTAGTGATTAGTGCACTTGTAACAAATAACTTTATGCTCCTTATATAACATTAAAGTGGCTCCTCACTTTTTTTACAAAAACAATGTGGGACAAGATTTATTTTAATTTAACATTAGAAAATTCCAACATAATGGATTGGGTGGTTGGAATAAATCCTTTTTTTTGTATATAAATTAATGACCATAGTGATTTATAGTCTACATATTGCGCAGTTGTCCTATGTGATTTTTTTAAAGTGTAAAGAGAATGAGTATCTATTTAACTAAAATTTAATTTATTGAATTAATCATCTGAGTTAAATTTTTGAATCTAACTTGAATAGTGTATGTGCTCGTAATTCCGTTCCAATACATGTAACTTATGTTATAATACTTCATTCGTATATCAAATATGTTAATTTTATTTTATTTTGATTCATCCACAAAAAATATTCATTTTTATTTTTTTGAAAATATCAATTTCACATTTTTATCATAAATCTATCTACTTATTTATAAAAAAAATCACTTATGGTACACTTTTTTACACCAACCATTCACTTTTAATTTCATTATCCATTAATCTATTTATTTATTATCTTCACTTACTTTATACTCATTACAATTTATTAAAACTCATACCATCAAAATGAATGAATAAATGTAGACATGATTAGTTAATTAATATATTTTATTTGATTTAGAGTAAAGTTATCATTTCTAATTGTTATTTCCCATACTTCACATTTCGATAAAATTAAAGAAATATCGAGTAGCTGAAAAGATATCACTAGATGAACATTTAAATCGATTTTTTACAAGTTATTCGTGGTAAAAATGATGAAAACATCTTTTGCAACACGCCAAGAGTACTGGGGGAAAGAACCAGAAGGTTTCTTTTAACAAAAGAAAAGAAAGAAAAAGTAAAGAGAAAGTGCACGGTTGTTGGAAAAGCAATTGATTGGACCGAATATAGTATTAAGTGCTTTATTATTGGTGATGCAGTTACATGCGAGGTTTTTATTTTTTAACCATTTATAGTTTTATTCTAAATAATCTTCCAATTGAATATAATTTATTTTTTTGGCATGATTAATTTGAATAATGTTATTAAATGGTTAAATGGATAAAAAGTAGATAGAATTCATATTTTTTTAAGAAGTAAATATTTTTTTAAAAGAAAATAAACAAAGTTGAATACCACAATCCAAAAAAGATACGGACCTAGTTCTATAAGATCGAAGGAGTATTAAGTTTGGTTTTAAGAAAAAAAGAAAGAGTAAAGTGAAAAATGGTATATTGATTAGTAAAAGTTGTTAAAATGAACCTGCATGAGTTCCTATATACGTTTTCCTCATTTATTCAAGCTGGCACAATCGAGGTTATTTTTATTTCTCAGGGTACCTTCAATATAAATTTTTTCATTCTTATGAAATTGCCAATGAAATGAAAATGATTTGGGAAGAAGTTAGAGCACCCCTAATGGCATATTCTATTGTAATGAATACTACACTATCGTAGAGTAATTTAAATTCATCCCCAACAGTCAATTTTATTTTTAATTATACAATGAAATATTCTATTTTTATACTACCTTTTATTAATGAATAAAAAAAACTTAGAACGATGAATAATAACACTTAGATGTGGAATGATATTATTAATTTCCTCTTATATAAAGTAAAACATCTACAACTCTTTGGCCTAAATGTTTTGGCCATTAGGAATTTCATTCTATTGTAGAGTGCATGTTGTAGATGTTCTTAGGAGTCAATTTTTCATCTTAGAAGCCAGTATTGTTGCTTTTTTGAATCCCACTACATTCTACTTCTTTTCTTCTTCTTTTTCTTGTTTTAAATATATGTTTTTAAAAATAGTTAAATATATATTATAGTAAAATTCATATAAAGATTGGTTTTATAAGTATAAAGTTGGAGAGAAAGATGGAAATAAGTTGATAAATTTTTAATTTCTACTATTAGAGTCAGCTTTAGCTAATGTCTGTTGCCCGTTTATTTTTTTCTGTTTTGTATTTTCTCAAAAACCCTCTTCTCTCGAATCCATAATGCGATATCATTATATCTGCCACTACGTGTAATAGCAACGCAAGATACACAAAGTTCTTATAGTTTTCAACTCTAATTAAAAAACATTTGCATAGGTTCCATCAATTTTATTGGAATGCTAAATCATCAAATGCAAAAATAATTAAATTTTAAGATTCATTCAACTGGTTTATGCTGCATATCCCTTGAAAAAACACTTGCATATGAAACACGAAATATGATGGAAATGCACATAAAACCTTCACGGATATATCGTACGCAAGGGATTTATGCTTAGTCTCGTTCGAAATCCCGTCGCAACTCACAAGTCATGCCGAAGAAAGATACATAAACATAAATAAGCATACGTGTGTATATATACCAGCAACATCAAACACACAACAGTGAAACGTACAGATAATTGTTCGCATCTTGAGATTACTGGATGGAACAAGTGAATGCAACAGCTGTAACTTATTATTTAGTGTACATATAGATATTTGCAATAACAGAGATAAATATAAAAGGTAGTGTTATGTATTAATCCATGCTCAAATGGAATACATGAATCATCAGCAGTAGCAGTAAGTTGACAACGGCTGTGAATACTTCTGTAGCTTTTGCATTTATTTGGGGAGAGAGAGTCTAAAACAAGGGGAGAGAGTCTAAAACAACCAGTCCGTGTTACTGCTCGGGCTTGCTTCGTTCAACCATGTCTGATGGACGTGCACCCAAGTTAACCCATCGGCCACAGTCACATCCTGAGGCCAAATTGAACAAGGTATTATAAACATAACGCATATCAAAACAGAGAAAGCTCGACACCGGATTAGCGACTTACTTTTGAACTTAATAAAGCAGTGGTCAGACAACATACCCTCTCTCTACCTGCAAGACATATATGAAGATGGATGCATAATAAAGTCGTTACTTTACAAACTCAATATTTTATATCCACAACAAAGAGAACGGAAACCATGAGAACTGAAGAATTTGTATCAAGAAACTCCAAAAATAAACTAACAGAGAAAGCCCAAGTGGTGGTACAAAGTACATGGACTATGGGAAAAGGCGGATCTTTACTACTATGAATAAAGGCTAAAAAGTTTCAAGCATTATTTAGTGCAATATAAATGCTGACCTGATTGCTCCCATTTCTTAAACTTTACCAGCCATGCATCCAACCCAACCTGCACAGGAAAAACCTGATCTACCCAAACACGAAATGGCTTGCCTGTTTTGTCCCCGTAACATGCTCTTAGTGAGTCCACGGAGTCATGGAGATGCTTTTCAATCCCAGAAGGATGAACTAAAATCCCAGATTTACTCTGCAAGAGCAAAAATAGAGATGAAGCCTAAAGCAAATGGCTATGAAGGGAAAACATTACATAAGCAGGACATATATTGCTGTCTAAAGTTGGTTGCAAATTTGAATTAGTTGAGCTAAAGGCAACATAGTTACGAATAAAAAATATCACAGCAGAATCTAATGAAGCAACAAGGAAACATAAGTCATGGGTATGCTCGTCAATTGTGAACCCATAATTACATCGAAGAATGTATGTGACAGGAATCAAACAGTTCAAATCCTGCACACAGTAAAAGCTAATAAAATTGGTTTTTTTCATTTTCACACTTCAAAAGAAATAAACTCACACGAGTCTGCATTTGAAGTAAGAACTGAAATTTAAAAAGCAAAGTCAAAACATACACAAACTGCCTTCAGATTTTCCATATACAGCTCCGACTTTTCAATTTCAGCAAGTCTCCACTGCTCGTAAAACAAGTAAAACTTCACAACTTCATAAGCAGGATCAAAGTTCTCCAACTTAGAGTCAGATAAGTCTGTAACATCTCTAGGAGATATACTTGGACCTAGATTAAAGTGACCAATGGCTTGTATAATACCCGCTGCACATCTCTCCTTTGCATGGATTATTTTAGGATTATTTTTTGCATATATAGCATGCCACTGCAGTAATTCTTCCATGGCATTACTGACCTGCAGACCCAAAAGAATATTAGAAAAGCATCCCTTCACAAAATACACAAGAATGCTCAACAAGTTTAGGAAAATACTAACCATGACACCATGTACATCTGAGATAGTAAACAGCTCAGCATCATTTCCAGAGTCACCACAAACAAGTGTGTTTTTAGGTAATTTTCCCTCAACCTTGAACTTATCGTGCAAATAAGCAAGTGCTTGCCCTTTACCAGCACCTTGAGGCAAAATGTCCAAGTCCATACCTCCACTGTATATTATTTTGACATCCAACTGAAAATCAACATGAAAAAGTTATGATTAGTGAGACCCAAAAGAAAAACCTGAAGTAGAGACTGGCACACTAACTAGCAGAAATGACTAGATTATTGAATAGATGTATATTTGACAACAAGCACAAACTGGAAAAGCTTTGATTAATGATACTAAAAAGCATGACCAAAATAGAAAATGTGACACCATGCAAGTTTGATGCGATTATTATGCAAGCATATAGACTTATCATACCCCACGTTCTTTTAAGCAAGACGAAAGAGATCTCATAATATCTTCGGCCTTGTCTTTCTGAACATAAAAGCTCAATTTGTGTGGCCGTTGCTCTGTCTCAGACTGCATAATGCATAGCCAGTTCACACATTAAGCATAAAAGAGAGCCATCCCCTTGTATGCCAAATATGGAATAACCAAGGCTTAGGATATGTCCATAGCCATACCTGAGGAGTAAGCTCTGTTATCTTGCTTGTCTCTTCAGATACTATATTCCTGTCCCATTTTTGATTCAAAAATTCAACCCAACCATTATCTGGTTCCATAGAGTTACCATATGTTATTTCAGTTCCCACAGACATTATTGTGATATCAGGAGTTATCATGGGCTTCTCTTTCCTCAATTCCTTGTATAGTGTGGGTGACCTCCCAGTGGAGAAAACTAGCAAAGAGTTACTACGGTAATTTGCTTCCCACAAGGCATTGAATCTAAGCAGGGAGAGATTCTCGGGATCATGATGATCAACCTGCAACATATCATCACTCATTAGTATAGTCCCCTCTAAATAGAATGACAAGAATAACTATTATAACTCACCATTGTATGATCAAGATCAGATACAATCATGAGGCGTGCATTCTCAGTTAGACGATCCATTGTTTTTCTAAGCCTAGATTCACTCTGCAAAGAAACGATAAGTCATGCATAAAAATCACAACAGATCAGCTTAAATCAATTTAGCCAACAATCACCTAGCATATTTTTTCACCTCATGAAGTAAGAAGCACGAAAATACAAGTTAAATTAGTGATAGTATGGAAATTCCAATAAAACTCAGAGATGAAGCATTTCTTCCATCATATGCAACATTGAAAGCAAAACAGTCGTGATTTTAGAAGTTCATTACAAAATCTTTACTACATAGTTCATTATGAAATGTCAAAGTCAAGCAGAAAGACCTAATGTACATCATCAGTCAAACTCATTGAATAAAACAACACTCTAAAACCTTCACCACTTCAAAACCACCAGTACCTTTTGTGTTAATATTCTGCAACCATTTAGACACCGACAAGTTGATATAAAAGAAGGAATGATCATCAGATAACTTATGCTAAGAACATGGACACTACTTCATACTCTATCTTCATTAACAAAGATTGATAATGATCAATCTAGGTTAGTCCTTCCTGAGGAAGAGATTCCATAGCACTCGGTGCTCATAAGAAAACAATTACTAAACCTGGTACCAGAAATCTACCATCTATTATCTCACACTTTACGCATAGAACCAGAATCGAATCATATCAATCGTGCCTCAAAACAGAGGTAGAATTTTTTGTAATTTGTATCTTGTCCAAGACAAAACCAAAAACACATACATACAAATATTCAGGCAATTGAATATATAAATACTCGCAATTAATTTCAAAAATTTCCAACCATAAAGAATTTACATAGAATTATAAACCAAACGGAACCTGGAAAAAGAATTAAAGCAATAACGAGCTCTCATTCTAGCACACATCACTAGAATTACATAATCTAAGACAAAACCCACACAGGTTCAGCTATTTATTAGTCTATAAATCTGTTCTCGGTTCTCAGAAGAAATCCACTAAAACAACATTTCCACTTGATTGTAAGACGAGACAGATAAATCGTGCTCCGACGATGTGGGGATTCTATAGCATGTGAACACATACCCTTCTCCGATATGCATAGTAATCGATATGTCTGCATACGCAGCGGCGGTGATGATACCTGATAAACAGCAGCGGAGGTGGTGGTGGAGAGACAACGAGTGCGTTGGAAAGGTGATGAGTAGCATAAAAATTGCAGCGTGAGAGATGGTAGCATGGAACCGTTAATTTGGATCTGCGCCTTTCGGTTTTGGTGTTTCTCTTTTTTTCTTTTTATTTTTTTGTGAAGAGGGAAAACAAGCAACAAATGAGTAAGAGAATGGGCTCTGTCGTCGTCTTCAACAATTTTGCGTATGAATTTAAATGATTATTAGGATTTTTCTTTATTTTTGAGATGAGATTTATGTCTTTCTCCCTTTTAATTCTCACGCCAACAGCCAGCATATTATATCCTACAAAACATATGCAGATTCTTAGCCATAAACATGTTGTAAGAGAATAAGATGCAAAATGAACCATCCTTTTGTGATTGCTGAATATGATTATATCATTAAGCACGTGTGAGCGTGGATATTTGTTTGGCAAAAAGATGCGCATATTCCGAAGAACCGTCACAGTTGGTAATAAGTATAAATAAACGTTTAAACATTTTTCTTCTTGAGTTGTCTTGTTTGGATTTGGTGGGCCTTTGGCTAACTTTGGAAAAAAGAATCGCTGTTGGGCTTGGGTTTCTACTAAAAAGAGAAAAGAGTTTCGGCAATTTTAACGTAGGAGTTATGTTTTCTCCAAAAAAAGGAGCACAATTATAACGCCACCTAGTATAAGCAATGATATTTAATTACTTATTTTTGGCCCAAACAGTACAATGCATTAAATATATTTATACAAGTAGAATCTCTATAAATTAATATTATTGGAACCATGAAATTTTATTACTTTACAGAGGTTTTAATTAATCTATAAATTATATAATCTATTAATAAAAAAAAGTATTTTATAATCAATGAATTTAAATTTAATTACATAGAAATTCACATAAACTTAAATCTAATAAAACAAAATTAACGAATTGGATGTAATTACCTACAAAAATGCATGAGATCAAAGTTTAGAATAATTTGTTGATATCATAATTAAAAACTCAATTTAGGATGAAGCTCGGGATGATATAGTATAATTAGATCCAGTCATACCAGAGGAATCACTAGTAGCATCTAAAATCCTTCAAATTTTGTTGTTGCCATTTGAGGAAGTCATGCCAAAGCTTATGAGTGTCGTGATAAAAGTTATAGATGAAATTCATTTTTATTTAAATTTTAACATGAAACAAATAACAATATGCTCATATTTTACTAAGTTATCTTATATTTATCCTTGTAACTAGTTTATGATGTTGATGGAACCATAATTTATAAAAGGGTCTTCTTAAAAAAATAATTATCTTAATAATTAATGAAAATTATTAATTTACACAATGAGTTCAAGCTAGGATATGAGAAAATTATTATCTAAGATAGATTATTAATTTAGTGCTAATGTAGGTAAGTAGCCAAAAAAAATAGGAGGAGAAGTTTTATAGTCTATTCCATAAAAACATGAGTTTTATAGCCATTTTGACTTAAAAAGATAAAATTATCCCTGGATCCACAATTAAAAAAAAAATAAAAAAAGAGAATATTATGTTCTCTCTTTCAACGTGCCATACTCTCTCTCTCTATCTCAACAAACCCAAAGAACTCCTCTCTCTACGCAAAACTCTCTCTCTACGCAAAAAGAGAATATATTATGCTCTCTCTCGTGCCATACTCTCTATATCGAAACCCAAGAAACTCTCTATCTCTTAGCACCATATAGTATACACGATGACAACCGTGTCTTGAATAACACATTGTTCTTCCGAGCACCGAGTTATTCAAGACATGGTTGTCACCGTATTGAAGAACCGCACTGCGGTGACACACCGTGTATTGAAAGACCGTACACGGTTCTTCAAGACACGGTGTGTCATCGCATCTGCTTCTTCGATCACGTGACCACCGTGTACAACCGTGTACTGTGATACTGCGGTTGTACACGATGGTCACCGTGTACAACCGTGTACTCAAGAACGTATTTTTTTTTCTTCAAAATATTAAATTTATCATTCCAGTAACATAAAATTATAAAGAAAAAACATATTTAGGCTGTAAACATATTTCGCCTCTCTTCTCTTTGAAATTGTAATGTTACAAATGAATTCGTTTGTGATTTGAATTCAATGTCTAACACTTTTTACGATTAATGTTTACCAATTTTAATTCAATTCATTCAATTATCATCAAATTTTCGGCAGAGAGATAGATGAGAGATTTTGTAAATTTATAGAGCTCTCCTTTTCGAGAGAGAGAGAGAGAGAGAGAGAGAGAGAAGAATTATTTTAAATGGTGGGTCTGGGATAGTTATGTCTTTTAAGTCAAATATTATAAACTCGTGTTTTATGAGTGTGATATAAAATTTATCCCACTATTTCTTTGGTTATATATAAAGTTCCCTTTAGTTTATTGAGTATTGATTTAAGGAGGTTCTGATGTATATTGTTATCACTTTTCATTGTGATGTTTTATATCGTGACATCTAGTTATTAATTTTTTTTAAAAAGTTACATGGAATAGACAGTACTGCAACCCTCCTTTAAAAACTATTTATGCATTTCAATTATAATTTATGTTGTGTTAAAAATTATCTATTAGTGTTCTCGAATAGCATATATCTATTATATTAGTAATTTTAAATCGTATCTCGCATGCAAGTCATGGAGATTTGTAACTTCAGAAATAAAAAATACAACATAAAACGATAAGATCAATTAGAACAATACGAGAGACGAAGTAGACAGACGATTGAGAAAGTAGACAAAAGATAAATAAAAGAGCAGATAAAGTCGAATTAACCAAATACTTGTATTACCAACTGTAAAATGTAATGGCTGAAACATAACGTAAACTACAGACAACAATTTAATTTCAAGAACCCAAAAACAACCTAATTTGCAACACAAAAATCTAAAGCGGGGCAGGAGACTTCACCGCCCAGCTGCACATAACCCACCACTAATCTATACAACTTAAAATTCATCCAATTTTTTTTCTTTCATTGATACATAAATTTACACCAATCATATTTTTTCTAAGAAGCCTTCATTCCCACGCTTATGCTACTCTGTATTACCTTGCTCCCAAAACTACTGTCCTGCATCATCGCTACGAACTCGCTGTAATCAATGCGGCCATCCTGAAAGAAACAAGACACATTTATGTTTTTTGGAGAAATCCAACATTAATCTATATAGAGTTGCAGGAATGAAGAGAGTGAGAGGTACGTTGTCTTGGTCGACTTCACGAATGATGTCGTCCAGGTGGACGTCTTCTATCCCGAACTGCTCGCATACTTGCTGGAGCTCATCCCTCGTGATGTAGCCACTGCTGTCTTTGTCAAAATACGAAAAGGCTGCGTATATGTGATCCTCTTTCTGCACTTTGTTCAGGTGCAGCATTGCTGCCACGAACTCCCGATAGTCTATCGTGCCACTGTTGTCAAAATCAGCCTGCATTGCCAACAAATCTAATTAGATCACAACAAAAACCAACCATTCAAACTTGAGAGTTATGGTTTTGATATATATATCATCGACTTACAGCTTGCATCAGATTCTCTATTTCCGAGTCTTTGATGTTGGCGCCAACTCTTGATAGCCCTTTCTTGAGTTCTTCAAGGGTGATGTGTCCACTATTATCTACATCGATCATTTTGAACATTTCCTTCAGTCCTGCAATTTCCTCCTCAGACAGGCTCTCGGCTATAACCTGCAGAGTTAAAATCAAAAGTTTCATACGTATATTTGAATTCTGATGAAGATTGTATTGATTCAACGATCTAGTATCTGTCATGAGGTGAAAGAGTAACATATTCAGCCCCAGTGGAAGGGGAAGAAGCGAAGAAACTCACTCTGATGGCAATCTTCTTGATTTTGTTCATCGCATAGAATTGCTTCAGACGGCTTAGAACAGCAGAATCAAGGGGCTTATCAGGAGCCACGCCACCGACCTGTACCCATGGATGGCCTGAACATAACATATTCCTATTTATTAGACATACTATATGCTTTGACTGTTGAATATCTTGTTACCACACATCCCACTATTTATTCCTGCAACTCTTATCTTCTGAAGAAAGCATAGATCAGATACTCACAAAGAACTTGATGAGCTGTGAGCCGCTTCTTAGGGTCTCGTATAAGCATTTTTCTGACAAGATCTTTAGCGCTTTCCGATATACTAGGCCAGGGTTCCGAAACAAAGTCAAGTTCGCCTTTCAAAACCTGCTCGAAAATTCCCTGTTCCGTTTCTGAAACAAAGCATACATTAACATGCAGAAAAACAGATTACAATAATAGCAGGAAAATTAGGGATAGAGAATAAATTCTTTACCATCCCAAAATGGTGGAACTCCACATAGCAATATGTAGATGATAACTCCCGCACTCCAAACATCGCATTCTTGGCCATAGTGCTTCCTTAGAACTTCTGGGGCCACATAGTAAGGGCTTCCAACAACATCATTAAATGTTTCCCCTGAGTAAACAAATAACTTGATCATGCATGGGTATTACGGGACTGAAAGTTTCAGACCTTGTTGCACCTCAAATGGTTAGAAACAACAAGCATGACTTTAGTAGGAGAATGGTAGCATATGCAGGAGAAAATAAATTTTATTTGGCTCAGACATCCTCCCCAAAATCAAGAGAACTGAATAATCAGGTTACATTCTGTTCCCTCTCAGAATATCTTTGGGGGGGGAGAGCTACTATTGAAATTTTCAGTAGAAACTTGTGGTTGTAGTAATGGAGACACAAGATCCTACAGAAAATTGACAAGAACGCCAGCTTCATCCTCTGTAATTCCTTTGAAGTGTCATATTAACACTCAAGATATTCATATTCATCCAAATATTGTGATATCAAAGATATGTAACTGATTCTGAGATAGTCAATGCACATATTGGAAGTGGCTTAAACAGACTAAATCTCGAACTCATATTCTCATGAGATTCTGCTTGATATAAAGTCAAGCATTATAGTTTCAAACACCCACGAACATGCTTCGCTCTTCCCTCAATAGAAGGAAATTGATAGGAGAAACTTTTCAGAACATTTATCACATATACTGTTATGTAAAAGCTCAGTTATTGTCGGATTTAACACCAAAGGGTACAAATACAGACAAGTCAGAGTTATGAATACACACACCAAGACGGTTTTCAAAATGTTACAATGAAGACAGAGAAGAACATGTCCCAAGTACTAAATAATATGCTCATTTTGCCAATTCTTCCATCTCTCGTCATGTTATCAGACATAGGGTAGTATTCGACAAACTATGGCTACCAGTTTTCTATAGTTTTGCTATTTGTGATAATATAATAGAAGGCCCATGCATGGACTTATCTAAAAGAATCTAATGTTTCCATATCCAGATATAATCCAATAAATCGCTTTCCTAGATCACCACTAATAGTCGTTTGAACTGTGGGGCAGACTGAGAATGGAAAGAAAGAAAAGGACCTAAGATCTCTTAGCCTAGATCCTTCTAATCGTGATTTCAAATTCAACCAGTTAATCATCTTGGATCGCCTGCATAATAATCAACAGTCAGCATCTGAAGAAAATCAATTGAAAATGGAATACAATACCCACAATTGCAAACCTTTCAGTTTTCAAAGAAACACCAACTACCATAATCACCTCGATAACATTCCTTGATGTCAAAAGGTCTTAAAATGTAATCAATAAAGTGGAACAACAATCCATAAACAAAACAAGAGTTGGTAAATGAGCACCTGGCTTGAAGAAAGATGAGAGCCCAAAATCAATGGTTTTAAGCGGCGATTCCTCCTGCTGATTAACAAAGAGAAAATTCTCAGGCTTCAAGTCTCTGTGCATAACTCCCAGCGAATGGCATGCTTGCACAACACCAACTATAATCCTAGCCAGCTCCGCCGCCTTCCTCTCCGTGTAATGCCCCCTCTGAATGATCCTATCAAAGAGCTCCCCGCCCGCGCAGAGCTCCATCACAACATGAACCGCCACAGCATCCTCGAAAGCCCCCACAATCGAGATCACGTTCGGATGCCCTGCCAAATGGTGCATGATCTGAATCTCTCTCCTCACATCCTCCACGTCTTCGGGCGTCGTCAGCTTCCTCTTAGCAATGGTCTTGCAAGCGAACTCCTTGTTCGTCCCCTTCTCCATGCACAGGAACGTCGTCCCAAACTGCCCTTGCCCTAGCTTCCTCCCCAGAGTGAACTTCTCCTTCATATTCTCCGTTTTCCGCTGCAGAACTGACTCCACCTGCAGTCCTGCACTCGACACTCTCTTTATGTGCTTGTTCTGTTTCGCTGCATCGGCTGGCTTATCGTTGGTGTTGTTTGTGGTGGTGGTCTCTGCCTTGGGCGGCTGATTCTGCTGAGGCAGCGGTGGATCGGGTTTCTTCGGCTCATCGGGCGCGATTTTCATCGGCGTCGGTGGGGTACTCTGGACGTCGGAACGGGTGGAGCCAGAGTCCTTGCCGTCGGAGTTGACGGAGTTCTCCTTATCTTTGTTGCTGCCGCCGGAGTCCTGATCCGGCGCCGGAAGGCCCTGCTTCGGCTTCCAGACGGCGGCGGTCATGGATTGGAAGAATCCATTCTTCCCTGTGTTAGGCCCTGCGCATGTATTCCCCATCCAAACGCTATACCGATCTGTGGAAATCCCTAGCTCTTTTGAATTTCACCATTTAAACGTGCCCTAATTTGATCACCCCCAATTTCTCGCGACTTCGATCAATCGTCGCATTGAATTCCACCTCGATGAGGAAACCCCCGCACTCCTGATTTCTCAACGTGTCGAAATTATCGGCCGAAATGCGATCTTAATTTCGACGAGCTGAACAATCTGAATCGTTAAGAATCCACGAGATTCAGTGCGAGGAGTCGCTGCAACCGCGCTACCGAATCAAAATTGAACGACGAGGGTTGTGAAACGCATTAGGGGAAAAAAATTCTGAGCGGAGGGGACGAGAGGGAGAGAGAAAATGGGGTGGAGATAAATGGGGCAATATGATATATTGATATGACTATATGAGAGTAGTGGAGAGTCAACTCGGAGGAGATTTGTGTGGAATTGGGTTTGGTTTGCATTCTACATGTTCTTCCACGCAGAGTTGCAGGAGATGGTGGAGGCGAATTCTATAAAATTGTTAAATTTGAGCATCGGTTTCGTCTGATACGATGTTTTTATGATTATGATTATCACGTAAGATCAAATTCATGCAATGCATGCATGGATGCTAATCGTTCGACATAATAATACCACGTGGAGATAAAATACGTCAGAAGAATTTGAAATTTTGTATATATGCTAATAGGAAAAACACACATTTTGCTTTCTTTCTATTTTGTATTATTCTATAATTTGTTTTCTGTATGTTCAGTTTTCTAGTAATTAATTGCTATGTGACCATGGTGTTATTTAAACAAAATCTCATTTGTCTGTCAACAAATAAATTGTTACAATGTATTATTAGAAAGGTGATTGAATACTACTGTTGATAATACAAGACATTAATTTTGTAATTATACACACGAAAGTATAGAATATTGAATATGCGTAAAACTTCTTTATAAATACATAAGCAGTCCTTCTGATAAAAAATTACATTGTGATGTAATATTTCTTAGGTGTTATTATATCATATCTACAAAAGTTGAAAAACGTCTACTGAACACATTGGCATATTTACAATACTATGAGGTCTTTAAAATCTGTTTTTTAAAATAAAAATAAAATAAATAATTTTTATACTGTCTGTCGGTTCACATAGCTAGTAGAAAACTTTGGCATAAATGAATAACTATGTATATCTCACTCTAAATAATTAATATAAAGATTCAGGAAAACACTTGAAAGTCCCGAATATACGTATTGCCAATATAATATATCACATTACAAATTGGAAAATATAATGCCTAATAAGTCAAAGACTATCACCCATTTTACAATTTCAATATTATTTTTAACAAATTATAATTAAACGCTCAATTTATATTTATTCGTTTTTGTAATTGGAATTCAAATCAATAGCGAAACCATCTTCTCCATTAAAATTATCTATAGTTACTCAACTAAAATCAATGATTCATGCATCAAAATGTTCATCTTTTCAAGAACATCCTAACTCATGAAGTAATTGCACGAATCATATTATATTTTAGCCAAGAAAACCCAAAAAACACGATTATATGTTGAACTCAACTTGCATATTGAAAATCTCATTTGCTGGTTGCTTTTATACTTTAATTCGACCACCAAACCATTCCATAATATGAGGTTGATCTTTTCCCCTAATGAATTATAAAAACTGAGAAATCAAATGACCTAAAAAGCCACAAACCAAATGCCAAACTCATAGTTGAGTTATAACCACAAATATATATATTGTGTATTTAACTATCAATTTGTGAAAATGATGTTAAAGTTACAAAATAGGATATAGTTAATAATTGATTTGGCAAATTTTCCTTGCAAATTTATCCCAAAACTAAAAGCATTGTGAAAATAAAAAGAACTTATTTGATTTTTGCTTGAGAATAAAAATTCGGAATAAGGGTTTTGTTATTGATAAAAATTGAAGTTAATTATGAAGCCTAAAGCAAGAAACAGCCATCTTCCCATGGATTACCGTTTTATGTCTAACCCGACCCAATCCGACCCCAGACGGCATGAGTAGGGATGTCAATGGGTGAACGGACCGATCCCAATCCGACCCCAGACGGCATGATCCATATGACGGATCATTGGTTTGAGTATCGTATTTATTGATTTGTCGTTCAATAACTTGTTAATGAGCTAGTTTTAAATCGATTCAAAATCACAAATTAAATTATCAAATCTAGTTACGGTGCTTGTCGGTTTTGGTCCGGTTCGGTTCCGGACCGCTTAAACCCATAGTTAACCAATCAATGGATCGGATAATCATTTAGCGGTTAACATCCCTAGGCATGAGCATGACTGCCATGACATGAGTATGGTCGATTTGTCGTTCACAAAAAAGAGGGAAACAAATAAATTCAAATAAATCCAAAACCAATTTAATCAAGCGGCACTCTCGCCAAATTCGAGCTTCTCTCCGCCATGCACACTCACCGGCACATTCTTCGAATGATTTCTAGAAAAATCTGATTGCCGACGTCACTGCCCTAGTTCTTCTTCTCTAAGTGCGATTATCCAAGCTAATAATCCTTATTTAGTTTGATTATATTACTATTTTTTGTGAATGTTCTTATTAGATTGAGGACGAGTTTGATTTATTCTCCCGACTCGACTCGTGCTTGTGTGCGTGGATCTTAAGGACTGTGTTCGTCTTACACGCAGCAGTTTCTCTCGGAGAGGATGAGTAATGTTGCGACAGCCGGTCAATTGCCTAATCTTCACTATGGTGGTGTAGCTGCCGGAGGAGTCTCGAAGACCAAATTGAAGCGGAAAACTCCCTCGGAGTTGATGGTAACGATTCCAGGCCTACATCTTGCAATGCCGACTTTTTATTTTTTCTTAAATAAATTTATATGATCTTGTTAATTCGACACAAGTCATTCAAGATAGTGACTTTATTTATTAAATATCTTTTATTTTCTTTTTCATGCGATGCCAATCTTCACATTCCTCATTTTCCATTAGACGCTTCACCGTCACTGGTGGTGGTGCCCTTGAGGTGCTGAGAGAATATAATCCACCAATTGCTGTTTAGACTTTGGAGGCCGAATTGAGATAGAGAATACACTATTATAATATTATTTGATGTCATGAAAATAAAAGTAAATTTATAACTAACATCTTTTGTATAATGATGATTGTAGAAATTATAGATAATTATATATGTTCTGTATATTTAAATTAAATGAATTATGGTGTAATAAAAATTAGTGCTTCAAGATCTAATTTTTGGACCCAATTTTCTTCTGATTTTGTCTGAGAGAATATAATCCACCAATTGCTGTTTAGACTTTGGAGGCCGAATTGAGATAGAGAATACACTATATATATGAAAATGTGGTGTAATAATTAGTGCTTCAAATTTTTCTTCTGATTTTTGTCATTAATTGGATAGGAGTTTGGCACCGAGCTTCAATGTTATTCCATTCCATACACCTGTCTTGGCACTGTGTGTGTTTCTACACATACCCATGATAGGCCTTTAGGATTGCTATTCTAGTGAATCTAAAGGTCATGCATCCATTTGTCAGCAAACAAACAGTGGTAGCATGCTGTTGGCTATGTTACGAAGTAACAAAAGAGGAGAGCTCAATCTCTAATCATTGGCGATGTCTTTGTACTCATCATAGGTTACTCTGCTACTCACGTACACTGGAATATTCCCAAAGAAATGATCCTACGTTTTACCAATTTCTACAGCTATATTTCACAAGATATGCACAATGACTAGCTATGATCTCTAACAGAATATACTTTTCCTTTACTCGACAGGGGGAACTACTGAAGAAAAAGAATTTACCAGAGGGTTCAGATGAGTCCCCATCTTTTACTGGTTTAATGAGGTAGATTCATTCCCATATGGCCATATTTTTCTTTATGACTTTAGATGCATGCTTCTTTAAGTCATTTCTTTCTTTCTTTCAGGAATGCTGATGGAGCAGTTTCTGGGACCAACAAATCTGATTCATTGAAAGCAGTAAGATTCAGAAGGATGGATGAACACTATCCAGTCACTAAAACCATCAGAGCTCTTTCTGAGGTATTTCCCAAGTCCTACAAGGACCAGCAGGGTAAAGAGCAGCTCATTTAAGTGGAAAAGATTCAACGTTAGAGGAAGCCCCTTTTTAAGGCCGTTACCGAGTCCTAACATTTTCATTCTTTACGTCCTAGTAGGCTTTTTTGCAGAAAGGAAAATCCCAAGGTGGCAAGGTTACAAGACTTAAGTCTAGGTCAAATTTTTGATTGCTTTTACTGATATCATACACCCCTTAATTTACTATGAGATGGTAGGTAGCAGTATCGGCCTAGTTCTGCTTTAGATATTCTCTGGACATCTGCAGGAAATATTCCTAGCAAGTGTGTTGGACCGTTGGTAGCATGAAGAATTCAAGTCTCACACTGGACTCAAGTGATAGACATGGAATGCAAAACTCATGGTACAAATTATTCTGAGTGAGTGTGTCTTTGCTTTGTAATTGAGCATGTTTGTTTCTGCATGTACACTTGGAAGTTTGGAAGGTTCTGTTGCGTCAGAAGGTGGCAACAACACTTCAAGACAAATTAACCACTCATCTGAAAAATGCTACTAATACTTTAAAGTGTTCGGGAGTTATCCCTTGGTTGTGGAATGATATACAATTCCTCATCCGTGGACATGGTATTTTTATTTGCCATAGCTTCTCTTGACCAGAAAAGGACTCTTTGAAGTCTAAAATGTGAAGTGCTCTTCTTGTCTTCAGGGTAAAGCTTTAAAAGGACTGGTTTCATGTGAACCTCATGCTGCTTCAGCTCCACTTGCTCAGCCTATGCATAGATCAGGTAATATTGCGCAGCAACGCCTTTCAGAAATCCATATACCTGGGCTGAAGATTCCGCTAGATTTGACCCTAAAAACTACTATGCGTTTGCTGTCATCATCTGTGAACTGGTAAGTGCAGAAATAAATTTCTTGATTTGCCAAGGGCTACTATCATTTACATATTGTAAAGTAGAGAAACCAAATCAGTTACAATCAAAATCTTCTTGTACATTAGTATATACAGGGCATAGTTGACTTCTGGTTTTCTTTTTTGGCCAGTTAGTACAGAAATTTTAAAGGCCGCGTCGCGGTGAACTCGAACTTGAGACCTTTGTCCTTAGACATTAATCACTCCACCACTAGGCCACACGCACACGACTTGTGGTTTTCTGCTGTTTCTTGTGACACCTGTACCTGTTTTGTTCAGTCATTGGTCAATAAAGTGACTTCTCTCATTGTTGAAGCCAGTCATTCATGCTCTGTGGAGTAAATGAACATATATACACGGCAGACTATTATTTTCAAACATTCATTTAGGACCATTTTTACTATATTAGAAATTATGTGTCCACCAGATCACTATTGCACACATTGGTCTTCAATAATTAAGGTAGGAGCAGAGATGTATTATCTATCAGCTGCTTGTGCTTCTTTTCTTCCCTATGATACTGTAGACAATTAAAAATTGTTAGCAAATGAGATCGCGCCATGTGTAAATTACAAATTAAATAATTAATTATATTTCTATTTTATTAATGGAATTTATTCCAAAATTAAATAGATATGTGATTAATATTTAATTTTGTCGACAAATAAGAGAATGACATGTGGCAACGATATCGGAGAGGAATAATAACTCAAATTGTGCCAAATGAGCCATAAAAAGCCCATAAGCTTAAGCCCAAGCTCAAGCCCATAAGTTCAAGCCCATAAGCTCAAGCCCAAGCTCAAACCCATAAGCTCAAGCCCAAGCTCAAACCCATAAGCTCAAGCCCATGGTTTGGTAGTCCAAAGGCCCATAAGCCCAAGCCCAAACAAAAGGCCCATAAGCCCAAGTACTAAGCCCACAAGCCCATTAGCCTAAATCTATAAATAGGGGTGTTGGGCTTCATAATGAAAGAGAAGAAGTGAAGTGAAGAAATCGAAGATTTGAAGAGTCCAAGACACTCGAAGAATCATCTCACAAGCATTCTCCGACATTCAAAGTCTTCTTCAAGCATTCGCGTTCTTCGCAAATCATCGCGTTCATCCTCCAAATCATTCCAAAGTTGAAGATCTTCGAGGCGTTCTTCAACATTTCAATCAACCGACGTCGATTCGAAAACAAGATCAAGTCCTTGATCAACGTCGTCAAGTTCAACCTTCAAGTTCAAAGAGATCAAGGAACTACATCCCTCCAAACAACTTGAAGAAAATTCGAAGATCGTTCAAGAAATCCACATCGAAGAGAAGAATCAGAGGATAACTAAAAGATCGGATCCACTCAAATTCATCAAATCCAAATTCAAATTATTTTTGTATATAATTTTGTATTTATAAAAATTTAAATACAAAAATTTGTGTTACAGATACTTCCATTAGTTAAAGGCAAATACGAAGCGAGTGTTGACGATGGTGGAAAAGAGGAGTTTGTATTATTATTTGCTATCCAAAAAGGGGAAGTTGTCTGTGGGATTCTTTTTCTATAAGTTGTACTTTTTCATAATATATATATCCTCTACACAGTACACCCAAAACATTCAAATCTTAGCTGAAATTTTCACTGGGGATCGATGTATCCAACTTGAAAAGCTGATCAATATACTAAATGGTCGTACAGGTTTCACATATTAATTAATTGTGCCACTTTGAACGACTTGGGTCTATTTTCACATGAGGGTTTTCAAAGCCAAAGTATGACCACGGCACACCTTACTTGCGCCAGCCAAATCACAAGGCATGGGGTTTTTCATTCTTGAGTGCATCCCCAATCCAGTCTATCCCATGTAGTTATATCAGCATTGACAACAGCAGTTGGAGGTATTTTGGTTAAGATTCTTTATCCCTAGTTATTTATTCTCCTATTCCTTTTCGCCCCTTTTAATAAGGTTATCATTTCTAGAGGGCAATTGGACTTCCTAAGTAAACGGCAACAGGCATGGGAGGATTCATTTCAAAATCTCTACTATATGTTGCGGAAGAAATTGTGTAAATTTTTTTATGGTAATTATCTTTTTTCATATACTTTTTGTATCCGACTGTCTGGTGAATCATCGGTCTGAATTCTGCTGCTCTAATCTGAACCCAGCTATTATTTATTGGATGAAAATTATTATTATCTATGAATTGCATTCATACCTAAACCATCAATCAGAGTGTTCAGGCTCTCAAAGTTGTCTTCTCTTGCAACGGTAGTGGCACGTATGATGGATAGGGCCATCATTTTTAATTGAGAAAGCAATAGTACTAGTTATCACAGTATCCTGATCTTGCTTAATCATGATGTTTCTCTATTCTAGGCATTAGTAGTAGGGATTTGCTATGCCTTCTCAATGAAAATTTATTTGTTTGCCCCCTGGACATTTGCAGTGTGCACAGTGCACTTTGTAGCTATGTTTACCATATCCGATGGCCCAAATAAAACTAAGTATTTTTGCTATGCCTATTTGTCACAATCAGCAAGAAATCTGAGGTCACTTCTGAAAGAACATGTAAGTATTTTATTCTTCTTATGCTATATGAAGTTTGTTACAATTTGTAATTGATTGGATCTACCTATTTCTTTGTGTGCCCATTCACTTTATCATCGTGCTGGTTAGCAATTGATAGGATATGGCCCAACCTCTCAGGCCCACTAGTAAGCCCAAACGAGCTGGGTCTAACCTAATGTTGCCCTACTCGGTTACGCCCGAATGACAGCCCCCAAACCCTAATTAAAGGCGGAGTCAAGGGCACGATAATGGGGTAACGGTGGAAATCATGGGCAATTATGGTGGAGATCATGGTCAGTTATAGGAAGATCATGAGCCCGCCAATCAAGGGATTCGTGACAAGGTTTACGTTTATGTATAAATAGGAGTTAGATTGAAGGTAAAAGGGTTAGCAAATTACTGAATACTAGAGCTCTTTGAGATACTCATTGTAAGACAATTATAGTGAACATCTTGAGGACCATCACCTCCGTGGACGTAGATCTTTCTTTTGATCGAACCATGTTAAAACTCCCGTGTTTTATCGATTTCTCTAAATCTTCGCACCTACGCATACGCATTTATCATTGGCGCCGCCTGTGGGAACACTCTTGAACAAAAGTTGTGTTTTCTACAATCTAATGGCAAGGACACGCAAACGCTTAGATCGCGGCGATGTCGGTAACAACTAGTGCAGAGGACGATCGGTGGTCACACAATACTGTGGAAAAGGGATTGCGGACGCCACCGCGGTCACACACCGAGGGCTACATGGAGAATGCTTCCATACACCGGGATCGCCGCCCAACGAAGAGGAAGATGCCGACCTCGATGGGTGAATGCGAGGTTCACCGCCCCACGAGGTCCTCGGTCGGCGGTGTCCGAGTTCCTCAACGCCAACCTCAACCAATTCCGAGTTTCCTCAACCGGAGGACAAATGGGCGGGCCTCAAGAGTGCCCGAAGTGGTGATTACTGCAATCGAGGTCGCTCACCCTCCGAAATAACCAACGCTCACCGTGGCACAACGACCGCCCCAATACCCGGGTTCATTCACTGCATCTCCGCGGCCGCTTCTCCACCTCTACGTGATACCCATGTGAATGGACGGGAAAGAAGGAGGAAAGGCGAAGTCGAACCCCTGAGAGGACGATGACGCCGCTATCGATCTCCCACTCCTCCGGAGAGGATGGTAACGAGCTCCCGGATTCGACCCGCACGACGAATTATCTCTCCTTTTCGAGGGAGATTCGATATACGCCACAGCCGATACTGGGCCCGAATATCGCCGCATACGATGGCCTTGGAGATCCTTCTGACTTCCTATTTGCCTATACCACCAACATGGCAAACCAAGGGATGGAAGATTTTCATATGTGTAAGGTCTTTCCCGAGGTGCTGATCTCCAACGCTCGACGTTGGTTCACCTCGCTTCGCCAGAACAACATCCATTGCTTCAAAGACCTCATGGATCAGTTCAAATGGCGTTTTTACCAAAAGATGCCGCCTCAACAACCTTTATCCGATCTGCTATAATCCGCCAGGCTGGACGAGACGATGTCGAATTTCGTCTCAAGATTCATCATGGAATCCCTTAAAATAGATGAGAGTAACGATCTCACATCATCAACGATTCAAGAACGGGATCCGACCGGTGCTCGAATAAAGAGATCACCCGCGAACACCGAAGACGACTAGTCGCTTTGGACCTTGGTTGACAACTTTGTCAAAGGGACGAGTCGGACCGAAGAGAGAGATTTGGGATGAACAATGATTGAAAGAAGGAAGCCGGAGGATCGGGTCGAGATGTCAACGCAGCAAGCGCTCGAAAAAGAATCAAAAGGGCCAAGAGAATCAAGGCTGGGACCTCGGCCAAACCCTGGTAATAGCGAGCGCCCTCTATTCAAATCCAGGGCGGAAATATTTGAGCTTCACAATGAGCTTTTTCCAAAACCTCCTCCTATGAAAGGAGGATCCAAAAAAAAGTCAACGAGAAAGTATTGTGACTACCACCAGGGGTACGGTCACGATACAGAAGATTGCAAGTCCTTGAGCTCACAGATTGACGAGCTCGTCAAGGAAGGAGCGCTGAAGAAGTACATCGGCCGACCTGGGCCGGGTAATAAAAAGCGCAGAGGGAAAAATGGAGGTGGTAACAACTGCGGACCGACCTCAACGGCAGCCCGACCTGAAGATGACGAGGACGAAGGTCCCAATGCAATGGAGCAGGTCTATGCTATAACCGGACTGCCAGTTGGTACGACGAGGTCGTCACTTAGAAATGAAACTCTGAGGTCGACCCAGGAGCCGAAAAATAAGCGACTCCGGGATGGAGAGAACATCGTGTTCTCCAAAGACGACCCAGTACCCAAGATCATGCCTCACCAGGACGCCATTACTATACAAGCCGTGGTGGGCAACAAGAATGTACATCGGGTCTACATTGACATCGGAGCCTCCGTTAGCATCATATTCCGAGCTGCTGGATAAACTTGATGTCGGAGGAATTAGTACACCCCGCACCTTCCCGCCATGAGCTTTACTCAAGAGGCGGTTCAACCCGAAGGTGTCATTACCCTTCCGGTTATCGTAGACGTGCTCCTGTGTCGGTTACAAGGCCATTCAATTTTTCCCGGTCCGGCTCCTCTCCATACAACATTATCCCGGAAGAGATGGGTCAGATGCAACTAGGGCCGCTCGCTCCGTGTACCACCTCACCATTAAGATACCCACCGGGTGGAGTGTTAAGATTCGGGGTGACCAAACGGCAGCTAAAGAAAACGAGTCTCAACCCAAGATGCAGCCTTACCTCAAAGCCTAGCAATTACGAACCCTCGAAGTTGCCACCCTGGATGATCTCGACCGAAAATCTTCAGCTATACGACGACGACCCTTCCAAAGTTGTCAAGGTTGGCACCCAAGGTTCACCAATATTCGCCAACAGTCATGCACTTCTAAGGGAATATAGAGATGTATTTGCATGGTCTCCATCGATATGACGGGGTCTCGTCCGAGCTCATAACTCATCGCCTCAACATCGATCCCGCTACTAAACTAGTTAGGCGTAAGAAGAGAAGTTTTGCCGCGGAGCGCAGCCAGTCATAAGAGACGAGGTAACCCAACCTGTGAGGCTAAAATCTCAGACGAGGTTAAATACCCAACCCGGATGGCTAATCCGTTGTAGTTCAAAGCCGTGAGGGACGGCATGTGTGTCGACTATACCGACCTCAATAAACACCGCCCAAAGGATCAGTACCCTCCCCGACATCGACAAGAAGGTGGAGGCATTGGTGGGGCATGAGATCTTCGCTTGATTTATACAAGGATACCACCCAGTCCGATGAGCCGGAAGACGTCCAAAAAAATGTTCATTATCGACTTGGTGTCTTCGCCACCGGAAGATGCCTTCGGTCTCGAAAAACGGAGCTACCTACCAAAGGATGGTGGACGCGATCTTCAAAGATCACATAGTGGAAATTGTTGAGGTCTATGTCGACGATATAGTAGTCAAAAGCAAAAAGTCGAGAACTCGCGCCGTTGACCTCGAAACTATTCTTCACCTCCTCAGTCGGCCAACTTCAAGCTTAATCCCCGTAAGTGCACGTTCGTGGTGAAGACGGTAAATTTCGGGATGTCGGGTTTCTCGAAGGCCCGAAAGCCAATCCTACCAAGGTGAAAACGGTGCTCGACATGCAGTCCCTAGAACCATCCGTGAAATACACAAACTCACCGGATGCCCTGGCCACCCTCGCAGATTCCTATCTCGAGTGCCGAAGCAGCCTTCCTTCTTCAAGATCCCGAGAGAGCTCCAGATTTCACCGGCAAGAAGAACACTGTGTCGCCCAGCAATGAAGGAATATCTCGCCGACCGCCGACACTATCCGCCCAAAGCAAGGTGAAACTCTATCGTTATATCCGCCACCCGGACGAGGCAATCAAGCGGTACTAGTGTGAGATGAGACGGGACGGCAACTCCCATCTATCGCATCACCGGGCTCAAAGGACCGAGACGAGGTACACCGACCTCGAGAAGGTAGCTCGCCCCGTGAACGCTAAGCGACGCCCGCCTTACTTTCAAGCTCATTCCGTCTGTGTACTAACGGACTTACCTTTAAGACAAGTCTTATCAAAACCGAGTCATCTCGGGCGATAGCTAAGCTGGCACCTGGAGCTCGGCGAGCACGACATCTCATACTCCCCTGTGCCGGCCATAAAAGGCAAGCCCTTGCGATTTCCGTGGAGGTCAATTCACCGAGGTCGCTCTACCCCGAGGTCACTCCCACCTCACGGCGGAGGAACTGTCTCTTGCATCACCCCTGGTTGTTGGCGATGTATGTGGACGGAGCTTCATGCAAGACGGCAGTGAGCGGCATCCTCCTCCTCGGCCCGATAAGCAAGAAGTGACATACGCCTCCGGTTTACCTTCCCGACCACCAACAACGAAGTGGAGTACAAGACCGATCTCGTGACTCCGCCTTGCAAAGGAATCGAAAGTGGACAAAGTCCGATATTTGGAGATTCCTGTGTCGTGGTAAACCGTGTCTTAGGCACATACGAGGCTAAGGAGGATCGAATGAAGCGAAGACTTGAGAAGGCAAAAGAGACGCCGGCCTCATTCAGATACTTCAAGATAATCAAATCCCACGAGGAAAAACAACCGAGCCGACATCCTTAGTAAATTGGCTTCATCATCGCAAATCCGCCAAGAGAGGAAGTTCATTCCGTAAGCATTGAGGCACCCCACGTCGGCGTTATCTCGAGGTCGAACCAAACCGGACGACGCCCTAAAACATACCGGAAGTTGGCACACTACCTCGGGATCGGCTTGAGGCCAAAAGATAATGGTGAAATCCTGTAGTATCTTATGTATGAGGGCTCTCTACCTGAAGTCTTACCTTCAACCCCTCCGAGGTGCCTTGGGCCGTAAAGTTCGACTCACGTGCTTAATGAGATTCACAGAGGATCTTGCGGAAGCCACATCGCTCACGGGCTCTTTCAAAGAAGACGTTGAGGTCGGGATATTATCGCCCACCCTTATTCAAGATTCACCGAACTCGCAAAAAGTGTCCAAGTGCCGCCCACTCCACGGCCAAAAGCTACCCTGCATCGATCCGAAGTACCTGCAGAGCCCATGGCCTTTCATGTAGTGGGGATCGACATCGTAGGTCCGTTTCGACCGAGCACCGTGTCGCCTTCGATATTTAGTCGTAGCCATAGACTACTTCACAAATGGGTCAAGCCGAGCCACTTTCGAACCTCACGAGCAAAAGGATTCAAACCTTCGATGGAAGTATATAGTCTCGCCGCTTCGCATACCGCACATCTCGGTCTCGGACAACGGTACCCAATTCGTCGACAAAATTTCAAGGTGGTGCAAAGAGCTCCATATCGATCAACGCTTCACCCGGCCGCACACCCGCAAGCCAATGGTCGACCGAGGGTGACGAACCGCACGATTATACAAGGATTAAAGAAGAGGCTGACCGAGCTAAAGGCGATTGGGTGAAAACCTTCCCAAGTCCTCTCGGTCCTACTGTAATCGACACCTCGGACTTCGCACGGAGAAACACCTTTCAGCTTGGTCTATGGAACTGAGGCCGTCATACCGGCTGAAATCGGCGCACCGAGCCCACGCACTCTTCACTTTGACCCAGATGGGAACGAGGACGACCTGCGAACCAACCTTGATGCTCTCGAAGAAAAACGCGAACTCGCCTTCATAAACGAAGCCAAGTATAAGGGCCAGGTCGCACGGTATTACAACAAAAGGGTCAAAGCCTCCGCACTGCAAGTAGGCGACCTCGTCCTACGAAATAATGAAGCCAGCAGAGCCGAACGCCTTAACAAGTTGGATCCGACATGGAAGGCCCATACCGCGCTCACGAGACCTCGGCAAGGGGCCTACAAACTATCTCACCTATCCGGTGCGCTTATCCCGAACTCGGCATATTTCTCATTTAAGGAGGTACTTTACATAGCTTCGATTTCGGATCGCCTTATGTTAGTCTCCTTACTTGCTTTGCAAGTGCGATGTTATATACTTGTTGAATAAAATATTTATTTTTCTAATGAGTATTCCATTTTATTGATATGCGAACATCTATTCGATATACCGCATTTAAACCTTCACGGGGACGCCTCACGAAGATGAATAACCCACTAAGTAGGGTACTAAGCTAAGCGCTACCGCACTCAGAGATTACTCATTAAATTGAACGTCTCAAGCAACGCATACTGTGACTACTCATTAATTTGGAAGTCTACATGCACGCATACAGATTACTCATTAAATCGAAAATCTACATGTAAAAGACATCCAGTTGGATCTCACCAAATTATGCCTATACAAGATAAATACATTTACGACCAAATGAAGTCCTAAGCTATGTTTATACCCCTCAAGAGGAAAAACGACACTTCAAACGAGTCTAAATACATTTATACCTACATACAAAGTCCGCACTATAAACAAACTCATTCGGCTTCCGGCCCGCCGAGACTCACCGGCCGAGATAGTTCAACAAAATCCCTGTGTCGGCGATGAATACCGGAATGAACTCGGTGCCTCCACCCAATCTATGAGGACGACACCACCCTCCTCGCTCCGGCTGCATCTCGACCCGACGCGGGCGGATTCCGCCCCGGGGGATGCGATCCTGTACCCGAGGCCACACCTCGACCCCGTGAGCCTGACGCCGGGCGTGACCATGCCTCGCCCCGAATTATCGCCCTTCCACGCCGACCGCCGCCGCCGCGCCGCCCGACCGCCGAGCGCTATTCTCTAAACGCCTCTTCAGTGGACCCATTAGACGAGCACTTCGCGTGATCAAGATAGCCGCCTCCTCTTCGTGCTCTTCAATTATTGGACCGGCGGCGTCTTGTAGACGCTACCGCGGATCGGGCATCGCGCTGCTTATAATCCGATCTCGTACATCTGCATGTATTTCGTGATGAGTCGAGGCGCCTTTAAACTTCGCTATTCGGCCCTCCTCATCCTCGCACCATGCCCTCCGCCAACAAGCTCAACTCGATCGTCGGCCAGATATGGTAGTTCCACCATCCGACGGATTACCTTCTCATACTGCATGCTCTTCCGAGATCCGAGCAGCTCCTCGTTGTCACCGAGCCGCCTCGCATTGCATCACCGTCCTCGATCACATCTCAGAGATAAATCCCCCGGACTTCGAGTTGTGTAATCCTTAACTTTAACGCCTCATTCTCGCAGGAGGCGGGCCACTTCATGATCACCTCATGCAACTTCGCTTTGGCCGACGATGCCGAGCCGACATCCATGCCGGCGTAACTCGAGTCATTTCGGCGGACCGACTCTCCAAAGGCCACCTCTTCATCCTTCTCGGCTAGAGCACTTTGACTTCTTTTCACTTTGTTAGTAACTCATGATCGAGTCCAAGTATTGAGACGTGAAATGCTAGAAATAAAACAACACAAAGGCATTTTTAACAAGATATGTCTGTTATTCAAAATGGAAGTTTGACAACACAGGTCCTATCGACCCCGCAAATCAGCCTTATTACATTCGGTCCATCGACCGTGCTCATTCCGGACTCACCGACCTCCTCGCCGCGCCGCTTGTCATTGTCCTCCAAGTGCCGATCTTCTGGAAGGATGTCCGAGCTCGGTCCCGCCGCCTCGGTTTCGGCTCTCAACTCAAAGAAGGAATGCTTCAAGCTCCACTCTTCATCTTCCTTACATCGAGTTACTGACCGCCGCCGTGAGCGAGGCGTAAGATGCCAAGGCATCCACCACGGGAAGGAGGTCGCCCAGCCGATTATGCGGGCATAATTCATGCATACCTCCCGAGGTGCGACCTCAACCCAACCGTCTTGGGCCTTGTCAAAATCGGTCTCTCGCCGCCAGCCTTCTGGGTGGGCGATATCACTGCGGCCTCATCACACCGCCAGTCGGAGATGAAGGAGGAAAACTCCGACTCGATAAGCTCGGCGAAGGCCCTCAAGATAGGTCCTCGCCTCGCCAAGAAGGCGGTTGTCTGCTGCCGCCTTCTTCTCCGCCTCGGCAGCCTCCTCCCGAGCGCTCCACTCGGCACGGGCCACTGCAGGCCCGGTCCTTCTTGCGGCGCCTCGGCGGCCGTCTTGCCACTCGGCGTTCGCCTTTGCAAGTTCGGCGTCCGCCTGGCGGCGGCCCAAAGACGGATTCAAGGCGAACCGAGCGCCAAGAAGGCCGCCTTCTCTCCATGGCCTCAGATTGAGGCGCCTCAACAACAAGACCGCCATGCGGTGCATCTCACCGCCATCGAGGCCGATCCCGAATATAGAACAATCAAGAACACGTAACGACAAAATTACAAGGAGAAGAGTAGCGACTTATACCTTTGGGAAGGATAAAAGAGTGCCGGAAGCCGGCACCTCGGTGGATCGCCATGGACCTCGATCTCCGGTCGGACTCGAGGTTGCTCGAGGCGGCCAAGAAGTCCTCGGGCGCCCACCACCACGGTCTGCCGGGTGGACTCGTCGCCTCGCCTTCTTCCTCGCGGGCCCTTCGATCGATGGTGCAGGCGTCGAGCCCGCAATATCGACTTCTCGCTAGGGTCAATCTTCACCGATATGAATAAGAATGTCGTTAGCACAACGAAATCGACAAGTGGAAAGGATAAAGATAAGAAGGTTGCCTCACCCAAATCGACTCGATAATGGAGCCTCGACCTATAAACACTCACCCAAAGATTGTTCAAGTCATCCTCGGTATAATTAATTGAGAGGATCTCACCCATATCGCTCAACATCTTCTCCATAGGGCCTGGGGATTGATTTCACATCCTTCATCGCCCGAGGCCCCATTCATACCTCGGATACCCTCACCAGAAGAAGTATCTATTTTGCCTGGGATACCTTCGAGGGAAGTTATCTTAAACTTCGACGAGGTGATGATAATACACCCTCCTATAGACTTGATGCTAAAACGCATCAAGATTTCAAAAGAAAACTCCTCGCCTATGCCATAACAGGCCAGCCCTAGCCCAACCGCCGACCTAATAGAATTCGAGGTCAATTGGCATATGGGGATCCGAAAATACTCTTGAAGGCTAAGGAAAATAGGGGCAAAAGGAAACCTAAGCCCAGCTATTAAACTATCTACAAAAATGGTAATAAACCCCTCCGGAGGGGCCATCGCCCTATCATTGGGTTTCGGCAGGCACCACCATGCATCCTCTGGGATGTGGTATTTCTCCGCAACCTCCAAGAGCTCCTCTGTCGTTAAAGTTGATCTCGCCGCACCAATCCTGATGCCATCCCATACCGATGACACCGGTGAAACCCTAGAACTAAGTCCTATAGATTTACCTAGGCGGTTGTGGCATATATAATCCCTCACATCGGAATCTGGGCGGCCAGAACCCGAAACCGAACCAGAGTTATCAGAGCGAGAAGAGGAATGAGAAGATGAAGAATACATACTTACTTTTTCTGGAGCGAGATATCCGATTTCTTCAACAAAGTTTGAAAGAGGAATTGGGAATTTCTACAGGTATGCTCTCTGGAATAAAACGTCGAAGAAGAAAGTGAACAGTTGCCTCTTTTGGACCTATTTATAGGGCAAATGGCGCCTAAAATCTGCGCTTCGCTTATCACACGTGCTCATCTACGATTGGATGTGTGATCGACGCGCCACGCCGCTCGAAGCGTCCAACTACCACCTGGCGCGTATGACGTACTCTATGGAAGACAGACCGCCAGTCTGATCACGTAATGATTACATTGAGCTCGGACATCGGACTACGCCCATGTCCTCCTCAGACCGGCAGGGGTCTTTCAGGTCGGACCTCGACGTCCTCCTGACATCGGACCTCGACGTCCGCCAGTCTGATCACGTAATGATTACATTGAGCTCGGACATCGGACTACGCCCATGTCCTCCTCAGACCAGCAGAAGTCTTTCAGGTCGGACCTCGACGTCCTCCAAAAAGGCAGGAGCCATACAGGTCGCACTCGTCTTTCAAGCGCCCACCCAAATCGACCTCGGCCTCGTCAACCAACGACGCCCTACAAGAGTTTCTCCTTCGGTTCGGACCTCGACGCCCTCCATGAAAGCGGGCCGATTCAGATCAAACCTCGGTATACAAGATTCGTGTCAAAATTCCGCTTCTTGCAAAGAAGAGACAAGAATCTTCAACGAAAACTTCACCAACAACATCCCGCCCGGCAAAGCACATTCTCCGCTTCACCTCGGCAAGGCTATTCCTCGACTTTTCTGGGGCTATGATAGGATATGACCCAACCTCTCAGGCCCACTAGCAGGCCCAAACGAGCTGGGCCTAACCTAATGTTGCCCTACTCGGTTACGCCCGAATGGCAGCCCCCAAACTCTAATTAAAGGCGGAGTCAAGGGCACGATAATGGGGTAACGGTGGAAATCATGGGCAATTATGGTGGAGATCATGGTCAGTTATAGGAAGATCATGAGCCCGCCAATCAAGGGATTCATGACAAGGTTTACGTTTATGTATAAATAGGAGTTAGATTGAAGGTAAAAGGGTTAGCAAATTACTGAATACTAGAGCTCTTTGAGATACTCATTGTAAGACAATTATAGTGAACATCTTGAGGACCATCACCTCCGTGGACGTAGATCTTTCTTTTGATCGAACCACGTTAAAACTCCTGTGTTCTTTACTGATTTCTCTAAATCTTTCGTACCTACATACACAGATTTATCAGCAATAAAAAAGTTTTTTCTTTGAACCCTGTGCTTTTGCAGGATGTTTCATTTTCTATGCCTCTTTGTCACTAAGTGGACGAGGTTACTACAGAAGACCTAGTTGCACTTTCACAAATTGAAAAAAACAACCTTGGAAAGGTTTGAAATCTGTCTAGTTTCTCTTGATGGTATCAAGTCAAACAGGGGATATGAGGTATAGGATAAATTATTTATTATCACGAGAGTCAATTTTGTTTTTATTCATTGTTGAGGAATCTACAGCTGTTTACTTTGCTAGTGGCTTATCTTTCCAGTTGCATTGCTATCTGATCCAAGGTTGCTTGCTTTGAGAATCAAAATTTTCAGTTATCTCTGTTACTTATATTCTGTTTATTTTTGAAGAATGGTTGACTTGGATTCAGCAAACCGATTATGGTCTAGGCTTCTAGCTAATATAAATTTGATTCAACTGAATAATGCAGACCCGAGCTGTGGAGTCCCTTACTGGAGTTAATGCCCCACAATCTTTGTTAATGTTTGCTGGGGAGAATGTGCATGCTTTATATGATTTTCTGTTAGATTATAGGTTGGTATCTGGAAGTTTTTGTTGATTTACTTCTTATTTGGTGAAGAAGAAAAAAAGCTGAAGTATATATTATGAAGTTTTATATGATTTTTTCAAATCATCTCAAATTTCTTCATTTCGTTGGTTCCAGATCCCTTTACACCCCTTTGATTGGTAGCGATATACCTGTTCTGTTTTCACCAGTTCTTTTTGAAAATGCTGCACTCTCTGCTCCTGAGGTGGGTTCTGTCTGTATGTTTCTCTAGAGCATGCATCATGAATAGGGCAATACCATTTTAATTGCAGTTGTTTGTCGGAATTGTTTGAAATGAAGAGTATGCCATGATAACTTCTAGCAATTAGTTATCAGTTGTATTCAGTTTCTTCATATGGATCATTGTACCTCTTGGTTTCCACTTCAAATTTTACCAGAAAAGAAGTTGAAAACAAAAATACATTGCATTATTTTTTGTACCTCACCATTTGCTGCACATGTTCTTACATTCTATCAATTTGTTTTCCTTCATTACCTTTGCAAAATTCAGCCTTATTAGTACTCTCATTTTCATTGTGCAGGTCAGATGCAAACAGGTTAGAAGGGTTGAACACATGACTTCCCAGCTAAAGGACTGTAATATGTTTAGTGAACCCACGAGAAGTTCATCTTCTGGCATCTGCTATAGTATTGAAATTAAGGATGCATATATTCCACCATGGGTAATTTCTGGAGTTTGCGATGCTATGCACTCTAATGGGGGTGACTTTCAAGCCAGGTATCTCAATCTCTTGTTTTTATCTGTTTGCCTGCCTAGTTAAACTCCTCTACAATTTTGATAGTTGCGTCTGCTGTCTTATTTTTTTTATTTTGATACATATGCAGCTTTGTGACGGAGTCCACACACACCTATTGGCTTGAACATTGGTCTAGAGACAGCGACTAACCCACCTCTGCAGCAAGCACCGATGGAAGAAAATGATCATTCTTTTGGTATTCCAAACACCACTCTTTCCCTTCGAAGCCATTCGGCCTTTTTGGAAGGACTCGAGTATGGTGATACTTCTTACACAGCCTTTCTATCACCGATCGATTAAGGATTTAGTATATAAGCTCTCTCAAACCTGAGTCTGGAGCGACTTGCTTGTAGATTTTGATCAATGACATTTTGTTCACCTCCTATTAAATCTAAAAATAATGGGAGTGATAATTATTTGTATGTTTTCCAGCGGAGATATTTAATTATCTCAACAACATTTTTTTTTGGGGTCAATTAAATACAAAAATTAAAGGTCGCGTTATGATGGATTCGAATCCGAGACCTTTGATCTTTGACATTAACCACTCTATCACTAAGGGGGTGTTTGACTAAGCTTATTTTAAAGAGCTTATAAGCTCCAAGAGCTTATAAGATGTTTCAAGAGCTTATAAGAAGTAATGTTTCAAGAACTTATAAGTTGTTAAAGTGTTCGGATAATTGATCTTATAAGTTAGAAAAAGAATTGTGAGTTAAAGAGATAAAGTTGACGAGAAATGAAGTTGGTAGTGTATATGTAGGAAAAACGAACTATAATAAGATTATTTTGGTAAATTCATGATTGCTTATAACCTTATGAAAAAATAAGTTGGGTTTGAGCAACTTATTTTTAGGGGAGCTTATAAGCTGTTGGAGTTTATTTTCACAGCTTATATGTTGTTTAGGAGCTTATTTTGCCAAACATTTTGCAACAGTTTATAAGCTTCTAAACAGCTTATAAGCTATTTTAAAGAGCTTATAAGCTCAGTCAAACATCCTCTATGTCAAAACACACACCTCAACAACACTTTTAAGTGTGACAGAAGGTAATGAAATGAAACTGATCATCTCGACTGGTTTTTGGTTTTGGCGCTATAATGTACCCCACTTATTATTTTATCTGAGTAATCTGTGTACACTTAAATCAGAATTTTGCTAACGAATGAAAATAAGAAAGCCAAGTTATGATTGGCTAGAAATTATAACAGTCTTGCTATTGTGAACATGAATGTTTTCGCCTTCATGTTTAAATCATAGTTTTCTACTATCAATGCACTGAGCGTGTGTTTGGTTTGCAGTAAGATTTATATGGATGCAATTCACGGAGTTTCGAAGTCAACTACTCAAATTCATCCAATCCTAGTTAGTAAGTTGGGTTAGATTTTTGATGATGTGTAGTGTAGTTAAGTTAGGTCAATGTGTGCACCATTCAATAATTTGGTTATATTTTTATTCAATTGACAGAGATATAACAAAATTAGTAACTTAAATGAATTTACTAAAATCCAGAACATTAGAAAATGTTTGGTTCTTATTGGCTATTAAGCCTAATTAATATAGATTGTTATCTAAGAAAATAGTTGAGAATGTTGTGTTATGCCATGCATAAAAGGTTGAAATAAAATAAGTAGATCTATCGATCAGTAAGATTAACGGGAGAGGCTATGTAAAAGAAAAATCTAATCAAAGAGAGGAAAAGAAGGGGGAAAATCGTTTATTGAACAAACAATAAAATTGAGAGTTCATCCATAAAGGCGATATATACAGAAGAGAAGCAGCTAAGAGACACGCCTTTGCTAAGGACGGACAATTTTCATATATTTGGCAACTGACCACATCACTAAATCAAAGAATGCAAGTGCAAACAATAGCTATCAAGAACTCAATCAATCCAGTTGCAACTAGGACCTCAAGAAAAAAACAATGGTGTTTCATATCCATTTTGATGATCACAGTATGATCACAGAGTGCTCCGTATAGGTTTCATGTGTTTGTAATGAATTGATGCCTCCATAACCCCACACGAGGGCTTCGGTCTAAAAGCACTAACAAGCCAATGTTGTTGGCTGATAAACCGAACATGTACCTGAGAACATAAGAGCAACTTTCATAAACACTCTGCAGAATTAAGCGCAACAAACTTTTTGGAGATTCTTTCTCCTACATTTTGAGGGAGAAGGTGCTTAGTATTCTGACACTATTAGCAATTAGGAGTTCTTAGTCCGGTTAGCTTAGAATTAAAAGCTCTATTTTCAGAGGTTGTCTTTGAGTATACAGGTTCTTAATGTCAGAGGTGAAGCAAATAACTTCAATGGATACAAGGATCTTATATAAAGAGAAAAGTGGCCTTTAAGCAGTAACATTAAAAACAGCAAATGACAAAAAGCAACAACTCAGTCAGAGTTTGATGGATATGGGCTTACCTGGCTCTTCGTCCTCTTTTCCTCCAGCTAAAAATAGGAACAATCCACTGAAAAGGAAAGGGGGTGAAAAAATTGTCAGCAGTTAATGAAATAACATATCCTTGGGACGAGAAGAGAATCTAATGTTCATAAGACAAGGCAATCAATAATCACTACACCAATGAATGGATTTGAAACTTCTCAACATGGTCCAAAGAAATATAGAAGATTGGCTTTTTACGAAAACAGTTTGTGAACTCCTTTATTCATCAATCTGTTGTAAAATATCCGACAACTGGGAGCTGTATAACAAGACACCGATGAGATGAGACCAAGGAGAGCAATATGATAACAACAAATAAACGAGAAAGTAATATTTTCTTTGATAATTGCCCCAACAATTGAAAACTCAAAAAGCATGATATCAACCGGTAAGGCTCAACTAAGATAATTTTTTAGTAAAGAGCAAAAATATATAGTATATACTGCACCACTAATAGGGCAGATTTGTAGTAAAGGGCATGATGAAAGTCTACATTCTCTCAGAGGGATAGGGCATATCTAGTCTCTGCCTTATCCTGAAGAACAAAGTACATCCAGATTATCAATCTACTATCTGAATAAATGTATATTTAATCAATGGGGTAACAAAAGACAATGCAGCATAGCACAAAACTGGAAGATAGTCCCAGAACACAGAGTTACATTATGGAGAGAAATGAATGAACAGTCATACTTTAAGGTCAAAACAGAAATATTATTAAATCTTGTTATCAGCATTATTACCTTGAATATCGACATGAAGGTAAATTTAGTAGTCTCCGATTGCTTCCTCATGGGGGTACTCTTTGGAGACATTTCTTTGCATAAGTTCTGTGCTATCTCCTTCAACAGTACTACTTGTGCTTTCTCAGTTCCCATAGAGATAATTGCTTGTCTCATAGACTCTCTATCAGCCTCAAGAGAATGAAGTCTTGCATACAACTTTTGAATCTCCAGGTCTCTAGCACTGGAATAATTTATGTCCCTCGGGGTTCCTGTATATTCATCACCACCAACAACAAAAGAAGCATTGCAGTTCGTTGGTCGATTATTGCAAGGTCCCTGATGAACAGAATCAATTGTGTAAACTCTGTCGCACTCATCACCATATTCTGATACATCATCCGCCTTCCTAGGATTCTCCTCAATATAGGAAAATACTGACTTCTTGAAACTGCCGGCAAACCTTGGAGAATAATACCTGGAAAACTCTGGGCCCTTTTCTTTAGCCATTGTGAAAGGTGAATTCGGACCGTCAGCAGAGAACTTCCTGACGCTCACCGCCTTTGGAGAATGGCCAACTATTACTTTTTCAAGCACATTTTTTGAATTAACAAATTCACCATCAGGATAAATGGCTCTTGGACTTTTCTCCAATTGATTGATCCGACACTCCAAATCCTTTAATTGGTCATTAGAACGCGGAGTTTCCCCAAATGCATATTTTTCAATATCAGGAATTTCATCATCACCAATTGGATAAGCCTGTGATTCATTCAAATTGCACTTGAGAGGAGGGTACATTTCATTTACATAGTCAAATTGACCTTCCATGTCCTCAATCATGCTGTAATTCCGGCTCATAGCCTGGACAACTCCATCAACTTCAGTCTCTGAGAGCCCATAACTCATCATCCTGTGTCGATAGGCCTCAATCTCACATGCAAGTGACTGTATGGCCTCCTCCCTCTTATACAACATATCCTCCAATCCCAATGTCTCCTGCTGATCATGCGCCATTTTCTCTTCTGCAAACCTCTTAAACTGCCTTAATTCCATCTGAATCTCCGCCTTATCCTTCTGAAGCCTCAGAATCATTGAGAGTGCTTCATTGGCAGCAGTGGACGCAGCATTCCTCTCCTCCTCCAATTCAGAAATCAGGTCCTCAATGGTCTCCTGCTGGTTGATCACCATTTCACGGAGTGCTGTACATTCGTTTCCAATCTCTACACGGGCATTTTGGGGCACAACTACCCCTTGGCTGGAGAGGCAGGTTTCTTCCTCAAACTCATTACATTTGCGCTTCACAGCCTGAATACACGTCCCTGAAGGAGGCTTCTCCATCATCAAAGAGTCGTTGCAATCGCAGTCTCGGTCACAGCATTTTATCTCGCTGGCCGATGGGGGAGAATCCCCAGACTCCATTGACCACCAATACGGGTCTAGCCCTCAATTCTACCAGATTTCTACCATACTCGAGAATCGTATTCAAAGAAATCAAAACTCCAATACTTCCCTCGGTGAATACTCGGAAAACAAATAAAAAGCGACAAATTTCCAGTAGGTTACAAATAAAATTTCGGTTCATGGCTGCAAGACAGAAAACATGTATCGTTCGGATCAAAATATTATTTCCATGATCCCTAAAAATATATATTATCCCCACAGATTCCATATGAAGAATATATAGATAAAAAATGGCATAAATTCCGATCCCCCCCCAATAAGTTTCACATCTTTACGCGCAATCAAATATACGTATTTCAATTACGACGTGTGTGCATGTGTGATTTGGTTACCTAGCAGCTTGGTTCAAAACGAATGCCGCCAAACGAAGCACAAATCCTCCCAGGAAAATGCCTTCCATTGCGAGTTCTGCAAAATTATTAGCTCAGAGAAATTGGAGGTGGCTGCTAATTCAAATCCACAGACATTTTTCCCGGCAAAAAGTTGGAGATTGAGGTATAGAGACGGGAACAAAATTTGAGTAGAGAGGAATTCGCAGCCCTAAAATCGTCGAACGCTCTGTGCTTCTGGTATTTGTGCCAGATTAGCTTCGTTTTCCGTGGGAATCTGTAGAGAGAGAAAAGAGGATTAATCGCTGTTTGCTATTTTTAGAGAGAGAAAATCGAAACTGAGTAGGAGGGAGGGAAGGGTATTTTTGGAAAGGCCGGCGAGAGCCAAAAATCAACTTGAGCCGCGTAATGTTACCTTTTTGCCCTTCTAAGTTTAAACGTCAGTTCAACTTCATCCCTGTCCGATTACAATAGGTGAGCAAAACCGAATCCAAATCGAATAATCGAAGCATTTGATTGGTTTGGATCGATTTTAACAACTTCGGTTCGATTTGTATGCAAAAAATAAAAATCATAATTTTTTCGATTCGATTCAGTTTAGTAATCTGAAATTTCGGTTCGGACCGAACCGAAGTTTACATATATATATATATATTATTAAAATTATTAAAAGTTCGGTTAATCAAAAATCGAACTGAAATCGAAGTTTAAAATTCGTTCAGTTCGGTTCGATTTGAGTAAAAATTCGGTTCAGTTCGATTGAAATTTTTGAACGATTCGATTTTTTCGGTTTTGAATTTTTGGTTCGATTTTCAACCCCTAGCTGGACACCATCTCTCTCTCTCTCCTTCTCTTCGAATTTTTTCCTCTAGAAATAGATATAACGAAGATGCAAGTTACATTTTTTAACATCTCCGTTCTCAACTCACAAAACGTATGAACACATATTTTCCTTTATTTCCTTATTTTCCGACAATTTGACTACTAGTTTTGACTGTAATGAATGTATTATTTTTTTTTGGTAATTTAATACATTTAAAAAATTTTAAAAGTAATTAGGATAAAGATATAGAGGTGGTCTCGAATCAAAGGAGACCACCTTATTAATTAATTAGAATTAATTAATTAATTAAATAAATTTAATTAAAATTAATTAATTTAATAAACTTTAATTGTAAATTAATAAATATAATTTTAAATTAATATATCTTAATTTTGAATTTAACCACTAAACCCTAATTTTGAATTAATGAACACTAATTTGAATTAATAAACCCACACCTAATTAAAATAATAAACCCTAATTTTGTAATGAATGTATTATTTAGATATCTACTTGTGCTAACGTTTTCTTTAAAGTTAATAAACCCTAATTTTTTCTTTTCGTCCTATTTAAAATATCTCATTTTGAATTAATTTTTGAATTAATAAACCATAATTATGAATTAATAAATAAAATGTAATTAGGATAAAGATATAAATAGGTAAAGTGATAAAAAATGGATAGGATCCACACTTTTTGAAAGGATAATTATTTCTTAAAATAAAATGAGACATTTGTAATAGGATAACCAAAAGGAAAGTGAGATATTTTAAATGGGATATAAGGAGTAATAAATAAACCATAGGAATGTTGCTAAAGCCGGGAGACTTAGATCCTATTCCGACGGAAGGTGGACTAATAAGGGCATAATTGTAAATTACGGAAGGCGGGTCTGATTTAATTTAATTGGTGATTTTAATGTCATTTTCCCGGTGACAGCAAAAGGGGAGAAAAGGTTTAGTTAGCTTTATTAATAACAACACATAAAAGCGTTTGTGAATAGGGACCACGACTTTTGGTTCCTCTCCTTTTGTGTTCCCACATTTACGTACATTGAGACTTATCCAAATATTAATCGTCATAACTAATTATCAAAATGAGTTCATCGTTAGCGATATGGCATCTCTACCTAATCAATCCTCAAGGAATGAAATGGCATCTCGTTGTTTAGAAAAAGAAAAGTATAGATGAGTATTTGATTCAATATCTTTGATTTTCGCTTTGATTTAAATTTATTTATAGTTTATGTAGTTTAGTGTTACTCATCTTATATTTATTGATAGAGATGAGGAAACGATTTTGATTATCGGTTAATATATAATTGAATCGAAATCGCACTTGTGGATATTCGGAAATAACACCGCATATTTGGTTTACGGTGGAGCAGAAAAAGACGAAAGTTTGATCTCATCCAGTGGAGATGTTTAAAATATTTTGATGAACATCTTTCGTTTTTTTAGTTTAGTGTTACTTCTTATATTTATTGATAGATGATGCTTTGTGACTACGTGTGTAGGGATCGATTTTGATTATCTATGTGGTTGAGGTTAATATATAATTGATTGCTTTATCTTTGTGAACATACCTTTGTGGTTCAATCGTCTTCGTGATGGCTTAGTGACTTTGTGATATGCTTTGTGGTTTATATCGAGTGATGGTTATCTTCTTTGTGATTCAACATGTGATCTATGCTAGCATATTTGGTTGTGATGGTTATGACGATCTTTGTGTTAGTGGTATATGATTTTTTGAACACGTTAGTTTACCTGGTTGATCTTTGTGATCATGTATGGAATACGCCTTGTTCCTCGCTCTCGTCTGTGTGATTGGGGGACACTGCATGATGACGAGTCTCCTCATTGAATAGCACCACGCAAAGGTGGAGATTGTAAAATGAAAACCAAAAATCCATTTTTTATTTTTATTTTTACAATTATATTCTCATTATAAAAGATTAATAAATAAAAGTCGAGTCTTTATTTGAAAGTAAAATTAAATAGTATTACCAAAATAATAGGTTTGTGTATAGTGGGTATGTGACTTTTCATTTTAGTGGCTAGATTTGTAATTAGTCTTAGTTCTTAGGATATCAAAACTTTAAATTATGTGCATGATAGATTGAGTAATTAATTAATATATGCAAGTAATTAAATAAATTATTTGAAACCAACCGTATAAAACTAAAAATAAAGCAACAATTACTTTATCAAAAATTAATTTAATAGTAACTATATAAGAATTAGACTATTTAATGTATTTGCGTAATTAAAGTAAAAAAGTTATATGTTCTTTTTCGGTTAACCGAAAATCGAACAACAATAACCGATGATGTTTTTGGTTAACCGAACTTAATAAACTGTTCGATTTCAATTTTGGAATTTATGGAAATTTTGGTCCGATTAACCAAAAAAATCGATGCGGTTAACCGAACCTGAACTGTTTCCCACCTTATATGAAGTTGAGTCATGAATCTTGCCAAATGTAAGTTTAAGTTATTTTTATTGGATATATACTTTTATTGAAATATAACAAATTAACTAATAAAGGACTTTGTGAAAGTTTTATTACGAGATTGTGAAATGTGCTGGAGGCTTATAATAATAAAGAGTTTGAAACCATGAGAGTAGGGATGTTAATAGGTGGATTTTACTTGGACTAATCTGGAACTGCTCATAATCCATTAAATTTTAAAGCAACGATTATGGTTTTGGTTCCAGTTCCAGACCCGCTTTAGACCCGGATCGTTTAGATACATAGTTTGATGGTCATGTCCGGTCCGATTCCGGTTTTGATTCCAGAACCAGAACCAATACTTATTTATTGATTCTAATACGAGTAAAACTTGTCTATTGACAAATCTAAGCTTAAGTATGTTTGTCAATGAATCGGTTTTTATCCATATGGATTCGGATCACTCATAGACCATTAAATTCTAAAGCAACCGTTTCGATTCTGGTCCGATTATGGTTCCAGACTCGCTTCAGATCCAGACCACTTAAGACATATGGTTGATGGTCCAAATCTAGTATCTAATGAATCGATTCCAAAACCAGAACCAATATTTATTTATTGATTCTGATCATGATAAAACCCGTCCATTGATATCCTTACATAAGAGTTAACACGTATTGGAAATTTTCCCTTTACATCTACATGCAATCTATTTTAATATATCTTACCCTAAAACAAAACTATAACACTCCTTGAGTTCAACCATAAGAACCTGTTTGCTTTGGGAATTTGAAATTTATTTGATTGATTTTTTATTGAGTGAATGTTGTGCAGGACACAAGCAATAAATACATTTTTATATATTTCGATGCATTAATAAGAGATAAACCGATAAAATCTTATGTTTCTTTAATGGGTTACACATGCAAATTACAACTGGATTATTTTAGAATTGATCCACAATTCATCCAATAAAATAAATAAAGCAGAAATTGTACAATTTATTTAAATTATTTTAATCGCCATTCTTATGAACAAAACCCATTATGGACCTTTTTTGAGAGAATTTAAATTTATGACTTTTTAATACGACATTTGCATTTTGCACTCCATCAAATGAATAAGTCTTTTGCGTGTGGATTGAATACAAACTGTCATTTCCTTCTTGTTTATATTTAACTATAAAGATTGAACCTCAAATAATTCCAACTGCAAGCTCTTCTTGATTAAACTTCCATTTCTTTAACCCCCAAAAAAAAAAAAAACCTACGCACTTGTAAAAAGGAAGAGGAATTTTGTTTCTGAAATAATTCTAAAGTTTTCTGTAACACTTTGCATTATACACTTGGGGATTGGGGCCACAGTTAACAACTTATTGTCAATCTTCATCCATCAGCCTTTTCACATATATTTAAATTGATACAGGATTATAATTTAAAAATGGAAAAGAAAACAACGAAAGCCATCCAAATTTATAAGTTTGATTTGATCGAGAAATTTTTCAACCTGTTCCTTATCCTTTGCAACTTTCAACAACAGGAGGCTCTGAAATACTTACTAATAATATCTTTCGTTAAATAAATTTGCAGGGTCAGGGAGCCAGGGACGTTACAGAAATGTGAAATAAATTAATATTAAAATATAGGATCAGAGCTAGAGGTAGTAAAATGGGTCCGATCCGACGGACCCGTCTGACCCGTCCGATTTTGGATCAGGCTGGACTCAATAAAACTATATCCCATTGAATTTTGGGCCGTCCCACCCCGTCCATAACAAGCTAAAGCCCGACGGGCCCGGCACGACCCAAGAAATTTGTATTATAAACACTATTTCGTGTTGGGTCTCATTTTTTCTGACTCGATGGATTTTCGACCTGTCCCGTTTTTTAGGAAAAGCCCGATGGGCTCAGGTTGGGCCGGCCCAACCCTCCCGTTTGCCAGCTCTAATCATGACTACCCGGTTTACAGAAAGTCATAGTTTAATGTGTTGTATATGTATATACTTCTATTTGTAGGAATTAACACATTAATAAGTTTCTTAATTATTTGGGTCATAATCTTTTATATATTGATCAGGAAGTTGCGATGTTAAGGACCTAAATAGATTTCTACCGCGGATTAATAGCATTAGTTTTATATGACCTTAAATAGATTTCTACCGCGGATTAATAGCATTATTTTTATATGACCCATAGTTGACGCAGACGGTAGATTCATGCATAACATGTTACATGTTCACATTTCTAAAATTTTCCATGTGTTTGAAGTCATCTCAACTTCTACTATGAGAAATCTTTTTACAACTTATGAGATTCCAACTTATAACATTCTTGTTGGCTCTCCAAACTTTATAAGTTTTATCCATCCCCTTTAGAAGTGACTATAAATTAAAGAAACTAACCGAAAAAGAACAACTTGGGTAAGCCATATCTTCGTGACCAAAAATTAATTTTCATGATTTTCTCACATGTAACGTGATCTTTAAATAATTCTTATTACGATCTTTGTGAGTGGAGCTGATATAGCGGTAGTGGAAGAGGGTTGGGCCCGTTCGGGCAGATCTATACAATAGGCTATGATGATTCAGGCAGAGTCGTACAAAAGGCTTCGAAGATTGAACGTTTCCAAATATTTATGGTATTCCATAATTTACCTGCACAAGAATTACTCGTGGGAGGAGAACTTGGGTTAAACAAAAACAAGTAAAAAATGAATGAAGAATAAAGAATGCTTCAAACTGTTACAACTCCCAAATGATACTCTTGAATGAACATCAAAACGAATAATTTTACCACAACAAAACATTAGATTAACAGACAAACACTCAAGGAGGAGAAAGAGAGCCGGTAAGTTCAATTGACACGCTTAAACACAGAATTACAGCAAGAAAATGTACAAGCATGTGAAGCAACGACAATTAGAAGAAGCTGTTGTACTGACTAGTGAGAGAGTCCCTGAGATTAGAGTAGAGGCCGAAGAGCGAATACTGACGGAGGTTCTTAACCTCGTACCATGAGTTGAAGACAGACTCGTGCTTGTCCGTGCCAGAAAATGCCAGTTGTATCCCGATGCTGCAATCTACAGCCCCCCCTCTGTTCTTGCAGCTGTTGGTTCTGATGGCACAGTCTTGATTGTTGAGGCAGACGAAGTTCGATTTGCCTGAGCATGAAGCGCAGCCATCTCTTTTCCAGTACAAGTTTTGAAGCCTTCCCTTTTTAAATTCGTGAACCTGCAGCATCATGATAACAGACAGCCAGCTTAGGCATGGGGGTCGATGCTCCTAAGGGAATGCAACTCTAGTGTAAAGGCTAACTTCTTACCAGAGTGAAACTGGTCACGATGTATGAAGTATTTGCAACAAAGGCGGGAATGGACCTTGCAGCATACTTTCGACCAGCAAATGCTACCATATAACCTCCTACAGAATCCTGGTGAGGATAGAACCAAATATTGTAAGAGATTTGAAATCACGCTAGGGGAGAGTTAAATATCCTCAGATCTATGGGAAATAATATTTATGAAAAATAATTATTTAGTTTAGAAAAACACGCACTCAAACATACCATAAACACCAGTACATTCCACTGCAAACAAGATTATCTTAAAGTTTAGGTGAAAGTGTGGTCAAAGACCATGTATGACATAGCTTTATTGAGTGCGTTCATTTTAAATTCAGTCAACTCACATTGCAAAATAACCTCAATAAGGAAGTAGTGAGTTAAACCATGCAAAATACCCTTTTGGCATGTTGTTTATAAATGTGATAGATTAACATAGAAACATCATCTTCATGAATATGATGGCATGAAGACATCTTTTAGCCTAATAATTCATTTACTCGCAATGACTTCCTCTTTCATTACTTCATTCTTTCCATATCCCTCTCCTTTGTTCTCAGTTACTCATCAAATGGTATATATATGTTACATGAATCAAAATGCACTTTTTAACAGGAATATTAGTATTTTTGGATCCCTGAAAAGATGATTCCTGATATTTCTTATCTTGATTAGGTTAGGTGTAATAGTGTAGTTTTCTGTAACGGACAAACTTGGTAGTTAATACACTGTTGTAAGCACGTATTTATGAAGCACCTGGACTGACATCTTTCAGATTTAAACTCTAGAGGCAACCAAACATGTAGGCACCATAAAAACCTCTAACTAGCTTTGTTACCAAGTCCACAACAATATCTTGACCTTCATCGATTTGAGAAACTATGAAAATTATAAGTTGGAACTAAAATCAGGTTTCTCAATCCAGTGGAGGTAATACAGATGATCCAAAAGAAATCTACTAAAGAGTAGACAATCTATAGTCTTAGTCCTTGTAAACCATTCAAACCACTAAAGTTGTATGCAACACAAATTGCACTTGGTAGGCAGGTAACTGACTGTTTCTGGAGGATATGACAATCAGTTCACAAAATAAATCAAAATATTTGGAGCTATTAACAAGGTCAGGCCCATCAGCCCAGGTGTATAAGATTAGGTCGGTCTTTACATGGTAAGATAACCAACTAATGCTCAGTCCATAATGTGACAAGAATTGAGGGCTAATATAATTGGACTCCTAAAATCAATTAGATTTCAACACTACTTAGTCATCAACCATCTCTTAACAAAACTTAAAGATCACAACCTAAGTGTTCAAAACTCAGGGCAATTTCCCAGAGGTTTAGTGTGAATTCTTTTCCTAACTCTGCCATTCAGATAAATTTAATAAACATGAGTCAGAAATAGGTGTCAGTCAGTCCCAGTCCCCATTAACAATACCAAAAATCATACTGAGCCCAGGAAGAACAAAGTCAATTGATTATTTATCACGAGTCACAAAATTTCTCATATTTCTCACAATAGAATACGAACTTAAGGAATCAATAGCGAGACATCAAATCTTACTATATGTATAATGGCATATGAGTATAAAAAAATCCAACATAGTTGTGCTCCATGGATCATTAGTTAACATAGTCTAAAACTCCAGGCCTAACATTTCCTTCCTCTGACGGAAGCATACATATTATTTTCAGTTTCACAAGGCATCAGTTCCGTATCTGATCTATACCCGTAGAAACCCCACCCTGTTCGTTGCTACTGCATAATAGTAAGTCGGACACTGCCACAATCCCCAATAAACATCCTAAGGCTAAAGAATGCATGTATGCTACATATTACCCGCTGCCATCGGGTGGACTTCTCTAAAGCATCATCAATTCCACTTTCCAACCGGTGCTGCTGGCTTTTTTCAATGATGAAGATGCAGATATAAAAGTGCTAATAAATCTAAGAATCCCCATTCTTTGGTCACCATCATTGATCTAACAACTTCCAATTCCCAAACTCTAACTAAGCCACAAACAGCTGCTAGTCAAAACAGATAACACAAGACCAATTTCCCGAGCCAGAAGATTAAACCAGAGTTCAGTACTCAAGAATAAATCCGAAAGATCTAGCAAACAAGGAAAAACGAAATAATTGGCGGGCACAACATAATGCCATGATTCAAATAATCTACATCTATAGCACAACTCAGTAATAGTACCGGGAAGAAGTTGGAGGTGTTGACGGTGAGGAGCGAGATCTCGTCGACTTTAGGGCGGAAAACCGCGAGCTGAGCGCTGGAGGCAAGCCCGAGGCGGCGGTCGCACGGGGACAGCTGAACGGAGGTGTTAAAGAAGAATGAGTTTCTCGTCGCGAAGGCGATGCCGAATGTGAATCCATCGGACCTCTGCACCGCCGCGTCTCCGCACGGCGAGAACACGCGGTTCGTGTCGCTACGCGATTCGCCCAACGCGATTATGCTGAATACAGATACTAGCAGAGCTACAGATCGCCCCAGAATCGCCATTTTCGGATTGGGTGAGCTGTGAATTTGCTGCGTATGATTGTGATTTGGGGGTTTTTTTCTTTTGTTTTTGGACTGATTGACTGTTGCACAATGATTCTTGCTCCACTTTTCAAATTTTAGATCGAATAGCAGTTCGGTCCTTCAACTATGTACATATTATCGCCTTGTCCATCAAGTTATCAACATTGCGTTTTAGGTCACGTACTTTTATTTGAGGATAATTGCATTACATGCCCCCACTTTGGCTTTATAATTGAAAGGAAAAAATATAACACTTCAACGTTTACGGCTTTTTACATTTATGTCCAACGTAAGTATAATAACGAATCAGACCATAATATTTTAAATGGATTCATAATAACGTCCTGACTACCGAATTCGAGCCAATTTGTCTAGTTGGCATATCAAAAATCAACATAAATTACAAAAGTGAAATAATTTTTTCTTTAAAAAAAAAGGAGGTCGTGGTCCCAGCTTACCTACACTCATTTTATCTGAAACACCGTGCAAGAGGCATGTTTGGATGACTATCATACAAGTAAGTTTGCTTGATTATAGTTGTCCAAATTTGTAGGTGGACAACTATTACCCAATTAGCCAATCACTGATGCTTTTTGTTCCCATTTGATATAGCTTTGGTACGGGTATGTTTAGAATGGGTTCTATTAGAGAGGATTCTCCATATGGTGATGGGGTTTTTGCAGGTGACGGCACAAGGGAACTAACTGAGACGGCCGAGCTTGTCCTCGTAGAGCACATCATCATCTCACAAGCGTGCATCATAAGCTCTTTACTAAATCCCCAATCGACAGCCATGGCAGCAGCGCTTTCACAAGCAAACCCTAGCTCCATCTCCACCGCTTCCATATGTGCGATGTCTCCTCCAAATTCACCAAAAATGGCCAACCCAAACCCAAATCTGATCTCGCTCCATCGCTGAAACCCCAATTCGTGACTTCAGGCGACTTATGTTATGAGGATATGTATATAGATGCACTCTGATTACTGTGCGCCACTGCTGGAGGTAAAGGAGATGAAGGTGAAGAAAGAAACGATGGAGAGGGAGAATAAGGATAGATCGATCAATATGATCAAGTTGCGGAAGGGAAATCAAATTATTCCGAGAATTATGCGGCCTCTTGAATTTTTACTAACATGATTTGAGATTAAAGAGTCTGATGAAGAAAATGCAGAAATTTTGAGGTGACAACAATAAATCGAAAAAATGATGTCGTTTCATGTTTTTCTTGAATATTATATAAATTTGTATTCCACGTGTGCATTTAACGTAGATTTATGGTTTTCCAACTAGGCAAAATTGGCCCGAATTCGATGGTCGGGACGTTATTGTGAATCCATTTAAAATGTTATGGTCTGATTTGTTATTATACTTACATGGAACACAGATATGAAAAGTTGCAAATGTTGGAGTGTTAAATGGTATTTTTCCTAATTGAAATGCCATAAACTGCAACTATTTATACTTTAATTCCTCATTCTTTTAAAGTTTTATTATTATGTCCCAAGTTCAGTTTTGACTATTGAGAAGAGTATTGACATTTAGTACCATTTTTTGTGTTATGCACACAACAAATAATTTAACATCAAGTTAGTTGATCTAAGATGTCGATTTCAGAACAACATATCTACCTTGATGATGATTTTCTCATACAAATCCACAGTCATAGTCATGCTCTCATCTTTGTTGGGATGAACTTGAAGAAGTGGACAATCTCGATGGTCTCGTGGTCGTTTGTTCTCGTTTCTCTTCTATAGCAACGAAGATTATGTGGAACCGGAGGAAGAAAAGATGGACGGAGAAGGGGAGGAGGACAGAAGAGACGGAGTGAGAAGTTAAAAAGTCTTACCAAATATAAAAAGATAAATATGAATATAAAACTTAACGCATCACACATATTGCATATCTATCGAACTCTTGGATACTCGTCAAAAGAAAAATAGAGCATACACACACAGTTAGGGATGGCAATGGATCTTGGACCCGGTCTAGATCCGGTGGTCCAGATCCATTTTTTAGGATCTGTAGTATAAAAAATTTGGATCCGATGGATCCGGATCATACTCTAAAATTTCGGATCTGAATCTGGATTTTAATTTTTGAGATCCAGATCTGGTCCAGATCTGGCCAGTAGACCCGATTAATATAATATATATTTTTATTTTTTATTTTAATTAAATATTAGTTAACCATATATCTAATTCTAGTATTTTTTTTCTTAGTCTTCTTTCAATTCCAAATATTTGCTCTTCTCCATTTTACTTGCGTAACTTCTTCCAAAAATCTGCTCTCATTCACTTCATTTTACTTCGATTCCACCTCTCTATTTTATTTTATTCATTTATGATTTAATCAAAAATTTAGGACAACACTCTTGATTTCTCATATCATAAAATTTTTAGCAGTTGAAGTAGCAACAAATCCTCAAATTTGGACATTGTTTGTGTGAATGGTATGTTTGCAGTTTTCGTTAATCATTTGTGATATAATTTGATTTTATACTTCTAATATTGATTTCTATATGATTATGAAGACACGAGATATAATTTCATTTGGAAAAACTTAGAAATGATGAGAGAAATCCCTACAATCAACCAAACATGATTGATATCGAATCAGTTCAAGAATTTATCGAATATTTGAGGAATGCTGATTATAGATTGGTTAATCTAAGATTTATATTAGAAGAGAAAACATATGGATACGGATCTAGACCCTGGACCCAGTGGATCCAATGGATCTGGGTCTGGATCTCATTTTTTAGATCCAATGGATATGGACCGGATCTGGATCCAAGCAAAAAAAATCGGATCTGGATCTGGATCTAATCAGATCCGATCTAAATCCGGTCCATTGACATCCATCACTACACACACTCACACTCCCAATAGAACTCACCTCATGCACAAAAGTCCAATCCTGCATGCCCTGGTTAATTAGTTAGAATGTGAGAAATTCGAATAACCCATATAACGTCAATATATTTTTTGTTGACTTGATTACTATCTTAGAATTAGAGTTTATACTAATTATATATATTTTTTCCTTCAGTCCGTTAATGTAAGTTTTGGGTTGAAATGTCTACCGAGTACTAATTTTTTTTCTTCTTTCTTGTTTACGAATATAATTTATTGGGCCCTCAAATTGAGTGAGTTAGTTATTAGGTTAAGTGACCGTATAAATTTGTACAAGTGGGAATTAAAAGAATACTAAAGGATAGTCCACATGTGTAAATATGTATGTACATTTGAAATAGTTCACTAAAAATTACTTTGTAGATATTATTTTAAACAACAATATGTCATATATGACCTCCAAGTCGACATACAATACTGCACATGGAAATAGCCCGATTAATTATGACACTCGCTAGAAATCTAGTGCTATAAACCTAATTAGGTTTACTTGTAGAATATGTTTCTCATATTGTAATTTTATTTTTTCGACATCTCAATTCGAGAAACATGTTTTAGTCTGATCCTAATCAGATTTTCAGAATTTTTGGTGTGGGCCACCAATTAAACAATTCTGTAAGATTTGGACTATTTTAAAAATAAATCAAGGTTGGGTCATAAATCAAACAAGCACTAAAGTTTATATTAAATTATAATTAACTCAAATAATAATAATAATAATAATAATAAGACACTGACCCTCAATCTGAAATATTGTGAGGCGAGCTCTGAGCAAAGACGAAAATTGGGATGATACATTATATAACTATGTTCAAAAAGGTTAACCCGTAACATGTTATTTGTAATCTGTAATTAAATGTCATCTTTGGAACTAGTGTCATGCATTAATATAATATTCCCCATCTCATCCATCTATTTCTTTTAGGTATGATTATTTGGGAGAAGAATATAAAATGATTAAAGTAATAAAAAGTATATAAGTCTCACAACTTTTGAAAAGATAATTATTTTCTAAAAATGAAACAAGTTATTGGGTGAGATGGAGAGAATATCATCTAAAATAACAGTGCCAACCTCCCAAATTTACTTTTAAATAAATGATAGGCTGCGTAGATCATGCTGTTGAAGAGTGACAGATAGGCGGTTGAATCCATGGTGTTTATTAGCCAATTATTTAAATACTCGTAAAGAAAATAAAAGTGAAGAGTTTCGTTGAAAGAAAGACGTTACTCACGTGATCATACAACCAGCATGTAACAAAGCGTAAAGGTACACGAGTCAAAAACTATAATAGTCATTTTGCTTAGTAAAATATAAATTCTATTCCTAAGTTTCAGAATCATTATTTCTAAAATGCCGCTAGTAGTTATAGAATTTAAGAATTATTATAATATCAATAAAAATGAAAAGTGAATAATAAATTATTAACATAAAAGAGTAGTAAAATAATTTAGAATTCATTCATCCCTCAATTCTCTTTCATTTTTGTCTGCAAATTCTTCTCAAACGCCGCGTCTCTGTCGCCTGCATCGTTGTGTCTCTCAATTCGCGCCACTGCACCATCGTCGCCGGAAAACAACTATGGCCTCACCATCATCAAGCATGAAAGATGGTAATGTTGGCAAAAAATCGATAGTTCCGATAACGAAAATCGTTAATCTAAAGAAGTTTTTTATCTTAAACTCAAATAGTCTTTCAATTTGCAAAGAATTAGTGTATATTTTGTTGGATTTTGTTGCCTATGATCGATTACAAAAAATAGTTGTGCAAAGATTCATGTTTGAGCCAAAATTATAAGTTAACACGTTTGCACGAATTAAACAAATTCGTATAATAGGCTAATTTGAGTTGTCAAGCAAAATTCATTAACTTCTCGTGATAGTGTGAACCTACTAATTTTTCATATGATCACACGAACATATGAAGTTCGCAAGATCGTGTTAACCCTTCCCTTTATCTCTTGTTCGTGTGAAGTCATTTTGCTTGAACGCGCGAACTTCGAATTTTGCACAATCAAGAACACGAAATTGGAAACCTAGATTTCGAATTTATTCCTCAATAAAAATACGAAACAAATAGTATAAAACAATTGCAATATAAAATATTACTTTCAAAAAGCTTAACTATGATTATATCTAAAAGTAAATGTTGGTTCAAATTTTTGGTATCGAACTTTGAAAACGGTATGAGTAGGAAGTTGAGGGAACTGAAATGTTTATATTTGATGAAATATGAGATTGCTGAGTTTAATGAGATACGGAATTGTTTTAGAATATAAAATAAGCAAAATCATTTTTTTAATTTATGCTAAAATTTATAATGTGCCAATAATTCAATACTTCAGTTAAATTAATTATTGAATTAGTTTTTTTTATCTTCAGCTCAAGATTAAACTTGATTTTGCTTTTGAATTTATGTATAAAAATGAGCAATTCATGAGTTACCTTCCACCAACTCTTAAATTTAGGTATAAATAAGACAATTTATAAGTAACAACTCTCGAAATCGTTATAAATTTTAGAGTTTGCAAATGTGAGAATGTACTTTAAAGCAAAAAGTGACTTTTTTTTATCTTTTTATGTTAGCCGTATTATCTTTCAATTAAAATGAATATTTTGATAAATTAACTCGTATCTATTAGCATAATTAATTACATAATCTAAAATATTTGAATGTGCATAACTTCTTTATATTTATATATATATTGGGGCAGTTCAAGTAAGAATGTAAATATTGGTGAGAAATAAGAATGATGCATTGAACATATAAATTTGTTGCACCAAATCCGGTGCAACAACTCTATGTTTAGTGCTATATATTATATATTGAATTTGGTGCAACAAATTTATATGTTTAGTGCAACGACTTTATTTATACGTTCAGTGCAACATTCTTATTTCTCACCAATATTTGCATTCTCACATGATCCATCCCCTACACACACGCGCGGGAATTGGTTGGTTCATATACATAGAATCATTAACATACATAAATGAGATCAATTCATATCCATTAGATTTAGAAATCTAATTGTTATATTTAAGTGTGCATCTGGAATAATTATATGCATATTTCTATATATAATTATATATTTGTGCATCTACGTCATAATTTGTGCACTGAATCTGAAGCATCCCTATTTATTTAGAGAATAGATCATATATGAATGAAAATATCGATAATAAATATGAATAAATCGTAGCCCTTGATAATGCTAGATCGATGGACCAAATCATATCTATACATGCTGTGATTAATAACTATTTATGAAACGATTTTAAAACGTAGAAAAAATAAAGATGGCATATTAGTAATTTAATTTTTATGTGTATTGGTTATTTCCTAATTTTATGAAATTTGGTATCATCTTTTCGACATTACTTAATTTGTAACGCACACTTACTAATACATGCCACATATTAAATACATTCGTTGCACAAATATTTGAAGTGTATATCCATCGTTATTGCATTTTAATAGTTAATTCTCGCTTGTGAATATTAATTTGTTGCACATACTTATTAATCCATAGCACATATATAATATATCATTTGCACAAAACAGTTACGTATTATAGGATATCAAATCTCATAAGAATATGAATTAATAGATTCGTATAATAATAAAATTACGAAAATATCTTTAATAATTTATCATGCAATAATAAAACATAACACAATTAATTATTAATTACAACACGTATATAATTAATTTGGTCCATCGATATATTATCAAGGACTACGATTTATCCTATACAAGTACTCGCTCCTCATCATACTGATGCTGATCTTCTTCACAGTAATATCTTTAATTTTCTCTTGCAATTATAACGTTATGATTACATATTGGACGACATTTACATTAAACTTTAATTCATTAAGTTCCTAGCTAGATAATTTGTTCTTTAACGCTTATCAGTATAGAGGATAAATATTTACATAGTTAATGATAAGGAAAAATATATATAGTTTGAATATACGAAGACAACTCCAAATACTTATTTTCCCTAAAAGGAAAAAGAAAGGATCCGTTAAGTCCAGAGGCAATATGAAATTATTTAATATCCTGCATCAACCAGCCTATAATGAAGTGTTAAATATAAATTCCAATGCATCTTCCCCAAATATTTTTTCCCCCAATTTGTAACTCGTAATCAATCCTCGACTAGCGTTGACTTTCCACCACCTCCCTACCTAACAACCCCCATTCCTCATTCTCCAATGGCCGCTAGCCACCGTAAATCCCCTCCGCCCCCATCATGAACTCCACCACCGACTCCGGCGGCTTCTTCGGCTCCCAGGGCTTCGGCGGCTTCGGTTACGGTATCGGCGTCTCCGTCGGCATCCTCCTCCTCATCACCACCATCACCCTCGCCTCCTACTACTGCACCCGGAACAGCACCGCCACCGCCTTCGTCCTCCCCCAGCGCAACCCCCCGCGCCCTCATCCGCCCCCGCCGCACGACGATCCCGCGGCGGAGGTCGGTCTCGACGAGGCCACCCTCACCAGCTACCCGAAGCTGTTCTACTCCGAGGCGAAGAAGGTGAACCACAAGGACTCCACCGCGGCCTGCTGCTCCATCTGCCTGGCCGATTACAAGAGCAGCGACGTGCTTAGGGCTCTCCCCGATTGCGGCCACCTCTTCCACGTCAGGTGCGTCGATCCCTGGCTGCGCCTCCACCCGACCTGCCCGGTCTGCCGCACGTCGCCGCTGCCCACGCCATTGTCGACGCCGCTCGCGGAGGTGGTGCCGCTCGCCACCAGGCCGGGTGGATGAAGATAGTAATTTCTGGGGGGAAATTATTCCCTTCTTTCCTTGTACACTGGTAGATCTTAGATTTTGTCATATTTTCCTCTATAATTTTTGTTCTTGCTAAATATCAATTAGATATACTGATTACTTACATCTTTGGTATAGATTTCAACATGCATTAATATAGTAAGTATACATATAGAGATTTATTGTACTATATTCATATTGGCGGAAAATTTAAGAAGATCAAATTGGATATTTGAATATATATATTCGTAGTTAGTTTAAATCGATGTCATCTCATGAAATTATAATTTAGTTTCGATTTCCTAACTATATATATTTAGAATTGTCTGATTTACCGGTCAGGACAGAGTGGCAAAATCATAATTGGTGTTAGAATCCCAAAAAGAAAATCAGGATTCAATATATAGGATGAGTGATTTTAAAGACATTAAATTTCAACGGCAGTTCAAAGCTAAACGCGCATGGTGAATTAAACGAATATAAATTCTGGAATTTATAAATAAATAGAAACAAGAATATACATAAAGATTAATCATATAATTGCACAATTATGCACCAACAATTAGATAAAAATAAATAAAAATTACATTGGTTTATATGCATGTATGTAGGAAAAGAAGAATCACAGAAAAATTGGAGCTTGGTGTGCCATGTGTCACTGATATGTGCATGGATGTATTTACACTATTAACAGTTGGCGCTGACCAATAGGTTTATTCACATCCTAATTGTTAGCAATTATGTGATCTTCCATTTATTGCATCCATGTGCCCCTCGTGAAAATACTAGTATAACTACGGGAGCATATGAATCTTCCCCCTTAGAAAAAGAAAAACAGTTTCCAATTTTTGAGTTCTTAATTAAGTTCTTCTATAAATATCATATTCACATTTTGATGGAACTAGCCTACATTTAGGTATTAAAATTTAGCAGTTTCATCCATAAACTAATATGTAGATGCGATAATGCACGCCTATGAGTTATAATCCAAGTTACCAAAAAACCCTCTTAGTGGATATGTTTTTGGTTCGACTCATACCTAAATGTAGTTATTGTTCTATTTGGTGTGGATATTTTTCTAGTATGTACTAGTTTGGTTATTGTGCGAATTATCGAAATTCTTTGTAATATATTTACGTCATGATATGATATGTAATGGAATATAGTTCCATTTTATTTGGATATTTCTCTAATATGTATTGATTTCATTATTGTGTGAATTATTTGGAATTCTTGTAATATATTAAAGTCATGATATAGTATGCAACTTGTATCCCAAAAAGATGCAGTGATGCACTATACATCTGGATTAGATTATAACTAACAAATCACATTTAGAGATTTATATACCCAAAAATATGGACATCAAAATTTAAATTAAATTAAAAATTAAGAAGATATAAAATAGAAAATTTAAAAAATTAGAAATCCAAAATACTTGTAATGCCATGTAGAATTGTAGATGAATAAGATGATAGAAATGCATACTAAAATATAATATTAATAGATAGATTTGCTAATCACAAAATATAACACGTAATATAGACTTATGGCTAATCAATCATAAACGAAAAATCTGAGACTGATAAGCAATATACAGTACTTTATCTTCATGTGCAAGACCCGGCCTGACTCGATTAATCAGTCCTACATGCAACTCGTGGGCGACTCAATTGTGTTTTGGTAACAAAATGAGGTACGAATTCAAAGCTTTTATATTTAAATTACATAATTCCTGAAATGCTCTCTCTCTTAATTTAATTTGCAGTTGACAAGATTGGAAAAATAGGAATGAAATGCACTTAGTCGTTAACCAAGGCTATTTATATTGCTCAATTTCGTAGATTGTTCGCACCATTCCCTCACGAGAGAGAGAGAGAGAGAGAGAGAGATGGGGTCCCTAACGTCTCCATTTCCCCACCGACGATATCAAATTCCTCACGTAAGTGTAGGACGACGGCACCACCGTCTGGAAAGATTGCTTATACGATAAGCAAAACAACCTCCACCTCCGGGACCTGGCCCCACCACCACACCTGCTGCCCCTGCCTCGCTTCCGCTCTACAGGTCCTGGTGGTGGCGTCGGAGCACCAGCTCCCAGCTACCGTGGAGGACGCGCCTGTCTCTCTCTGTTAAGTTGATCTAACGAATGTGTAATGTAAGCCAACGTCTGCATAATGACGTGGCATAAGCTGTTATTTCATTTCTGTTAGTTTGTTATTATTTTTCTGTTTTTCTATTAGTTAGTTGTTAGTTTGTTAAGGTAGTTATTGCTTTGTATTTCATTCTTTATATACCTCTCAGAAGGCAAATGAATACAATTTTCCTTCCATTATCTCTGCGTCTCTTTTACTTTCTTAGCATGGTATCAAAGCCAAGCTCTTAATTTTTTCCTTTTGCTCTTCCTCGCCTCTCTGTGTCGATCATCTATGGCCACTATTCTAAATTCCAACCTTCCATCAATCCATCCGATTAGCACAAAACTTGATAGATCAAACTATACGTTTTGGAAAACTCAAGTGTTAGCTACTGCTCGAGCATACAGATTTGAAGACGTTCTTCTTCAAAACTCCAATCCACCGTAATATGTGGATGAAGTCACTCCAAATCCAGACCATTTGATATGGATTCAACGTGATCAGTTCGTTTTTAGCTGGATCCTTGCATCCATATCCACATCTATGATAGGATATGTTAGAAGATGCACCACCTCAGCTCAACTCTAGAACACTTTTGAAACATTGTTTCAGTCGCAGTCCAAGGCGCGCTTGGCTTAACTTCGGTTTCACATTTAGACTCTGAAAAAGGGAGATTCATCTGTCGATGAATACATACTCAAGTTTCAAGAGATTTCTGATCAATTGTTCAGTATTGGACAGCAAGTTCCAAATTCTGATCTGGTTGTTCTTGGAGGTCTCGGTCCTGATTTTTAAAATATATGTGTGTTTCTTCAATCAAAAAATGAAGAAATGACTCTTGATGAAGTCCAGTTTGCTCTGCAAACTCATGAAATCAGGTTACTAAATCAAGTAACTTCTACCATGACTTCTGCTAATGGTATGAATGCCTTCACTCAACAGCCTACACCACAAGTTCACACTGCTTACAGTCACAGTTTCAATCATCGTGGCTCTGGAAGGTCTGTTTTTCGTGGTTATCGTGGAAGAGGAGGTGGAAGGTATCATAACAGTAACAGTGGTAAAATCATATGTCAAATTTTTGGAAATAGTAATCATGCATTAAGTGTTTTAAAAGATTTGATGTGAGTTTTACAGGTTTAGAGTCTGCTTCACATTCACATTCGTCCTCACCGCAAGCTCATTACATTAATATATCTCATGTCTCTCCTGCCTATGCCACTTACATTTCACCACCTGCTTCAAAAACTCACATATCACAACAACCAAACAAGTCATCTGCTTCACCCTACAGCCTGTCCACCAATACCACTTCTCAAAATGATCCTGAATGGTATCTTGACTCAGGAGCTTCAGCTCATGTCACTGCCGAAATGGACAAACTTCACACTCACTCTCCCTACTATGATGAGGAAGCTCTTACTGTAGGTAATGGTTCAAAACTCTCTATCACACATACTGGTTCAGCAAGCTTACCAAATAACTCACCGCATCCTTTAGTTCTCAGTAACATTTTGTTTGTTCCACACATTACAAAACATTTGCTCAGCATTTCAAAACTCACAGCTGACAACAATGTATATCTTGAATTCCATTCTTCTTTTTGTTGTGTCGTGGACAAGTACACCAACAAAATCCTGCTGGAGGGCACTCTTAGAGATAGGTTATATCATCTGCAACCCTCAAAACACACTTCTCCTCAAAATCTGGCTTGCTACAAGGCCAATAAATCAATTGTTGCCTCTTTTTCGAGCCATCAAAGTTCAGTTTTTCAGCTGTGGCATAATAGGTTAGGTCATCCATGTAGTCAAGTTCTCAAAACAGCCTTACAAAGCTTACAAGTAGGTCTCAAACAATCTCACAACATGTTTTGTGATGCCTGTGCAAAGGGAAAAAAAATCATAGTTTCTTTTTCCCTACTGTGTCTGTAAAAACCGATGCTCTATTCCAACTTGTACACACTGATTTGTGGGGTCCTAGCTCTACTACCTAGTCCAATGGATTCAAATATTATATTCATTTTGTGGATGACTTCACCCGATTTATTTGGTTATTTCTTTTACATACAAAGGCTGAAGTATACACTGTGTTTGTCAACTTTAATACATATGTGGAAACTCGGTTTAACACCAAAATCAAATGCCTTCAATCCGATTGGGAGGAAGAGTATCGTAGTCTAAAACCTTTACTTGAGAAGCTAGGAATTGTGTTTAGACACCCATGTCCTCACACATACCAACAAAACGGGAGGGCCGAACGTAAACATCAACATATCACATAAATGGGACTCACTCTACTTGCCTCTGCCCAGCTTCCAAACAAATTCTGGTGGGATGCCTTTGCAACTGCAATTCACATCATAAATAGGCTACCATCTCTAGCCTTAAATAATTTTTCACCCTTTCAGTGTTTGTATCATATTCAGCCTGACTATTCCATGCTCCCCACGTTCGGGTGTAGCTGTTTTCCCTACTTAAGACCGTATAATAGTACTAAACTTCAGTTTAGATCTGAGAAGTGTATATTTTTAGGATATAGCCCATCTCACAAAGGGTACAAATGCCCGCACTCATCTGGTCGAGTGTACATTGTCTGCACTGTATTATTCAATGAGAGTGAATTTCCTTACTCAATCTTATTCAAAACTTCAGTTCTAGTGTGTCGTCAGGTGATATTTTCTCTTCAATACAATTTTGTCCTCTACCGGTGTTTTCTACTGCTCAGTTTATACCACCTTCCTTTGGAAATTCTGCAGCTTCTCATTCCTCTCAACAATCCTCATTCCCTCAGAATCATCATTCTCCATTATCTTCCACTTCAAGTTCCAATCTGCCCATTACTTCCAGTACTACATCACGAAGCTTATCTTCGTCTGCAGAAGCTATATCTGTTCCTCCTTTACAGTCCTCTTCCACTCAGTCACTGATTCAACATCCTATGCGTACTAGAGGGAAAAACGATATTTTTAAACCCAAAGTTTTCTTGGCACATGATGATAAATCAGGTTTTACCACTCTTACTGTTGTTGAACCTACCTCAACTGCCGAGGGTTTTACCACTCTTACTGTTGTTGAACCTACCTCAACTGCTGAAGCTTTAACTCAGCCAGAATGGCAGCAAGCTATGGCAAAAGAGTTTAATGCCATCATCTCCAACTCTACATGGGAACTGGTCCCATACTCTGATGATATGAATTTAATTCAGTGTCGATGGGTGTTCCGTGTCAAAACAAATGCCGATGGATCTCTTGATCGACTTAAGGCTTGATTTATTGCCAAAGGTTTTTGTTTTGCATGTTTTTGTTTTGTTTTTCTTTGTTTTTTTGTCGACGTTTGATTCCATTCGGTTATATTTGAACATCTTTTATTGGAATCGTGATCGCTTTGGTTTTGTGCAGGAATGATCATGTTGAAAGCATTTTGAGCTCTTAAGCCAGCGCCGGACTCGGCGTGGCCTGAGGTCTTGCTGCGTTTCTGTCATGAGAAGGGCTCGAGAAGGCCGCGTCCGCGTTTCCCAACAACGGCACCAAAATTTGTTTCAACTAAAGTATACTCTTAATTGACTCACAATCGAATGAGGTGTTGTAGTAGGGAAAGCTAACCTAGTCGCTCTCAAGGAAAACTTAACAGTATGCTACTAAGTTGCCACACAAAACAATTAAAATCCTAAACACTCTAATCTCAAAAGGGTTGATAGATTACCTAGGCAAGAAATTATTAAAGAAAGAAAGACGAATTAACTAGGCAGAAATTGATAAAGCAGATAAATTATCTAGGCAAGAATTAAATCCTAAATCAAAGAACATGGAATTGAAATTATAAACCCTAGGCATGAATCTAAAATAATTGAACGAAGACAAGATTACTCTGACAATTATCAAAATTAATCATAATCCAACGAAGAAATCAATAATAATTAAATACAAAACGATTAACGGAATAAAGCAATAGAAGAAACTTACGAACAAATCGAACGATGGAATTGATAATTAGGGTTTATCCCTTTTCACTCTCGTGCGATTCTCCTTCACTCCGTCCGACGACGCTCACCTCCAACTCTCCCATCCGCGTTTTCTCTCACAGCGCGCCGCCATACCCATTCCGTCCGGCGTTTACCGCCGACACGATCCGGCCGCCGTTGTTCTCCGTCCGGCCGCCACGCTCTAAGCCGGTCCGGCATTTCAGCTCGCGTCGCGCCTCTTTCCTCGGCCAGATTCGTCCCGCGCCGCACCCGATGGCGCGCCGCACACCTTCCACCTGTCGCGCTTACCTCCACTAGCGCCAAGCACCTTCATCGTCCGCCCGCTTTCATCAAGCGCCGCGCGCCACAGCAACTTCATTCACCGTCCGACGACGCACGTCTCGCGCCCAAGCGCCTCGCCTCGCTCCGTCGGCAAGACCGCCTCGCCAGCGCGCTTTTTCACTTTTAGCCCCACTCGCCTCCGTCCGGAGACGCTTGTCCGTCCGGCGACTCGGTTCTTCCCAGCACACTCATATCTGAGGTTTCCGTACAGTGCCCTCTTGCACACAATTCACTATGGTTCGCACTAAAAATGCACCTGGATCCACCTCCCGCCATCCTCAAGCCGACGATGTTCCGATGGAGGAACAACAGGAGGATATTAGCGTTATGTACTCTGCCACCTTCCCAATTTATAATCCGGTGGAAGGTACACACTATCGTCGTTTTGCATTTCAAGAAATCACACCTCCGCGTCAATTCAACTGGCAATTGATGCAGAGTCTAGGTCTTGAGGATAGGGTAAAGAAGTATTTGAAAATTTTGGGTTTGCTACAATATGCTTTGATGGACTTACCTGGTTATAACCCATTGTTGCTTGAATTCTATTGCACGATGTGTATTGATGATGAATCTGATTCTTTGTCTTGTCGTCTGTTGGGGCAAGAGTATGTTATAACGCCTCGTATAATGAAGGGGGTTTTTGGTTTTCCGACTTCTGGTGCACGTGGTGTGCCGAATTCTTTCAATGTTAGAGAGGCCTGGAAAGAGCTATCAGGATTTAATAACTGGTCATCTGTCGGAATGCCGAGTGGGTTTATCAAGGATGAAGCTTTGGCAATGGTCCACAAGTTCATAGCTTTCAATGTTTTTGGAAATGAACAGGCAAATAAGGTGAATACTGCTGAGGTCTTCCTGTTAACATGTGCTGTAAAGAAGACGAAGATTTCGCCGATATACTTTATTTGGGACCACTTGCAACTGATCCAGCGGCGCAAGAAATGTAGGCCAACCCTGTGCCAAATCCCTACTGGTCTGGCAGTGAGCTTAAGGATCATAAATAACGATGGACGACCAGTTCCAGGCCAAGATCATATACGACCTAAGATGATTGATCTTAGTGAGCTGCGAGGCGCTCCCTTTGCCTACAACGAGACTACTCTGGTACCTCAGCATCAGAGGAATTGTGTGAAAAGATATATGCTGGCGCAGTACGTAGCAGCCCAAGAAGCTGAGGCAGCCCAAGCAGTAGGTGCAGGACCATCACACGCACCTACGGGTGATATAATCATCTATGATACCACCGTACCATCAGATGAAGACCGTGACCAGCAGGCAGATGCAGGAGGGGATACAGAGCCCCTTGTGAGCGACACCGATCCTAATCAGCCGCAGTTCCCTTCCCAGCAATACGCATCGGGCCAAGGGTATAGTTCTTTTCGTGAGGAGCTTGGTCAGTTTAGGAGTGAATTAGTTGGCCACTGGACAGAGTTCCGTCAAGACATAACTTCTCGGTTTGATCAGCAAAATCAACGTCTCGACTGTATGTAATCAATCGTGGCACGAGCGTAACCGGTAATGACGTAACACGTATAACCGGCAGATGATTGAGCGTAATCGCGATGGCCGCCTGAAGTTTAGTGGAATGCATGGACTACCTTTCATGGCGCCTCCTCCACCACGTCTTGACCAATAGTGATTCTTCACTATTGGGCGTTTATTTTCCTTTTGTTTGTGTTTCGTTCGTTTTCCTTGTTTCGTTGTTTTGCTTCTCTCATTTCGCTTTTTGTAGGTCTTGTCTTTTGTTGCTTCCCGCGTTCCGTTCATCGCCTTGAAGTCTCCTCCGCATTTCTATTATTTTATCCGCAATGAGGTCCTTACACTTTTTTTAAGTGTGGGGGTTTCTGTCTGTTTGGTTTGTTTTGTTTGTTTTCCGTTGCTTCGTCTTTGTTGTGTTTTGTCGTTTCTTAACTTTTGTTTGGATTAGAGACGATTTTATCTTCTTGAAATCAATGGTGTATGAAGAATTATGCCTTAAGTTGAATTAATTGCGTTTTGATCTCGAATTTCTTTGCATCTTGGTATATGGTTTTAGTTTAATGAAACTTAGTGTCAATTTGAGCTGTGGGACATAATTAGAAAGGCGTGTTTAGACAAGGTGTGTGATCGGATGTCATATGCTTCGTAAATGGAACTCGTCTCTTATATGATCTTTCAAGAAAAAGTGGACAATATAAAAAAAAAAAAAAAAAAAGAAGAAGAAGAAGAAAAGAAAAGAAAAGAAAATATGTCGTTATTGTGAAATAAGTGGGCTTAAAATTCGAATAAGGGACTCTACCCCTCTTGCTTGTGTTGTCTCTCGAATGGAGACTCTTTGCTATGGGTATAGAGATCTACATTAGGATACTCGAGTGTACAACTTGAAGGTTCCACCTAACGATTACTGTCCTATAATCGGTTTTAAGTTCCACAAGCTCTTATTTGTTGTTGTCATTTGATATATATATCTTACATGAAAGGGAACCATATAAGTTGTATATTGATGTCTGAAATCATGTTGAGTCGAAGCACATCTATTCTATGATAAGTCACATGTTTGGATTGATAAATGAGGATCATTGTATTGAGAACTATATTATTGAGATGCATTGAAGGGATGTGAATATGTGATTGATTCTATTTGAAGTATTGATTCTATGTGTACCATTCCTTTCAAGAAACTAAGATTTGCTCGAGGACAAGCAAAGAGTTAAGTGTGGGGGTGTTGTTTTGCATGTTTTTGTTTTGTTTTTCTTTGTTTTGTTGTCGACGTTTTGATTTCATTCTGGTTATATTTGAACATCTTTTTATTGGAATCGTGATCGTTTTGGTTTTGTGCAGGGAATGATCATGTTGAAAGCATTTTGAGCTCTTAAGCGCACCCAGGCGCCGGACTCGGCGTAGCCGGCTACTGGTGCGCGTTGCTTTGTGAGCGCTCGAAGCGCGTCCGGCGTTTCCCCTCGTCCGCGCTGCGCCTCATTCCGCCGCCGTGTCCGGCGTTTCCCATGTCCGCCTGGCGCCCTCACCCGCGGCGCCAGCGTCCGGCTGGACATCCTATGTACGATTCGTCCGAGAGTCATCGAGTCCGGCGCTCATATCCGCCCGGCTCTGCGAAGTGTCGAACTCGTCCGGAGAGTCCGTGCGTCGGCGTTGCATCGCGTCGGCTACCGAGACAATAAGAGAATTCATCCAATGCTCGACGAGTCCGCACCTCCTTGAGTCCGGCTGGCTAGCTCATCCGGTAACCCGGGGCGTCCGCTCGGCTCGAGTCCGCGCCGGGATGCCCTTGTTTGCGAGCGCACGCGTCCGGCGCTGGGCTCGCGTCCGGCGCTGCGCGTTAATTTTGGCCGCTATATATACGTTTTCAAACGCTGAAACCCTAGACACTATTCACATTTTATTTTCCGTCTTTCTTTTGTTCGAGAGTTCATGCGATAGTTCTACATTCAGAATTTATTCTCTAGTTCTACATTCAGACTTTGTTCGTACTCTAACTTTTGATTATCAATTCCATCGTTCGATTTGTTCGTAAGTTTCTTCTATTGCTTTATTCCGTTAATCGTTTCGTATTTAATTATTATTGATTTCTTCGTTGGATTATGATTAATTTTGATAATTGTCAGAGTAATCTTGTCTTCGTTCAATTATTTTAGATTCATGCCTAGGGTTTATAATTTCAATTCCATGTTCTTTGATTTAGGATTTAATTTCGCCAGATAATTTATCCGCTTTATCAATTTACGCCTAGTTAATTCGTCTTTCTTTCTTTAATAATTTCTTGCCTAGGTAATCTATCAACCCTTTTGAGATTAGAGTGTTTAGGATTTTAATTGTTTTTGTGTGGCAACTTAGTAACGCCCTGTTAAGTTTTCCTTGAGAGACGACTAGGGTTAGCTTTCCCTACTACAACACCTCATTCGATTGTGAGTCAATTAAGAGTATACTTTTAGTTGAAACAGTTTTCAACAACGGACTGGAATTGATTTTCTTGATACGTTCAGTCCGATTGTCAAACCCGTTTCAATCCGATTAATGTTCTCTTTGGCTGCAACATTCAAATGGAATGTTCAACACATTGATATCAACAATGCCTTTTTAAATGGAGAACTGGATAACCCTGTATTCATGGACCAGCCCGAGGGGTTTGTGGATCCTAATCTCTCAAGTCATGTCCTGCATAGTGGTTTTAAGTTTTCTGCATTTGATCATTCCTTTTTTCATATGCGAAAACATGGTAAACTTCTCCTAGTTTTAGTCTATGTCGATGACATTCTTATCACTGGAGAAGATCCAACTCTTGTGTCCCACCTTATTCATGATCTATCTACCTCTTTCGCTCTTAAAACCTTAGGTCAGATCAGCTTCTTCTTAGGATTCAGGTCACCAAACTTAAAACCCATTCCTATTTTCTAAATCAGTCGAAATACATACGTGATCTCCTTGTCAAAAATAAAATGCTTGATTGTAAGTCTCAATCCTCCCCATATGATCTAGGCACTAAGCTACACTCCAATTACAACCCTCTTTTCATGACCCTACACTTTTTTGTAGCACTATTGGAGCTCTCCAATATCTCACAATCACTCACCCTGATATATCCTTCATCGTCAACAAGCTCAGTCAGTTTCTACAAAGTCCCACTGTCAATGGAAGGCGTGTCGCCGGTTGCTGCGCTATCTAAAAGAAACTATAAACCTGCACCTTGCCTTCCATCCATCTCAGTATCTACATATTAAAGCCTTCTCCGACGCGGATTAGGCTGGTTCTCTTGATGACCGTAAGTCTACTGGTGGTTTCTGCGTCTTTCTTGGTTCAAATTTACTGTCTTGGAGTTCAAAGAAACAAAAGGTGGTGTCACGGAGTTCAACTGAGTCTGAATATCGGGCTCTAGCAGATTCAGCTATTGAAGTTATGTGGATCAAATCTTTACTGTGCGAAATTGGTCTACCTGTTTCTCCCAAACCTATCATTTGGTGCGATAACAAGAGTGCAGCAGCCATTGCCTCCAATCCTGTTCATCATGCGTGAACGAAGCACATCGACATTGATACGCACTTTTTTCGTGATCAAGTTCTCAAGAATGAGTTAGATGTTCGCTATGTGTCTACCACTGATCTAACGAACGTGTAATGTAAGCCAACGTCTGCATGAATAATGACGTGGCATAAGCTGTTATTTCATTTCTGTTAGTTTGTTATTATTTTTTTGTTTTTCTGTTAGTTAGTTGTTAGTTTGTTAAGTTAGTTATTGCTTTGTAGTTCATTCTGTATATACCTCTCAAAGGCAAATGAATACCGTTACTTTCTTAGCACTCTCAAACGGCTGCAGCAGCAGGATCTGCTGTCTGATGGAGGTGATGAGTGGTTACGGAGGGGATTGATTTCGGGAGAGTGTTCGTGGTGGATGATTCCTCCAGCGGGAACATGGCCCACCATCTGGCGGTAGAGCTCCGCCGTGGATCGCCGGAGTTGGCCCTGGTTCGGGTGCGGGCTACGTGCTGTTGGCGCCGTTTTCTAGTGGCGTCGTCAGAACTACATCTGAAGCAGATGGACCGCCGGAAAATTTCTTGATCAATTTAGATATTATCGACTAGTTACATATCAATTTTTTTTTCTTGTTCATGTGTGTGTTTTTGTGTGAGGATTTTATTTGCATGGGAAACAGGGCGATTTTGGCGGGTTAATTTGGGAGGCTTTAGAAATGAAGATTTGTAAAACAGTAAACAAAGAATTACAGCTATATGCATCGCTGTATCAAACGACACATAAAATACAAAAGAAAAGCCCAAATTTTCTAAACTGAGAGAAAATTGAGGGGTGACATGGTTATGCTATTTATTCAAAGTATGAAGCTGTTACAATATTAATTTCTAACCTTAATTAATACTAAACACAATGTTGTTGTTAAATTGATTTGGTGTCCAAATATTTTATGTTATTTTTAGGTCCATATATACTAATTATTAATATCGGACTACGTACCTGATTATTTTAAGATTCTTATCTTGTATCATATTCACTCCAATCTCATAGTATTTTTTATAAGAGGCCTTATGGGCTATGGCTAACACTAATTTTTGTTCTAAAATTGAAAAAACAGATTTTGGAGGCTGTCAGTTCCATGTGGGGAAACAGCAGACGACCCATTTGCAAACCCTTTTGGGCCTTCAAGCAAGTTTTGATATTGCATAAATCTTGAGCCGATATTGGTATTGGTTGGAGGGAGTGAAATGTTGAAAGATAGAATTGAGGATTATTTCAAGAGACTCAAAGAGATGGGCAAAGAGGTTGATTATATGGAATTTCAATGTCAACAGCATGGTTTATTTGTCAACCAATCTTCTTCACAAGTTGCACGCAAATTATAGAAGGACAAAATAATTTTATGACCAAAAATTTCCCTATAAAAAATTTCGAGCTCTTTGTTTAAATACTCGATCTATAAGAGATGAAGTGATATATGTAAATTTTGTTCCTGGAGTTTGTAACTAATAAACAATTTGAATCATGGATGTTGCTATAGTTATTGAACCATAGCCTCATTGTTTTCCTTCATTGCTAATGCTCTGTCACGATCAACAGCTTAGGATGATTGAACCATAGCCTTATTGTTTTCCTTCATCGCCAATGCTCTGTCATGGTCAACAACTTAGGGTGATTGAACCATAGTCTTATTGTTTTCCTTCATCGCCAATGCTATGTCACGGTCAACGACTTAGGGTGATTGAACCATAATCAAATATGAAGTTGTTGTGTGTGTGTGTTGGCCTAGTGGTAGAGTGGTTAATGCTTGAGGCCAAAGGTCTCGGGTTCGAGTCTACCGTGACGCGGCTTTTAAAATTTATGTATTTAATAACCCAAAAAAAAATATGAATTTGTTTTTTAAATTTTCACCTATAAATAACAACATAAAGTGATTCTTCATAAAAAGTCAAAGGAATATAACCTACACGTATTAGATTCAGACACATCGTCTTAATATAAAGAATAGTAAATATACCAATCCTAGCACCTAAGTGATTTGAATTATTTAAATTAAGCAAGTTTGCGTTTTATAAAAAAAAATATTCAACATTCACACGGAAATAAGAGCACAGCATCGGAAAGGTGATCGGCCGCGGCGGAGGCGGGTAGAGAATTGGTGGTAGTCGTCAGGAGAAACGAACGGCGGCCTATGAACGCAAAGGGGAGATGGGGCCTAATTGGCTGCTGCTGGTACACGAGCTGGTGCAAAAAACGTTCTAGTATATTTTTCACTAATCAAATCATTTTTACATTGTTATTATTATTATTATTATAAGAGTGTGTATACTTAAAAATTATGATATACCTATAATACAATTACTTATTTTAATTTCCAATATCATTTCAATAATTTAATACGTATATAAATAAGTTCTATGCATTTTGATAAAATAAGAATCTTTTTGTATCTAAAATTCTTCAAATTTATGATAAGTTTTTATATTTTATAATATATATATTATTATTATTACGATGTGAGCCACGTTAGTGCAGGGGCCATTGGGCCCCAGAATTTTTAAATATTAGTAGTATATATTTAGTAATTAGACATATATTCAGTGTAGTCCAGTTGGTCGGGTGTTTTGCCTCTTATGTTGTAGACCAGGGTTCAAAACCCAGCATTGTATTTCTTTTTCCTTTTTCCTTTTCATTCTCCTTTTTCTTTTTTCCTTTTCATCATTCCTCTTTTATTTTTCATTTTTCTTTTCTTGTAATTTAATTATATTCTCTTGTCTCTCTACTTTGTGCTCTTTTTTTTTTTTCTATTATTTGTATTATGTTGATAAAATAAAAATGTATGCAAAAAATATAGCGGTTTATATGTGAACTAATATAATCAATCTAATTTCTAAAAAATTTATGATAAATTATTATAACAACAATTAACTGAAGGCATCTAAATTATTTAAATTCTTATTTTAAGCACCTAAAAAACTTGTTGATGATAAAACAATCAAAATATAGATCAATTGAATATATGATTATTATTTTAGAAATATAAGTGTTGAACCAAACTATTGAATGACCTTAATTTCGTACATTGAAAATGATGTGTTTGTTAATGCTACCAATGAAATTATTATGCACGATTTCAGAAAATGAAGAATATAAGATAAACTTATGATGGTGATTGTGTTTAACTTTTATTTTTCTAACATTGTGATGTAATTTAAACAATATTATTTATTTTTAATTTTATTTTAAAAATTGGGCCACCGAGTAAAATCTCGCTCTCACATATATATATATATATATATATATATATATATATATATATATATATATAACCAATGCTAATAATAATTTTTGATGTATTACAATTAAAATAAATGTATAAAAAAAAGAAAAATACTAATATAGACTAAACGTAAGTGATGCTCATAAAAAATGAGTGGCATATTGTATGTACATATATTTTGTAAAGAATAGTATTACACAAACGTATACAACTATATAGCATCTTAAAATATAAAAAAACATATTAGAAAAGATTACTTAGCAGGTCGTCTTCTCGTTTATGTAATTGCTATCTATAAAATTCTAGTATGTTTGTTCTACGTGAATTATGGGAGGCAGAGAGTCTATTAAACATTTTAGTGAATATAACAGTTAAAGGCCTCTACTCTCCAGTAATTTCATTAAATAATGATTAATATCTAAGAAAAACCCAATTCTTTTGAATTTCATTTCTCTTTCCATAACATTTACAAAAATGTTTCTTAATTGTAATGGATTTACCTAGAAGATTTGCAACTTATGAGACATCAGCCACCATATTACACTTATACTATAAATAAATAAAACAGTGGATGAAGGTGACATGACATCCAATTACATCAAAATCTTTGGTGCACTTAATTTCCCCAAATAATATCATAAACATCAAGATCAACTGCAAAAGCGCTCACTCAAAGAATGGTTCCATGTTGATCATGCAATTTTTAGGGGTCTCCTTTAATTTATTATATTAGTATTTGGCGTAAGTGATGTGGAGCACAATCAATAAAATTTGATTCAAAACTTTTTTGTATGTTTATCACATTAGCCGATATGTACATGCGTGCGCGTGTTTGTATATAGTAAATATAGTTATTTCATATATGTTTTTTTCATATAAATGACTTTTGTTTATTGATAAACACAAACATTTCAAGATTTTGTGTCCTAATAGAAAACATTAGTATTAATTGTTACACTAGTGATTGCATTTGGGAGAATTAGATTTAGCCATGAAATAGTATTACTAAAAAATAAGACGTGCATCGTGTTTTCCTATGATCGAAATGAATATTTACATCACTAATACTTGTAACTGCACATATATATTCCGAGCACTAATTTGTAATTTATAATTATCTAAGTCTTTATAAAAGAGAAAAGGTAGTGCGCACTGCGCATGTATCTCGATAATATTATTTAGTTATTTATTTTTCTTGACAACGACTTGATTTATAAGATGGTCAAAACAATCGGCAGATTAGATTCTTGTTATTTATAAGTTATCCAGAATATCCCAATCATAAAAAATCGTTAATAGATTTGCCCATTCCACGCGCAGATAATAAAATATATATTTAGCGGTCATGCTCGAATAACACATGTATGGATTATGATATTACTTTTACAAAAATTAAATATTTATTTCAAATATTACATTTCTTCTCTTACATATTTTGTTGATCTGTAACTTATACTATTCTGCATCTTTTTCTTTAGAAAAACACTTCTAAAATCAATTCGCATTCACTAACATATCTAAACTCTAATTATAATGGTTTGTCCGTCATAAAAGCTCAAAATGAATTCAAATATTAGTTGCTAAAATTACTTAAATCTTGTACCATTGAAAATTACGTTCCGATCTTTTTTCCTAGAATCATTTTCCTTTGTTTTTAACTTAAATATTTTTATTTGCTTATGGCTTCCAACATCAAAAGGACCAACTAAAAGAACTTGAAAAGATTAAAGACTACAAGGATTGAGTAAAAGCCCAAGAATTTAACATGAATATAGGAAAAAAGTCTGGCAATAATAATTATATAACTTAATTGGCGGTGGGAGTGAGAAGTTGATCTATTGCAAATCATATTTGAAGAACATGTATTTTTCTTCCTTTTTAATTTTGTTAATTTCAAGGTTCATCAAATTTATAATAGGGTATTGATAAATTTACATACTATGTATGTACATAATGAGGTTTTTATAATTTTTCATTAATTTCGAAATTATAACAATTAATTCCATTAATTGAATTTGTATTTTACATATATAACCTTTGGATTAATTTAAGAATAAATATGATCAAATCGCTATATTTTTTGGAATGTGATACATGCAATATTTTTTCCTGTTAATTTAGGAAACATTATATTCAAATACCTAATCTAAATATATACACGGGTTTTGTTTCTTTTTAAATGAACATCATTATTAATTGTCAACAGTACTCATATATATATATATATATAATTTGATTGCAAATTTTATTTAAAAATATTAAATGGTAAATATAAAACATAGTAATTCTTATCGAAATAAATAAAAGTAGAAGATAAAACAATGATAATTTGATATTCGATCGTAAAACAACGTCCATAGTTTTTGAATGAATTCATATATTGCAATTAATAAGAAAATAAATACAAGTTATATTTTGTATGAATTTATTAGTGCATATATATATTATTGAAATGAAATATATAAATTCATTATGTTCGATTGTCGTTAATTTATGATTTTATAATTGAATAATTTTGTACTATGTAACTACATATATTAATTAATGGAACATTGTGATAAAAAAGTATATTACTTAGTTCATGTTTTAACTAGGATATAATATTTTTTATTACAAAGATATATAAGTTTTCTCAAAAATATTATTTTAAAAAAGTTTATATTCAAAAACAAACAAATAATAAAAGGAAGTAAAAAGTTGTTAAAAATTATGTAGAACAAATTATTCACGTAAATAGGCAGCGAAAGAATTATAAAAAATAAAAAATAAAAAAAAAAATCAGCCAAAAATTTAAGCACGATTAATTAAAAAGTTAAACAAAAATGCAGCCAAAAAATTATGCTCTTAATTTTGATATGAATCAGTTAAATATACCATAGCAAATTTTAAGGAAATTAGTTAGGATATGTTCTTAAAAAAACGTGAATAAAAAAAGTAAGAAAAAAAAACTTTAACTATATAAAGGACATATTAGATATTTTTAATATAATTAATTAAAAATTTGATCTATAAAACTAAGGAAATTATGTAACTACATAATATGTAAACAGATGATTATCCTTTATAATATTAGTGTCTTCTCATCCAACTACATCGGGCCGGACAAATTAGTGGTCAATCAAACTTCAAGATCCAAATGAAACCATAATCATTTTTGTCTTTTTAGAATTTTGAAATTATATTTCTATTGCCAAAAGGTGAATAGTTTCAAACTAAGGGTCAACAAATTGAAAAAAAAAAGGGATTAGTTGTGGCAAAATCATATACTCAATTGAATTGATAGAATAAATTCAAATATCTGTTAGGTAAAATTTATCCAATATTGTACACGTTGGTTGCAGAAAACTCTCAGCGATACGATTCATAAACTGCAGGGGTGTACATATAAAAAATGGTATATGATCCTGATGCCTATCATACATATAAAAAATTAGTATGATGTCTCTTTGAAACGGTATAGCGATAAAATGAATTTTTGTGGTTAAAATATCACAAGTTCAACTCATTAACATCTCTATAGATTTGAGTATATTATACCTATTTTTTTAAATATGATTTATCCGTTATATGTAGTCTGCAGATTATTGCATGAATACCTCATTACGGTTTATCCGATGCGTATAAATTAAAAAAAAATAGTTGTTGCTCATAATTTGTAAAATTCGGTCCTATTACACGTATATTGTGTAGCTACCAACATATGAAAATTCAAAATATATAAAATCTAATATACGTGTCGCTACCAACATATGAAAATTCAAAATATATAAAATCTAGAGTATTAGGAGAATTGTGGTAGGTATCAAATGATAAAATTCTCGAAATAAGTAAGGAAAATCAATTTTAATTATTACTTTATTAATTATTGTTAAATATTTTATCTATTTTAATAACATTATTAAAAGTATGATAAAGACAAAACTTACCAAAAATTCTCACGTCCATGATAGATGTGTGCATACTCTATATATTAGGTGTAAACAGGGTTACGCTTACGTCAGGTTCCAATGTGGGATCGAGATAATACAATACAATGTACACGAAAATTAATTAACACTCTTCTCTTTATTTTCCTTTACTTTTTTTAATATATCAGACGTCGTTTTGGAATTCCAAGTTGGATTACATTTTTCACTTTATCTTTTATATCTATTTAATTCAATTTTAAATTTGCGTCCGCATCTTATGAGCCACGTGAGTTATCCATCACTGAAAATGACGTCAGCATTTTTATTAATTTTGTGATGATCTGCGCATTATCACTATGTTTACATGGAGACATATTCATTAAATTGTTTATAATTTGTGTATTAAACAATAATATTTCCAATCAAAATTGACAGTAATTATGGAGTTATTTTTAAATACAAAAGATTGTGTTAGAACCGACTAAACATCAGTACATCACGGGTTAAAAGGAGCTATAACACGATGAAAGATTATGGGCTAAATTAGAATATATGGGCTTTAGTTAATTAATTAAAACAGACTAAAGAATAAAAGTACATATAAGCTAGGGCTTTAATAGGCTGCTCTATTTAATATAAATAAGGATAATTATTCTTTAGGTCAAACACAGAATCATAATCTTAGAGAACTACTGTTAATTCATTCAGAGATTTCTTGATTTTATCTGCTTGAACTTTGTGCCGAGGAATTGTTCCTGTATCTGATTTGCATACATGTGGATATCATAGTTGTGGAGACAACCTTGCAGGATTCATTGGAAGCATTGCAAATCGTAAGTTCTCTATCTAACGTGTTCATAGGGCTCATCGCATGTTTAATTGTAGATCTAGATCTATTTCTTGACTGTATATATATCCCGTTGCGTATCATTAGATGATGTCAAGGATAACCAACACATGACACTCAATCGTTTTAAATATTTTATAATTTAGGGGATATCGTTTTTAACCATATTCATCAGTTGTATATTAAAACTATTCATATTCATAACTTGCATATTTAAATTATAAAATTTTACAAATTTATCCTTGACATAGTCTCCATTCATTGGTACTTTACCAACAAACACTTACACAATCGATACTTCGCAAAAATTTTGAAAAATTCACACGCATGAGACACAAATTATGAGGAATCTTGACTGAATTGTGATTGAATTTGAGATCTCCTTCATTATTTTTAGGTCAAATAGTGATGGGATATAGCCCAACCGACTGGGCCCACTAATGAGCCCAAACAGTGCCTAACGTTGATAGTAGCGGCCCACGCGGTTGAGCCCAAGCAAGCCCCAATCGGTGCCAAACCCTAGCCCCGGAACCGCCACCGGGACCAATGGAGAAGGCGCCTGTAACCGAGGTCGACGCCACCTCCACGTGGCGCACGTGAAGCGAAGGTCCCCGCCCGCCAATGGAGGCGTGCGGAGGAAGAGTCACGCCACGACCAATGGAGAGGTCGGGCGCGCCGAGGACAAGGTCGGCTGTATAAATAGAAGGAAACCGATGTTAGAAGGGTTAGCAATTTCATCAATACAAAGCTTGTAATAACAATACTCTGCACGAAGAGCGCTAGTAAAAGTATTGAGGAATCATTCCTCCGTGGACGAGATCTCGTTAACGATCGAACCACGTAAAAGCCCGAGTGTTCTTTATTGCTTTATATAAATCTCGCACACTCACATAGCTAGATTCATCATTGGCGCCGTGCGTGGGAATCGCTGAACAAAAGCTTCACCGTCCCTACAAATCTATGGCAAGAACACGCACAACCGCCGCCCACGCCAAGACAACGGTGGTCGACAGTATCATGGGAAGGAGATCGCCGACGCTACCGGTCATACACCAGGGCTACATGGAAAACGCCTGCATACACCGGGACCGCCGCCCCAATGTGAAGAAGATGCCGACCTCAACGATGACGAATGACGGTTCGTTCATCTCACGAGGCCCTCGCCGAGCCGTGACCAATTCCTCAACGCCAACCGTGGCCAATTTCAAAGCTTCCTCGACCAGAGGACAAAGAAGCGGGCCTCGAGAGTCCTCGAATGGTTACCTTGCACCGAGGTCGACCCTCCGAGACAACCAGCGCTCACCTCGGCGTGATGGCCGAGAACACGCACGCCGCCCGACGTCCAAGCCGATCGCCGCGGACAAACCACCACGATCACCACCCCCAAGACGATCCGCAGAGCCGCCACCACCCGGCGCAACACTCACGCGGTGAACGCGATGAAGGGAGAAGAGACGAGCCGAACTCCTCCTCGAAGAGACGACGAGACGTCGTTACGGTCCCCACACCTCCGGAGAGAGATGGTAGCGATCTCGGGGTTCGACCGACACGGAGAATCATCTCCTTCTCCGAGAGACGGACACGCCCTGCCCCGGCGATACGGGCACCCAACATCGCGACCTCACGACGGCTTTGGGATCCCTCCGACTTCTCTTCGCCACACTACCAATATGGCGAACCAAGGAATGGAGGATTTCCACATGTGCAAGATCTTCCCGAGGGTGGTCTCCAACGCCCGGCTGTTGGTTCACCTCGCCCGCAAAACAAAGATCCACCGCTTGAGGACCTCATGGATCAATTCAAATGGCGCTTCACCGTAAGATGCCACCCAAAGAACCTTCGTCCGACCGCTCACCATCCGCCAAGGACGAGACGAGACGATGTCAAGTTTCGTCTCACGGTTCATCAAGGAATCCTCAAAATTGATGAGTAACGACCTCTACATCATCAACGCGTTCAAAACGGATCCGACCCGCGACCGAACAAGGAGATCACTGTGAGAAGCCGAGACGACAGTAGCCTCGGACCACGGTCGACAACCACGCCAGCGGAGGCGAGTCGGACATAAAAAGAGAGATGCGGGATGAGCGAAGGTCGAGAGGAAGAGGCCGACGACCGAGACATGTGCATCGATCGCGAAGTGCCTTCGATAGGATCAAGAAGGGCCCGATCGAATCAGCATCGACCTCGGCCAAACCTCGCAACAACGGGCATCATCGCTCAAGTCGGGCGGAAATATACTGAGCTCACGCCGAGCTCTTCCCGAGACCACCTCCCATGAAAGCGAGGACCCGAAGTGATCGATGCACCCGTATGCGACTATCACGTGGATACGGTCACGATACCGACGATCGCGGGGATGCGAGCTCGGAAATAGACGAGCTCGTAAGGAAGCGAGCACTGAGGAGTACCTCGACCGCCCACGAGCACGCCGGAAACAAGAATCGCAGAGGAGAACGGAGGTGGCACCAATTATGAGCCGACCTCGGGACGACGACTCGACGATGACGAGGACGACGCTCCCAACGCGATGGAGCAAGTCTACGCCATCACCGGATCGCCCATAGGCGCGACGCGAGTCGTCGCTGAAGAGCGGCTTCGAGGCGCCCACGAGGGCCGAAGAACAAGCGACTCGGCGATGAAGACATCGTGTTCTCCAAGGACGACCCAAAGGCCCGTAATCATGCCCACCAAGACGCCATCACGATACAAGCCGTGGTGGGCAACAAGAACGTCCACCGGTCTACGCCGACATCGGTGCCTCCGTTAGTATTATCTTCGAGTTATGCGGATAAGCTGAGGTCGGGGATTCAATGCACCCGCGCCGTCCCACCGCGGAGCTTCACACAGAGGAAGCGATTCGAGGCGTTATTACCCTTCCGGTTACCGTCGGACGCGACCCCTGTGTCGGTCACCAAGGCCATCCAATTCTTCTGGTCCAAGCTCCTCCCCGCATAACATCATCACAGGCGTAGACCGCAGACGCCACCAAGGCCGTCTGCTCGGTCTACCACCTCACCGTCAAGATTCCCGCCCCGTGGGAGTGCTTAGCATCCGTGGGGACCAAACGGCAAGCAAAAGAATGCCTACGAAGTTTCAACCCGTGATGCGACCTTACTCGTGCCCAGCAACCACGGAACAATGAGGCGGGCCGAGTGTCCCAACAAACCGGACCCGACATGGGAAGACCCATACCGCGCCCACGAGGACCTCGGCGAAGGGGCTTATAAGCTCGCTCACCGTCCGGTGCACTTATCCCCGAACCTAGCATGTAACTCATCGGAGGAGGTATTTTACATTGCTTTGATTTGGATCGGCATCATGTTAACCTCCTTTATTTTTTCCGGCACGATGTCATTTACTTTATCAATAAAACATTTGTTTTACTAACAAGTACATCACTACGTCTCATATCTATGTGAACATCTCTTGGATATACCACATCTAAACCTTCACTGAGGGACGCCTTACGAAGATGAAAATCCCACTAAGTAGGGTACGCATACATGACTACTCATTGATTTGAACGTCTACATGCACAAAGACATCTGATTACCCATTAAGTTGGGCGCTCACATGCACGCGACATCCCGACCGATCTCGCCAACTTATACCCTTTATTTGGGAAGATATGCACTCCGGTACGCCTAAATACATTTACGACCAAAACGAAGTCCTAAGCTATGTTTGTACCTCTCGAGGGAAAACATACACTTCAAACGAGTCTAAATACATTTACGACTACAAACCGAGTTCCAAGCCATATACAAGTCAACCGGGCTTCCAGCTCGTTCATACCCCTTTATTTGGGAAGATATACATCAGATACGCCTAAATACATTTACGACCAAAATGAAGTCCTAAGCTATGTTTGTACCTCTCGAGGGAAAACATACACTTTAAACGAGTCTAAATACATTTACGACTACATACTAAGTCCTAAGCTATATACAATTCACCCGACCCGAGCTCCGCCTCGCCAGTCTCACCAAGCTACACCAATTTTGCAAAATCTCTGGGTCGGCGACAAATACCGGAACGAACTCGGTACCTTCGACCCGATCTACGAGGTCGGCGTTGCCACGACCTACTCCAGGGCTCCTTCAAGTGCGGGGATGCTCCGCACGGAGAGGCACTCGGCCGAGGTCGAACCCCGCCTGGTTCGCTGTTCGGTCCGCCCTACCACCTCCGCCGAGCTGGTGCCCTTCCTCGACGATCGCACTCCTGGGCGAGGCCGAACTCCGCCTCGAGATCTGGCCGGCTGCTAGAGCCGCGACTCGCCTCCCGAGCTTGACGGCGTTGCTCGATTCGGACCTCGGCCTCCTGCACCGTCCTCGGTCTCTCGCGCCACCTCGGCCGCCGCCACTGCATCGCCCCTGCCTCCTGCACCGTCCTCGGCCTCCTGCGCGCCACCTCGGCCGCCGCCAACAGAGTCTGCCCTCGGCCGTCCTGTCTCTGCCCTGCCTCTCGCGCCACCGCCGCCTCGAACCGTCCTCGATGCTCTGCGTCGCCTCGGCCGCCTTAGCCAATGATCCCTTGGTCTCTGTGCCGCCTCGACCGCCTCCGCCAACCCCGGCCTCTACCCGTCTCGCACACACGATCCTGTTCGGGCCTCGGCGAGCCACCGCACCAAAGATATCCGTCTCGATTGAACGTGGCAAATCGCCCAACTAAGTTCGGACTTGCATCCTCCTAACGGACATCAAGACCCAACTCGAGCGACTCGAGCCGGAATGTGGCAAACCCTAGATCCCGCCAGTGATACGACCTCGACCCGGACCTGCCATCCTCCTCGGGATCGCCACCCACTCGATTCGGTTACCACTCCCTCGGCGCGGTGTCCAAGTCAAACCGGATTTCGACGAGTCACGCAAGTCACAGGACCTCGGCATCCCGCCGATGGACATCACCATCCTCTTGAAGGACCTCGTCCAAAGACAAAGCGACCAGCTCGTCGACTCGATTCGGCCGACCCGATCGCCGATAAACCCTCACGCCGAAAAGACAACACCTTCAACAAACAACTTCACGGAAATGAGCACTCACCCCGTGGCGCTTTTTCACTCCACCTCGGCCTCGCCGTCCCCGGCTATTCGTGAGGCTATGATGGGATATAGCCCAACCGATCGGGCCCACTAATGAGCCCAAACGAGCCGGGCCTAACGTTGTAGCGGGCCCGGCGGTTGAGCCCAAGGCAAGCCCCAATCGGTGCCAAACCCCAGCCCCGTAACCGCCACGGGACCAATGGGAAGACGCCCTGTAACCGAGGTCGACGCCACCTCCACGTGGCGCACGAAGCGAAAGGTCCCCCGCCCGCCAATGGAGGCGTGCGGAGGAAGAGTCACGTCACGACCAATGGAGAGGCGGCGCCTTGAGGACAAGGTCAAGTCAGATAAATAGAAGGAAAAGCGATGTTAGAAGGGTTAGCAATTCATCGAATACAGCGAACAGTAACCAATACTCTATGTACGAAGGCGCTAGTAAAAGTATTGAGAATCATTCTCCGTGGACGAGATCTCGTTAACGATCGAACCCGTAAAAAGCCCGAGTGTTCTTTATTGCTTTATATAAATCTCGCACACCACATAGCTAGATTCATCAAATAGATATTGGGAAGGGGAAGGCCTAATCATATATTGAAAAGGCGAGAACGAGATTGAGAGAGATGGCTAGTTAGAATGAGAGAGGTGGCTAGTCACAAATTGAAGATTTCCAATGAGGCGAAAGTGGCAGCCAGTGGGACGACGACTCTTTAAAGAGTTCTAACTAATTAGTTTGAGAGAGGTAACGACTAAGAGAAATAGAGAGAAGAAAGAAGAGTTTCAGCAATGTTGAGGCGGCTAGTTAGATTGAGAGAGGCATCGACGACTAGTGTGTAGTCGGATCATTACCGATGATGGATAGACATTGGCCCCTAGTGGGACGGCGAGGTGAAGAACAAACGGCTAGTGGGGCAGGGTGGCAAGATGGCAGTGGTTAGTGATCGAACGCAAGGCAGCAGCGGCCAGTGGGCGACGGTGAGGCACCTACAGCTAGTGGTGCAGCGCGGAAAGACATAAGCGGATAGTAGGGGTGTGCTGGACCGAACCGAATAAAAAAAACCGACCGAACCGATCGGTTTCGATCGGTTCGGTTCGGTTTTAGAAGTCGGTTTCGGTTCGGTTAAAATTTTAATTAAAATCAATTTACTCGATTTTCGCTTTACGCTTTAGGTTCTAACAGAATCGAACCAAAACTATTATTTTATATATTTATATATTTTATATAATAATTAATTAATATTTTAATTAAATAATTAGGATAAAAATATGTTTATTTAAAAATATATATATAATTTATATTTCGGTCGGTTTTTCGGTCCGACCGAAACCGATCGGTTTTTCGGTTCGATTTTCGGTCGGTCCAAAATTATAAATCGGTTCGGTTCGGTTCAAAAAAATTCGTTCGGTTCGATTTTCAGGTTTGAAAATTTCGGTCGATCGGTCGAACCGACCGACCGATGTACACCCCAGCGGCTAGTTCTCGGAGGTGAGGTAGCGGCGACTAGTGGCCGATAGCAAGGCACCAGCGGCAAGTGAGGCGGCGCAACAATCGCAATAGTTATGGGAGAAGGTGAAAAACACGTATTTTTTTCCATGTTTTTAAGTATGATATCATGTTTTTTACAGGGAAGTATATGTCTTAAATTTATTTTAATTTGACGTTTTGTGTTGAATTTATCATTCATTGGTCTTTTGAGTAAATTGAATGAATTTGGGCATACTTCTCTCGGAATGAGATTAAAAGTGTTGTAGTTCATCTCATTACGAGCCGCAAGTACAAACAGATCAAAAATCAGACTACAAACGAAGAACATGCCGGAGAAATCCATCACGGAAATGCCTAGTGACACGCGGTCCATATCACACGACTGCATGCCATTACTATACTGTTATTGTGCAAGTCAGAGACCACTCACGGTCACTAGGAGCGGCTGATGCCAACGTAATTACCTAGTGAAACGCAATCATGGCCACACGATTGCATGCCATAACCATGCTTGAATGTTCAAAGTCAAAGATTATACAGATCATCTGGGGTAGCCACGTCCCGTGACCGCGTGTGGCTTCGAAGGGCCTACAGGCGAGAAGGCACAACCACATGTGTCTGGAGTCGGGGCCACGTGAAATAGATGTGATTTTAGATTTTGATCTATTTTGTGTCCAATAGGAGACCCAATGCTAGTATACTCTCACAGTCCATCAAAGCTCTTCAAAATGGACTTTTGCCACATATTTTACAGCTTTGTTCTCTTGGAACTTTTGGAGACAAGAACAGAGAGTAGAATATCAAGTGTTTGAAAATAGTGAGTTCTGTAAATTCTCCTATAATTTTAATTGATGTCATTTAATTTCTTTGATTTTAATTTATTATTTTCTTTCATTATGTCCGGCAAGTACACTTTTATTCTAGAGTTATGGAGTAAATAAATTATGGGTGTTGGACATAGTTTGGATTAATTAATCTAGTTCTTCTATTTCTTTCTATGATATGATTAATTGCTTGATCACGAATTTTGTATGATCTATTGTGTCAGTTTGATGTTAAGAGATTATTACTAATACTTGAATGAAAATATAAAACGTATATACTCTTCAATATAGTCGCGAGGACTTGAGATTTGTGTGAGGGCTAGTAATCTAATTGATCTATTTGGATCCATATGCTTAAATATCGATCTGGACACATTAGTCTTGTAGGGAAATCATATGTTAACCCTCGCCCGAGGATCCATCTTGGGTGTTTAATTCACCATACATCGATTATAAACCCAAGCATGCGTCTATATAATTAAATCGCAACACGTGGGGTTTTCACGTGTTTACCTTTGGATCAAGAGGTCGATGGAACGAGATGAATGGATCGAACGGATCGGACTCGTGCTTTGACCTTCGGATCAGATCCGGTTGCCCAATCTCCAACGTCGGTGAGGACGATCTATGGAGAATGCTTCGAAAATCACCCTTGCTCTCACTTCACTATTTTCGAAACTCTCTCAATGGACAATGAGGGGGCCGAAAATTCTAGGTAGATTATGTGAGCATTAACCTAGACTTTATCTCATACCTTATATTTATAATGCACTACCTTAATCCCATATGGAAATTACCATAATCCTATATGGAAATTACCATAATCCTATATGGTAAAATACCATAATCTCGTGATTATTTCCATACTCGTGATTATTTCCATACTCTCATGATTATTACCATAATCTTATATGGAAAGGATCTATGCATATACCATAATATAACAATATCCTTGCGGGATAAAGAGAATAAAATCTTCCTTTGAGAGCTATAGGGCGCCGATTTCCACAAAGGTTACGAACTGGATGGGCCGACCAGGATCAAATGCAAGGAATAAAGATGGGCCTCAAATAAATTAATTATCTTATGTTCACCTGTAACATAAATTAATTTATAAACATTCGATCATGCCACTAGAGAAAGAATCTTGACTTACCCCTTTATTACCGGGTTGAGTCGGGCTTGCACTTAGACATTACGAATCCCGTATTTAAGATATCGAACGTCCATTAATCATTTATAGCAATCATTCGCTTAAAACGATTAATAACTTCATTTCCTTAAGTAGTACCACTCAACCGCAGGGTTTAGTACAATAAACCTTTGAGCTCCTTAAGGGGACGCCATCATCCTAAACGGATACGGTGACTCGACATGATAACTAGCGTGACATACAAGATCGCCACCACCCAAGATGCGGAGAATCTTGGGTTAGAACATATAACCTCACTCATAACAAGTCAAAGTGATGGTCAAGAACTCATACTCACCTAATACCTTATCGAGGTTTAGATCATCGAAGTCACCGAGATCTTGGTTCTTCACGACGGTCGAAAGAAGAACACATCTCACTCGTGATCCTTCAATACGTCGAGACGCATCAAAGCATAGACAAGCAACTAAGTCAAGTCACTTATCTATATCTGCAGCCTAAACCGACAACTCGTCCCTAAGTTGTCTCAACTGTGAAACTTTTATATCTCATTAAGCTTGACCAATCATACGGACTTATGTGATCTTCTACACACCGTATGATCTAACTTATATATGAGATAAGGGGACATGATATATGCAATCAAGTATTCAAATCGATAGAGATTGTAATAGTGGTAACAGGAAACATTGTATACAAGCTCAACCAAAGCGCTTTCAAGATACAAATCCAACAATCTCCCACTTATACTAAAGCAAACTTTAGTATACAATGTGTCTTTCTACTAGCTATTACAAACAACCATCACTTTGCTTCTCCCACTTATACAAAAGTTTCCTTTCTAAGTGGGTGCCATCAGCTTAATCCAAGTCCTCTAACGTGTCCATCGTAGACTTTTGTGGCGTGCTCTTCGTGAATGGATCCGCTAGATTTTCCGTCGATCAATCTTTTCAATCAAGACGCCACCTCGCCTAACGATTTCGCATGACATGGTACTTTCTCTCTATGTGTTTGGTCGCTTGTGGGTCCGTGGTTCCTTCGAGTTTACATCGCACTCGAGTTATCACAAGAACTATGATACTCTTGGGCAAACCAGTACCACATCTAGATCCATGAGGTAGTTCTTGAACCATACAGCCTCCTTAGAAGCCTCCGGCGGCTACATATTCGGCTTCCATGGTAGAGTCCGCAATGCATCGCCGCTTTGCAGACCGCCAGATACGGCCCACCTCCCAAGGTAAACACATAGCCCGAGGTCGACTTTTTCTCATCACGGTCGACTTGGAAACCGAGTCTCAGATAACCCAAAGGCATTAGACTATCGCATGGTAAACTAGCCTATAATCTCGAGTCGTTTCGTGTACTGAGTATATGCCATCTGCGATCCAATGAGCTTGTCCGTGGTTAGATCGATATCTTGCTACTATGCTCACCGTGATAGCGTATATCGGGCCTCGTGCATAGCATTGCGTACATGAGACTTCCTACGGCGAAGCGTAAGGAACTTGTCTCATTTCCTCTATCTCCTTTGTCATATAGTGCGTTTTAGATAAAGGAACGCCATGTCCGAAAGGTAGCAATCCTTTCTTGGCGGTCGCGATACTAAAACGAGTAATCACAAAGATCAATGTAAGACGCCCGAGATAAGCTTAACATTTTCTTCTTGCGATCTCTCAGAAACCTCGATCCCAAGAATGTACCGCATCTCCTAAGTCTTTCATTTGAAACCGATCGGATAACCAACTCTTTACGCCCGATAATGACTTCACGTTGTTGCCAACTAGAAGGATGTCATCTACATAAAGTGCAAGAAAACCACATCACTGTTGACATCTAACCGATACACACAACTCTCGCTAGGCAATGGGTAAATCCATGGGACTTTACTACCTCGTCAAAGCGTAAGTTCCATGATCGGGAGGTTTGCTTAAGTCCATAAATGGACTTCTTAAGCTTCCATACTAGATGTTCTTCACCCTTACCACATAACCTTCGTGTTGCGTGCATATAGATGTCTCTACCTTCCTCAAGGTAACCGCTAGAAAAGCGGTTTTAACATCCATTTGCCAAACCTCTAGTTTGAGTGGGCTATGGCTAGAAGAATTTCGATGGACTTGAGCATTGCTACGGCGAAAAGGTCTCATCGAAATCGATGCCCTCAACTGAGGGTACCGCCACAAGCCTCGGCTTTGAAAGCCGAAACCCTCCATCGAATCTCTTCCTCTCAGATATCCACTTACTACCTATGGCTTCCTCGCCATCCGGTAGAGGTGTCTTTCATATACATCCATAGCCGTTATGGACTCCATTTCTAAGTCCATAGCGGTGTGCCATGATCTTGCATCAATATCTCAGACGCCTCCTCAGATGTCCATGGGTCGATTATTGCTGCTCGCCTCTCGACTAAACCAAGATTCACCCACGAACATAAATCGCCGGGTCGACGAACAACCCTCCCACTACGACGAGGTTCTACAGCACAATGGCAACGGTGGGTAAACTGTGGTTCTCTAACTGCACAACTTGTCGTGGGTACCACTTGACGGTCGGTATCTCCGGTGGAACTCGACCCACTTCAATTTCTTGAAGTATCCGTGTCGATCCTCCCACTAGACTCGACATCTCATACCTTCGCCTATTCGTGGTGGAATACGATCATCTTCTAATTCTTGAAGAATGATTTCAACTTTGGATTTATGATTTTTCATGTAGTCCTCTTCTAAGAATCGAGCATTAGTGCTAATAATGACCTTCCGATCCTTGGGACTATAGAATAAACCACATTTCGCCCTCTAGATAGCCAATAAACGCCTTTATACGATCTAGCCTCCAACTTGTCGCCTTCTTGTTCAAAGACACGGCCGGATCGCCCATATCTTTATGTGGCTTAAACCAGCTTGCGCCCAAACCACAACTCGAAAGGGGTCTTTTCGACCGACTGGACGGTACTAGATTTAGCAAGTATGTCACTGCCTCTAATGCATACCCCCGTAACGAAATAGGCAATGTTGCATAGCTCATCATTGATCTAACCATTTCTAAAAGAGTCATATTTCTTCGCTCTGACACACCATTTTGTTGTGGTGTGCCTGGTGAAGTGCGCTGGGAGGTAATCCCACACTTCACTAGATAGTCCATAAACTCGTTATCGAGGTATTCGCCACCGCGATCGTAACGCGATGACTTGATACTTTTACCTAGCTTCGCCTCTACTTCCGCCTTAAACTCTTTGAATTTCTCAAAGCATTCTGACTTCATGTGAAGCGGTATACGAATCCGCACTCGAGTAATCGCCAATGAAAGTGACAAAATACTGCATCTCCATGAGCTTGTGTGACATCGGTCCACAAGTCGAATGGACTAACTCCAACATTTCTTTCGCTCTATAACCCTTCGCTGAAGGGTCCGTCGACATCTTACCTTCTATACGTGATTCGCAGATCGGGAACATGTAGTAACCGTGAGATTACCCAACGCCCATTCTTAGCCGCTTTGGATCCTATTTAGATTGATGTGACCTAATCTAAGATGCCGTAAAAAGTAGAGTCATCTCACAAGAAAACTTTCTTTTTAGGGTTTGATGAAGATGCAACATAGTTATAGGTATTATGTTTTGCGTAAACGAAGATAAAGCTTAATTATATAAGGTGCCAACACGTATAACTTCGCCATTTCTTATGATAGAAACACCACTATCAAAAATAATGTAATATCCATGAGTAAATAATTTCAAACAGAAACAAGGTTCCACCGAAAATCCGCACATATAAAACGCCTTTCAAAACTAAAACTCGTTGTCCCAAAACATAAAGAACATCTCCAATCGCAAGCTTCTTGACTTTCGCCGCTGCCCATGGAGATCGTTATCTCGCCATCAAACAGCCTCCTTGTCGCTAGAACCCCGCAAGGTGTAACAAACATGATCGCCATACCAGATCTACTACCCAATAATGGGTAGAACAAGTCGCTAAACATGTTTCACATTAAAGCAAACGGCATACTGAGCCTCGAGCATAGGGCACTTGGCCTTCCAATGCCCGCCTTACCGCACTTGAAGCACTTCGCCTTCTCCTTGGCTTCTTCAAGCCTCCGTGGCAACCATGTTCTTGCTCCCATTACTCCCACTATTTCCTCGCCTCTACCACCTTTGGTACCCTTTTTCTATTTCCATTTTTGCGATGAAAATTTTGGGCCCTTAGACGTGCTAGCAAGAGCATGTGCTCCTTTTCCCATAACTCCTTCCGCAAAGAACGAGATCATTAAGCAACCCACTAAGTGTAAACTCGGTCTTGCTCATGATCGCATTCACGCGAAAGTTCTCAAAAGACTTGGGCGTTGTATTGAGGATGATATCGACCTCGTCACCGTCAATACCTCCTCCCAACCGATCAAGACTATCCATGAGACGAGTCATGTGGGAGACATGTTCATGGACCGAACTTCCTTCTTCCATCTTACACGCCAAGATTTCTCTCATTGTGTGAAGCGATCGTCCGATCCGATCGCTCAAACTTACCTCGAGACTCGACAAAATATCGTCGCGTCTACCATCGATCGATGTCAGCACTGCAAGCCTTTGGACATAGTAGTCATCATATAGCATTTAGCCATATTGTTCGACTTATTCCAAAGTCCGCCGACTCTCGCTTTCATTAGTCGACGCTACGATAGTGGCATCGGGTTTAGGAATAGTGAGAACAAACATGTGTTCTTCAAATGATAAGAACATATTCCATGTTTCGCTTCCACTCGATAAAATTTGGACCGGATAACGGATTTTGTGCGAGCATATTGATAATCGCGTAAGAGACATATCTCGAAACGATAATGTAAACACATAAGCATACGATCGCATATAATTCGTAATAATAATATTGTAACCTTTGATAAAACAATATTAATTGAAACCTCCAATCGCCCAAGGAATCCCACATGCAAGCCACGCGTGTGGATCGTTTACACGAACCCCCGACTGCACTAAAATATACCTTTTAGTCGCTTAATTTCAATCCATGTCAACTTATCCTTATGACAAATGAAATTAACGATTCGACCTTACTGACCACATCACTATCGCAAGAAGCGGACTTCATGAAGTTGTACTTGAGGTGATGTCTAAGCATCGACCACAATTTTAACAAATAGAAATGAATTTTAGAATTGGTATACTCACTCGGACCATACCGCCCAATTTAAATTCTTTTGTTATCTCATTTTATATCTATCTCGGAGAACTTATGAAAATCGCACATGCAAGCCGCAGCGTGCGGACGCCATACATGAAACTCCCACTTCTCAATAGATTTAAAAGGTTTTATTTAGAAATCTCATCTAACAAACTTATGATAAACAAGGCAAGCAAGCCACGCGTGTGGACGTTTACTCACAGCATGCCTCACTTTGTTTAGAGATCAAAAGTGGAGGTCTTGACATTTTAATTTGAAAAATTAATTTGTCGGGTTGCTTGCTTAATCTTTTATTCAAAAGGTTTGTCCATGCAGATCACGTAATCCTAGCATGCTTTTCTATAGAACTCAACATGTAAAACATGCTCGCAGTAATTCTAAAATATGCTTGATAAACGCGATAAACCTAGCATGCTTACTATGCGCATCCAATTACGTAAAACACTTAAAGGTTTGTCAACGCAATATAAACATACATAGCATGCTACCGCATTATTTAAACATCCACGACATGCATATGAACGATAAAATAAAATAAAACGCTCATCGCGCCCAATCGTGAAACCCGCGACATCCATGTCTAATCTATTACATAGATTTACAAAGTACATAAATTAAACTCAAAACGGGCCTCGCTTGCACCCGCACGGACCGGATTCAACAATGGGCCTCGCGTTGCGGGCACGGACCGAAAAATCTGGGTACTGGAAAACGGGTCCGGGCGGGTCGGTCATTCTGGTGGTGGCCGCCAGGCAAAGCCCACCGCCCACCCCACCCCACCTCACGCCCCGCCCGTCCTCGAAGCTACCGCTGTCGCTAACGCGACCGCGACCCGCCGAAAGCACGCGCGCGCCGCCACGCCCGAGGCCAACATCTTCCGAGAGACTTCGCCGCCAGCGTCGAAACTCGCGATCGCGAAGTTCCGCCGCTAAGCGCCGGGTTTCGCCAACGCACGCCCGTCGCCGCTAGTCGACGGCCGCTGCCTCGCGGTCATCTCGCGACCGCGAGCTCGCCGCCAGCGCGCCAGGATCTCGCGAGAACGCGCGTTCTATCGCCGCGCCTCGCGATCGCCCTCGCGATCGCGAGGCTCGCCATGAAACCGCCCGAGGATCGCCGAGAGACCTGTTTTCCCGTCGTTTTGTTCTTCGTTCTTTCGCTTCGTTTTCATTTACGCATAATATTTACGTAATAAAATCTAATCTAACCACGGATTTTCGTGGTGTAAAAACAAAACCCAACAAAACAAAAACGAGCCACGATGAACCATGATCCACAATTAATTAAACGCACGTAATAATCAAACGAATTAATCCAACAGAGCCAAGATTCTCGATCCTGTGCTCGATACCAATTGTAGGAAATCATATGTTAACCCCGCCCGAGGATCCATCTTGGGTGTTTAATTCACCATACATTGATTATAAACCCAGCATGCGCCTATATAATTAAATCGCAACACGTAGGGTTTTCACGTGTTTACCTTTCGATCCAAGAGGTCGATGGAACGAGATGAATGGATCGAACGGATCGGACTCGTGCTTTGACCTTCCGGATCGTATCCCGTTGCCCAATCTCCAACGCCGAGTGAGGACGATCTATGGAGAATGCTTGGAAAATCACCCTTTGCTCTCACTTCACTATTTTCAAACTCTCTCAACGGACAATGAGGGCCAAAATTCTAGGTAGATTATGTGAGCATTAACCTAGACTTTATCTCATACCTTATATTTATAATGCACTACCTTAATCCCATATGGAAATTACCATAATCCTATATGGAAATTACCATAATCCTATATGGTAAAATACCATAATCTCGTGATTATTTCCATACTCGTGATTATTTCCATACTCTCATGATTATTACCATAATCTTATATGGAAAGGATCTATGCATATACCATAAATATAATAATATCCTTGCAGGATAAAGAGAATAAAATCTTTCCTTTGAGAGCTATAGGGGGCCGATTTCCACAAGGTTACGGGCCTGGACGGGCCGACCTGTGGATCAAATGCAAGGAATAAAGATGGGCCTCAAATAAATTAATTATCTTATGTTCACCCGTAACATAAATTAATTTATAAACATTCGATCATGCCACTAGAGAAAGAATGTCGACTTACCCTTTATTACCGGTTGAGTCGGCTTGCACTTAGACATTACGAATCCCGTATTTAAGATATCGAACGTCCATTAATCATTTATAGCAATCAATCGCTTAAAGCGATTAATAACTTCATTTCCATAAGTAGTACCACTCAACCCGGGGTTTAGTACAATAAACCTTTGAGCTCCTTAAGGGGACGCCATCATCCTAAACGGATACGTGACTCGACATGATAACTAGCGTGACATACAAGATCGCCACCACCCAAGACGCGAGAATCTGGTTAGAACATATAACCCTCACTCATAACAAGTCAAAGTGATGGTCAAGAACTCATACTCACCTAATACCTTATCGAGGTTTAGATCATCGTAAGTCACCGAGATCTTGGTTCTTCACGATGGTCGAAAGAAGAACACATCTCATCGTGATCCTTCAATACGCCGAGACGCATCAAAGATAGACAAACAACTAAGTCAAGTCACTTCTTATCTATACTCGCAAATTTCAAACCGACAACTCGCCCTTAAGTTTTCTCGGTGTGAAACTTTTATATCTCATTAAGCTTCGACCAATCATACGACTTATGTGATCTTCTACACATCGTATGATCTAACTTATATATGAGATAATGGGACATGATATATGCAATCAAGTATTCAAATCGATAGGAGATTGTAATAGTGGTAACAGAAACATTGTATACAAGCTCAACCAAACCGCTTTCAAGATACAAATCCAACAAGTCTTACATGTAATCAATGGTATATTTTCTACGAGAGTAGCTTTAAGCTATTTATGTGATTTTCTTAGGAATTGAATCTGAAATTGATTAATTGATATGGACTAGTTTAATTGCTTGAATCTGTTGAAAACAAAACTCTAAGATATTCTTTTAATAAGTTTAATCTCCATTATCTCTACTTGTTATTTAGTTTAAATTGCATATTCTAAGTATTTAATTCAACTCTGAGTTTAAAGTCTTTATAGAGAATTATAGTTAGAGATAGTAGTCAGTCATAATGATCCGTCTATGTGAAATACGATTTTACTTACTACTATACACAACTGCACATGTACACCTGTTGTGTCAATAAAAAAATTAGCGAATAGGCGACGAGACATCGACGGCTAGTGGAGAATGAAGATGAGCTGACTAATAAACAAAGCATCAACGGCTATCATCGGGAAATATATCAAAAAAATTAAATCAGGGTTAGACATCTAATCAAAATATTGTTTCGAATCCAAATTCGAATGAGAGAGAATATTGAAGATCGATGAGGATAAGTATTTTCCAAAGATAAAGAGATGGTTCAAGCGAACGCTTGATAATGCCCGATATGGATGTTCACATAGTACTTCAGATATAAGTCTACTCGTCGTAAAATTCCTCATCTGTTGTCGGGAGATTAGGAGCGGCAAACCGATTTTGGTTCATCGCTTATGGATATTGTTTCTCTTTCTCCTAGTTCAGACGTCCCCCAAGAGAGTGGACATGATGTCGACTTATCCATCAGATCAGACGCCTTAGGGGCCATTTCCGACAAGCGTTTCACATGATAGAGTCTAGCGAGATCATATTCCCCTCACCACTCTCTCTAGGACTATGATACTAGACTACTAGTTCTTAAGCCATACCATCGTCATCATTAGGAGTCAGCTCGTCGTTCCATGTCGAAGATGGACTTATTTGGCTTGGAGACGTCTTTTCAGTGGATCATGCGAGGATACGAGACATTTTGATGGGGTTCTGAAAATATATTATTAGGTGTATAAGGGGAATACACCTAACTTAAAACATTTCGACTTTTATAGAAAAAACAAGGAAACGGATGATAAATCTCATTTTGGAGTAATTGAGTTAGGAATCAAAATTTTGATTCGTTGTTCAATAAGTGGAACGCATTAGCTGTCCGTTCTCAGGTTGGGCAGTAAGGGTCGGAGAAGGGCAATCACTCATTCTTAAAACCCCTTTTCATGAATAAATGGAAATTTTACCTTGTCACTTTTTGGCAATGGCATTTTTCGGTGTGGTTTCATCCAAGAAGGATTTCGATAAACCAATTTTCCAAGCATTCCCTTGAAATTTTGGGCTATCTTTCAAACGTGCAAATGAACCCTTCCGGATTTATTCTGTAAAATAAAAAAAGAATGAAATGAATTCTAAATAAGAATCAAGGAGTCTTTATTTTATGTCACATCGAGGACCTCGCTTCAAAAATCGCCACCCTTTGGCAAAGATCCACTAATTCGTAACTTAATTTGAAAGCCATATTTCGATCCGGACGTTTCGGTATTTGAAAATAACCGTCAATACCTCGGTGTAGGTCTGGATAATCCTTTGCTCCATAGCCTGGGCTATTTACAACTAGCCAATTAAGAATTCTCAGATGATAGCACCGCATCAAAGATGCAATCATCGATTCTCCCGAGAGTTCAAAATTGCCGTTAGCAAACATATTAACGATTCGAGTGTAGAGATTACCTTTTGATTTACCGTATGTAAGAAGAATTAGTAGTCGGTTATCAAACCAATATTCGTGTATCAAATTGGATTATTTTATGTTGCTTCAGATCTAAATCTACTAATTTCTTCATTATTTGTAACAGCTTTACTTGGGGTCGGACCATGAAAGGGATATTCCGAAACTCACACGAAAAAAGGAAATGAGTTCGACAAAAGAAAAGCAACTTGACAAAAAAAAGTGACTTGGACAAAAAGAAACGAAGTGGCTTAGACCTAGTTGGTTTCATTATCGTAAAGCGGCCCCAAAATTGGCTCGGTTTTAAGATGTAGAATCTATGTCTCCCCAAGTAGGATTCGAACCTACGACCAATCGGTTAACAACCGACCGCTACTACCATCGAGCTATCGAGAACAACGGAGATTAGATCTCATAGAGTTCAATTCCGTTCTCAACCCATGACCAATATGAGCTCAACCTCCTTCAGTAACTCCCTAACTTCTTCAGTGGGTTATCAACAGAAGCGCCGGTGCTCGAACATCGCTCGAGGCATTTTCTACCCTTCTTACCCCGAAAAACATAGGCACCTTACATTCTCGAACCGATCAATCGAATATCTTAGTGTTGGTATATTCGGTTTATTAGATCCGGGTGGGGTTTTCTCTTGATCAATATAGAAAAGAAGACCACCCCTTTTTGTTTCTCACGATCCACCTCTCTACCAAAAAAGAATAGCCCCTAGCCGACAAGACGTAGTCGCTTTGCTTATTTTCGTCCGGCATTACCGCACTTAGAATCTCGCCCAATTTTAAAGGAATTCGCCCAAGATGACGGATCCTGCTCAGAGGTGCCTCTACATGAGCTTGGTAACCAAATTATCTATCGAGCCATGAAAAAATGCAACAAAAGATGTAAACAAATCCACTATCTGCTTTACGTCAAGCAATACGTAGAGTAACTCCCGATATAGCGAAGAAAAGCAAGACGTAGGTGGATCCACTCATCAAGTTCCCATTGAAATAGGATCCACACAAGGAAAAGCACTTGCCATTCGTTGGTTATTAGCGGATCCCGAAAATGCCCGGTCAAATATGGCTTTCAAATTAAGTTCGAATTAGTGGATGCCGCCAAAGTCGCCAGGGTGCTATAGGCTATAGAAAGGGTTATCACTACTGAGCACCTCGGATGGAACACGCCGTAGGCCATTCGATATGTGAACCGATCCTTGTCTTAGTTGAAAGCTAGCTTAAATGAAAGTAATATGGTATGTATGAATCTCTCAAGACTTTTATATATTTTCCAGAGTAATTCTAGGTACTATTGCATGTAACGTAAGCTTAGCGGTTCTAGAACCATCAATGATTGGTGAACCGCAGATCCGCTTGCATGGAACCAACATGTCGATGCTCACGATTTCGATAGCCATACGGTGATTTGGATGAGATCTCGAAAAGTATTTAGTGCCCATTTCGCCACACCACACTCTTTCGCTCTACCCATGAATTATCCAAGAATAGGTCTTTCACAAAGAGACCTACCTATACAAAGAACGGTATTTAATTATGAAAGTTTGTCGGTAGTCGACCGTAGTCCGTTCTCGACCGAGCGAGAACTGCTTTTTTTAATTTCAATAAGATTTTTCCGCTTAATGGATAACCATTTGCTACCAATGGAGAATTGTTTCTCATCTTAAATTCGTGTGATCGATTTGCACCAATGGAAACCATAAACTTTATACACAATAGAAGGATAGATTTGCTTATTTTAGATAGTGAATGGATTCCCTTCTTCCATTCTATCTTATTCACTAGTACTGATCATTCATACTGACCTCTTATGAAGTAATCCCTGCAATCAATGAGAAAAACTGAACTAATTCACAGGCAAAGGAAACCAACTTCTACTTTCCAGTCCGAGGGGACCCTAAAAGCAAGAGAAGTGGCTTTTCCTTATTCTACTTTACCGAGAGAATTTTTTTTTCTTAGTAATTTAGAATAGAACAAGTATTCAAATGTCTGAGAATGGGTAGGTATTTACATCTCAGTCGAATATCTTAGTGTTGGTATATTCCGTTTATTAGATCTGGGTGGGGTTTTCGAACTTCGGGGACTCCTTTGTAGCGCACTCTCAGTCATAACACACTCTTAGTCATAATAGGTAGATTTTCGTTTGAAGAAGACTATTTTATTTGACTTTATGGCTAAATTTGGGATCCATCCAATTCGATATTTTCCTTGGGAGGACTTAATTATTCGGATTGGCGATCTCTTGCCCGATCGCTTCCTGACCCGGCTGATTCATGGGACTCTCTCCCATGGAAGGGCCTCATTATTCATTCGGGCGAGACATCTTACGATGTCATGATGCGCCCATTCCTATGGCCATTCCTTTAATACTCGCCTCGAGAGTCTCTTTCAGGATACTTCGCCAAAGTGTGACCGTTAGCCCATAAGTAAGATCGGAATGACGGCTCTTGCTCACCCGACACGATCGCACGAGGTCACACCACCCAACACGATCATCCGAGCGGATCGGTGTATCATAAAGGATTTGCTTTTCTATCGATTCCTACGGATTGGATCAAAACAATTCTCGAACGAGGCCGTGGATGAATCGAAAAAGAAATCTTTATTGGTTCTACCTCCTATTTTTATGAAGAGAATGAATCTTTTCTCAAGGATCGAAAAAAAATGGGTCCGGGTTCATCATGGAGCGAGTGGTGGGTTGAACGTCGTGAGGCGATTCGTCCATATCCGATGAGGCGTTAGAGCATTGAGAGGACCTTTCCCTTCATCAGCTTTAGCAAAGAGAGACAGAGTCAGCTGATAATTACGCTGGGAGATATGAATTATCAGACAACGAGATTAAGGTTGGAACTCAGCATGTGTGTGTGAGTGTGCCGGGGGTGGTTGGTGGAACAGAAAGGTTGAACTAGATCCACTTAGAATACTTGTTCAAAAAGAGTTAGCATAGAGTTGAGTCAGACAAAGTATGAGAGAAATATCGATGCAATCTCAAGAAATTATCATATGCTGAAAGTAAAACGAAATAAAACAGCAAACGTCAAAGCAGTAAACAACAAATAGATTTAACGTGATTCGAATAAACTCATCCTATATAAAAGAACCTGACGAACAAGTGAATTCCAATTAACCTTAGAAATTTCTTATTTTATGCTTCTAAGTATGGGTGTCTAAACGGTTTTCGATTTTCGGTTAGAACCGAATCGAACCGAAACCGACAAATTCGGTTAACCAAAACCGACAAATTTGGTTATCGGTTTGGTTTCTGTTCGAGTTGAAAAATTAGGTTATTGGTTAACCGATAACCGAATCTGATTCGAACCGAAAACCGAAAACCGCTTTTTATTTTTAATTATTATTTCAATTATTAATTAATTAATTAAAATTATGAAAATCAATTTTAATTATTACTTTATTAATTATTGTTAAATATTTTATCTATTTTTAATAAGTTTCAGCTTTTAATTATTATTTTATTTATTTTAATTATTATTTTATTTGTTTTTATTATTATTTTATTTGTTTTTATTATTAATTAATTTTAATTCGGTTTTGGTAATCAAAACCGAATCACGGAACCGATCGGTTTTTGCTAACCGAAAATTTAAACGGTTCGGTTTTGCCCACTTTTTCGAGAAATTCGGTTGCTAACCAAACCGAACAGATTAGACACCCCTACTTCTAAGGGAAGTGATTTCAGATTCCATAAATTTGATATCTCTTTCATTTTGCTTTCACCCAATTCACCTTAGGGTTATTCGTCACCATTGCTTTCAACAGCTGTACTTTTCTGCCTACTCACGGATTCACATTAACATCTCCATCTTTTGGAGTTGATTAAAGGCTACATTTCTAACTGGTTGAGTGTGCCTTTACAATGAAGAATAAATCAATGGATATGTACACTTATATAAGCTCTATTACAAGAATTACAATGTAAGAACAATCTACATAGAAAGAAAGACATGACCGGTGCAGTTTTACCATAGAAAAAATGGTGAAACATTAAGCAATAATGAACTAAGTTATACCCTAGCCTCTCCAGAGTTAGAATGAATTATGGAGTTGAAGTTATGTCTTTTTCTAAGACAGCCAAGTTTCAGAGCTCATATGGTAGGGAGCACATGGGTGTTTTCTTTTTTACCACAACCATACAATTTCCATCTCTCTTATAGACGAATGTGAGGTCAATTTAGCTGTTGCAAAGAGCTCGTTTGAAATTCAAACTCAATCTAATATATACGATCGTTGGACTTGCCTCTTGTGCTTTATCGCTTTGTGAGTTAGATAATGGCTTCTAACAGTTATCAACGTATCCGACTCTTCTTCATCAGCTTCAGTTTTTTATCTTCGGCTGAATTAACATCGGATCCCATGTTGACTCCCTTCTTTTGATTTTATCTTAGGTGATAAATCTGCAATAAGGTTGGGATTGAATCTAGATACATATGAGCTATCTATCGAGTCCTTCAAGTTTTCTGAACTTCACGTATCTTCCTAGACAAGACTAACGAAAGTTGCCTGCTCATCAATTCCCCTGACAATTAGGCTTACTGAATCCTTTATGCATACTTAGTCTTTCTGATGGTAGATCTCTTCAACATTAGGATCTTTCATCTGATGCTTTTAGCTAATATAAACTTAAGCTTGTTGTTTGCTACTAAATCGGTGTTGTTGCTTAGAGCTTGAGGCTTTTCTCCTTTGATGAGTTAACTAATTCTTTGTCTGAGTTGGTTTTTTAGTGGACCTCTTAAATTCTAATTCCTCTTAAGACAAAAAATCTATCAAGCTAAGTACAATTCCCTAACAAGTGAGCTGACTAACAGACACTGGGTGTAATCGAACTAAGTCGAGCCGAACACTATCATGCTCAAGCTTGGTTTGTTTAGTATTTAGTTGAGTCTCGAGTTTTATTTATCGAATATTTCGAGCTCGCGAGCTTATTCGAGCTTAATCGAATCCAATTAAACTTTTTGAATTTCTATATATGTTATAGAATATTAATTATTTTATTTTAAAATAAATTATTTTATCCACAATAACATAATATATTTATAGATTTCTTATAACAATAAAAGTAATTAGAGATTTAAGTAAATAATTACTAATTATAGAAAGAAAATAATTGTATCTAGTTAATAATTTTAAATTTTTAAGCTAAATTAGTTAATGAACTTGTTCACGAGCTAACGAGCTGAATACTACAATGCTCAAGCTTGGTTTGTTTAGCTAACGAGCTTTACTAAACAAACTCGAATGAACTTTTATTGAGTCGAGCTCCGAATAGCTCACGAATAGCCTGACTCATTTACAACCACTGATTATTATTGGGGAGAAATATTTTCATGTATAATTTCAGTTAAGGTTTGTGATCTAATCAAAACAACATTTCGACCTCAAATTCCCAATACTTTGCGCCAAACGGGATAAGTAGTAACTTAATTGTATTTATATTGTTCCGTTATATTTAATATGTTGTTCATTTTCTAACTTTGTTTCTTAAACATGGAAATAGGAGACCCATAGAGGCGAAAGAGCATGATTCCCTTCGGTTGCACTGAGATCACCATACGTCAATATCTCGATTTTGACCGACAACTAGTCAATCTGATGGTCAGTTATGTTTTTAGTCAGTTTATGCATGATCACGAAATTTATATGTATTACTTTTTCCAAAACATGCTTGAACAAATAATTAATAAAATAATTTCCTAATTCGAACAATATAATTATAAAAAAAAATCTTACTCTATTTGAATCTGAATAATTTAAAGGTAAAATGCTTGATCACAGATCATATACTAATTTGTTCTCTACACATGCTTTCTTTGAAAAAATATAAAAGATACACATGCTAAATCCCTTTTTCAATTTGATAAAACGAAAGATAAACATGATCATAAATCGTATTGACAAATCATAAGCAAGTAATAATTACCTTTTTTTTCGATGTCTCTGGTGTTGTTTTTTTTTTTGTCAATCAATGAAGAAATTTTAAAGGTTGCGTCACGGTGGTCTCGAATCCGAGATCTTTGGCCTCGGTCATTAACCACTCTACCACTAGACCAACACACACACACTCTCTCTGGTGTTGTTTGTGTTTGTGTACATGTCTTCTTCAATTCTCTCTTCTCTTTTCGTATGTGTACATCAAATATTATACAAAATTCACATGAATATATAAATATAGTAGACGTGAGTACATATTCACGTAAATTTTTAATACTGGAACAATACAAATTAGGTCAGAATGATATTTTATACTAATGTAGAGTATTTTATTAAAAAGAAAAAGAGGAAACATGAGAAAAAAGTAACTAGGCTGTCGGATCATCAACCGACTACTAATTGATCGATCCAACGGCTAGTCATGTGGGCGGCGGCAAGTGAGTTAAAAAAAGGACAACTATTTGTTTAAATTGCAACAAAATGAAATATATGTTTCAAAAATCAAATTTTATATATTTTTTGCATTAAATTACTATTTAAATTCATTTTTCCATTACATCGATAATTCATAACTGCATTGTTTTTATTTTTATAATTTATATCAAAATTATTACTTCCAACAATCAAGTCTGACACCTCGTACAATTCCTTAAATTATTGAGTCAATTGTATAAGAACAGAGTAAGAACTTTAACAAAATTGAATGCAAATCTAAGAGTATTTTGTTTATTTGTGTAACATTGATAGTTTTGATATCAATATTATAAATATAAGTAAATTGGGTAAATATCACTTTAAACCCCAAACTATATCTATTTTATCAAAAATATCTTGAATTTTAACAATATCACTTTAAATCTCAAATTATTAATATTATATCAAAAATATATTGCGTTCATTTTCTTACTTCCAAAATTCTGATGTGTCTCATCGGATTAGAAGAAGATATCCAGCGTTTAATTTCAGGAGCTGAAAAATGGACATGAGATATTTTTGACACGAAGTTAATAGTTTGAGATTTATAATGACATTTCTTAAAGTTGTTGATGGCTGGAAGTCTTGAAGACATACATCACTACAAAAATACAAACGATCAATGACGGATTAGCGACGGTCGAAATGCGGTCGTGAATCAATGACGGATTAGCGACGGAATAAAAGGAATTTTTTTTTGACGGATCGATCACGACGTAACATGGCGAGGATTTCTCTGAAGTATTAACGACGGCATTTCGCCGCTATTCGTCGTTAAATTTAACGACGGACACTATCCGTCGTTAAAATTAATTTTTTGTTTTTTTTTAATCGATAACAATTCGCCGCTAATCCGTCGTAAAATAAGCGGATTATTTTTAGTTTTTTTTAATTTATTTTAACGACGGACAATATCCGTCGTTAATTTTAATTCAATTTATTTATTCCCAAAATTTTAGCGACGGATTGTCCGTCGTAGTAGTCGCTAATTTAACGATTTTAATGCGATCCGTCGTTAAATTAAAATGTTTTTGATTTTTTATATTCGTGCGTAAATTAACGACGGATATGTGTCCGTCGTTAAACTTATTCCGTCGTTAAATCCATTATTCCGCCGTTAATCCGTCGTTATTGGGTTTTAAATATAACGACGGATAATTCCGCCGCTAATCCGCCGCTAAAAGTTTAATTTCAGACGGCTTTCTTCCCAATTTCATATCAAATTGAAAACCTCCCAACCCCAACCCCAACCCCCACCAGCCCCCACCCCGCCGCCTCCGTGCACGACCACTGCCGCCCGCCGCCGCCGCCGCTGCCGCCCACCCCCACCCCACCCCGTGCCCCAGCCCCGCCCTACCCCACCTGCCGCCCCCCCCCCCCGCCGCCGCCACCCCCACCCCCACCCCGCCGCTGCCGCCCATCCCCCCGCCGCCCCACCCCCTCACCGCCCGCCCACCCCACACCACAGCCCCACCCTGGCCGCCGCCGCCGCCGCCGCCGCTGCCGCAGGCGCCCCGCCGCCGCCGCCGCCCCGCCGCCGTCCGTCTGTGTTGGTTTGTTTGGGTTTTTTATTTTGTTATATATTTGTTATATATATTGAATTGATAGTGAAAATTATTATATGATGTATTGAATTGATAGTGAAAATATTATATATGATGCATTGAATTGATAGTGAAAATTGAATTGAGTTTACCGAATTGATAGTGAAAATGATGCATCAATGTTAGTCTTGTGATTTGGGCTTGTGAAATTGATAAGCTTGGATGTGAATTGGGATGATAAATTCATCGCTTCGTGAGTTAACCGTGACGCATATGTGGTGTTTGATAAAAATGTTTATAGAAATTGATAAGCTTGGTGTGAATATGTTTAACTGGATGTGAATTGGGATGATAAATTCATCATTTCGTGAGATGTTTTGAGTTGTTAAGTGTATAATTAGGCATATGGTGATGAATTGGTGAAATGTGGATGAGTTTGGTTGAATTGGGAATCAAATGGCGATTAATTTTATAAAACTTACTCACGAAATTTTGTTAGAATTGTTATATGAATAAAATGTTTTATAAGTGTTTATTCGTTCATCTAAAAATATCGACCAATTTGCAAAGATAGTTGCCACCTAGCTAGTAGTCAATATTTTTAGGATTAAATAAATTTATTTGGTGAGACGGAGGAGTAATATATATACCATCTAATTTAGTTTGTAAACACCTTACCCGCTTCAATTAAAAAGACAAGGTACATCGATTAGGAATATTCGATTTTATACAAATGAATTAAATAAATGAAATCATGCATTGTAAGTTTGTAACTCTCAAAATCTAATTTAGTTTGTAAACACGATTGGGAATCAATACTAAGATTCTAAACACTCAAAATCTAATTTAGCTAGTTGAATCGCAACTTTTCTCAGTATACACTCACACACATATACATATACACATACATATAGATTTAATTAAATATATATAGGAATTACATTAAGTTCAAAATTTCATTATAACATCTTATATATGTTTGCAAAATATTCTTGTGTGAGGACACGGGATCATAATTGAATGTGGTTCTCACATTTCATAATTAAGTGTGATCACATTTTCTAAACGAGTGTTGTCCATATATGTCCTTGTATGAGGATATCATCACAAGAAACTACTTCATAGATGAATTAACATATTCCTAACTTATGAGTGTATAATTAGTTTATATTGTACAACTTATGTTGAACATGTTTAATTAATTATTTATAATTAGGAGCTTGAAGAATGAATGACAATCGTGAGTGGATGTATAAGAGGTTTAGTTCGGTTGGTGGATTAAATATCAATTTCGAGATGGACTTGAAAGTTTTATCAATTCGCTAGTGCTCGCTTTTATTCATGGATGGAGAGAAAATCAAGTGTCCGTAAGAAGTGTAAGAATATACCTTATCGTAAGAAAGATATCGTGCGATATCACTTATCAAAATTTGATTTATTCCAAATTATCACACATGGATATTTCAAGGAGAGACAACCACAAGTAGCACAATGTTGTGGATTCAGATGTTAACCGTCAACCAAATACGATCACACGATGGTAGTGGATGCCGCTGGTCCACGTTCCATTTGACGAGATCAAGAGGAGCCAAATTCGATGCAAAAATTTTTACGATATGTTGAATCGCCGATAAACCTTGTGGTCGGGTTGCTCGGATCATACACAATTATCATTTGTGGCTCGACTTCGAGTTGGAAAGCAGAGAACAACATTATCGAGAAGCGGTTTTGATCAAATATCGAATCGATGAAAGAGTCGCATCCAGATGGAAATTGCGTGTCTGATGACTTCTACAAAGACGAAGAGATTGTTGCGTGGCATGGGGTTGCCCGCATACAAAATTGATTGTTGTCCATTTAATTGCATGATTTATTGCCAAGATTTCGAATCGACGAGTCTGCAAATTCAGAACCATCCTCGCTTCAAGAGCAATACTCGAGTGGTGGAAGTCGACGGAAAGCACAAATAGCATATAAAAGATGTATTATTTTTCTCTAACTCCTCGACTACGTAGATTATATGCATCCAATGCTACAATGGAAAATATACGCTGGCATGCATCGTCGGTCGATGATGGGGTCATGCGTCATCCGCGCACTCAATTGCATGGAAACATTTGAACACGAAGTTTCCTTATTTGCATCGTAAATTGTAACGTGCGATTGGGACTCTCAATCGACGGTTTTCAGCCATTCGGTCAATCGAAAGCAATATTCATCATGGCCCGTTATATCGACCCTTATAATCTTCCCCGTGGCTGTGTATGAAGGAGCAATACATGTTTTTACGATCTTAGTGCCCGGACCGCGTAATCCGAAGGAGAAGATTGATGTGTTCTTGCAACCATTGATAGCGAGTTAATAGATTTGTGGGATGACGGCGTTTTACTTATGATGTATCGTTGAAGCGAAATTTTCAAATGCACGCTGCATTACTTTGGACAATTAGTGACTTCCGCATACTCTATGTTGTCGGATGGAGTACGGTGGAAGATTAACTTGTCCGACCGCATGGAGTATACCGATGCTTTTACTTTAGCTAAAAGTGGTAGCAGTCATGGTTTGATAACCATCGAAATTTCTAGCTCCTAATCACCCATTTCGAAGGGATCAAGAGGTTTCGAAAGAACACGTTGATTACTAACGATCCACCGTAAGCGCGATCGTGAGATGAGCTTCATCACTAATTATGGGTATGGGACTAGTCTCCGTAATGTAGATTGGCAATGATGAAATAAATAGCGTAATATCCAAGCGGTTTGGAACCGGATGGAAGAAAAGAAGTATTTTCGGGATCTACCCATCGGAGTTCTCTTTGATTCGGCATAATTTGATGTCATGCACATAGAGAAGAATGTGTTCGATAATGTCTTCAACATACCATGAATGTCCAAGGAAGACAAAAGATACGAGCAAATCTAGAGAAGAACTTAATTTATACCGCTATGCACTGAGTCGACGATGAATGAATCAACAGAAAATATCCAAAGCTTCTTATACACTTGACAATCGTGAGAAAAAGTCTTATGTGAGTGGGTAAGAGGTTTAAGATTTTCGGATGGGTACGTTTCGAACATGGGTAGATGTGTAGACATGACAAACCCAAGATGTATGGGATGAAGAGTCATGATCATCACATTTTCATGCAATAATTCTACCGATCAGATTTCGCGAACTTCTCCCACCCAATGTTTGGAAAGTCGTAATGTAATTATCTTTATTCTTCAAAGATTTAACTTCTCAAACATAGGGCTTGATGATCCGTGTGTGCTCCAAGAAAATATTCCGTTGATTTTATGCAAGCTTGAGCGTATTTTTCCCTAGTTTCTTCGACTCCACGGAACATCTTCCGGTTCATCTAGTCGATGAAGCCCGTATTGCAGTGGCCTGCTCAATACCGATGGATGTATCCATTTGAAAGGTACCGCAGTACATTATCACACATATATATATATATATATATATATATATATATATATATATAAATTGAAGAACAACGTTCTAAATTTTTAGATATTTACGTAAGTTGAAGAACAACGCATTTAAATAAAGCCGTGGTTGAGGGTTCTATCGCAATGCTTACTTAGTAGAAGAAGCATCGACATTTTGCTCGTATTATTTTGATGATCACGTAAGAACGAAGTTCGTAGATTTGCATCATGGTCAAGCGGAGATTAGGCACGAAGACTATCCAGATATGCTTCAAATCTTCAAGCAAGATGGCGCACCTTTGGAAATATGTCAACGAGATATTTGGATAGTAGAGAATATGATGTCGCTCGTTTATACGTGTTGCTCAACGTGTTGAAGTTGCGTACATTTACATGGCGTAAGTGTCGTGTTTTTCTTAGAATTCATTCCACATTATTATTATTATTGTTATTATTAACTAGGCTCAGAATATATGTTGATGTAGTTTATTCATCGAAGATGTGAAAAGATCAAATCCACCGATCTCTAGCTCGATATTCAAAGGTCGATTGAAAGAGGCTTCCGCTTGGTTTGAGGCATATGTGAGTGTTCGATGATTATTAGTAGAAAATATTTAATATGTACGCTTAGTCATTCTAATCGCTTTTTACTAATAATAGGTCAAAGATCATACTAACAACATTGTGAATCCGCTCATATTGTCTCTTGCCAAAGGGCCTTCACTCTAATTAAGACGCACCTGTGGTATTATATAAATGGTTACAAATTTCACACATTAGAACACGGGTCACAAAGATCAACTATGAATAGTGGAGTGTGCATTAAAGGTGAAACTTATGGTACGTATACGTAAGAACTCGATTTTTATGGGCGATTATCGAGGTTTGTGAGTTGGAATATCCTGGCTACCAACGAAGACCACAACATTGTTTAGACGCGAGTGGTTTGATCCTTCACGATTGGGGTTATCAATTCATTCCGAGTACAAGTTGGTTTCGTAAATCATACGAGAAGATATAACAAGTTCGAACCGCTTATCCTCGCCAATCAAGCCATTCAAGTATACTATTGTGCATATCCAAGTTTAAAACAATCTATGAAAGAGTGGTGGGAAGTATGCAAAATTAAAGCTCGATCTAATGTGGAAGTTTCGGATGAGAGTTCTCGCATCGATAGTACCTTCCCTTTCAAGAGGATGATTAGGTTCGATTACTAATGTCGTTGTGGATGAGGACACGACACTAGTTCATCCCGATGGTACACTCATGACATTGAAGAGACATCCGATAATAAGGATGATGAAGTTGAATTGTCGAGTCGTAAGACAATCATACATCGGATGATGATGATGACGACGATGAATAGGGTTTCAATTTATAGCATTTTTTGTATGCACACAAAACATTATGATATGCATTATTTGTGAATTTATAGATTTTTAGTATGCACACAAAACGTTATGATATGCATTATTTGTGAATTTATAGCATTTTAAGTATGCACACAAAACGTTATGATGAAGACGACGATAATTGTCACTAGTATGCACAAGAAACGTTTTATTTTCTAGTATGCACACAAAACGTTATGATATGTATTATTTGTGAATTTTAATACAATATTTTTACATTTGTTTGCGATGTCATCACGCAGGAGGCACCTGTGGTCATACACGCCGTCGCTTTCACCCGCCCACCAGAAGAAGGCATGGAGGCACTCTCTGCCCCCCCCTCGAGCAAGAGAAGTGGAGTGCCATCTAGAGGGATGAAGAAGATAGTCATTGTAAATGGGTATGACGTTATCTCAGATGTCTCTGCTTAAATAAATTGTAGCATTCGATGTCTTTATTTCGTAAATTGTAGCATTTTGTGTCCGAGCAATGATATAGCCAGCGTGATTACTGAGTCATTCCGTAGATTCATGAATCACAACGACTTCAATTGGAAATTGGTACCTCAAGAGTTTAAGCATTTATTTCGATGAATTCAAGGTTCGTGTTGTTTATAATGAAGTCATTTATGATTCGACCTTAATTTGCATATTGTAATCATATATTTTTGCAAAAATATTTTTATTGGGATGATACGATGGACGAGGCCTCGTCTACTCCTACTGGTGCGCAAAAGGCCGAACGCTATAAAGATCTTGTTCACAAGATCAAGCGGCGAAGGACTCGCCTTAACCCACCTCCATTTATCCCCGAGCGAGATGGGATAATTGGAAGGCATATTGGCTCCGGACGGACGTCCAAGAGAAGGCGGCAAAGGCCCGCAAGAACAGGATGTCCGAGCCGATGGCGAGGGTACCGGGATAGTCAAGCATCGGGGTGGCTCACGCCCGCACTCGAGTACGCGAGAGATTGTAAGTACTTCAAGTTTTAGATATAGTAAATTTATTTAAGAATCGTGATACTTATTAATTATTTAATTTGTTCGACTTATTTATAGGCAAGAGAGCTGAGTAGCCGTAGAAGATGTCCAAATGGGATGTATTCCGTAGTATCATGCCACCGACGACGGAGCTATACTGACGGAAAGCTCTGAGTATCGCGGTAAGTCTATTCGTTAGCGCAACAACGAGCATTTAATTAAATAATAATTGTATGAAATTATATTACAGATAGGGTTGAGGAACATGTGACCCATTGAGCCAATCTGGGGGAGTGATGAGACGCCAGATAGGACTCAAATTCTCAAAATGTCCTTGGGAGCTCCTCAAAGAAAAGAATAGGATGTTTGAGTCGGTTCTCTATCACGGACATACATGCAGAGCTAAGCGTCGTCTCATTCGGTGGAGAGTGCCCACCACGATCCCATAGCTTATCAACAATGATATCGATCCGAGGCCCGATTGAAGTCGAGAAAGCAGCATACCGCATACGAGGCCGAATGCAAGCCGAGCCGAGAGCGAGATAGCGTGCAAGAATGATTCAGCTCGCGCGCGCCGCCGAGGAGGCCCTAGACCGCTTCATGGCCAGCCTCGCTTCCCCACCGTGATATGAGCTTCGCTTCCTCACCTCGCCATATTCGGGTCAGACATGAATTTGTTAACTTATCGCATGATTTAGAATTGTTTTTATGGGGTTGTTTGGATATTACAAGATTTTGATCGAAATGCTTTGTTTCGATCGAAATGCTTTGTTCGATTGAATGGGTTTATTTTGATAGTTTGTATAATATGGATTGAATTGGTTTGTTTTCATAGTTTGTATTGTATGGATGGAATTGGTTGGAATTGGTTTGTTTGGTTGGATTGTATAGATTGAATTGGATGGAATTGGTTGTTTGTATATTTGTTTGGGTTGGTTGTTTGAAAACAGGTTTGTCGGTCAAAAATTCAAATTGAAGTTGTGCAGAATTAACCAATATAGCGACGGATTAAAGACGGATTAACAACGTGAAATAACTGAACCAACTGTAACTTGCGACGGACTTGCGACGATTCTACGACGGATTTACGACGGACTTTTTTACGCAAAAGAAAAAAAACTATAATTTTAGCGACGGACTTAGTCCGTCGCTAATTAGCGACGGATCAGAGACGGATTAGCGCGTAATAACGATGAGTAGACGACATTTTAGCTACGAGTAAGTGTGTCGTTAATCCGTCGCTAACTACGACGGATTAGCATCCCATTAACGACGGAATTTATATCAGACGACCATTCTGAGGTCGCGGATTAGCGACTGAATTTTCCGTCGCTGGTCCGTCGCTAATTTTTAGCGACGGACGAATTCCGCCGCTAAACATTTACCAACCGTGTTTCCGACCCCGACTGTCGCTAATCCGTCGCTAATCCATTTTAGCGACGGATCGACAGTGGTTTGCGACGGAATTTTCCGTCGCTGATCGACTGTTTTTTTGTAGTGCATGTACCCAGAATCATGTTAGAATGCGGGTTTGCGATAAACGGGATATTTTTTATAAAATATGTATAATTAAAGGTTTAAAATGATATTTCTTAAAGTCCATAATATTTTATTAAAAATGAGTATAGTATGAGGTTTAAAGTGATATTTGTCTAAATAAATTTAATATGCAAATTATAAATATGGATATTTTTCCATATTAACACTATAATCTATATTTGCTAAATCACAACATTTAACATGTTTGTGGCAAATATTAATAAAACAATTCGATGGTAACTATACTATACTATAGTATTAATACTATCAGGTGGTGTTTACTTTGCATGATTAGCATTTTGAAGGATTGATTATTTGATGGATTAAATATATGATAAGATAATTTTTATCTATCAATCATTTGTTTACTACAAAGGATTAGTGAATGATTAAAATTGGGATAAGTAATTCTGCATTTATTTGTAGAATTATTTCAATCCTACCTATATTGGTTGGATTATAATTAATAGAGAACAATTCAAATGATTAAAATAATCCCGGGCTTTGGGATATCCTCAAATGTTATCCTTAAATATAAACACTTGATTATGTTGGATTAATTTTATCTATCCAACCTAATCATAGCAAGTAAACACCCCCTCAATGGATACTTACATTTTATGGTGTATAGTCGACATAGCGCCATCAAATCATGTACGAACTGCAAGTAGGGGTGAACATTCGGTTGGTTCGGTTGAAAATCGAACCGAAAGTCCAAAATCGAACTAATCGAACTGTTCAAAAATTTCAATCGAACCGACCAAACTTTTTTCCAAACTGCACCGAATTTTAAGCTTCGGCTTCGGTTCGATTTTTGGTTAATCGAAATTGACTTCAATAAACTGACTGCTAAAATTAATCCAGAAAATGATAAAATCATAAATTTAACAATTCAACAATCTAACATTAAATTCAACAACATTCATAGCATAAATCAACCTATCAAACACTGACAATAAGTCAATAAATTAATATTGAGATAAATTCATCGTTCTAAATGTAATTCATCGTTCTGTATCATTTAGATATAGCACTTTATAAAATAATATATTTTAAAAATATTTAAATTATATCATATTTATTATAATTAAATACTATTAAGCCCACTAACTTTTAAATTTAATATTGTTACCGTTTAGTTTAATCTATATGTGCCCATAATATTTAATAATTTAATTTAATATAGTTTATATATATATATATATATATATATTAATAAAAACTTCGATTCGGTTCGGTTTAAAACGAAATTTTGGAATGCTAAACCGTATCGATCCGAAAAAATTTGGTTTTCAGTATTTGCATCCAAACCAAAACCGAAGATTTAAAAACCGATCCAAACCGATCAAATTGTCACGATTGATTCGATTATTCGATTTGGATTCGGTTTTGCTCACCCCTAACTGCAAGGTTTTATTTGTTATTCAATTAATAATTCCTGAAATGTCTTTGTCAATTATACAATTTTCATTTTTCAAGTTGAGGAATTGGGCGATTATGCCCTTGTCATTATCCATTACATTGATTTCTTCAAATAATCTGTTTCCGTTCCCGCAATCAAGGCTATAAATATTTCCTCAATTTCGTAGATTGATCGCACCATCGAGAGAGAGAGAGATAGGAACTTGAATTTAGCGAGGATATAGAGAGATATGGGGTCCTTTCCTCATGTAGTGGAAGATTGTCTAGGAATTGTGCAACTATTCAGCGACGGCTCCATTTCCCGCACCGACGACGTTAAATTCCCCATGAAAGTGGAAGACGACGGCACCGCCGTCTGGAAAGAATGCTTATACGACAAGCAACACAACCTCCACCTTCGCCTCTATAAACCCCGGTTCACCTCCGCCGCTACCCTCCCCGTGCTCTACTTCTTCCACGGCGGCGGTTTCTGCGTCGGCTCTCGGACCTGGCCCAACTGCCACAGCTGCTGTCTCCGCCTCGCCTCCGCCCTGCAGGTCCTGGTGGTGGCGCCGGACTACCGCCTCGCGCCCGAGCACAGGCTCCCCGCCGCCGCGGAGGACGCACTCGCCTCTCTCAAGTGGCTGCAGCAGCAGGCTCTGCTGTCTGACGGCGACGGCGGTGAGGAGTGGTTGAAGCAGGGGATTGCTTTTGGGTCTGTGTTTGTGGTGGGAGACTCCTCCGGTGGGAACCTGGCACACCATCTGGCGGTGGAGCTCGGCCGCGGATCGCCGGAGTTGGCTCCGGTTCGGGTGCGGGGATACGTGCTGATGGCGCCGTTTTTCGGAGGCATCGTTAGAACTAAATCGGAAGCGGAAGGGCCGCCTGAGCAATACTTGAATTTAGAAATTCTCGACAGGTGACATCAATTTTTTTTCACTCTCTAATGTGTGTATGAGTGTTTGTGTGTGTGTTTTACGTGGGGATTTTGTTTGCATGGGAATTAGGGCAATTTCGGCGGCTTAATTTGGGGGGTTTAGAAATAAAGATATATAATACAGTAAACAAGAAATTACAATGACATGCATCTCTTTATCCCAAAAAATAAATTTATATATACTTTAAAAAAAAGTGAATTTACATATTTGAGTGCAGTTAAATTGAACAAGAATGATTTATAATTCTTGTTATAATGAAACATTTATTACAACTATATATATATGCAATATAAAGAATCTACCCAAAGAAAGTCATATCTCCCACATATATACTATAAAAAGTAGTAGTATATTACTTCGAACAGTTTCCTCTTTTTTCAATAACCTACTAATTACGTTCAATAAAAAAAATTAAATAAAAATTGATTAAAAACCATTATTTCGAAGAAGAAAGCCCATAATAATCTAAATTGAGATTTGTGCATTAACCAATCCCTTAACAGCTGATTTTAATTAGGAAACAAATCACATATTTTGGAATCATTAGGCTTAATGAAAATGGGTGTGAAATGCTATTTATTCAAAGTTTGAAGCTGGTGGCTACAATAATTGATCCCAAAAGACTCTGAATATATATAATGTTGAGTGCTCCAATATTCCACTTTACAATCGAGTATTATATATTGAAAGCGAAATAGGGTAACACGTACTGCAATACTTGGAAAAAGTCAAACTAATTTATTCATTTATATATATATATATATGGGTTATGGTGAGAAAGTTCTTACTATAGGAAATAAGAATAGTAGTACATCTTTCATATTTGTGTAGCACTGTCAGAATTACTATATTGCACATATTAGTTTGGCGCATATTTCATCGTTTCGTAGCACATATGCTAAACATATAGTTAAAACACATCTTTCATTGCAACGTAGCACAAGAAGGGTTCTAGTGCTGCACGTTAATCTGCATAGCACAAAAAACATAAAATTGTAGCACAACCGAAATTAAATCTCAACCATTGATATAACAAATCAAAACTCAGATTCATTCTCATTTCCTACCAAATTATCATTTCTTATCTGAATCATCTTTATATATATATATATGGGGTGAATGTGAGAATCATTTTTATCGTGAGAATGTGAGAAACAAAAAAAGTATACATTCGATGTGAAAGTTGATGAATTCGATGGGAAAGTTACTGAATCCAAAAAGAAATGGAATTTTCGTCTCTCATGGGATTCGAACTCTGAGTGAAAATTTTGAATTTTTGGATTCAATAACTTTCTCAGCGGATTCATAAAATTTCATAGGAAATTCATTTTGTTCGTAATAATTTCTCATGGTTCTTAGTTCTCACGTTAAAAATAACTCTTATTTGAACCTCACTATACATAGGGGTTAGATTCAGTGAGAATTCATTTTTTTTAGAACTTGAGAACTATGCAAAAGGTATAAAATTGATGAACAAAATCTATAAAGTTATGCACAACGAAAACATTCTAAAATTGTTGCACAAAAAATCTTACTTGGGACTACTAATAATCAACTTCGAATCCAAGCTACTAGGGGTGAGCAAAAAATTCGGAAAACCGAATATCCGATCCGAACCAAATCGAAATTTAAAATTCGATTCAGATTTTTTGAATTTTCGGATCGGATGGGATTGAAATTTTTCAAAATTTTGGATTTTCAGATCGGATCGGATTGGATTTTTTAAATCCGAAAAATTCAAAAATCCGAATTATATATAATTTATATAAAAAATAATATTTTATTTAAATATTTTTAAATTTAATATAAATATATATAAGAATTAATAAAAATTGGTTTCGGATTTTCGGTTTTTTTATAATTTCAGATTTTTCGGTTCGGTTCGGATTTTTTATAAAAAAAATCAAATTTTCGATTTCGGATATTCGGTTCGGATCAGATTTTTTATCTCTCAAAATTCAGATTTTCGAATCGGTTCGAATTAGGCAAAAATCCAAACCGAAATCGAATGCTCACCCCTACAAGCTACCAAATAATTCAAGGTAAAATAACTTTTCAATAAATAAATTCATGTATACTTTCTCTATTCCTTTTTAATTGTCTCATACCGTTAAATCGTATAAACTAAGGAAGTAGATGAATTTATATTTGTAACCTCATTAATTGATATGATAAATGCATTTATACAACTAATTATCAAACTCTAAGGGAATATTTATTTATTTGAAGGATAGATTGTCAAATAAGTTCAAAATTAAGCTATCTATCATTAATCCATCAAAGTAAATACATCATCTGTCCCATTTAAAATGTCTCACTTTTCTTTTTGGGTTGTCCATTCCATTTTAGGAAATAATTATCCCTTCAAAAAGTATGGGCCTTACCCACTTTTTAACATTTTAACTACTTTATACATTTCTCCTAAATTCTCGTGCCCAAAAAAATAGGATACTTTAGGTGGGACGGAGGGAGTAATAGATTAGTATTGATTATTTTTATCAGTCTATCTTATCATGAGAAATAAATGCACCCTAAAAGTATTAAATAAGGTTAAATAAATAATATATCATAATTTTATTCTCAAATTATAAATTCAAATATTTATTAAAAAATAAAAAAATATTAATAGAACACTTAAAAAAATAAAGGGAGTATATATATTTGTGGGAAATGGTGGGGAGTAAAACTTTATAATGATTGAGACGGTTAAGAGGTAGTGGGAAATGGAGAGCAAAGGATTAAGACAGCAATCAGCGTCAAGAAAGGTGCAGTCATTTATGTCGTGTGTGAATGTGGTTGTCAAATAATGAATTGTGTATATTGGGATTTTACAACATGGAGTTATGGATTTAGTCGCATATATTCAGTGATTAGGGAAGTTCAACTAATTATGATTTTATAAATTTATAAGAATAATTTTAAAATTAAAATTAGAAATAATAATAATATAATTATAACACCATTTAGATTGTATCACGATGTTAAAAAGATTAAAGTTAAATATAACCACCTCATAATATTTTTCTTTTATTCTTTGAGGTTTGATAGGTAGCTCAATTAATTGGTAAAAATGAAATATTCACAATAGAATATCATTTCATATAAAACATTTTATCTACGTAAATAATAATAAAAAAATTCAAAATGAACCCTGATTTTCAATCTTCTAAATTGGAAAGAAGGAACTACAGATAAAGTTTATCTTGCTGAATTTGAACTTGAGTTTCTCATCATATAGATAATATAAAACCTAAATAAATTTCTCATTCATGACACATCATTATAAACAAGAATCAAATGACAGAATAACATAATAATATATAAAGCTCAAATGGTAAGATATCAAGAAATTTATTAGAAAATAAACATTACAACACTTTTATACAAGTGAAAATTGTATTACTAATACTCGAAGCACCGCCAAAAATTAAATGCAAATATACTGTTATTGACATATTAGATGTTTTTATCAAAGAAACTTAACAACAGGATTGACAAAAGAAAAATCAATTTAATCTATCTATCACTTATAAAACAAAACTACACCACAACAAAAATATTATTTTTAAAATAATTAAATTTTAATATATATATATATAGAGTTTGGTTCAAATAAGAACCATTCTTATCCTAAAAACTAAGAACCAAATGAATTCGTTATGAAAGTTGATGAATCCGTTGAGAAAGTTGATGAATTCAAAAATTCAGATTTTTTCACCCGGGTTCGAATCCTATGAGGGGCGAAAATTTTATTTTTTTGGATTCAGTAACTTTCCCAGTGGATTCATCAACTTTCACTATGAATTCATTATTTTTTGGTTCTCACGTTCTCACGATAAAAATGGTTCTCACGTTAACCATCCCCTATATATATGTATATAAAACCTAAAAGGGTCCAGTAACCTACTACCCCCACTCTAGGTCCGCCGCTGATATATTGATATATAGGAATCCATTTACAACCACATTCCTAAGTTTAGCATTTCCAATCTTATCTCGCCTCCTCTTTTCCATGATTGGACCTAAGATTTTGTGGAGTATATATCCATATATATAGGCATTCCGCATTTATATACTCTCACACGCACACTGAAAAAGTTTTTGGAGTCCTATCATCAATATTAGGTGTAGGTTCTTTCTTGTAATCGACCGTCCATGGAAAGGGGCAGGTCTTCTAGTGTGAACGCTAAGATGCCCTCAGAAGAGAAAGGGAGGAAACAAATTTGTGAACGCAGGGATTCTTTGCACGAGACCGAATTATGACCATTTCATAATATTTAATTCTTAATTAATTAGACAAAGTGATACACATATAATAATCGTTTTGCCAATTTATATTCTTATCTTAACTAATTATTATTATTATTATTAGATTGCATAGCTTGAGACTTACAGTTATAATTCTCTTGCTCTTTTAAAGAAAAGGGAAAAAATATACTTTGGGGAAATTTGACGACGTCGGCGCCCTAGTCTTACCTATAATGATAGGAAAGTGAAAGGTCCGTCGCCAATAATGAGGGAAACAATTTGTGAATGATGTCGAAATATCTTAATCATATATACTTTTACATTTGTGCATTATTGCGTATTGTTGGGATTTGTGATTGACACCCACTGAAAATTTTATTATCCTATAATGTCAGAAAAATCTCCGAGCTCTTCAATTTTTTAGACGTGACTCGAATCTAATTACAATATCATTATTTTCTCAAGATATTTGAAGCAGTCCAAAACCTTTCTTCTCCTTTATGAAGCCAAAAAATCCCTTCTTTACCTAATGCAGCTGATCCAATCTTATAATAAATGATAGTGTTAGGACCTAAATCGTCTAGGTTCTGCCAATTTATATAATTAATACTCAATCATAATATAATTAATTGCACCTGTTTTTTAAAAATAATCAATTGCAACTGTGTATCATATATAAAATTAACTTTACAGTATATAGTGGCTTAATCTGTTACGAGGTAAGCATGTCTTCATCCAAAAAACGAAAGATGCTAATAAGCCTGACATTAGGTTGCCTATAAAAGCATAAGATATTAGATAAACATATCATATTTGCATAAGTGTTATCCGATACAATAACTTATATACATCCGTTCACATCGTATGGACGGATAAAAGTAAAAGTATCATTTACTTAAGTATCATTTACATTGAAGAAAAATATCAAATATCATTTATACTGAAGAAAAATATCAAATATCATTTACATTGAAGAAAAAGTATCAAAATTTGCATGTGCGGACGGACGTATAGGAGACCACCTTGTTATCCTAGTATCTTACTCTCTTCGTCCACCAAACATGTTCATTGAATTCCGCTTTGATCCGTTCACAAAAAAACGTTCATTTTTTTTTTTTAAACATCAACTTCATAATTTTTATCCTAAATCTATCTATTTATTTATTTACAAAAATACTATTCATAGTCTTTTTTTACTTCCACTATCCATTAATTATTCATTTATCATCTCCATGACCCACCTTTTAATCTCACTATCCATTATTCTATTAATTTATTATCTTCACTCACTTTACATTCGTTATAATTTATTAAAATTCGTGTTACTAATATCAAAAAACGAATATGATGGATAGAGAGAGTATATTTTAGATTCATATTAATATATATTAAAATACTGGACTATAGTTTCGTGGACCTCATCGTAGAAGATGCTTGCATCGTGTTATTTCCAAGTTTCATACTTCATTATATTCATTATAACCTGCATGATGATTAACATCTCACTTGTGTACCAAATTGGATTCTTGATCTATAAACTTAGTTAACCCTAATTTCTATTATAAAATTGAAAAACAGGTTCTGGAGGCTGTCAATTCCAAGTGGAGAAACATTAGACCACCCATTTGCAAACCCTTTTGGGCCTTCAAGCCCAAGCTTGGATTGCATAAAACTTGACCCAATATTAGTGGTGGTTGGAGGGAGTGAAGTGATGAAGGATAGAATAGAGGATTATTCCAAGAGGCTGAAAGAGATGGGCAAAGAAGTTGAATATGTGGAATTCCAAGGTGAACAACATGGTTTCTTTGTCAACCAACCCTTCTCGCAAGTTGCCCACAAAGTTCTAGAAGACATAAATAATTTTATGACCAAAAATTCCCTTTGAAAAGTTTTGCTTTCATACTCTACCTAAAAGAGATAAAGTGATATATATATATATATATATATATAGAATATTTTGTTCCTAGCTAGAGTTTGCAACTTAGAGTAAACAATTTGTATCTTGTATCTATATATGGTGTTTCACAGTGTATTTAGTCGCACTCTACATACTTCATGTGATTATATGTAGTATGTACTAATGCTTGAAATAAGAAAGAAGTGCAAAAAGATGCCATTTAGTATTAGATGAATCATATTGGACTACCTAAATTACGAGTGTGAAATCAGTTTCCCTTATCTCAGAATGTATTATTGGCTAACTCCCTTATTAGTGAACTGTGTTGTATTTAAGCTTGCTTTCTGTCCTTTTGAGACATTTAAATGGTGAGACTCGTATGTATAAAGAGTGAGATTAAAGATTGAATCCCCGCCACTCTCCGATAAATTCTATAGAACATGTAGTATATAATATACTTTTATACTACACTTACCTCTCACATGATAATATTTTATTAATTTAATTTATATTTATAAAATATTATAATGTGAGAGATGATGTAGTACACCAATATGTTCTATAGAATTTTTCCTCCTCTCTCCTCACTCCCCCAATTTCGATAAAAAGAAAAAGAAAAGCTTGCTTTTCGAGACTATAGTTTCTACTGAAGCAAAATAATACTCCCTCCGTCCCGGCATTCTTGGCTCGTTTCTTTTGGACACGGGATTTTAGGAGGGAGTGTTTAGGGAATAAAATGGTGTGGCCCACTTGTTTTAGTGTTTTTAATCACTTTATCCAGCTTTTGACCAAACACACACACGCACACACACGGACGCACACACACGCACACACACACACATATCAAACATGATTCAAACTACAGTGCAGCAAAAATCTGATTTCACATAAAAATAGTTTCAAACTGGAAGCAATACATCAAATTTTTCGCACCAAAAAATTTGAGTTTAAAATGTTTCAAACTACATCAGATTTCCCTCTAAAACTATCTATAAATACAACCCTTTCATTCAAAAAAAAAATCAAGCAAGAAACAAAAGCGAAACTTCCACCTGCATCTTCCAAAAAATCTTCATCTTCACCATGGGAAGGCGAGAATGATCTCGACCGTGAAGTTCGAAAAAGATCGTCCAATTCTTACTCGAGCGGCAAGAATGGAAAGCCATTCGGGCAAAATGTTGGAGGCACAGAGGAAGTGGTGTTCAAGTAGAAGAACAATTTTTAGACTTTCAATTGAAGCGAAAGCAACAACAAAGAGGTGAAGTTATACTTTCACAAAGTTTAAAAAAGCATCAACATAGAAGGAAGAAAATTACAATTGACATGGAATTGGTGCAAAGCATTGAGCTCTTCAAAAGAGCCACCATTCGTAAGTTGGCAGCAAGCATAAACTGCTCCAAGTCCACAGTTGGGAGGTGGGTAAGTGAAGGCCTTCTTAGACCTCATACTAGTGCAATAAAACTAGACCTTACAGCTCCAAACAAGCTGTTAAGGCTCCAGTTTTCACTGGATGCACTATTGTATGATCACAAATTGAAGGTTTTAAAGTTTAAAACCATGGAAAACACTGTACACATAGATGAGAAATGGTTCTATATAACTAAGACCTCACATAGGTTTTATTTAACACCAGGAGAAGAAGAACCTCATAGAACATGTCAAAACAAAAAATTCATCACAAAGGTCATGTTTATGTGTGCTGTTTGTAGACCTACATTTGCAGAAAATGGAAGTGTTGTTTTTGATGGAAAGATAGGTATCTTTCCATTCACTGAAACTATGCCAGCAAAGAGATCAAGTAAACACAGGCCTGCAGGCACATTGGTTACAAAACCAATAGAATCAGTGACCAAAGATGTGATCAGAGGGTGTTTGATCAATGAGGTAAGGAGACATGGCGAGTTATGTATGAAATGTAAGAATCCTTTATGTTGGATTCAACTAGTGTCTTACTAAGACTAGTTGAATCCAACTTATTCTAATTTAATGTATGCATTCAAAAAATAAATGTGTCAATGTATCATTTTTTATTTATTTAGAAAATAAATAGTGAATGCAAAGTGGATGCGATGTATCTGTTCTTATCAATTTTGGATATTTGGATGCAGATCATTCCGACAATAAAAGCTAAGTGGCCACCAAGTGCAAGTAAAGTCATATATATCACAAGAAGATAATGCAAAGCCCGTATAAAGGATAATGATCCGATTTGAATTGCGACAAGCGTTGATGGGTTTGACATTATGTTAGTACACCACCTCTCAATTCTCCGATTTAAATGTGAATGATTTGGGATGGTTTAGGCAATCTGAGCATACAAATTGAGCATGCATGCTACAATGTTGACCATCGCTCAATGCAATGAAGTTGTCATTGAACAACTATCACCGTAACATTGAACAATGTTTTCTAAGTTTACTGGTGCATGCTTGAGATAATGAAGCAGGGGACGAACAATTATAAGATTCCACACATGAAAAAGCTGCTCTTATAAGATGCAAGCACTTCCCACAGACTTGGAAGCGCCAGATGAATTAGTAAAAGGGTGCATATTATATATGCTTGAAGTTGGAAGGGAAGAGGAGGCTGGAATGATAATGAATGCCTTAGGCATTCATCACCCAGAAGAACCTTAGGGAATGGATGAAAACAACCAACTTTTTTGATGTAAAGCCACTGATATTTTTGTAAATCAGAAGGAATGTAAAGAACATGCTCTGTTTTGTAAATGAGGCTGCTATTTTTTGTAAAGCAGTTTGGATGAAAAATATTGATGTTACGAAATCATCAGACATGATTTATGCATCAGAAAAATATGGTCCTGAATTATTTCGTGTTTCATCACATGCATCATAAATAGCAGCCATTACAACCAACAAACATGCATCAAAACATTCCAACCAATTCACAAATCATCAGAAAACCCAACACCATCATCAGATAACCATCAAAGAAAACCAACAGACCATCAGAAAAACCAACAGACCATCAGAAAATCACAGCTCATCAGAAAACCAAGAAAACCAATAGACAACCCAACATCAACAGAAAATCCAACACCATCATCAGATCATCACAGATCATCAGAAAATCCCAAAAATTTTGCAAACCATCCACACGCATCAGAAAATCACAGATATTTCATCACACGCATCACAAAATCACAGATGTTTCATCACATCAGAAAGATCTCACAGTTGAAAGTATGAGGGCACGAGAATCTTCAACATATGTAGTATTCAAGCTCGATCACCCTTCCAGCCTTGTAGCCTTGCTATCTCTTCCAGATCTCCGTCTTCCACCTCACTTCCGACCTCCGTGTCTCCCATCTGGGCATCCTTCCAACCTTCGGATCTCGCCTTCCTTCCTTCTAGCCTCCAATCTCCGCCTTGAGCACCCATCCGCCCTTCGGATCCCAAATCCGGGGTCTCTCGACAAGAGACCCCGTCTCGGACCGAGATCGAGAGATCCGACCACGACGGCGCTGGAGAGAACTCGAGTCGTCGTATCACTGTGTCCGGTCCTCGATGTCAACCGGATCCGTTTTCATGGTGAAAGTATGGGAAGGGAATTTTGGGGTTTCGGTGAAGGGTTGATGCCCGAAGGCGAGAGAGAAGGGTAGAGGATGAGTTCTGAGAGAGAGAGATGAGAGAAGACGAAACCGGAGGATCGACGGTGGAGTATGAAGAGTTAGGGTTTCGATGAAGGGTAGATGCCCGAAGACGAGAGGAGAAGGGTGAGAGGAGTTACGAGAGAGAAGACAAAACCAGGAGGATCGACGGTGGAGTAGGAATGAGCTAGGGTTTGAGTGAAGGGTTGATGCCCAAGACGAAAGAGGAGAAGGGGTAGTAGAGAGGATGATGAGAGAGATCTCGAAATGAGTGAGGCAGAGGAATAGACGTACTTTATTTAAGTAATGACAACTAAAAGACTACTATACCAACGGAAAATATATGCAAATATTTTACTTCACTATGTCTTTTTTCGTGAGTCGGGAAATGTGGGAATTGGAATTCGTGTCATGGTCACTCACATGTACAAAGGGGGAGGAATACCACTGAGCTACAATACTTGAATTACAAAACTGCATTTTAAGCCACGAATATATTTCAGTAAATATAGGGCCGAAATATTAATAGTCGTCATCCAATCACGAGCCCGATATGTAGATCTCTCAAAATCGTGTAATCTATCTTTTAGTTTTTCGTTTTACACCTCACACTTAATCAACAATACGTATGATACTATTCCTCGAAAAAAAAACAGTACGTATGATATTCGCCAATACATGCATGCGTAGTATAATACTCAATATTTTGCAATATGTATTAGACTATTAGTGAAGTCGTCGATCACTGTTTAAAGTCAAGGTCAACTACTGTTGAGACGTTTTTTTGTAAATAAAATAGAAGCTGCCCTAAAATCAAAATAGCTAGTTGCCGCAACTTGTTAGGTAAAAAACAAAAAGGCTTTAGCGGATTCCGATGTGAACCGTGACTACTTGAGTTAAATAATATCTATATCTTCTGCATATTCAGATCTCAAGATTCCAACAATGTTGGTGAAATCCGAGTTGCTCTATCTCGAAGGAGGAGAAATATGAGGATCGATTCGTGCTTTTGGTATGGGAGGAATAGGAAAATAAGTTCAATCATTGATACTAAATGATGGGGATTGTGAAGTGTGATGGGGTTCCAACAGGTATGCTTTATCAATATTCCTAGATTTTGAATATATATCAAGAATGTTTATATTCAATTTTTATAGTTATTATTACCAGAAATAGGTTGAGGATATTGTCATAGATTTTGATTGATATCTCTGCTGTTATTTGGGTTTTTTTTTTGGTATATGTCTTAGTCTGAAAATCAGCTGCTGAAAGACGAGTTTGTTTTTTTATGTGTTTATGCTATTGGAAAACGATTAATCGGGAAAGGCCACTAAAGTTCTATTCATCCAATTATCTGAAAGTGCTGATTTTTTAGTTGAGCTCTAGTATTTCAAAGGAGTCTAATGCACCTTCTCTTCTATGATCTTGCAGATTTAATTAAGCTTTACGAGCTTATGTTCGCAACTAACTTTCCCTATAATAAAACTTTTTAATCGTCATCGAGACATGGCGTATGATGTCACACTTGCATCCAATCATTTGAAGGAAACAAGTCGTGAACAACAACTTGGGGTTTTGACAGTGACGATAGGTTATGGTCATGGCTTATGATTCTAAGGCATGCTTCCTCCATCATTACCATCCCCAAGCATCTAAGGGTTTAACGTCATGGTAGTTAATTTTATTACATTTTCTTTTCAATAACAAAGGTGTAGTCCTATATGTTTTGAGATTTGCTAAACTTTATGTCCGATAAAGCAGTTAAGAATTTCTATAATGTACTTGTGGTTGTGAATGATGTTGGCTGGTGCCTTAATTAGTGAAGAAAGTCTTGAATTAAAGGATGTAAATCTTTTGTGTTTGATTCTTTGTAAAACCCTACATTTGATGAAGGTGAGCCTGTGAATCAGAAAGCAAGTCGACATGAAAAGGCTGCTATTAGATGAATGATATTTGCTGTTCATGTCTAGTATTTGTCACATTATTTACCCAAGTGTCTCCTCTACTGTCATTTATAGTTCTATCACTTTATTGTATTATACATTTCCCATTTTACCACCATGTAATATCACTTTGTATTTTTAATATTTGCTTTTGAGTTGAATGGAATTAAATTACCATTCTACTGACTTTGTACAAGTTTTTATCACCACTTGTTAAACTTTTTCGGATCAAGTTCTTCACATTTTTCAATCAGTATTCCCATTATATTTACAAAAAAATGCAAACTTTATGGTGGAGAATAAGACATCCATATATTTACCAACAAAATCCAAGCATGTGTTATTTTTCCCTTCAAACTCTTCTGTTATACTGGTTCTCGGTTTTTGTGGCATTGTTGAGATGATGGGCTATTCCTACATTGATTGAAGGATTAGAGTCGACAGAAGAGAGGGATCTTGGGCAGATTAGGTTGTGTCAACGGCTCTGCGCTAGGACATAAGATTTTATCATCAAAAGAACGATTTTCTTCATTCTTTGGTCGGAGTTGTGTGGTGGGTGAGTGTAAGTGAGAGATTTAGCTACTACAGTTAAATGGTATTCCTCTCATTTATAAGAGTATGGACACAACTATATCTTCGTTTATAAAGTTAAAGTTTGAAACTTCTTCTTCTCAATGTTCAAATGGGCATTTACCATAATTTCCAAACTAATCAAATGATATAACACTAAATGTAGAGCATTTCAGCGGCCAAAACAGATTTAGAACCCCAAAAGAAAAAATCAAGACGTTTCTGAAAACATTTTTATAGCAAACAGGTCACAATTTCTTATTCCTGCCTCGTGATACAATGCGCAATAGTGCACAAATAATGTGGGTTTAAAAAATTAGGCGATGAGATTTTAAGATGATAGTAGGTTCAAATCTTACCATGAATTACATAAGATGAATAATCTACATCTTTTAACTAGCAAAGAGTGCTCATGCAAGATAACATATCCATTTAGGTAGCAATCAGAAACAACGTTACCACACTATATATATATATATATATATATTTTGCATGCCTTAGTCTTGAAAGTTGTAGAGATGCCTAATTCATGTCTAAATGCACTGCTTTATTGCTGATCAACTAACATCAGTTCACAAACATCTCGATCACACCAGAAATGCTTTTGCAGCATTCAAGGTATACATATCATACATTTGAATCAAGTGATCAAGACATGCAAGTAAAAAATCCAGTCCCAGTTCATGTGCTATATTCTTAAATTAGCTCATGTTACACTTGCCTATCTCAAACAGTCCACCAAATCCCACGAAAATGGCAAAATGGATTGATTATTCACATGTGAAGTATGACTGAGGTCTGGAGATTCTCCAAGAGTTTATTAGAGCCACTTGGCTCCCAGTGCCCTCCCATCTCGATTTTCTCTTAGATGGCCTTTTCTACAATTCACTAAGTCCATTGTCAAGCGCATCCAATGTATTGACGTATAACTAGAGATGAGCATCAGAATGCAGCAGGCATTGCCATGTGTGTTTTTTACCACCTGAATTGGGTAGGAGTTTTCTCAGGTCCCCTGAGAAATAGTATTGTAGTGAATCACCTAGGTTGCACATTATCAACAGGATGTACATCAGTATCAACAGGAATCTGTGCTCTTGGTGTGCCAATAGCAGCCATTTCCAACTCCTCATGAAGCATGTTTACATCATTCCACTCCACGCCAGCTGCAGTAGAAACAAAAGAATTTAGCTTCTGCATAGCTTTGTTTAAAAAGAAAATTAAAAATATAAATAGAATTGGCAGAAGTATACAATCCGTCTTCCACAAGTCTGTCATGCTGACGCCTGCTGCATCTGATAAAAGCCAATAGTCTGCATCGTTCTGTAACAGTAGAAAACACATTTAGAATGAGCACAAAGTTATTGAAACACAGATACATCCGAAATGTAAAACTAAATGCAAGAAAGTAATCAATAAATTCAGTAAAATGCATGCCAAGTTTGTTGGATAGGCACTCTCTTTTTAGCCCATGTGTAATGATACCACCATTCAGGATTAATGTAAAAGATATCAAGGTAGAAAAACAAGCCACATACAGGAAATGGAATTTTATGGATGACCATAAAAAGTTCAGAGAAACTTGGTACCCACTATCTTAGTTTCAGACTGCACGCTGAGTCGGATTAAATTTCTAGTCGGATAGTATTGAAAAAAAGGAATTAGTCACTGGCAAAACGTATCTACCAGATAAAAGGTCATCAATAGACTTTTCAGTCTTAGTCAGAACTAATATAAATTCCAAAAATGCCACGAGAATATTGCAAACAGTTGAATTTGCTAATCTTTTTTAGTCAATCTACTAAAAGCCACATAAATGTGAGAATTTGAAAAGACCACACTTACATCAATATTTGAGGGGATAATCTTCGTCATTCCTCCAGCATATTCTTGAGGTGAACCATACACAGTGTTAAGTTCATGGCTACCTTGTGTATGAGTCTCAACCTGCGGTGGACCATGAGCCATGGATGATCTCTCAACTGCTAAGTTCTCATGTGCTCCTGAACTTGAGGCAACAGGGAAATTTGTTGAATCATCAACTCCATTCACCTCTTCAAATTTTTCCTCAAATTGACTAATTAAAAATAGAAATACTTCAAAATAGGGAAAGAGAAAACAATAGTTTGTGGAGATTGAAAAGGATCTACCAGGTGTCAAAAGTTAAAGACTGATACCTGACAAGGTAAACATCAATAGCACCCATTGTACTTCTAAGAATAATTCTATATCTCCTTTGTGGATAATCAACAGCCTATACACAAGATTTAGAATATTAAAACAGCTATAGTGCAGATTATGCAAGCTCAGTAGTCATACACATACACACACACACAGATATATGTATATACCTCATCAGGATCTGGGACTTCGAGGGTAGTCCCATGGGGTGCTTTGATTGCTATCAAGGTTTCATTCTGTCAGAGTTAACACTATAGAGTTGAAATATCACGAGAAAACTATTTGTATAACTAATCAACATTGAAGGACGAGATAAGAACCTGGAAGCAAGGTAAATTTTTGATGTCATCTTCAGTAACAAAAAGCCATCTACAAAAGCCACGAAATTAGGACATTAATGTGAAAACTTTCACCTCTTTTCAGGAAAAGTAATTTTAAACTTTAGCCAATTATTACCTTTGATTATGTTCATCTTCACTCAAGTCTCTCAACCTTTCCTGCATTTGCCTGTAATTGGTTTTGAAGAACTGTAATATAAGAAATAATGAGAGCACCATCATGTTCCTTAACAGTATAGTGACTGGCAAGAAGAAAACCTTATTCGTTCATCCAAACTTCTTTCTTCGATGGAAAGGTTCTCAATTTCTGCCTGCAGATGAAACAAGAGAAACCAACTGTTGCTTTTCAATCTGACCCAAATTACATACCATTGGAAAATATCCATGGATACCATGGATAGCAACATTTAAAATAACCATATGGAAGTCGGTGGATAACATTAATACATAAAATAACGAAAAAAAATATATTTAAGAAATATCAATCAAAACGAGTTTGCCTTCTCTACATACATGCAGAAGAGTACCATCCTTGTCCACTTCTCCAGGTCTTGAAGGATCAAGTCCCCTGTCAAGCAACCAGGCTCATTAAGTTCTTGACATTATTGTCATTCCCTGTATTGATTAGGAAACATATCATCTAATATTTCTCAGATTCTAAACAGACTTACTTCCAATGTATTCTGTTTTTCAGCTTCTTTTCAATAAGACCAATCCCTTCAAGGACATTGGTTATGTCATATATACGTCTCTTCTGGACCTGCAAAATTGAAATTCGATTAAGTTTATGAGACTTAATGCAAGGATGCTTACTCAACTTTAATCACCTGCAAAGTGTCAGCTGCCATGTTGAGATCAAGTTCACCATCCTCTGCATGCTTTATCAAAGCGATAAATTTCTTAGTCAATAGACCTGAGAAGCATCGAGGATACCAATCAGCATTACACTTGTAAAGCAAAAGTCTAATAATATAGTCGTGCAATATAGAGTATGATATTACTCAAGGAGCTATCATAGCGGCAGCTAGCAGGAGTAAGAGGGGAAGGAGCATCTGCAAAATTCATGCAATGAGTCAATGACATTGTTATTACTATTAGGGCTATGTACCAAAGAATTTATCAAGAACCATAAGTGATTCAGTGAGAAGGAAATGGGACCACTTCAAGCATTTGATTTGAGAAGCATTTTTTGCTCATAAGTCAGAAACCATACAATGACAATATAAGAGAAAATGTCTCACCAGCATTAAATATGGAGGTGGAAGGTAAGGATCTATTGTTCTTGGTGACCTTTGACCGGCAATTTGCCCTTCCTCCTTTAGCAGACACCGTGTACGGAATGGGCAGTTAGCAATATCACTATATGCTGGACTTGCTGTCCACTCACTAGACTCAACTTCATTATTTTGATGCCCATTCTTCCGCTTCAATGGCTGAGACACCATTTTGAAAACTAAATCAGTAAATGCAACACTTATACATTGCACATGTTGTTAGCGGTTTATGTTGCTATATGGCTTTATGCAGCACACACAAACCAAAAGCAATGTGGGATTATTTAGTAACAAGTTTGTGAATAGCTATCAAAACTTTTATAAATTGATAAAAGTTGGCAAGAGAAACAATAGGGTGGCTGCTTAAAACGAGTGAGAATAACATATTTATTGAACAATACTTAGTACATGCGAGGCATCAAATTCACAATTCTGCAGTAGCAACTTATAAATCTTGGAGAGACAAATTTTTATCTCCTTTTTCGATAATAAAACACACAGATCCAAAAATATAGCAAATCCACCAATCCTTGCACCAAGGGATTTGAATAAATTAAGTGCGCGTTCAATAAAAATACATCAAACATTCACTCGGAATTTAATAATACAGTGTTTAGCCAAATTCAGAAAAATAAAATAACGTGCAAAAACACATCGAGAAATTCGTGAACGTACAGGGGACTTGATAACTACAGCTTCGGGGAGATGATCGGAAGCGGCGCGCGCCGGGGTTGAGAAGCGGTGGTAGTCGTCCGGAGCTCCGAATGGTGGCTTCATGGACGCGAAGGGGAGATGGCGCCTGATCACCGGCGGCAGCGTCTGCTGCTGGTGCAGGATCTGGCCATTCGACGCCGCCGCGTCACGGTTGGGCGTACCACGCGCGGCCATCACTAGTGTCAAATCGAATCGGATCGTACAAATCAAAATTGAAGGTGGTTTTGGAGGTGAGCTAGAGAGGAGAAACGAGGGTTTTGATGGAGGAAAGTTTAGTGTGTGTAGTGTGTGCAGTGTGCGTGTTGGGTAGGGGGAGTAGAAAACGAGGAGGGAAGGGAGGGAATTTTGGTTCGGATAGATGTGGAGGGAAGTTGAGAGAAAAATGCCAAAAATGAAATCGAGAATTTCGTCTTTGCATTATGGTCCTCCAATTATTACTTCTCTAGCGTTGTTAACCTACTATTTAATGCAAGTGTAATAACCCAACCAGTTTTTTTTTTTTAAATGCAATTATTCTAGATCGTGATGTAGACTTTTTTATGAATATATAAGAAGTTATAAATCGAGACTTTATTGGGAGGAAAATCTTTTTTTCGTGAATTTCTTTTTGTGAATTTTTTAAAAAATCATTCAATTACTTATTCCAAATTATAGTCTGGTAAATTTTAAAAATATATATGAACGGTGGTTGTGATTTATGGTAAAAAAAAAAAGTTATATGTTAAGATAAAAATAATAAATATACCTACAACGTGTAAATAGTTAGCATGAACGAGATGTATCCCGCGCCAATATACACAATTCATAACCTTTATGCTCGCTTACCAGTCGAATCAATTGCCTAATGCTATTGCAACATCAGCCCGGTAATTAAAGAAATCTGTGATCCTTGGTCAACAAATTTAAAATATATTTTAGCCGTTATCGTTTATTAGATTGAAAATAAAATGAATAGTATTCCTAGTTTGCTTTACAAATATCAAATTGATTTAATTGTTGGGGTTCGCTTTATTTAATTTTATTTCACCGGTTTATCGCATTAGCTCGTCCGATGAGAAATAAAGATTCAAAGAAGACGTTGAAATTAGGGATGAGCAAAACCAAACCAAACCAAACCTGAAAAATCGAACTGAATCGAACCGAAATTAGCAGTTTGGTTCGATTTGTACTGTAAAAGGTGCAGTTCGATTTTAAATTTTGAAATCGAAATTTATTCGATTCGGTTTCGAGTTAAGAAAAAAACTGGTTTCAAACCGAACAGCCCAAAAAAAAATTATATATATTATATTTATAATATTTATATTACTCATATTTAAATTGGTTAATATTACATATATATAACTATATATATATATAATTATTATATTTATATTTTAAAATTTTAAAATCGGTTATATCCAAACCAAATCGAACCGAATATTTTGGTTTGATTTCGATTCGATTTTGACATACAATACGATGCGGTGCGGTTTACATTTTTTTTTTAAATCGATTTTCGATTTTTGGGTTTGGTTTGGTTTTGGACCGAACTATCCGAATGTTCACCCCTAGTTGAAACAATGTTTTCAAAATCAGACCGGACATGGTTTGACTGGATGAACCGTTTTGAAAAAATCGAGTGACCATTAAGTATTTGATTTTTATATAAATGATGTGTTTACATAAAAACATATTTTAGAATAAACTATTAATATTTATATTAATTTTTACAAATTTATACATTATATCAACCAAAATTAAATAGTGTTAGTCATCATATTTATTCATTAGTATATATCTACAAGAAAAAAAATTATATACCAAAGAACAATTAAACTCAATTAATTCCTACAATCATCTTCTTGTTTTACATCATAATCACTATTTATATGAATGCCAATTTTATAATAATGTTAATTTAATAATAATAAATTTATAATATTAATTGCAGTTGAATGAAATAATAATAGTTATATAATATTTATATCAATATTTTTATTGTAAGTAAATTAATTAAGAATAATAATCAAAAGTTTAAAATTGATGGAGTTGTTGTTGTGTTAGTCTATTAATCTAATGGTAACGGGTTTTAACCTCATTAACATCATTTTCTCATTTTATATTTATAATTATTTAAATTATTGAATCGGTTTGGTTCAATGGGTCATCGGCTTTATCCGGTTTTCATCGATTTGCACTGGTTTTTATAAATTTAAAAACTAATCATAAATCAGACCGTTGACCTAACCGATCCGCGGTTAAGCAGATCGAACTGACCGGTCCAATTCGATTTTCAAAACACTGCGTTGAAAGTAATTCTTATAAGTTGGTATATCATTCTTTCAATCAATTGGTGGTCACATGTGCAGACGTCCACATATGTGGACATTAACACTCTTCTTTAGTGGAAATGGCATTTTTTTCCAACGTAAATGACACTTTCGAATTACAATGTAAAAAACAAATGAAACTTTTCTTTGATATAAATGATATTCTTCTTTATAACAATTGACATTTTTTTACGTCCGTCGTACGATGCAGACGTCTACACATAAGTTTTTGTGTTCATATACTCTGAACATTGATGAAAGCAAGAATATAACACTAAGTTGAATAAAATATACAAAAATAAATGGTACGAAATACATTTCTTAAATAAAAACACGATGCGTTAAGCAATCCAAGTGGAATTGATGGGATTTCTTTATCTGATTTATCGGTTCTAAAGTATTAATTGCTTTAAAAATTGTTTTCTACGTCCATTAAAAGTGTGTCATACTTACCTTATTTGATATCATCAAGAGTATACCATTTTTCTTTTGGTACACTATCCTACACTCAAATCATACTATCCAACCTCACAATCACTCAGTTGTTATCAAAAAATCACACTATCCAACAATTAACTTTTATTATTCAACCTTAAACTGACTCATTATTTATCAAAAACTATCATTTCCCCACTTAAAAAATATATGCAGTGGGACCATTTATCCATTCAAAAAAAATCTATCAAAATCTATTAAAACTTGTGTTGTTCACCAAGTGACACACTTTTAATGGACAAAGGAAGTATAATATTTATATAATTCTATAATTACAATACCATTTCTGACGACTTTGCAATTACAATATGTTCAATGTAACCCGATAAACATTGTCTAACATGTCATTGTATATTTCAACATACACAATCCACACAAAAAAACCATGCATACTATTTTATTTTTATTTTTGAATTCATAAAAACTTCGTGACCGTGATTTTTGGTGGCCTATTGAGGCATAAGTAAAATTACTCGTAAGGCATAAGTAAAATATCATTGATCATACAAATGGAGAAGGAGATTGAGAATCCTCAAAATTTTTAGATTTTGTGTGATGTTCGGTGTTGGGATTTCACAAACCCACTTTACATGTATCATGGCCTCGCACGGCCGTCTGGCGATTTTCACTTTTCCTATTGGTGTCACTTTCTATTATAGGGGAAAATGATAGAAAAGAGCAAAGAGTTAACTCCAAGCCAACACAAAATGTCTCGCTCGAGCCTTCGAATGAGACGACCGGAGGAGGCGGAAGGAGTCGCGAGTCGACTTCACCGCATGGCGCGCATTGTTACAATCACTACCAGCGCCCGTGACGGTTGGTATCGAGCCTCGATTGAGATCGAGACCAAGGCAAGCACGCTTGAGACACAAAGACAGCAGTGATGCCACACGCGGATGTTCTAATGATGATGGGGAACAAACCGTGCGTGGCCCATGCCGTATCGTCAAAGATCAGTTCCAAGCCACTATCGGCCATGCAATTTGTGAAGGGATGTAGAAAGAAGGAACCGAGCTACCTATGCACCCTTCGCCTCGAAGAAATTGAGGAAAAATCGGGGCCAATCCCCAAGGCGGTGAAGAAAATCCTCATGGAATTCGAGGACGTCATGCCTGACGAACTGCCTAAGAAGCTCCCACCAAAGCGAGCAGTCGACCACGAGATCGAATTGGTGCCGGGCACAAAGCCGCCTGCGCGGGCTCCGTACAGAATGTCCTATCCCGAGCTTGAGGAACTGAGGAAGCAACTAACGGAGTTGATTGATAGTGGGCTCATCCGACCAGCGAAATCGCCGTTCGGAGCCCCAGTGTTGTTCCAGAAGAAAGCAGACGGCTCCTTGCGCATGTGCTGCGACTACCGAGCACTTAACAAGTTGACTGTAAAGAATCGCTATCCCATTCCGTTGGTTGCTGACTGCTTCGATCGTCTCAGCCGAGTCGAGTACTTTTCGAAGATTGACTTAAGGTCAGGCTACTGGCAAGTCCGAATCAAGGAGGGAGATGAAGCAAAAACTACAGTGGTGACGAGGTACGGGGCCTTCGAATTCTTGGTTATGCCATTTGGTTTGACAAACGCCCCGGCCACGTTCAACACCTTGATGAACCAAGTACTCCAGGGATTCCTAGACGAGTTCGTGGTGGTGTATTTGGACGATATCGTAATCTATAGCGAGTCCTTAGGAGAACACATTGTACATCTTCAAAAGGTCCTCACTCGATTACGAGAGCACGAGCTATATGCAAAACCATCGAAGTGCTCGTTTTCCCAAGATAAGATTGATTTCTTGGGACACATCGTTGAAAGAGGAAGGATCAGGATGGATCCAAAGAAGATTAAGGCCATCGAAGAATGGAGGCCGTCGAAGGACGTACACGAGGTGAGGTCCTTTCTGGGATTGCCAACTACTATAAAAGGTTCTTGAAGGGCTACTCCGAGATAGCCCGATCCCTGACAGACCTCACAAAGAAAACAGAAACGTGGGATTGGTCGCAACCCCACCAAGATGCTTTTGAGAAGCTAAAGAGAGCAATCATGACGGATCCCGTTCTCGCATTACCGGAGATGTCGAAACCCTTTGTGGTAGAGACTGATGCATCGGATTTCGCCTTGGGAGGAGTCCTGATACAAGATGGGCATCCTGTGGCCTTCGAGAGTCGAAAGCTCAAGGATGTAGAGAGGCGCTACCCAGCACACGAGAAAGAGTTGCTCGCCGTTGTCCACTGCCTTCGACAATGGCGCCATTACCTTCTGGGTCTGCCTTTCACAGTCAAGACAGACAACACAGCAGTGAGTCATTTCTTGACCAAACCCAAGTTGACGGCCAAACAAGCACGATGGCAAGAGCTGCTTGCCGAGTTTAATTTTGCTTGTTGAGTACAGGTGCGGGTGCCAGCAACCATGTCGCTGATGCCCTAAGCCGCAGGGCCAATTTTGGGACACGCAGCGGCGGCCGCCCTTGCAGTGAGCAAGGTTACCACCTCTAATTACAATACCATTTCGACGACTTTGCAATTACAATATGTTCAATGTAACCTGATAAACATTGTCTAACATGTCATTGTATATTTCAACATACACAATCCACACAAAAAACCATGCATACTATTTTATTTTTATTTTTGAATTCATAAAAACTCGCGGCCGTGATTTTTGGTGGCCTATTGAGGCATAAGTAAAATTCAAACTCGTAATCTTTTGGCTTTAAAAACCCACTTTACAACTGCCTTTTCAAAATGGCAAGCACGCATATCACTAATCATATTTCAAATGGAGAAGGAGATTGAGATTTCTCCTCAAAATTTTGAGATTTTGTGAGATGTGACGTCGTTAGTGTTAAATAAATAATACATGTCATCGTCTTAAGTGTGTGCACATGAAATTTTAGTCAGGCAAGATGGAGTTAGTCGGGAATAATTTTTTTGAGCTTGTTGGCAATGGGTGGATCCACTAATTTTGTTAAAGGGAAGCCGCACTGCTTTAGTTGGTTCTTCATTTCTTCGTCGCTTCGAGATCTATAAGTGAATTTCTTCAAGTTCGAGAACTGAGTTCCCCTACAATGAAAATCATTATTGGTACGACGATTAAGGGATTTTCTGAAAAATAATAGTTATCAGCTATCCTATAAGATTTTATAATAGCTTTTGAGATTCTATAATCCTATTGTTTCTGTCCATGGTCGAATATGAGACATTTAAGATTTTAGGGCCTCCTATATGCTAGTTGTATCAAATTCCTTTACTCACGAAAAACTCTTCACAATTTAGTATCACATTTAATTATAGTTTATTAGTTGAATCAAATTTCGTTACTTATGAGAAACCCTTATGTATGCTATCTACTTATTTTTTTAGAGATACTTGTGTGTGTTTATACTATTTAAAAAAAGTGTTAATCATAATGTCTCTCACTTTTTTTATTTTCCTCACTTTTAAAGGTAGGATTTAATCATAATTTTTCTCCATGGTCGTCGAGGGGTGGACTAACGCCGATGAGAACGATTGATAAGATTTTATAAAATGTATCAAATTTTAGTAAATATACTAAAATGTCCTAAACTTTGATGAGATTTTAAAAAATATTCTCAATTTTAGTTAATCATTAAAATATCTCAAACTTTGACAATGTTTTGAAAAATATCTTAATTTAGAGTTTCCAGCGACAGAATTCTGAATTATTTAAGCTACAATCTACATGATATAGAATGTTGAGTCATTTGAATTATAACTCATCCGAAAATCTAGCGAACTGAGTGCATTATATAGCCATAAATTTTAAATCAGAATATTTTAAAATGTCATCAAAATTAAAGACATAAATTATACTTACCCAAAATAATACTCCATCCGTCCCATCCAAAATGACCTGTATTTCATTTTGGACTGTCACATCCAAGATGGTCTGTTTCCTTTTTAAGAAATAATTAACTCTTCAAAAGTTTTGGATTCTACTTACTTTTTATCACTTTAACTATTTATTCATTCTCCTAAATAATTATACCGAAAAGAAATGAACTATCTTGGACGGAACAGATGGAGTAATATGTGCAATGAAGGGCAGAGTTAAAAACAAGAAAAATATGGGGGAAAAGAAAGGAGAGTGAGAAAAGAAAAAAAGTGGCAAAATGCGCGCCTCTGCTGCGTTGCAAAACGAACAGTTGTTGTGGCGGTTGCACGTCACGCGCTCCTCTTATCCAACTCTAGTAGTGTACGGAGGCGCGAGTGCTACCGCTTAATTATAACGCCACGTGCCACACCACACGTTGTAGACTTTCCAACAGAGTTGTTAATGTCTGTTGGGGAGTGTCCTACGATGTGCGTCTTTAAGCTGAGCCTCCACTTTCGTCGGTCAACTTGCACTGAGTATAAAATGTTGGGAATAGTTGATAACAAAAAAGTATGATATATATTAATAATAGTATGTAAATTAATTTTAATCTTAAACAAAACAGTGTATATATATGTTCAATCATGATTTTCATCTTATTTTATGTACTGAAGTATTACCTTCTCGATGATTATAATTTTTGTAGGGATTGATGGTAGTATATAATGACTATGAGAGATATGGCATATTCTTTATGGTATATGATTGGTGTAAATAATACAGGTTGAATAATATGATTCGTGTAGCTGGTGCAGCTCATGATACTTTTAAAAACTTTGATTAAAATGGACTTTTTATTTTACATTTTGATATTTTTGAATTTATATCTAGGAATGATTTTAAGTTTTGGAATTAGATAGTAATCCATCATTGATTATATTTAATAATTTGTTTATGTTTGTGCGTTTATATTCTAGAAGTCTGAGAGTGTAATAATTAAGGAGAGCATATAGGGCTCGACGAGGCATTGTCGTGGATCAAATATTTGAGCATTTTCTAAGTTATCTTCGAAACAGATGGTATGTTAATGGTTGATGCCCTTCATTTCAATTCGGCATATGTTTCTGGATTTTGTAGGATTTTGCAAAATTATATGTTGTTTTTAGGCTAATTTATTGTGTCGTATCATTAATCTCCCTCATGTATGGGTTGAACATTCAAACATTGTAAGAGGTCTTTCGACATTCACTGTCCATGCCATCACTATAATTAACATTCTTCCTTTTCAAAAATAATATTAATGACTTTTTAATGTTTTGGGGATACCGAATCACCACGCCAAAGTGATAAATATAGTTAACATTAGTCTTTTAAAATGATTTTTTTTTAATTTATGGGAAACTTGTAATCGTTATTCTCGGTGCCGCACCGAGTAAAATTCACGTTTTGTGCAATAGTAACAAATTACACAAGACGGGTAAATCACACTTCAAAAATCAAGTGTGGTAAGTTCAGACCAATAGAAGTATTAGTTGGATTCGAACTTGCAATTTTTTTATCACATAAATCCACTTTATCACTTGACCTTTCCAAATAAACATAAATTTATATTTTTATTACCACACAATTATGGATATTTTAATAATTTGAAAAGTAATATCCTATAAAGTGTGTTTGTCTTAAATTGTTACTTGTTTTAACCATACTTTGATATTATAGTATGAAACGGATATATTCACCACTCGCATTTAATTGTGATCGAGACTCGATCTATATTTTCAAACTATGAAAGTGATATATTAAAATTAATAAGTAATAATGTTCGTTAGAATTATTAACATCCTGCAAGTATACATATGTTAGAGTATAGTGGAACAAGGTCGTATCAACTAGAGATGTGAATGGGTGAGTTTTACCCGGATCGATCCGGAACCGTTCAAAACCCATTAAATTTAAAGCAACGGTTCGGGTCGGTTCCGGATCCAGACTCGCTTTAGACCCGGACCGTTTAGATCCATAGTTTGATGGTCCGGTCCGATTCGGATCTGGTTCTGGTTCCAGAACCAGAACCAATACTTATTTATTGGTTCTGGTTCGAGTAAAACCCGTTTATTGACGAGCCTAAGTTTAAATAGGTTTGTCAATGAGCTAGTTTTATCTATACCGATTCAAAATCACTCATAACACATTAAATTATAAAGCAACGGTTTCGGTTCTAGTTCTGGTTCTTGTCCGGTTCTGATATGGTTATGGTTCCAGACCCGCTGAGATCCGGACCGCTTAATACCCATAATTGATGGTCCTGGTCCGGTCCGGATCTAGTGTCTAAT